>JAWWUD010000043.1:0-600000 GCA_033964015.1 Scolanthus callimorphus
AGATTTCCATATGTCCTCTGTTACCTCAGCCCCCTTCCTTGTCATACATTATCTCTAATCAGCCCCCCCCCCCCCCCCCCCCCCCCCCCGCTCCACTTCAAAATTTGTTCCGCCGAGTCCGTTCACGAGTGATTGCAGCGAACGAGTGAATATCATTTTTTTGAACACGAGAAAGTCAATTTCATATCTCCGAACGTCCATGTATTATTCTGTTTATGATATAAACATGGTCAGTACTATTTTTGTGAACAACTTTTCTATTGAATGATTCGCAGTAGTGGGCATTATTGCATGACTGTCGTGAAAACAATTGCAAGTGAGCAATCACTAGCCAATCAGAATCGAGAAAAATCATGACTTGCTCTTAAATGTTTTTTCTCAGCCAATTGCAAGCCGAACCAATTACTAAGTAATTACACAATTGTATTTACTACAGAATTTGATTGGCTGAGAAAACGAGTAGCCAATGAGAACGCAAAGCAATCGCAATTACATAACAAGTATTGACAGTCATGTGAAATCCGCTCTATCGTATTTTTCACACGTGCGAATTACGATATTTCGCAGTGACGTGCTTTTGTTCTTTTCCTGTAATTTTGTTAATTTAACTTTTCTTCATATTTTGAACTTACCAGATTCTTTCAGGCGACACTACGGATCTCGTGACGGTTGCCATGACAATGGTTGCTACGGAGTGGGCTCGATACGTGCGAGTCAATCTACCGGCCTATAGATCTGTCGAGGGGGATACGTACAGATATAATATAGAGATCTACACATGTGACAATACAAAGAGCCGCGGTGGAGGTAAACTTCTTTTTTTCGGTTTTGTTTTTTGTTGCCAAGGTAATAGACCAATTTTGATATATTAATCTTCTTACCTGAGTTCGAGGCTCAGGGGAATCATCAAAAGAAACCGCATCGTCATCGATCTTATCGAAAAATGAATAATTTATTTATTTTGTTTTATTTCTTTGGTGATCTATTAGTATTTCCCTGTCACGTGACTAAATTATCTCCATAAACAGGAGTCTCTACGCGTAGATGAATTTATTTATAGATTGTCGATGTCATGGTTACAAATTATTTCCCCTCTCACTTTTACAACTGTATGCATTGCTACGCGACTACAAAATTCAATGTCGCGATGGGTCATTGACAATTTTTAGCCATTCACGTACCCAGAGCTCCCCGGCTCGTCGCTCGCAGGGGAGGCTCTGGGACATCCATTTGAGAGCCTTCGCTGATTGGCTGATTTCGAGCGTTGGGACATGCGCAGAAATATCTTTCTCTCAGCGGCTCTGTATCAAATCTCGCGCATGAGCCTCACCAGAGTCTCCCCCGCGAGGAGACGAGCCGGGAGGTCTGGGTAAGAGAATGATTTTTAGCCGTCAATCAAACCAAAAAAAAAACGCTGGATTCGCGGTCTTCAGTTGGTCGAGATTGATTTCCATAGCAACCAAAATGGGAATGAATCCTCCCCGGGCGTAGAAGGAGTGAACATGTGAACTATTACATGAACTATTACATGGGCTCGTTCTATTACCACACAGAAATTCTGCAAAAATCTATCCGTGGAACACGCATGGGAAGTGTTCGGAAATGGATAGATTTCTGCAGAAATTCCGTGTGGATATGTAATAAATCACTAATAATAATAATAATCTTTATTTCATTCAATAAAAACATACTGAACGTTACAAACAATTCCCAATTATATAATTCTAAAATTCTAAAAATATCTAAAAAGTCTATAATATATTTATACAAGCCGAGATACCCCACCCCTATATTGCTAAATTATATCTAAAGCTAAGTCTATTAAAAGATGTGTTCTTATACCGTTCCGTGTTTACTCTTGGCAGAGTACTTGAAGTACTTCTCAGCCTTCTAGAAGCTTCCTTAACCCTAGGCAGAAGGGGGTTTAACGGATGATTGTTGTGCGAAAAATTTCTGAACAACTTATGGTCTTTGTACCAATACACCCTCCTTTTACGCCCGGTGAAGATTTATTCCCAACCAAATCAACCAAAATGGTTTTAAGCTATCCTTTGTCTTCCTTGCCTGGAATGTTAACTTTCTACTTGTTCAAGAAAATTAAAATTACAATTTTCTCGCGTAAAATCGCCATTTGGAACTGTGATTTCTAAGGTCGTGTAGCAATGCATACTGGGTAATGTACCAATCTAAAAGTACTAGATTCTTCTACTCTTGTGACCTCGTGGAAAAGATACTTCCTGCTACTTCTAACTTCTTTGCATTATTTATAAGAGCCATCTCCGATCGGCCTGACCTCCAGTGCACGTTCCCAGACTCCCGTTTCACTTCCCCGTCAAGCCTCGATTCCATGCATGGTCCTGAGCATGCGCGACTGGACCATCAAGCTGCCGGTGGAGGGTGGTGTGCGTCAACCTGTGATCCGTCAGCATATTTGGAAATTGATCTTGGACAGACTTGGAACATAATGGAGGTTTGTAGTGATTAGAGAAACTACACCCTGGTAATGTGATGATTCCTTTGGTTACTTTTGTTAGTTCTTCACATACACTCGTGCACTCGGTCCAGTGAGGAAAAAAAAAATGAAAGAAATTGTAACCACTCAAAGTCAAATAGTTTTTAAAATTACGATTATCGTCATTTTTGTGACAAAGGGGTAATAAAAACTATTTGTTATTTATATTGATTTGGCGATATACAAATGCATGATTTACATTTATTTTTTTATAATCACATTTTATGCTCCAGGTTGAGACACAAAGCCGACACAGCACTGATGGTGTATTCAGAGGTGTTAGAACCTACTCTCTCTCCAGCAGCCTGGACAGAACAGTCTGGGAACAATATAAACATGATGGAGCAACAAAGGTAGAACAATCATGTCCGAAAGATTGACCGCTCTACGTCTGTGATAACATTTTATTGGAATATGAAAGGTGATATGTGTTTCATGAGCATGGCATTTTCATGTGGAAATAGCTAGCGCACTAAAAATATTTTGTTTTAGAAGCGCACATGTGTCTAGCTTCTTTTATACAACAACACTAGTAAATCGCACGCTCTGATTGGTCGAGAGCCATGTTGCTATAAGAGTACAGATACACGGTTGACAAAAATCCCTGTTTGTTGTGCGTATGTACTGTAATAGATACACAGAAGACGTCACAGAATGTCATTAACAACAGTCACGCCACTCGATTGCGTCTCGTCGCGTACTTTTTTGTTCATGATATTCGGTGACGTCATCTGTTTATCTATTACAGTAAACGCGCACGCAAAATGAGATCTATTTGTTAAATTGACAACGTTCCTCAACCAATCAGATTACAAGATTTCTATCTGTTGTTGCAAAAAACAGTTTTAGAGCTCTGAACGTAGTATTTCAAAAGGATTAATTGAAACCTCTTTTGTTTAGACATTCCTTGGAAATTATATCGAGAATCTCTCCACAAAGAATAAGCTACTGATTCCCCTCACGGCCAGATATATCCGATTCGAGCCCAGGACTTGCATGTTACAGCCGTGCATGCGCATTGAGCTCTATGGACACATTCGTCAAAGAGACGGTAAGTTCCCATAGCAACTCACAGAGCTACTTGGCTCGTCACCTTGCAGGGGAGGCTTTGGTGACAGTTCAAAATCAGCCAATCAGCAAAAGCCCTCAATGGGCTGCGCCGACACCGCGGCAAAACGCAGTTGACATGCGTCAAGATTCACTGGCCTGTGAAATGAAGACAATTGAAAAAATCTGCACAACAACAGCGAACGATCAATTTTGACTTTAAACCAGAATTTCCGCCTCTGGTGCAATCCTGAAAGTGTGTGGTGCAAAAGTTCAGAGAAAGATATGATCATATTCTAGCTGCTCTGCGATTTTTGGCCTTAAGTTTTGTGTCTGGAGCTTAATATTTCGAAGTTTTCGAAGACAGCACGAGATGCTTTTGTTCTGTAGATTACTTCTTTCGTTTTCATTTCACAGGAAGTGAATATTTAGCGCATGGCAAATGCGTTTTGCCGCGGTGTTGGCTGCGCCAGAGCTGGCTCGATCCCTTGCTAATTGACGGACCGGTAACCCTTGGTACGAGTAGTAAGACGTGACACGATATTTGCACGTGCAATAGTTTGTAGAGGGGAATTGCTAAGTAACCTGACATACTGTTATTCATGTATTGTATTGTATCTCTTCATCTTTTCAGAGGAATCCTTTTGTCTGTGCATGGTCACGGTACATAAGTACCAAAAGCGAGCCAGTAAGATTCAGTGTACACTCAGACATGCACATGAGATGAGCATGACACAAAAGATTGTGCAGGGTCAATATCACGTGCCCTCTTGACATCCAGTCCACGCTATTGTTTTGAACATTTTGAAGTTTGTCGAGCTTCCCAACCATTCCACTTCATTTAAGAGTCTGTGTCAGCCACTCCTTTGTTACTATTTTTGTTCGATATTAGAAGACGAATGACCCGTAGAAATCTCTTAATAAATATCTAAAAATAAAGTTTAAGATTTGATTTACCAAATTCAATCTAAAACATTGCTTTATTTTCTCTAAATCAGCCGATGGAAATGGGTGCTTTGTGTGTTGCTATGCTGTCAAAAGGCGGCTGACATAGACTCTTTCTATGCACCAACAGTGCACAATTATCTTTAAGCATGGTTAGCACGTGTGTGTTCACATAAGTTCACCTGGACAGTGTTGCTGGCTTATATGACGATGATGCAGTCTTGTTGGTGATGTCTGTGGCTGCAATGATTATTATGACGAGAATGGCGTCATCTCTACGAAGTTGACGATGAAGCTTCTGCAAAATAGTTATCTACGGAAATGTTTACAGTGCCTTGGGGTCTGTTGTCTTTCTCTAGTATTAATTATGCACTATCTCTGCATCCTATCGCTTTTTTTCGTGTTTTTTTCCCTCTGCAACACAAAATCTAGTACCATGTGTTTCCTTTTTGCTTGTACAAATTATTTTATGTCAGATTTTGCACCTATAAACTGCCTGCCTGCCTTACCTTAACCCAAATCCTCTTTCATTATCAAATGTAAATAGAAAAGTACAAGTAAAGATTGTTGTTGTTGTTGCTGCTGCAGCTGTTGCTGCTGCTGCTGCTTGTTCGTATACTGCTGTTGTTGTTGTTGTTGTTGTTGGGACGAAGGTCCATTGAGTTACCACACAAAGGAAATGTCACAAAGCCCTGTAGTGGATCTGTACATATATGCTATACATATATGCTATTTACTGGGTGGTAGGTTCGTATAGGGAAAAAAAAGTTTCCCTATGCGGACCGACCTAAAAAAAGCCAATCAGAATGCATTCTCGAACCAAGAGCTTCCCGGTTGTGACAGCCACTGGCGCATGCGCGATATTTGATACAGAGCCGTTGAGAGAAACAACATTCTGCGCATGCCCAACGTTCAAAATCAGCCAATCAGCGACGGTCATCAAATGGATGTCCCCAGAGTCTCCCCTCGAGCAGACGAGCCGGGGAGCTCTGAGTACGAGAATGATCAGAACGCAAAATTCGTTACATGCTCTCTAGGAAAAAAAATGTAATTTGCATTCTACAGAAATTCCCAATGTCTTCCTGAGGTCGATGCTACTTAAGAAGGATACAAATCACATCTACGTTTGCGTCGCCGAGGTGCCAAAGTAAGCCATAAGTCAGAAAGTAATAGGTAATGCAACAAACAACAGATATAGGGAACGTACATCAAAGCATTGAAAGAGAGAGGAAATTCCAAAAACGTGATTTGGAGGAGACTTCTAACTGTCACTTGCTGCCCTGTTAGTGGCTACTGCATTGAAAATCCTTTAAATACGCTGCTCAAAGACTATCGCTACTAATCTGAGAGGTCGGATAAGTGGTGCTGAAGCACGGTGGCTGGTAGAAGGAGCAACAGGACTAAAGCCGTGATATTTACGCGTTCATATTTAAGTTTTCCAAAATCTCCAAATCGATGCCAAGGGCAGAGAACGGTATTGAGTTTGAAGCCCCACTGTAGATAATTACGGTATTGTTAACAATAATAGAAACTGGAGGTTATATCCGGATGTCCTGGAGATAAAAGTGACCAAGAAAAATAAGAATTATATATACCCCGAATCGAAATATTGTGACAAATTTGAATAACTATTGGATTTGACTTACTTGCCTAGACTAGGCTAGAACAAGAGTTATTCAAATTTACCGCCATATTTCGGTTCGGTGTATAGTCTCCACAAATGATGGAAAGATGTCCGGCATCCCCCTGTGTGTCATATCTAAGAATGTCGCCTTTTTGCGTCCAACACAGAAACAAAGCGCACTGCCATTTCAGTAAGGATCAAGGAACAAGCTGGACAGGTAAGCAATATACTACTGTAGTACTTGAATGTAATTTATAGAATAATTAAGATAGTACGCGCGCTCTGATTGGCTTAGAGCCGTGTTTGCATTTCCCTGTGAAAACATAGTTGTGACGTCACACACTTGAGTGCTTGGCGAGAAAGTAATTTCAGATAACGTTTAGAAAAAAACATGTTTTAGGCAAAATCATTTATTGAAAAGTCAATATTACTTGGATAGACATTTTACAAAGCATATTGAATTCACATAAAGCATGAGACTCGTAAAATAACATTGTTTTCGCTTCTTTACCTGAGCTGAGTTCGGCACACAGTTCGATAGCCACAAGCCAGTTCGATCGGCAGTCTCGTTTTGCAAATCTTGAAAAAATGCTACCAAAAACTAATTCTGGATCCTCGAGTAATGTTTGACAAGACCACAAGATGTGGAGTCCTTTCTTCTTTTGCCAAGTTTGCCGTAAATAAAGCGTTCAAATTCGCTCTTCGCTTGCTATAGTTCCGCTGCCAAATGCCAGTTCTTGCTCGGGAAAGATTTTGTTTGAGCTTCATAGACGAAGAAACTCTCGGCCAGCACACATATCTAAAGCAACGGCTTCGTGTATCAAAGTCTTGTGTTCATCTTCTGTCATAATTATTTTGTGTATTTTGAATGGAAGATAGCCTCCATTACCGTGTTGCAATAAAGGATCATTATCACCAGACCGTGCCCTGTGAGCACGTGAAAGGGATTCCAAAAGAACGGCCAACAGCAAAGGAAAAAAAGTAGGGGAATTTTGACAAATAAAACACAAATTATTCTTTCAGCTGTCTTCAAGAAAGTCCTCAATATCCTCGCTTTTGATCCTCAAATGAAAAGGCTTTACGCCCTGTCAGTCAACAGAAAGTACATGCGCAGTAAAGACGAAGATGGCCTGAAGTGGCGTGGTTACAATGCCAAATTTTGGCGGCAAATTCGAGATGATCCATCATTCACAACGGCCGTGGAAATTCCTTTTGTACCCTTGACCAAGAAGAGTTACCCGGTTCTGGAGCCGCTTGTCACGCTCGTGAGTGATCAAGGGAACCAATGGATAGGTAAAGGCGGATTTATTGTGACGTCAATGTTTACATATTTGATCAGCAAGCGTAACGGAGCTACAAAAAGAAATGTTCTGAATTTCAATAGCGCCTGGTGAATGAAGCGTAATTAGAAAGTTTTACGTTCGTCATTCAAATTATGAGCGCACGGCGATAAGTTCAATTTACAGAAAACATGGGCTAATGAGTTTCTTGCTACCCAAGAAATTCAAGGCTACTGAAAATGCCTCTTTGCCCTTGAAAAATGTAATAAAGATGTTCGCGAGATGAAATAATTACTATTCCTAAGAGCTTATTGACGTTTACGTTCGTTTTGGTGGCTCTATGCAGGTTTTTAAAAATGAGTGGATTGCTGTGTGGCAAACGGCTCATTAGCCAACATATTTTCACCAAAATGAATATTTAACTACGTCCTTATAACTGAATGTTAAACCTTCAAATGTTCAGAGTAGGTTTCATTAGTGCTGTCCGCTATTCATATTCAGTGTTGATTATTTTCGAGCTCCTTCAAACATTCTCAATCTAGACCCTGCTTATGCAAATGAGCCCAAACTGTAAACATAAAATCCCCTAACGGGTCGGAAAAAAAATTGTCCTAGGCCATGGTCTACCCTGTGGCCTACCCTATTGCCTACCTTGTATTTTCTTCTTAAAGCTCTGAAAACATGTAAACTAAAATATAATACCTCCTGGCAGGAAACAAACACATAAACAACCTGTCAATCACTTATTTGTGAAAATATTTGATTGACTGGTTGTTTATGTGTTTGTTTATGTTGTTTACCTGCCAGGAGGTATTATATTTTGAGTTTACCAGTTTCCAGAGCTTTAAGAATAAAATACAGGGTAGGCCATAGGGTAGATCACAGGGCAGGATGGTCCAGATCATGGCGTAGGCGACGTTTTGTCCCATCTCCAATTATACCGTGATTAAATCTGTTGTAAATTTGGTTTACCACTGTATGCATTGCTACGCGACCTCAAAATTCACGGTTGCGATTGGCGATTCTCAGCAAAGGAATTGTAATGTCAATTTTCTTGAGTCAGAAAGTTCATAATTCTAGGACAGAAAGCCAAAGGATAGCTTACAATCATTTTAATTGATTTTACAATTAATGTCGACCCACTGAAGTAGCCGAATCCAACGTCTTAGTTTTGATTGACGGCTAAAAATCGCCCATCGCAACAGTGAATTTTGAGGTCGCGTAGCAATGCATACAGTGGTAATTCGCAAAACTCTCTTGCTGTAGACCTAGACGTTGCGTTTTCGTTTCAGCTGATAAGCTGAGTGTCGAGATATGAGACATGTCTGTGATGTACTCTCATTGATCATGGTTTGTTTTTTTATTGCTCAGCCGATCAGCTCGGTGTTTACTATAAACCAAGTGGGGGGACACCTTCAATGGTCATGGCTTTTGCGCCTTCTACAACTGGTAAGCCAAAAGTACGAGTTTTGCTCGACAGTCATCAGGGGCGGATCCAGAAATTTCAGAAAGGCGGAGAGGGGCTGGAAAGTGAAAATATAGGGACCAAAATTGCAAATTTCATTCACCAAATATAGGAGTGGTATGGAAAAATCTCCCGAAAAAGGGTGGGGGGGTGGGCATGGCCCCCTAAATCTGCCCCTGGACGTGACCCAAGAAAGAGAGATCAAAGAAAGAGTCAACATGTCTTCATTCCCGAACCCAGAGCTCCCCGGCTCGTCACCTCGCGGGGGAGTCTCTGGTGACATCCATTGACGCTTGTGCGAGTTTTGATACAGAACCGTTGATAGAAACCAATCGGCGAAGGCACTCAAATGGATGTCCCCAGTCCCCTCTGCGAGCAGACGAGCTAGGGAGTTGGGGCACGAGAATGACGTGTTTTTGTTTTATTCTGCGCTTGCTGCGCATCCTAACTAACATTTAGGACAACCAAATCCTTAACTAACATTTAGGACAACCAAATCCTTAACTAACATTTAGGACAACCAAATCCTTAACTAACATTTAGGACAACCAAATAATCCTTAACTAAGGCATTGTCCACACTAACGCGTTTTCAAATGTATTCGTTTTCAAACGTATACGGATTCGCAGCGTGTTAGTATGGACGGGAGATTTAGCTCCAAACAAGCGATCAGTTTTTTATTTGATTTGGCGTGTAAAGGACAGTCTGAAATTAGTGGTAGAGTTGACGTCATCGTTTTCGTTTTTATCCGGATTCGACCGTCCACACCAAAACGAGATGTATACGGATTCGTTTTGATTCACTTTCAAGAGCGTTTTCAAACTGATACGGATTCGATGAAAACGATCAGCGTGTTAGTGTGGACAGAAGGCCTAAACGTATCAAAGAGTATACGGATTCAAACGAAAACGCGTTAGTGTGGACGGGGGTCTAACATTTAGGACAACCAAAACGGACGTTGAGAAAACGCAAATCTGAATTATTTTCGCCAGTCATCTCAAATCCGCTTTATTCTGTGTTCCTAAATCACTCTATATTCTTAGAGCTGTCTCCAGACATATGCCACCGTGGTCCGTGTTTACATGGGAGATGCGAAAACCTCGGGAACGGACATTACAGATGTCACTGCCGGCCAGGGTTTACTGGAGATTCGTGTGAAAGGGGTAAGGCCAGAAAAAAACGTAGTCGAGGTGCCAGAAATATGGTCCTACCTTCCCTTTGCATTTTTTAGCATTCTAGACAACACATCACAAAAACGACATACTTGTATGTACTAGCGCAGGAAATTCTGCAGGAACCTATGCATGGAAAAAGCTGAATTGCTCAAGGTACACACATGGGAAGTATTCGGAATTCACAAGGATAGCTATGGGATATCCGAGCACTTCCCATTCTTCTACCATGGGAAATTCAGCTTTTCCCATGGGTAATGAGGTATTTAACTTACCTCGTAACGTGCGAAACCCGACACCACTTACATTCCATACTGATGACGTATTCTGACTCAGATCTGGTCAGTTAAACTTATTTGCATCATTTTCATCATATTTCAGTTCCTCACTATTAATGCTTTGTGTGTTACAAAACTAAATATCATAAACATTC
Organism: Scolanthus callimorphus; assembly: GCA_033964015.1. Lineage (NCBI taxonomy): Eukaryota > Metazoa > Cnidaria > Anthozoa > Actiniaria > Edwardsiidae > Scolanthus > Scolanthus callimorphus. The sequence goes on from JAWWUD010000043.1 coordinate 10,479, forward strand.
CGCATAATTCGTTTGACCAGATCTGAGTCAAAATGCTTGATTAGTATGGAAATTTTGACTTGAGCGCGCAGACGTTTCTTTGCGTGAACTCCTTTCGGCAAGCATCTAGTGGTGTCTTTTGGAGTTCTACAATCGGCCTAAAAACCCCAGGGCTTTATCCGAACGTTTCCTATTACTACTGCCAGCAGAGCCAAGATTGATCTAAAGGGCCTGGCTTGCTTGCAAAGTAGGCACTTGAAGTAATTAGAAATACTTCCCCTTTTCACCATAAGGCGCGAGTTGCCTGCGATTTCTGGCCATTATCTCTACGCGTTGTGGCACTTTTTAAATCGCAAAACTCGCTTGTGATTGGCTGGACATCAAGCGATCACAAGCGATATTCCGTCACGGGAAAAATGCAAGTTGCGAGACATGAGAAATGTTCGAAGGAAAAACCCTGGGTTCCTGAGGATACATATATACTTACACATATCCTATGTATCAACTAACAGAGGATAAAGCACGTATAATAAGTGGCCCATTAGAAATTGGGGGAGGGGTGGCAATTTTTTTGCGCATGTTTTTTTTTTTCGGGGATCAAGTTCTGTGCAATAACTTTTTCCTAGCTTGGAACTCTGCTCGAATTTTTTTTGTGGGAATTGCCACCAATGGTCCCTAAGTATAAATTCGTAGAGTATCTCGATAAAGCCAGGGAAATACGAGGCACAAAATCCCTCAACTTGTCGCGCAACATTGTTGCGTTGCAAGTTGATGATCGATGTTGCGCGTTTTTCATATCGCGCCACAACTTGTCGCGCAACAAAAACATTTGTTGCAGGTTGTGAAAACTTGTTGCGCGAAGTAGAGCGCGGGTTTACTTTTAGACACAAAATTCTGGCTTTGTTGCTCGTTTTTCATGAAACACACAACTTGTCGCGCAACATTTTGCCTACGATTCAAGTTGGTTGGTCAATAGAAATGAAGTACTAAGGGGCCAAATTCGCCTTGGTCTCGCATGTGTGATCATCAAAACAAAATGTTGCGCGACAAGTTGTGAATTTGATGAAATACGAGCAACAAACATTAGACTTGCAACGCAGCAATGTTGCGCGACAAGTTGAGGGATTTTGTGCCTCATATTTCCCCGGCTTAAAGAAGAAATGCTCAGCTAGATGCATGCCGGCATTTAGAGACAAACAGAAAGATACAAGCTGATACTAGTAGTAATTCAGAGCTCAAAGCGGCTGTAACGTCCTTTTCTATCACTTGTTTCCTTAGCTATTGACCATTGTGGAGCAGCAGGAGGAAACCCATGTTTGAATGGCGGAGTTTGTAACAACAAGATTTACAAGTACGCTTGTGCATGCGCACCGCATTATTCTGGCAACACATGTCAGGGTAAGTGTCTATTGGCAGTATTTACAGATATTTCGTCCAAGTCATAACCTCGCTGTTGTCAGCTTGTAAAGTTTGGCAGCTGGATATTTCTGTCTTGTCAATTGATGTGATACGTGTGGTAAACCAATGGACGATTCAAGCTATTAATTGGAGTTGTTCCGCGTAAGGCCTGGTTTCCATATAGTCTTATCTGTCGTATCTGTCGCATCAGTCGACCGTGAAACAATGGAAATTGGAGTTATTCTTCTGTTTCACGGTTGACTGATACTACAGATAAGACTATATGGAAACCAGCCTTAAGAACGTTAGAGATGCAAATGAAGCAGCTCTTTTGTTTCCAATTGATTCTAGTCAACCGGAAACAAAAGGTTCACCTCATTTGCATCTCTAAGGTTCCCACGCGCGGAACAACTAATGAATGTATGTCGGTAGTTGTGACATTTTACGAATCAATTGATTAATCTTGCGCGCGTTGCATCCTGTTAGTTGTGTTACATTAATGGTAACACTACTCCGGTTGCCTTGTTTGGATGCTCTCCATATATGTGGATATTCCGCATTACGTGGATTCTCTGCATCCTCGGATATCCCGCGTATGTAGCTGCTCTACATATTATGTGGATGCTCTGCATGGAACAGGCGCGTTATGTGACTGACGCTGTTACCTTGCCGGGGGAAGTTCCCTCCTAAGGCAGGGGCGTAGCCAGGGGGGGGGGGGGGGGATTCCAGGGGTTCCGGAACCCCCCTCTCCCGCAGCGGAACCCCCCCCCCTCGCCTCTGTCCTGGACCGACTTACTACTAAAATTGTAAATATTTAAAAGACAACAAATAAAAGCTCCAATAAAATGTAGCAAATTTCTTCAAACGCTAGTTTTTCCCCGAGATCGATATTTTTGGCTGGGTTTCCTGTGGCGAGAACGCAAAAAACACGTCCGATCTATGTGGAGTTTTTATTTTTTGAATTTTTTCATAAGTGCTGGCTACGCCCCTGTAAGGAATGCAAGATCTGTTCTGACATCCTCATATGTTGCAGAATTCGACGAGTGTTCAAGTTCACCGTGTAAAAATAACGGCACATGCACCGATGGAGCGAATAGTTTCACATGTAGCTGCCTTGCTGGCTTCAATCTTCCTACGTGCGGTAAGTATTATAGAGCAGATGCGTGTAGAAAACTAAACGAAAAGCACTTAATGACACTTACCCAATCAGACACGAAACCCATTCAACAACCAACCAATCAGGAGGCGAAGTCATCACGACTTACGTTTAGTCGTGACCCTGTCGATTGCAAATGAATCATCACATGTTCTGAATTTGGTGGTATCAATGGGAAACACCAGTATAGCCGATTAAAGGGAGCCTGTCGCGCAACTGCGCAGCTGTTCTGTGCAACTCTTAAATCAAAGAAGTATCGTCTCGTAACGTTGGCCATTGAAGGCTTAAAAAACTCAATCACAAATCGAATATTATCTCGCTACTTCTCAGTCCATCCGAACATACTGCTTTTTAGCTTTACATATTCTTAATAGTCATCTGATAAGATGGTCTTATTAGTTTTGCTGATAATTTAATGCTCGCTCCTCGAGCATGCTCCCTTAAACGCGAGTAAATCATTTGTTTGTTTTTGCTTGCAACCTGATTGGCTGAGAGAGCAAAGTTATGATGCTCAGCCAATCGACGTCACGCAATTTTGTTTGACGCAAAAATAAAGTAGTAAATCTGACTTAGTTTCGGCACTCATATGAAATCCGCTCTAAAAATACGAAAAACAACGTCATCAACAACATGTACAATAAAAACAGAAGATATTTCTGAGAGAGTAGGTACTTAACAAATATATCTCGTTTTGCGTGCGTGTGTACTGTAATAGATACACAGATGACGTCACAGAATGTCATGAACAAAAAAGTACGCAACGAGGACGCAGTCGAGTTGCGTGACTGTTGTGCATGACATTCTGTGACGTTTTCTGTGTATCTATTACAGTACATACGCACAAAACACGAGATCTATTTGTTTTATACAACAACAAATAGGGATTTTTGTCAACCGTGTATTGTACTCTTAAAGCAACATGGCTCTCGACCAATCAGAGCGCGCGATTTACTAGTGTTGTTGTATAAAAGTACATACTCTCGTTTTTTTTCGGGCTCTTTTATAGCGCTTTTTTCCAAAACAAAAGCAAATCAGTAATATCTTCCATTTTTTACGCAGACTTCGACTACTGTGCTAGTACACCTTGTAAGAACGGCGGTACATGTACCAATGGGGCCAGCGGCTACACCTGCGCATGCGCCACGGGATACTCCGGCACCACTTGTGGTATGTCAGCTGACTAGAAAATAGACCGCTTTACGTCCGTATATAAATTGATTGTGATGTTTTCCTCTTTTGAAATGGTTCCATATCCACGTGAAAATGCTGAAAACTCGAATTTCAGAAAGACAGCGATTTTTTTTTCATAGTAAACCTCACGTGGTTTAAAATTGGCAAATTGCATGCGTAGGGTAAGGTATACGGCAAACGCCGTGCGAGAGTCGCGCCGTTCCAATACAAAACAATAGAAATTTATTGATTATAAAGTATAATGAAGCGGCATCCTTTGAAAAAGGAAAGGTTCGACAGAAGAAGAGCGGCTGAAGTTCGGCGTTTGCCGTAGGCCTAAGTGAGGTCTATCTGTGAGTTTCAGCTGAGCTAACATCGCTGAAAAGTTCGCTTAGAAGAACAAAAGGAATTAATGCTTCCTAAAGGCCCGTTCACACGGCGCGATCTTAGCTGCGATTTGAGGTGCGATTTTTGCGGCGATCGTCAACGTCATATCGCGCGGTGTGAACGGCCGGCGATCTGGTTCCGCGATGTTTGTCAGTTTGTTGGCGATCTAAAGAAATCGCACCCGCATCGCAGTGAAATTTGAACATGTTCAAAACGCCTGCGACATCGCGGGACATCGCAAGTGAAATCGCCATAAGATCGCCGGCCGTTCACACCGCGCGATATGACATCGCCATGAGATCGTCACAGAAATCGCACCTCAGATCGCAGCTGAAATCGCCTCGTGTGAACGGCCCTTAACGGAACGCAGTGTAGGTAGGAAGGTTTTTCATTTCGGCTTGAAGCTATGTATCATTGTCATAAGACAATGTTAAGCAAACATTATTACAGAGATTCTTTTGCATTGCAATCAACTAGCTATAAGCAACGACAATTTCGTTAACTATTATTCTCGCCAGATCTTGACAGCTTCATTGCTGCCAAACTTATCGCCTTTGTATTGATGTTAACACTTGTTAAACGTATTATTACCGCCACAACCATGTTCAATAAAGTGCCATTACCTTAGTTGTCCGACACCCTGGCAATGGCTCAGACTCCCGGGGGGGACTCCCTATATTCGAATGCTAGGGGTGACCGTCGTATTTTTTAGGGTTGAAATCGGCGATCTGGTATTTTTTAGGGGTTCGAAAATAAAAAACGGCATAGAAAGAAAAATAGGTATTTTAGGGGGTTCTCACGCAAATAAGGTAGTGTTTTTGAAAGTCGAGAGGATACATTTGATGTATATTAAATAAACGGCCAGAATAAAATTTAATCTGTCAAAATTGTTGGTATTTTTTAGGGTATTTTCAGACTGAGGGGTATTTTTAAGGGTGGAATTTTTTCCGACCAGGTATTTTTTAGGATCAAAATTCGAGTTTCCCGACGGTCACCCCTAGCATTTTAACCTTAGAGTCCCCCCCCCCCCCCCCCGGGCTCATACTCCTTTGTGTAGTATGTGTTTGTTCGTGAAAGTACATGACTTTTCCATATGGTCTTTTGTCAGGTACGAGCGTGTGTGACAGTCAGCCGTGTGCGAATGGCGGGAACTGCACCGCTACTGGAGCCACCAGCTACACCTGCGCCTGCGGTCCACATTGGATAGGCCAGCAGTGTCAAAGTAAGTAACTCAAGGACAAGAAGCGAAACAAAAGTAAACAAATAAACAATAAAAAAAAAAACACCCAGAAAAAAACACTCAGAATCTGCTGATATTCGAGAAACGTCACTTTCTTGGTCGCCATTTTGTTCTTATTCTCGGTCAAAGGGCCTAGTAATGACATTGAAAACCACAGGCAACCCATGCGGAAAGATAAGACGCGCATTGTGGATGGAGAGATGGATGATGGTCGATGCAATAAAATCGAAATATTCAAACGGCAGAGCAAAAAAACGGCTGTTTCACCCTCTCAAATTGAATTGTTTGAATTGTAAAGTTTCAGTTTTTGTGTCATTGTAGCATCGGTATGCAACAGCAACCCCTGTCAAAATGGAGGAACATGTCGCCATGGAAACGGAGGATACTATTGTAATTGCGTAGCCTATCACGGTGGATACAACTGCCAATTTCGTAAGTACACACTTATTTACTGCGACCGAGGGAAAAAGTATACACTTAATGACTGCTCCCGAGGGAAACAGCGAGTTTTGTTTCCCCGAGAATCTCGACCGAGGGAAAACAAAATTCGCTGTTTACCGACGGTGCAGTCTTTAAGTGTTTTATTATATAGCATAAAGAAAATACAGTAAAAATAGTCCGCCGAAATTTCTCGCTCTAGCGATATCGCCAGCGCGGGCAACAATTTTTTAATTGTAGCCCGCGCGGGCTACATTGAATTTGTAGCCCGCCACGTGACCATGATAGAACCAATCAGAGCGCGCGCTTTGATCGAATAAACACGAGCTATATAATAAAACACACTGCTGCCCTCTCAGTTATCACAAGGGAAACAGTCGAATTTCTTCACGTGCACGTGATACGCTTTCGACCAATAAGAAACTAGAAACAGTGAACTTTGACACTTGGTATATAATAATCACCTTTGTGCCACGGGCTCACAAAAACCGTCCTGTTGTTTCTGTTTTTCTGTTTTGGGCGATGTGCTTCAATAATAATTCCGAATCGTCAAAGCTTGAAAATATACTGTTTCAATTTCAGTTTAGAATGTGTTTATTGGTGTACTAAAGCACAATTCCCTGCTAGCAGAGGTTTCTCATTTTCTCTCGCCTTGAGGAAAAAGGCCTTCTCGTACCCAGATCTCCCCGGCTCGTCTGCACGCGATGGAGGGAGGCTCATTCTCGTACCCAGATCTCCCCGGCTCGTCTGCGTGCGGGGGAGGCTCTGGGGACATCTATTTGAAGGCCTTCGCTGACGTTAGGGCATGCACAGAGAAGTGTTTCTCTCAACGGCTCTATCTAATATCTCGCGCATGCGTCAATGGCTGTCACCAGAGCCTCCCCCATTCTCGAACCCAGGGCTCCCCGGCTCGTAACATCGTTGGGGAGGCTCTGGTGACAGCCGCTGAGAGAAAGACCTTTCAGCGCATGCTCCAACGCTCAAAATCAACCAATCAGCGACAGCCCCCAAATGGATGTCCCCAGAGCCTCCCCTGCGAGCAGACGAGCCGGGAGCTCTGGGTACGAGAACGAGCCTCCCCCGCGAGTTCACAATTCGGGCAGCTCTGGGTTCGAGAGAATGGGAAAAAGGAACAACTGATGACGCCCGCTTTCTTTATGAACTCTTAAACAGCACCGTTTTTAGCGAGAAGATCATCACAAATATTATCAACCTCCTGGACGTATGAATCAACGAAATATGAAAAGATTGCTTTCTCAGCAAGTCAGGACATGTGGCTTTTTGGTATATGCGGTGGCAGTCATCCCTCGAACACTGTTAATCAACAAATCACAACCCGCCTGCGAGAACCCGATACCACTAATGTGCTGGCATCGACGCCTGATGCTTTGTATGAGGTTACATATGGTTACTTTGTGTGTCCACCATTTCAACCTCCGTACCGACTTACCGGCGGCACTACCTACATTGCGGAGGTAAGTTATAATATTCAAACGTCGAATTGTAAGGATCGACTCTCCCTGCCCCATAACGCACTGAGTAGTTATATTACTGAGTAGTTATATTTCCTTCACTACAAGGAAATGTATTTAACACTTATTGGATGAGGTTGATAACACTACAGTCGAAGCTCTCTGTGCGACCGCTCTCGTAAGCGACCAGCTCCCATAACGACCATTTTCCCGAAACCCTGTTTAAAATGTCACATAAACTCTGTTATTTCAAGCTCTCGTAAGCGACAGCCTTAACGATGCGACCAGCTCCGTTAGCGACCACAATTTCAAATCACCAACAGAGATTTTCTATTGTTTTTAAGCTCTCGTAAGCGACCACAGTTTGTCTTTAAAACATTAGTCATCACCTCATAAATATCTAAACTGATACAAGCTGCACCGGTGAAATGCTATTTTCTATGTACATATTTGCGGTATCTAATGTAATGTAATGTAATGTAATGTAATGTAGGCACTCGTATACCGCAAATTATCATATGAATATGTTCAAATGCGGTTTACAGATGTGGATATGTCTGATCCCTAAGATGCGGACTGCGATTTATACAATGCAGTTTACAATCATGAGTGGTTGTTAGATTACATTCTGTGGTGAGCACTGTGATTGTTTAACGTCCCTCGCATAGTGGTTAAGTGTAGTGGGCTGAGAGACGGGACCTCGGTTTTATTGTCTCATCCGAAAGACGTGAAACACAGGAGAAATGACGAATCACTTCAACCCACGATGGACACAAGGTTCGAAACAGCAGAGAAAAATCCCAACTGCCCCCGACTGGGATTCGAACCCGGTGCACAGAGGTGAGAGGCAAACGCTTTACACGCTGCGCCACCCGTGCTTCATCTATTCTTAATTAAAGTCGGGAAATAAATCAAACTATTATAAGCATTAGTATCACATGATATTTTCTAGATTTATTGTACTAAGCTCTAGTAAGCGACCAACACCTATTGTTCAAGTAGGAAGCCGCTTGGTGGTCGCTTACGAGGCGTTCTCGTAAGCGACCAGCTCCGTTAACGACCGCAATTTTCAGTTCCCGAGGTGGTCGCTTACAAGAGCTTCGACTGTAACTCGAGGCGTTGACGAATCTCACTAGCATGCGAAGATCGAATTCAATAATTGTTTTATTATTCAGCAACCAGGAATTCTTACCTAGCTAAACGAAGTTTCGCAATGCACGGCGAAATGGGTTTTCAACTTCAGCTCGTCCATTGGTATTTTCCTCTTCGTATTCAATTCAAATAGCCATAGTTGATGTTTAGATATCTTGAGCAATGATCTGTTCGCAAAAATCGTAACAGATTCAACGAGAATATTGGCAAAATCTTCTTTCATTTCCGAAATGAAAATCAAGAGTGGCGGCCAAACCTATTGGCTTGCGTTATGACGTCATTAGAGTGCATCAATCCTAATGTCTGTAGTATGACGTCACGCACTGCGCGCCAACAAGGTTTCGCTGCGTCCTCTTAGCCAATCAGAACCGAGATAGTGGCATGGCTGAATAATAATAAAGTTATCAGCAGCCAACTAGCAGCAGCCAGCAGCCATAAGGGAGCAGCCAAAGGGCTGCTGATGTCACAGCCGAAAGCAAACGAGTTGGAATAATCAGCAGCCAACAAGCGAGGTGTCAGCGATTTGTCATAGTGTACGCTCATAAGTCATACCCACTTTAGTAAACACAATGATGTCATATTTTGTTGCTTGAAATAGATTATTTTAATTATTTTAGAGATACAGGTATAAAACGGTTTAGTCATTTACGATGACCCAGGATGCCAGCAGCGGCGAAGGATAATAGGATAGGTGGTGCACGCAAAGCATTTTCATAATGTCTCCTTGTTTGCGTATTATTTCCTCCTCCTCCTTACAGAAAATCGTGCGTTAAACAGTATCAGCGGTAGAACAATCAGTAGCAACATGAATGCGAAAGGAACATCGTAAATGACTAAGGCTAGCTTTAGACGTCGAAATTAATTCTGTCGCACTAAATTGAATGGGTTTATTAGCCAGTGAAAACAAGTTATTTCGATATGAGTGATTTTATGAGGTTAATATAATCTGTCTGGCCAATGGAGAAGATCTCAGCCCTGATTTTATGAGGGCTGGAAGGATTCAAAATTGTAATTTTGCACGGCTGTAGCGCGGCGTTGGCACCGCAGATAGTGCCGTTCCTAATGCAAATGAGCTCGAGACAAAAGCTCTAACTAAGGCCCGTTTCAAACGTTGGTCTTTTGCCGCGTCGAATCCAATTGTTAGACATTGTATTTCCAACTTAGAGGACACTTGTTTAGTAAATCTAGCTGAACCATAGCCGAATATCATGAAATGTAAAGTTTGTTTTCCTTGTTTATTTTTCCTTTGCCTGTAAAATAGAGAAAACTAGTCGGCTGAATTAGATTCGACGCGGCAAAAGATCGACGTTTGAAACGGGCCTAACTAAACAATGGGAAACTGACATTAAGTGCGACAAGAATTAAGTTCGACGTCTAAAACTAGCCTAAACCGTTAATTTCCGGACCTCGTATTAGATTAACTCCCATCTTAATTGGGGATTAGTAATACCTTCACTTGTCATTGAGCTCTAAACAGATATCATTATTCAGCCATGCCACTATCTCGATTCTGATTGGCTAAGAGTACACAGCGAAAGCATGTTGGCGTGCAGTGCGTGACGTCACACTGCAGACATTAGGATCGATGCACTCTAATGACGTCATAACGCAAGCCAATAGAATTGGCCGCCATGTTGGTTTCCATTTCGGAAGCGAAAGCCAGTTTTGCCAATATTCTCGTTGAATCTGTTATGATCTTTGCCGAGAGATCATTGCTCAGGATATCTATGGCTATCAACTAATGGCTATTTGAATTGAATACGAAGAGGAAAATACCAATGGACGACGAAATATCTGAAGTTGAAAAACCGTTTCGCCGAGCGAGGACTCCTTTAAAGGCCCATCACCAACCGGGAGCCCTTGCGCCCCGTTTTCTTTTGTTTTCAAATTGGTCCATTGATTTTCGGGTGCTCTGATTGGCTAAGAGTCCGCAAAGGCTCTCGGTTGGTGATGGGCCTTTAAGGATACCGTAAACCTTCGCGGGTACCCTTCGCGCAAAATTTCTCTACGCGGCGCATTGAAATAAACCCCCAAAAACTAGATATCATTTTAAAGCTTAATAAACGTAGTTTATGATGACGCAGTTTTTATTCTGTTTTTTCGAAATCTGCTCTAACGCGGAAAGGAAAACGATAAAAAGGTGCGATACACTTTCGAAGATCAAAGTTTGGACTAGATGCTCGCAATATTTGAAAGCAATCGTGCAAATCCTTGTGGGCGAACATTTTGGGTCTTTCCATTGAAACGGCAGCAAAATCAATACCGAGTTATAGCCATTTGAAGTTGTGTCAACATCTGAAGCGCTAACAGCAGGAGAGCAAACAAACGTGACACGATCGGAGACAAGCCTTCTCTGCGCGCGGGAAAATATTAATGTGCTCAGATTTCATGTTGTGCTTGAGCTTTGGTACTTGTGGTAAGCGCTTTCTCCAACATCTTCGACCATTTCCAGCAGCCAAATTTTGATAAATAATGGGCAAAGTGCCTCTTCAACGAAGAAAGCCAGGCAAGAACATGCCAGGCAAGAAGCGCCAATTTCCTGACCCGAAGGCTAAGTAAACAAGATTAAAAGATTATAGCGCCTGAATCATGTAACGCAATACAGTTGAAAACTAGATTTTCTTATTTTTCTTCGTGAAATATAAGTTATTTTAGTTTTCTTTTTTGGAGTATTGAAGTTCCTACCCTAACTTATCGACTGGGATAAAAACAAAAAAAAATCGTCAAAATGACACCCGCGAAGGTTTACGGTATCCTTAAGTAGAAGAATTGCTGGTTGCTTAATAATAAAAACATCATTGAATTCGGTTTTCGCATTTGATAACGCCTCGAGTTGGTGTTATCCGACTCAGTTTCGCTTCGGCAGATAACACAAACCTCGGCGTTGACAAATCTCACGATCATGCTCAACCCCCGCGGGATGGGGGGGGGGGGGGGGGGGGGGGGTACTCCCAACACTTTTGTACGGGGATGCTCGGCCAGATTCTCGACCCCTTACCCTTCTTTACACCTATTTTAAAGCAGAAAAGGTACCCCTTTATACCAAAGTCGAGGAAAGTACCCCTTTATTATACCAAGCCTGAAAAAGGTATCCGTTTCTTATACCAATTGACTTTGAATCGGCTTTGTGCTCTGTTAAAAAAGAAACGGTTTTGCTGCTGTGTTGCGATTGAAAAACCGGTGAAATACAGACCTTTTTTATACAAAAATTGCAAGTTCTTTAAACCCAGTCCAGTCTGAAAACCCTACCCTTTTCTTATACCCAGCCTGAAGACCCTACCCCTTTCTTAAACAGCCTGAAAAGCCTACCCCTTTCTTATACCTCCAGCCTGAAAATCCTACCCCTTTCGGGCCGAGCATCCCTGTATATAGACTTTCTTAAAAGTCGCTTAAAACGATTTTTTAAGTTGGGTTGAGTCGCTTGAGAGGACGACTTGGAGCAAGTCTACCCTGTATAGTCCAATATAGGGAGTACCCCCCCCCCCCCCCCTCGGGGCTCAACCTCATCCAATAATTGTTAAGCATCCGCCATTTGCAGATGTTGGTGAGCGGTGGCGATTTGGCAACCCGACATTATACTAACGGGGCAGCATCCAAGACTGTTGGTTGGGGTGATTCCTCCACATCACGGTCCGTCACAATTACATGGAGTACAGTGTCTGCAACGGAGCGTAGCAACTCTGGCAAGACGACCCAGGCAGAGGGAGCTATACCAGCACTACTTGTACAATTTATATTGTAATGGTTTCTGCACTGGTTTATGGACCATTCGAATGGAGCTATACCAGCACTACTTGTACAATTTATATTGTAATTGGTTTCTGCACTGGTTTATGGACCATTCGAATGGAGCTATACCAGCACTACTTGTACAATTTATATTGTAATTGGTTTTCTGCACTGGTTTATGGAACATTCGAGTGAAGCAGAGAAGATACCCGGGGTATGGACTCCCATATTTTTGGGTCGGGGATGATCGTCGTATCTTTTAGGTGTTAAAATCACGAGGTCGCCCCATGTAAGGGCATCCACAGCACTAGTGAATGCCGGATGCCTAACCCCTGGATGCCGGAAGCCTAACCCCTAGATGCCGGATTCCTAGGGCCCCAGGATGCCGGATGCCTAACCCCTGGATGCCGGATGCCTAACCCCTGGATGCCGGATTCCTAGGGCCCCAGGATGCCGGATGCCTTTTTAAGGGACGTGTCATTATTTAGCGGGAGGGGGGGGGGGGCTACCATTTTTTAAGCAAGGCTCCAAAAAAAATTGAACCCTCCCCTTGAACATAACAAAAAATGTGACCCTCCCCCAGTCGTAAGTCAAAAAATTAGGACCCTTCCCGTCCCCTATTTGACCTAGTAGAAGACATTTTACAGAAAGTTGGGGGCATAATTTTCTTTCGTTGCGCGCCAAGCGCGCCCAAATTTTCATAAATGCATTTTATCAAGCCTCAGGGAGAACGGGTAAATGAACATTACGTTATTCGTGTATAGTAAACAAAACCTTTCAGCAGCCCAGGAAATACGCTACCTCAACTACCTAGGTTTTGATGAGCCTGTAGGTTATATTTTTCATGCGCGCACTGCGCGCCTCAAATGACGAAAAATTGTGACTGCATAGTGAACTGCGCGGCAGGCCACCACTGCAAGGTATTTTTGGGAGAGTTTATTTTTTACACGTCAAGATACACTTGTTCTTATAAACGGCGCGATGGTTGTATCTCCATTGCGCGAGTCCTGAAAGAGTATATTTGATGTCATTGTTTATGCGAAATTTTATTATGTATTGAAGTTGAGTAGAAAAATGCAAATGATAGAGGAGTTGCTGGACCCCCCGCTAAATAATGACACGTCCCTAACGCATTCGGTGGATGCCGCTTGAGGCTGGATGCCGGATGCCGCTTGGTGGCTGGATACAGTCGATGAGCCAAAAAAATCGCGGATGCCGGATGCCCTTACACGGGGCGAACGAGTGTTTGGTCTCTTTTAGGGGTGATCGTGATCTTCAATAAATCTTAGGGAGATTGGTATCTTTTAGGCCGAAATATGTGTCCAAATTGTTTTGTCTCATTATGGTGCTTCTAAAATGCGTGCAAGAAAGAGAGATTATTCGATGAGAAGACGATAAATTTAAGATAAGCCTGCTTTCACCATGAAAATATAAGGTCAGCGTGCCTTGTCTACTGCGGCTCCAATGCTATAGAACGAGCTCCCTTTTGACATTCGTGCTTAACTGAAAACGTTTTCTTTTTAAGAAGACGTATTGTTAAATATTCTTAATTATTATTATATATAGTTTGTTTATCATTATTATTATTATCTTTTCAAAGTATTTTTAGTGATTTTTTATTTTATTTTCAAGCACACTTCTTGATATTTTTCAATAATATGTAAAGTACCAAAAGCAGTACTGTAATGTATAGTTGCTATATAAGCTGTTTCATTATTTCTATGATTATGCCACTCAGGTCCCGGATGTAGTTTCGTACGTATTGCATATTTCCCAATAAAACACTCATGTCTATATAATAAAATAATAAACACTCAATCATTCATTTTATTTCAAGACCACCGTACCCAGTTTCGTACATTAGCCTATGGCCAGTTGAAGTCCTGGTCCCGGCTCTTAAGGTTACTGAGAACCTTCGCGCACGTCCTCGGAAAAAAAAATCATACTCATCTTGAGTTTAACCAAAACATGTTAACTTAGACATAACTTTTTAATAAATATAATTTTTTCAGGCTTTTATAGAAAATTTGGGTGTGACATTTCCAAGAGCTATCGCCGCCGAACTGCTTGACCTTGACTCCCAAGAAACACATTGTTTTAATCCTTAAAGGTGTTTCTCAAAAACGGTATCTGCGTTTTTTTAAATTTTGTTTAGTTCAAAAGTTATGATTTTTTTACATTTTTAGAGCGTGAAAATTCTATAAAATTTGACCTTGGAACTTTAAAAGTTCCATTAACTTTTGAACTAAGCAAAAGTTTCAAAAAACGCAGACACGGTTTTTGAGAATCACCTTCAAGGATTAAAGGCAATGTGTTACTTGGGAGTCAAGGTCAAGCAGTTCGGCGGCGATAGCTCTTGAAAATTGTCACACCCACAAAATGCGATCCCCTCTATCTGTAAATTTGTCTTCTACTAGGTGAAATAGGGGGCGGGGGGATCACGAAAACGTTTAACTGCTCTGAGGGGGGATCACGTTAATCATTGTAGAGACTCACGGTTTGAGGGAAGGTCTCACGGTTTGCCTTGAAAATCTCACGGTTTTTGATACTGTGCTTTCATTAGAGAAAAAAACATATGATTTGAACCATGATTTGTGCAATCGAAATTGAAACTAGCTGTAAAACCAGGTAAACCGATTTGAATGATAAGAGCAAAGAAGGCAACAGAACAATATAATAGAACCTTTTTTGGTTATTTGAGTTTTTTTTTAATATTCATGAGAAATTGTTTTTGGTTTGTACAGCCATTTGGATGATCTCCAGGTTTTGACACCAATCTTCAGGTTGTTTTATGGCCAGTTTCCAGGTTTTGACTTCTGAGGGTTGGCAGGTCTGTACTTTTGCTATAGTTTTGCATAAACACTCCGTGCTTTCGTTCGAGTGAGAACAATTGTAACCACCCAAAGGAATCATCACATGATCTGAATTGGGTGGTAATAAGATGCAAACACGATTTTGTTTATTGGCCTTTCATATCGGCCAACTTCTATTTCTAAACAATGACAACTCATCCTTCGTCGTATAAGGGCGGTCCTTTACGTGGAAGAGATATCTTTCTGGGGGAAAATGTACTGCATGCTCTCCTTCTTGGGGGAGGGGGACGGGGTAGACGTGGGACAACGTATTACCGCTGACCTTAGAGGCTTAGTTCATCGTCAGTCGCATCGGGGAGCGAAGGCAAATGGATCTCGAGTTCAGTCCTCCTCGGATTCCTACGCCACAGGTCTTCCCCGCTACAGGATGACGTCATTTCCGGCTGGCTGAGCGGCCTAGGTCTAGCCCCTTTCCCTACTGCCATAACAGGCTGCTGTGGTTGCCATGGATACCAAGGGTATGCATCTAGTAAGGTATAGAGTTTATGCAGCTGTGAAGGAGAGTAGGGAAGAAGCGGCACATGGGCTAAGGGAGCAGCTAGCGGGAAAATGCCCATCCCTTCCCCATCCGACTCGGGTAAATTTTTGTCTCTCTCGCTATTGCTACACATATCCGCAATGACTCGTTCATTCATGGTTCCACTGCCCCCGAGATCATAGAACGAGAAAAGCCTTTTCCGCAGCATTTCTTCATCATAATTTCATCCTTGATTGTGACGTGCTTCACCCGATTCATAAAGCCACTACCCCTGGCACTTATAGCGTTCGCCGCTCGCGTTCGCACGGCGTAACTCGCTGCAGTGTCGAGTGCGATCTCGTCTATGTTACTATACGACTTCACCCAGGGTAGAAAACCATCCCGGTAGAACAACTTCGTCTCTTGGTTACTATGGAGATCACTAAGCAACCCTTTCAGATCAAAACAACGCACTGCTTTCTGCTCAAAGAAATTCAAAGGCTCAAATGTCTGTTTACTGTTGTCCATTTTCCCTGTTTCCGATATCTCTCGTTTTTGTTTCGACCAGGCACGGAAGCAAGGTCCATGCCGAGTGCGCTCGGTAAATAGCGTCGGCTTATTATCGCCATCGTCAATACGAGGTAGACCCTGGCACGACCCGCTATCGGTATTATTACGAGTATTCTCGGCTCGCACTCGGTCAATCTCCGAAGCAGACCTTGATCTCCGATTAAGTTCCACACCCTTCAGTTTAGGAAAACCCTTCCCTTGGCAAAGAAGGAGCTCTTTTTTCTCTGGCACGTCAAGTTTTCTCTTAGAAAGGCATCCGATACTGCAGGGCTTTTTCGTGACTCTTGGCCTTCGATTCCGATTTGGGGAATACAAATTTTCATGAGAAGACAACATTGTACTCAAGTCGTCGTCTTCGGGGGATCCTATGCCTTCGCATCCTGTAGCCGTGGTATGCGTTAGCGGCGGGAATTCCACGTTCAGTTCTTTGGTAGAAATTGAACCTTTTCCACAAATCTTGGGAATTCATTTTCGCCTCTTCTTGAAAAAAGCGGTCGTTTTCCAGACTTCAAGTTGTCTAGCCTTTCTTCAAGCTCTTCCGCGGAAAGACACATAAGCTCTGTTATCTGGTCGTCCATTTTCTTGACAAAATTGAAGTTTTTCCTGTTATCAACAGGTGACTTGTTTTCTACTTATTCTGAGCGAAACATGGACACACTGCGATGTAAACTTCGAACAAAGTTTGTTTAGTATAAACATTCCATGATTAACAAACGACTTCATTGAAAAGGCAGTTCGTACATTATTAACGATATCATCATCCGATAGTTTTGGCCCAAAGTGTAAACGACAATTAGAAACCTTTTGTGGTGAACGAGCATAAAGCCAATTACTGGGTCATTGGTAAGTCATTATCGCCGGACACAATGTCTGGAAAAGAGAAGCACAAACATGGTGATTCGTGGGCACTTTTGAAGATAGGAAAACCATCGGATGCAACTAGTAGTGATTAGTGATCGTCTTTATTCAAACATTTGTCCATGGTAACCTGTTACGCTAATACTGCGTCCTCACCAGGGCTTTAAGAGCCTATATATTGTCAGCCGCCATTTTGACAGCACAGCAACATACCAAGTCAGAGAAAGCAACCATTTCCATCGGCTGATTTAGAGAATATAGAGCTTTTTTTTTTCGATTGGCTGAAACTTTGTTTTTAGATGTTAATTTAGATATTTCTACACGTAATTCGTCTTCTAATATCGAAAAAAAAATCACAAAGGTGTGGCTGACACATGCAGGCTCTTTAAAGATGTTCAACTATAATAGCTACAAGACTCCAACTCCAACTATAATAGCTACAAGACTCTAACTCCAACTCCAACTATAATAGCTACAAGACTCCAACTCCAACAGCTACAAGACTCCAACTCCAACTCCAACTATAATAGCTACAAGACGAAATAAAGTTGATTTGATTCAGAATAAACGTTCTAAAGTTTATCTTTTTCAGCTGGGAAGCACCTTTTCAGCTGGAAGCACCCCAGATGTTGTTTTTTAAAGCTGCGGACAAAATATTCACAACAACGTAAAGTTTTGTAAAGAAATCGCAACATAGCGAAGTCAGTAAGCCACACTCAGTGCAATTTAAAATCAAAATTTATCACGTTAAACGAAAATAGAGGCTTCAAGATATGTAAACATAAGATCAGGAGTGCTTACCATTTTGTCAAAATTTCCAAAAATTCCGGTTCGGGATGTAAATGGTATTCGCGATTTTCGGGTATTCCGGTTGGTGCGAGCGGATTGTCTGAAAAGGTTTCCGCCATTTCGGTTGAAACGAACCGATCGGAATTGTTTGTACCATTTGCACTCAAACCAGTTTTATGACCAAATAGGGCAACCGATGCGAACCGATAGCGAAATAGAAATTAGTTAGTGGTAAGCGCCATTCCACGCAAGATTTCATAACAACCGGAATATTTTGTACCATTTAGCACCGATTCAAATTGTTTTTTAAAGATGAGGTTCGCGAACCTCAGCCAGCGAAATGCAAAGAAAAGAGGCCTCTGCTAGCAGGGAAAAGATGCGGACACAATATTCACAAAAGTAAAGTTTTGTAAAGAAATCGCAACATAACGAAGTCAGTAAGCCACACTTAGTGCAATTTAAAATCATATATATTTATCTTACATTGTATAAAAATATAACTCCAGTTCAAATTTTACAGGAAGTACTTTTTATGCTTAACGAAGTTTTCTTAAGACTGATGTAGCTTTGTTTGCACCCGTCCTCACTAGTAAACAGCGTTTTCAAACAGCTCCGTTTTCAAATCGCTCCACTCTGGAGAGCGTTTTCGGATTGATCCGTTTTCGGTAATCGTTTTCGGCGTTGTAGTGTGGACGATAGCCGTATCCGGAGCAAAAAGTATCCGTTTTCGTTTGAAAGCGGTGTAGTGTGGACGGGGTCTAAAGGGGTCAACGAACTGGTCAAGTTAACGAACAAGTTTAAGAAGGAATACACCAGAGCAGTTCGAGCACTAAGCAGTGACAAAAATCGTGTATCAAGATCATTTGCATCGCCAGAATTGCAAGCTTCTGTGGGATGTTTTCAATATCTTATGAAAAGAAACCATTTCTAATGACAACACGGAAACTGAATTCTGAAGTTCTTACAAAACACTGGGACATTGTAATGGGCTGAAATTGACCAACAAATACTTTTTCCTGTGTTTGCACTATTTGTTTCAACTCTGAAATATATTTAATTACAGGCGCGAAAAGGAATTTGTTTTTGGTGTTACTACAGTTAAAGAGTCTACGTCAGCCACTCCTTTGTCCTTTGATATAAGAAGACGAATTACGTGTAGAAATCTCTTAATAAACATCTAAAAACAAAGTTTCATATTTGATTTACCAAATTCAATCGAGTTTAATTCTCTAAATCAGCCGATGGAAAAATGGCGGCTGACACAGGCTCTTTAATGAGTATATTTATAGCTTTTTTAAGAAAATGCAAATAGAATTTGAATATCCCTGATAATATCACTCTGATACAAGATTTTGTCCACCAAGGCCTGAAATTGCTCGATCACCAAATGGATTCCTCTGAAACGTGCACTGAAATCGAAATCTTCCGATCGAAAAAAACGATTTCTTGGCCATTCACTGAGCCAAGGTTCCACATAAAACATTGATCACAAAATGACAATGAAAAAGCTAAAATTGAAGTTATATTTCTCTTCTCATCGGAAGCAAATTAATAGTTGAATATTGTACACTAACAGCTCGGTTACCATGGAAACGAGGTTATGGTGCTTAATGCAATCATGCAATATTACAGCAGAGCAGTAAAGGGTCCAGTAAATGTTTGATCTTGTAACGTAGCCATCTTTAACATGTAAAACATAGCCTGCTAGCAGGCGTTGAAGGCTGTGGGGGGGCCCCACTTGGCCAAAAAATCCATATTTTACGAGTTGCGACTTGCCGCTTTCCTTATTAGGAATTCCCCCTTACCTTATTTGGAAGGTCTATTTTAGCGAAAAAAGCAGAGAAATCCACCAAAACTTGCAGGTATTCGAGAAACTTCGTACTCATGGCCGCCATGTTGTTTTTGTCTCCGCCAAAGGGCCTGGGGCAAAACACAGGTAGCCCGCGCGTATTCACAGAAAACGACAACGCTATCTCGATATGCGGACGCAAGGATGAGGCAAAATGGGAGCAACGAGTAAAATGTCCACCAGTATAACATGAAAAAATATCTAATGAGTTATTTATTATATCATGGCAACGAACAAAAATATTTTCTTTTCTGTTCAAGATTCACTACAAAACGTACGTGTTTTACTATTAGCACACGTTCGGGAAGCCATTCAAATGCGCGCGCAAGACCGGTTCGTAACCGGTTTACATTCTCGTATCCAGAGTTCCCCGGCTCGTCTGCTCGCAGGGGAGGCTCTGGGGACATCCATTTGAGGTCCGTCGCTGATTGGCTGATTTTGAGCGTTGGGGCATGCGCTGAAAGGTCATTCTCTCAGCGGCTCTGTATTAAATCTCGCGCATGCGTCATGGCTGTCACCAGAGCCTCCCCCGCGATGTTACGATGTGTCGGGCCGACACCGAACGAAGCAAAAGAAATCGGGCCCGACAAATCGCCTCGTGTAAATGGATTTTAGTGTGAATCTTTAGTTTAACTTCTCTTTGTTCTTGTTAAACAAATGAAATCAAGAAATTCGGACTAAAATCGCATCTCACCTAAATGCGAAATTTAAACTCCAATTAGGCTTATGGAAGCTTCATCTTAGCATAGTAAATTAACCTATACAGCTGACTGAATAATTACAAACCCTACTACCAACTATCTAAATCCATCTATTGGAGAATTATAGAAAACCGCTTCATTTTCAAACTGCATAATATACTCTTCTCGGCAGGGAATGAATACTGAATACCTTGAATTTACCTGCTCTATTTACTTTCTCATTTTCTAGCAGCACTCCGAGGCCGCGAGCGCGCAGAACTCGTGCGTCCTCCTGATCGCGCTTCACCGCCCAGTCTAACTAGAGCTTCTACGGCAGCGTCCTTTAGCTCCTGAAACAGGTTAAACCAGTAAGAATTAGGCCTTTAGCTCCTGAAACAGGTTAAACCAGTAAGAATTAGTCCTTTAGCTCCTGAAACAGGTTAAACCAGTAAGAATTAGTCCTTTAGCTCCTGAAACAGGTTAAACCAGTAAGAATTAGGCCTTTAGCTCCTGAAACAGGTTAAACCAGTAAGAATTAGTCCTTTAGCTCCTGAAACAGGTTAAACCAGTAAGAATTAGTCCTTTAGCTCCTGAAACAGGTTAAACCAGTAAGAATTAGGCCCTTAGCTCCTGAAACAGGTTAAACCAGTAAGAATTAGGCCTTTAGCTCCTGAAACAGGTTAAACCAGTAAGAATTAGGCCTTTTAGCTCCTGAAACAGGTTAAACCAGTAAGAATTAGGCATTTAGCTCCTGAAACAGGTTAAACCAGTAAGAATTAGTCCTTTAGCTCCTGAAACAGGTTAAACCAGTAAGAATTAGTCCTTTAGCTCCTGAAACAGGTTAAACCAGTAAGAATTAGGCCTTTAGTTCCTGAAACAGGTTAAACCAGTAAGAATTAGGCCTTTAGCTAATGCGATATTTGAAACTAATGCGATATCCCGCAGCAACAATTGCCAAGATATAGCAAAAGCGCAATCATCTCTCTTCCATCTTGCTCTTGTAGTTTCGTGTCCAATCATCACTGGATCACTTTCGCCCGCAAAAGACTTCTTTACATCGTATTTAATTCAAAATGTCACCAAGCAAACAACGCTCACCAGTTGGACATCGCAAATTCAAATAAAAATGAGCCGTGGACATGAAATGTTTTGCGGAATAAATCGATTTGTTCCGCAAAACATTTCATGTTGAGTCGTCAGGCGGCATTTTCTTGCCAGCCGCCATAACAAACTCTTAAAGCGAACCTCCCAAACGTCATGGGGAAAAAATGAATCCCAAGGGTAAAACCGCTGATTCCTCATTCCGGTTTTAGTAACGTCCCATTTAAACGCGAGCTTCTTTACCTAGTAGTTGTTGAAACTACTGTATAGCTTGCGTCCGAGAAAATATGTTATCACGAATAACAAGAACCAGCACAAGAAAAGGTTGTCGTGCTCCGCCTACCTGATTGGAAGAAAACTTCTGTTTCGCCTCAGCCAGGATGGTGGCTACATACTTGAGCGATTTTAGCTCGTCTCTGATATCATCTGTTAATATAGGAGTATAAAAGTATTGGTGTTCACATGACGTCATCAAAATTCAAACTTTGAAGCTATGGACTCTCTGAAACTGTGCTTTTCAGGCCAGTTACAGTTCCCCAATAGGAGTCTCCTCGGCAAATTAATAATCGGATTCCCGTTTTATAGCTCCTGACACTGGTCACGCTACTTCAAACATTGATTTCTCGCCATATATCAGGCAATTTTCCCGTTTGGAGCACTCGATGAACGGTAACATGCTAACTAAGTGCAACTACATCACATTTTTGACAGTGCTAGCTCATATTGTGACCTTACGGCACATTTGGTAATTTGGCCGCCATGTTGGCGTCCCGGGGGGGGGGGGGGGGGTGCTATCTTTAAGGGGTGTTTAAAATCAGCCCTATCCCTTAGGGGAGTCTCAGACCAATCCTTGCCCAAAAATATATTGGTACTGATACCAGAACCGATATTTACAAAGGAAACTTGGTTGAAAACCTTAAGAGAACTAAAATTCACTTTTATTTGTTTTGACCTGCCAAATTTGCTATATTTTAGGTGTAAATTCGGCGGTCACCACGCCAAATTTGCTTTCTTTTAGGGGTAAATTTGCTGTTTGCCACACCCATTTTGCTATCCCTTAGGGTCAAAATCAATTTTCTCGACGAGCAACCCCCATCTAAAATATTGAGAGTCCCCCCCCCCCCCCCCCCCCGGGTTGGGGTCCTTCCGAGGGACTCCAACATGGCGGCGCCATACACTTTACAGTAAACAGTTTGCACATTTTTTCGCTTATATCTCGCTTTCTATATACGATACCAGTCTAAACCTTGGCAAAGAAATTGAAGATATAGTTCTCTTTCAGAATATTGGCTTTTGTTCGAAATAAACCGCTAAAACTCAAAGGTCTCCGGAGGTGAACACCAATAATTAATACACAGACATGAACATTTTCATCTCTAAGAACCTAGACATTACATGAATATGTACAAACACGGTACTGAGTCAACACATAATAATTAACCGATATTATAATCTAAACGTTATATAATCAAAGTACAATAAGTTAGTAATAATAAAGTTAGATATTAATCGCCATAATATTGCAGCAAAGATAATCGCTTGACAATTTTGGAGTCCACCTTTTGTGTGTCATTCAAGATGATATGAAACGAAAGGCCCCTGAAACATTTCGTCATACTTTAACTGCCTCCATTTATGGCACCGTGAATTCTAGTAGGTTTTCTTACCGTATTCCGCAAGTTCCGAAAACAGAATACAAATGTTTTCAACTATTTCCTCGTTGTCTTTAAAAGCCCTGCAAAAGCAAACAAATTGATCTTGAAACACACGCAAGCGTAGAATATCAGCAAGTCTTATTATGGTATATCAAAAGACATAGACCAGATGATGCTTGCGCAACAAGCTCGGCTTTAGGACCGGCCAACAAGGCAACAAGGCCAACGCCCTGATAGCGCTTGTACTGGTGAAATCACATGGAAGTGGATGGTTCCTTTTTTGACCGGTCCTATAGTGCTGATCACGTTGGCGTCATCCATTGTTATTAATGTGCCAACCAGAGATCATTTGGTTCACAGAACAAATTCTATTGTTATTCAATTGTGACTCTCATCCGCTACGATAGAGTTCGTTGGAACTTCCTATCGCAGATGAGAAGTTCTGGATGAAATCACGTGGTAAATATGGACAAATCGCAACGCATATTGTAAATATTCAGTAATTGTTGTACAGATGAAAGACCGGATTCCTCGGTAAATCGACCTGGAAGAAGTTATTTTTTCGATTTCAATTTCAATTTATTTGCCATTTCTTTTTACATTTACAGTTATACATAAAAAAAACGTCTAAATAGACTAAGAAAAAGAAGATGAAATGTGAAGTTATGATGGGATGCTAATGGCGGCGTTACAGCCTATGTAAGTATTTCTCCAGGCAATACTGCCTCAAGAGAAATACTACCGAATCGCCACTGGGTCACAAGAATTAGTTCCTTCGTAATGTACAAAGAAAAAAAATTCAAGTGACCCCAGTGGGATTCGAACCCGCGACCTTGACTTTCCGTGGAGAGAGCGCCTCAAGAAACCACCGGGCTTGTGCGAGGAGGCGCCCTCACCTTATAGGAAGACAATAGGAAAACAAATGCGAGACGAGACAGACGAAACACAGATTAAAAGAACACTTGACCCCGTGAGGTTTATCAGGCGGAGAAAGGCAGTGGCAACGAACTCTACCGTAGTGGATGAGAATCAGGCTACTGAACAATTGGCCCTAATCAAATGAACTCATGAGCTCATGGGTTCGATTTCCGTTGGAACCCTGAAACCTCTGTTCGTGTCTTCTTATTTATTGCGATTACTTAGATTGATTCTTAAAGAGGCCTTGCAAGCCACTCCATTCTTATTGTTATCATTCAAAATTAGAAGTACATTGGCGGGTAAAAAAACTCGCAAGAACCATCTACAAACAGAGTTTGACGACACTTAATCTACAAATTCAATCGAACATATTGCATCACATTCCCTAAATCAGCCGATGTAAATGGATGGCATGTTGCTAGGCTGACAAAATGGTGGCTGACTTAGGCACTTTAATTAACTGCATTTCTTCCATTCATACGGCACCATTAGCATTACTTACTTGTAGGCATTCATCAGGGTCTCGATCCCTTTGCCATTTTCATACTGCAGAAGTTCGAATCCAAGCGTTTCTGCAAATCAAACACAAGATCGAATTCATTCTCATTTCATTGGGGAGTTTACCTTGTTGAAGTACGAAGTCGAGAGACCGGTGGGGGATGGGTCCTAGCAAATTGAATAGCAAATTGGGTGTGGCAAAAAACAATTTTAACTCTAATAAAAGATAGCAAAAGCTGCAAATTAATTCTTAGCTGTTGTGGCTTTTATACATTACTTTCACCAAGAGTCAATTGATAAGAGTGCGAATCTCTAATATTAGGTTTCCGCATCAGCGCCAGAAGAGTGTCTATTTTTAGACACAAATTTTCCCACAAACTTGCAAACAACTTATAAGAAACTACGTGAGATTTTCGGTTTTTGTTGAAAGATTTTCTAGTGGTTCTAGGACACGGAGACATCATGATTCGACATCAGCGCGATCGAGTCTGCTCGCTGTTAAAAACAATCTATCCACATGGCATTAACTGTATACTCAAAAACTATTGAACTAGTATTTTTCTTACCGTTTGCCTCCACAATACTCGCGAGAGCCATACACGCATTCTTGATTACTTTTGGCTCCTGCATTAAAGGAAAGAGAGCACGTTTTAAATAGACCTCCTCGGCTTGGGCGTAGGCTCAGATAAATTATGCTGGCATAATTTTGAGCATAACACTATAGTTGGAGCATTGAGCGTAATGCCAGCATAATGCCCATATTTTTCTGAAAAAAAAAAATGTTTAAATAGCACTGACGACTTCCTCTATGATCGCGCGGGTTCCCGTGATTGTCTGATTTATCCTTTCCTTTTCTCTGTTTTCAAATAAAACCAACATTTCACATGAAAAATTAGTAAGTGCAGTCTGTTTTGATCATTCCGAGAAAGGATTTTATGTTTCAAAGGCTTGGCTGCTAATATTGAAGGCCTGGGGCCGGTTCCTAGATAAATGCTTATCCAACGGATAAATCCTGAACAAATCCTATACAACAAATAACTTTTATCGATGGATAACTTTATCCAAGCTTTCAGGAACCGGCCCCTGGTACCTGTTTGCCAAGGTTTTTTCCAAAAAGGGCATGGAAAAGTGTCGAAAAACAAATCCGTCGAGCATAATGGTTTTTTTTAGCATAATTTTGAGCATAATGCTATGCTTTTGGGAGCAATGCTCAAAAGCATAATACTCGAGTTTTCGAGCATAATTTATCTGAGCCTACTTGGGCGTAATGTTTTCCCATTTCAGATCACGTGTCATTCCCATGAGTATTCTTTCTTTGTTTTTCTGCTACGCATCGAAGGATATATGAATATGGAAGCATTCTAAACGAGGAAAGAGGAAAGCCGGGGAGGTCTATAGCGCTGTTCACGCTGACGTCATCCATTGTCATTAATGTGCCAACCAGAGATCGATTGGTTCACAGAACAAAGGGCGCTATTCAATCTACGGTTGGCACATTAGCATTAGAATGGCAATGTTGATAAACAGTGACACCGCAATTGACCTTACTTTCACGGCAACACAACGAGTCCTTCTCGATACAATGCTACCATACAGTAAAAACTGTAATGGTGCTTAGTGCAAATTTAGGCTTTTAATGTTCTTAAATGTGTTCTTAATTTTTATGGCACAAATATAGTAATGTCATGACTTCAGCAAAGTTTTATAGATCACATTTCTCCTTTATTTCTACAATGATTAAAGTCATTCTCAATTGAATTACTGTACTGAACAGCCCTGGACATCATGGGTGTACATACTGTATATACATTGTAAAGCATTTTTCTTACCTTTTTGTGTGTGGTGATTGCATTCATTAGTGAATTTACGACCTGTAGATCTGACATTGCGTCTATATTATCATCTAGACAACAAACAAATAAAACGTTTTTTGCAATCCATTACCGGCTTCCGTCTAATAGCACCACGCCCCTAGTGTTCCTAGGTTAAATAGTGAATAAAGAACCATTATAATGCGACTTAATTACGTGCGACAAGCAAAACTGTAAAATTATTCAATATAACCTTCGTGTGATTCGCGTTAGACGTAATCACAAGCGTAAGAAGAACGGTCATGACTTAAAGGGAAAACTCAGAAGGACCTGATTAATTATTAGGCTTCACGGTGGAACGAAGCTACATATGCCGAGCTTCGTTCTATTGTTTATGCGATCTTCTGGATATCTTACCCCCGCATGAATTGGCGTTTAGAACATGCGTTAAGTTTTTGAGATGTTGGCGGTTTACAGTTATAAAATGTCTAATCTCTACGATGCGGACTGCACGTTCACACTTCAGTTTAAAATCGTGACCTGGTAGTAAGTTTTATACCATAACGCACGCGGTGATGGGCTCTCAGCCATGGGTACACCCAAAAGTATATACCACGGAAAGCGCCATTATCAGCGCGCGCGCTAAAAAGAACCAATGAAAACAACTGCGCGACTGGCTGCAACTGGCTGGTTAGGTGCAGTGGAACGAGAGACGCGATCCCGGTTTATAGTGTGCGTAATATTACTTAATAAAATCAAGACAGATATACCATGAAACCAGAGGCGCAAGGTCTGAAGGGCAAGGTCGAAACCAGAGGCTCGAGGTCCGAAGGTTGCAAGGTCGAGCGCAGCGAGAATCTGCCACGAGGAGCGAATCGACGAGCCTCAGGCTGACGCCAGCTCTGAGTTTCCCGAGAAACAACACAAACGCGAACGGGCAGAGTTTCAGCCTCTGGTCCCCAGGGTAAGACAGATAAAACTATTTAGATGTATATGTACCTAGGCAGGATCTTTAGTGCCGAGGAAAAGAGAATGCGCGGGACACTTACCCTCCATAGATAACGACCATAGTGCACTGCAAGCTGCTTCGATGAGATCAACAACATTAGCATGCCTTTCCATCGCTTGGTATACGTCTTGTAGGCCTCGCTCCTCGGTCACGATCTTGCAGTTCGTTTCTGGAGAAAGACCAGTACCCATGAGTTATAGAAAGCCCATCATCAACCGGGAGCCTTTGCGCCGTGTTATCTTTTGTTTTCAAATTGATCCATTGTTTTTCGGCTGCTCTGATTGGCTA
This sequence comes from Scolanthus callimorphus, assembly GCA_033964015.1. Taxonomy (NCBI): domain Eukaryota; kingdom Metazoa; phylum Cnidaria; class Anthozoa; order Actiniaria; family Edwardsiidae; genus Scolanthus; species Scolanthus callimorphus. Next base: position 37,956 of record JAWWUD010000043.1, read on the forward strand.
ATAGACCGCAAAGGCTCTCGGTCGGTGATGGTCCTTTAAGAAAAACAGGCAGAAAGTGGGACAGAAAGACAAGCAGGTAGGCAGGAAGGAAGGGCTGTTTCGGGCTTCCTGTGTTTGGAGAAAGAAGTAACCTTGTCATCTCTTAGGTTCTACCTTCATGGCTGAATGTCACAATAGTCGCCTTATTTGAATGTGAATGGTCCTTTTGTTTGATTATGCCTCGTTCTATGAGAAGACGACTGTATGGCAATTAGCCATGAAGCAAATACCCGCGTTGTTTTTTACCCAAGTTCCCTTCCCTGGGTTGTATTCAGTATAAGGCGGCTCATGCAGCGTAAAGGCCCGTTCACATGGCGCGTTATCAGCTTCGATCTGAGGTGTGATTTCTGTGTCGATGTCATATCGCGCGGTGTGAACGTGCGGCGATTTCACTTGCGATGTCGCCGCAACGTCGCCTGCGTTTTGAACATGTTCAATTTCCACTGCGATGCGGGTGCAATTTCTTCAGATAGCCAACAAACTGACAAATATAATATCGCAGAGCCAAATCGCCGGCAGTTCACACCGCGCGAAAATGACTACGATGATCACCGCAAAAATCGCACGTCAAATCGCTGCTAAGATCGCGCCGTGTGAACGGGCCTTAAGGTAGGTCATTCGATCGCTTTGCGTGATCCATGATTTACATACCGCAAACTGCAAGACTCCACAGGGCACCGCAGCAGTTCGAGTTGATCTCAACATGTTCAGGAAAAGCTCTCATGGCGGCCAACACGTCCTGCACTCCACCCAGTTTCCCAATCACCTCTGCGGCCGCCTCTAAAGAAAAATAAAAACCTTTGTGATAATTTGAGCTCATTTTTTCACAATACAGTAAAAGCCCGCATAGAAGAACAAGTGGATTAAGAACACTCAGGCTGAAATTTATAAATTTGACATTTGATAAATTTTATAAATTTAACATGCAACCAAAAAAATGAAAATTGTTCTTGTATACAAAAAAATAGCTGCCAGTTAGATTCGAGTACAGTAACCCACTGTGGTAGAGAACTGAGTAGATCAATATAATGTGCTAGACCATTGCACACAGAGTTCTACAGCAGGTACTGTATGGGGAATTTCAATTAGCAATTGTTTTTAGACTTGACTAATTGTTGTTACTAAATGACTGTTACCTTCTACCAATCACATTCTTTATTTTGACTGTTGCTAGTGTATGGAGTGTTTGATGTTAAGAAACAATTTTACGAAGAAGATTCCAATGTACAAGAACAAAATCAGCCTGAATCCCCAAAACACCTGTTCTTTTATGCGGGTTTTACTGTAGTCCTGCTCATCCCATTGCTGCATAATCAATTTTTCATTTCCGTTTTGCTCTTTTAGCAAAAAAACGACATCGTTGTGACGGAAGCATGAGAAAAAGAAGCCTTTGCTCGGTATAGAGTGGATTTCAGATGACTGTCGAATGTAAATCAGACTTAGGTTTTCTACGTGTTCCTATTGGTTGAGGTCTAGGGTCTTGTTTAGTCAGCAATGAGAATCCAAGAAAAACTAAAAACCTAGCAACTCTTGTTTCTTGGGTCATTACGTAACGCAAGTCGTACGGACTCCGTCATCCGATTGGTCAATTGTTCAACTTGGCTCGATCCTGATTGGCTAAGTTTAAATACTCATCTGAGACCCCGTTCACACGAGACTGGTGCAAAACCGGACCGTACAATTCTTTTTTTTTTCAATTTTTTTTAATTATAAATGCCTTACGAAAATTTACATGCAATTTTGACAATAGAGCGGATTTCACATGACTGTCAAGACTTGTTATGTAATTGCGATTGCTTTGCGTTCTCATTGGCTACTCGTTTTTTTCTCAGCCAATCAAATTCTGTAGTAAATACAATTGTGTAATTACTCAGTAATTGCTTCGGCTTGTGATTGGCTGAGAAAAAAGCCATTTAGGAGCAAGTTGTGATTTCTCTCGATTCTGATTGGCTAGTGATTGCTCAATTGCAATTGTTTTCACGACAGTCATGTGAAAACCGCTCTAACAATTACAATTACAATCCTAACGTCCTTCTAATTTTACAACTTATTGCACATAACTGCTAGAGGCCATCGGAACTACATTAGTTTAGTATCAATCATTTCATTCTCAATGGTAAGTTTCCATTTCACAAACTGAAAAAATTCTGCAACTTCGAGACATTTTTTCTCGTTTTTTTTTTTTTTTAAACACATAGAATTTCCCAAGAAGGGTATTTAAACAGTTAAACTCGTTTTTCTCGAGGTTATAACCATATAAAATATAGTTATCATTAACTAAAATTTGTGCGTGTGTTTCATTATTCCATCTTATAATAATATTATTCCAAAAACATCTCGAAATTGGGCAGCTAACTAATAAATGACTCAAGGTCTCAACCTCTTGACAATAAAAACACAATGGGGAGGCGACCAATTTCATTTTGTATAACCAACTGCCATGTGGTAAATGTTGTGAATTATCTTGTATTGAAAAACACTTAACTTAGTTTCTTTTGTTATTCTGAAAGGAAGTAGATATATATTTTTCAAACTGTCTTCTTCAATTCCTATTTGCAGAAGCTTGAAATTAGCTAAAGGCTTTTTATATTTCTTAATTGTTAGTAGGTACAACCGGTGCGGTACAATTCTGGTGCGGTGCCGTCGCGCGTTCACACGGGGCCTGCGGTAACGGACCGATTTTGGCACGGCTAAGCCGTGTAAACACTGTTGCAAAACGTGCCAGAATTGTACCGGTATAGTATGAACAGGCGGTACCGTACCAGAATTGTACCGGTCCGGTTTTGTACCGGTCTGGTGTGAACGGGGTCTAAAATCCGCTCTTCAAGACACTAGTGTCCTAGTACATAGCACTTACCGTCGGCTGAGAAAGCCATCAACAATTGACAAGCTGCAGTTTGGAGTACGGCGGATCCTGAATGTGCCTGAGATATAAGGGAGAGGAACAAGATGAATAAAAGGAAAATCGATCGTATGTGACATCGAGTCGACATGATATTAAGCAATTACTGGATGAGGTTCTCGTGATATTCGGAATAATCAATGCCGAATACGATAATTGTTATAGTATACATTGCTTAGCAGAAAACCAAGAGAACAACAACCTGCTCTGAATGCAGTTGATTTTGTGTTTAACAAAGAAAAATGTGCAAGTAAATTCCACGAGCAAACCATTTAACTGCTCAAAGAGATTAATGAATTGCGCGCGTACATACACATTCTTTGGCAAAAATCTGTATGCTCCTTGTAGGTTGCGTGATTTTCAAAGTAAAGCGCGCCCTATTAGCCAATCACATTCAAGATAGTGAGTACAATGTATAATACTACAACTAAGGCTCACCACTGAGCTACATACAACTTATGACTCAAGAATGATAGTGTTCTTCGAAGTTTATTGAGAGTTGACTGACCCACTACGAATTCCAATTTTTCAGTGCAACTATAAATTGTCGCCTATGACAAGCGAGTGTATATTTACGCATCGAAAACAATAAGCCGTGCCATTTAACACTTATTAGATGAGGTTGAGCATGATAGTGAGATTTGGCAACGCCGAGGTTTGTGTTATCTGCCGAAGCGAAGCTGAGCCGGATAACACTAACTCAAGGCGTTGACAAATCTCACTATCATGCGAAAACCGAATTCAATAATTGTTTTATTATTCAGCAACCAGGAATTTTACCTAGCTAAACGAAGTCGACGATGAGGCCTTGCAAGGCGAAACGGGTTTTCAACTTCAGCTGACGTGCCGTTGGTATTTTCCTCTTCGTATTCAATTCAAATAGCCATAGCTGATGTTTAGATATCCTGAGCAGTGATCTCTCGGCAAAAGCATAGCAGATTCAACGAGAATATTGGCAAAATTGGTTTTCGCCTCCGAAATGAAAATCAAGGTGGCGGCCAAACCTATTAGCTTGCGTTATGACGTCATTAGAGTGCATCAATCCTAATGTCTGTAGTATGACGTCACGCACTGCGCGCCAACAAGGTTTCGCTGCGTACTCTAAGCCAATCAGAAAAGAGATAGTGCCATGGCTGAATAATAATATTGGTTGTATAATAGAGCAGATTTCGTTTGACTATGATAAGTGCCGCGACAAAGTTGTGCCGCGCGGACTATGCGATTTCATTGACTCTGCTGCGACCATGCAATTTGATTACAATCCTTGATTTGCCGTGCCTTGCGCGAACGTGGCAAGTACTTACGTGACGCCATAATGCAATCTAAATGGCTATCCGTGATTTGTCTTGCCGCGAGGCGGACGCGAGGTTCCATGCCGCGACCGCGACTTTTTCGCAGTCATTCGAAATCCGCTCTATGTACAGTAGTGGACACTGAGCCTGCGAGCCTGCTCTCCAGTGGGTTTTTCCGGATATTTGATTTTTTTTTTACGCGCGGGATTCCTGTGACTCCTTTCCGCGACACAGAAATACCGCGCGTCAAAAAAATTCCAAAAAAGACAAGACTTTTCCTGAATGTTTTGATTTGTGTTGTGATTTGAAGTGGAGACGAAGAACGGTGAAAAAGAGCGATCCTTACCCTCATAGCTAGTAATATGGGCTTGATGATATCTGCCGTGTACATGACGTCATTTTCATCAGCCGTGGAAAGAAGGTTGATAAAGATGTGACAAGCAAGGATCTGGATCTTCACGTCATCGCGGCCTGACGTCATGGCCTCGGCTATCGTCTTCTTTGTGGCCGCGTTGAACGTCACGCCTATAATGGAGAGAGCAGAAAGCGAAAGGGAGATACAGTAAACTCGCAAAAAACAATTGGAGGCTAAAATTTCGGACGTTTCATTTTGGACGTTAATTCGGACTATCTTTCGGTCATAAGAACAAAAGTATTCTGTTTTTATCACTGGTCTATCGTGGCCTACTCATGTGTTGCTTGGAATACAGTCACTTCCGAAGGTTTGAGTTAAGAAATTCGGACGGTCTTATTTTCGGAAATTAAACTCTCCAGAATTTTTTTCAAGTAATAAATACGCGCATTCGGCTGGTGGAAATGAGAAGGAATTGGGAATCACCTTGTTTTCTTGTTCTCGTTTCCAGGTCTTTTAGTGCTTCAATCTGAAAAGACAAGAACGGATTATATTAGGCGAACTAGCAGAACTGAGCCCGCGGCTTGTCACTTCACGGGGTAGGCTCTGGCGGCAGCCACATGAGGACCTCAAAAAAGACCTTCGCTGGTTGGTGAAACGGCGCGCAATCGTGCATAAAAATACTTTTAGCTCAGTTTTGAAAAAAAACGTCTGCGGCTAAATGACACCACAATTAATGCTGATCGTCTCTTCAACCTTCGCCATCGACCTCTACGAATGGAAGTACTGCACTATTCAGTGTCAGCTCTTGCCCCGGCGTTTTTCGTGTGCGCGCATCTTGGTACGGTAAATGTCATAAGTAATCCCATTCTCGAACCCAGAGCTCCCCGGCTCGTTACCTCGCGGGGGAGGCTCTGGTGACAGCCATTGACGCATGCGCGAGATTTAATACAGAGCCGTTGAGAGAAAGACCTTTCAGTGCATGCTCCAACGTTCAAAATCAGCCAATCAGCGACGGTCCTCAAATTGATGTCCCCAGAGCCTCCCCAGCGAGCAGACGAGCTGGGGAGCTCTTGGTACGAGAATGATTTTGTGCTGTATATTTATTGTATTTTAGGGGCTTCACGAGGTACGCTGGCGCACAGGTAGTTACGCGCCTAGGAATCTAAATTTAGGTACGCTGTGCTGCAGCGGAAAGGGGTTGAAACCCCTATCCTGTACAGCGCCCATAAAGTGATACGATTGTGACTCGTTCAGAGTCTGGTGGTTCCCATTGTTCCCATTGAATGGTTGGTTCCCATTATTTAGGGGCACATCAGAAATGTGCTTTGCTTTGTTTTGGATACGACTAATGCGGCCCGCGCAACACATTTAACCATCCATGAACGATCTACAAAAAGATACAGGGATGTTAAAACACTATACATTTACAGTATCAACCTACTTGACAAAGTGGGCTTTTTTCTTCTTTCATGTATTCTGCAAGAAAAAAGGCAGAGAAACATGTAGATCCCTCATTAATATTTTGTCCCAGAATCGCGAATTTACATGTGCACAGCGTTACACATCGTGGATAATTGACTTTCAAAGTAAACATGGACCAAACATGTGACGAAACATATATTCATAGATACTTACTGAGCACGCCGGCCACGCCTTTATCTTTGGGAACTGGCTTCACTTGGGCTAAACAAAACATACCATCCAGCAGTTAGCAAGAAGACGTTTGAGCAGCTATAAACAGTGTTGCTCTGGCGTCAATATTTAACCATTATCCTGCGAGATTGCGCAGAATATCGTCTGATACTTAGCCGACGAGGGACGCAGTCCCGAGCTTTGACTGCTCTTGAAATACACCAAAACGGGACTAGAAAGGCTTGTAGTGAAAACTCCACAAAGCTTTGTATGCAATTCTTGAAAGCAAGATTTTTCATTATAGTAACTATTTTGTTTCGTCTTTCAATAGAAAAGAAAAAGAGGTGTATATAGAAAGGCTAAAACAAGAGTACATACCTTTAGATGACTTGGTTCCTAAAGTGCCACCAGGAGAGAAACAAAAAGGAGAAAGAAAACTCAATCATAAGATTCAAGAATTGTGGCAAAAATAGCTCCCTTTTCTAAAAAATAAAAGTGTCACGCTCTTTTGTCACTGTCATGGAAAGAGATCCGTGTGTTAAGGGTTGCGCACAGGGTGCTCATCTTTACCATGGAAATAATAAAAATATTTCCATTTTTCGCTGAATAAAGCGATAAAGGAAGTCTAGTTTCTTTGCGATTTGCGCTGCGTTCTCGGTCTTTCCTGAAATGGCTAATTATGCTCGCCCACTGGTCGGTCTGTATTTTGAAAAACTGTGACCTCTCGGTAACAGATGTGAGCTCGACCGCCCTATATGGACCTCTCAGCCGGTCAGTAACGTAATATACAAAAACCTAAAAGGAACACTTTATAAGTGGGTGCAATAAAAAAACGTCGAACAACGTGACATAGCGACCTGACTTCATCGGCCAATGACTAATCCTTACAAGGTTTTATCCAGAGGAGTGCGATAACTGCTAAATAGCAGAATCTACATTTTCGCTACCCGTGTGCTGCGATTCTGCTACTCGGGATACGGGATGATCGGGATAGAACACGGGATAAGTGAGTGTCGGGATGCGAGTAACTGAAAATATAACGCGGGATACAGGATCTGATCGGGATGTGGCGCGAGATACGGGATGATCGGGAAAGAGCGGGATCGTCTACGATTGTGCTATTCTGCGATTGTGCTATTCTGCGATTGTGCTATTCTGAGATTTGTGCGATCGTTTTATCTTGCCGTACTAAATCAGTTTTAGCTTTGTACAGACTATTCTAACTGGTCCTCATTAGTTCACCCTCCCCCAGCTTCGTTTTTACGCAATCACTAGGCTCGCCAGGTCTCCTTCCCATAACTTAACATGAGCGCAAGGAGACCAGTGAAAAAGGATTACTATTGTGCACGCCAATATAATGACCCCTAGTTGCAGAGGCGTAACCAGGATTTTTAAGTAATAAATTTTCTCGTATTTCAAATCTATACACTATACCAATAAATTTACTGTATTTCTGGTTTCGAAACAGGGGCCTGGGCCCTCCCCCTGGCTACGCTAATGAGTTGCCTGCCCCTCGCTATTCCAAATAATTCCCACCCCATTTGCCTTAGACCAGTCATGAACTGTGACGTCATACCTCCCTTTGAAGATTGTGATTTCCCGGATGTACTAGACCGTCCTTTTGATAAATCTAGACATTTCTTGATAAATGGAAATTCTTCCACAAGTTCCCTAAAACAATGTCAATGAAGAAAATAGAGCGTGATAAAAGAAATCACGATTATTGCAATGCAAGCAGTTTGAGCATTAACGTAAGCGTGGATTATTTGATTTCATTAAAAGCAAAAACAACATTACCGGAAGAACACTAACTCAATAGACCAGTTTCAAATGTTCTAATCTACCGCTGAATAGGCATCGGCGGCGCATAATACAGTGGGAGCCTCGGTTTGAAGTAGAAAAAGTTGTGAATACCGACGAGAAACTGTTGAAGCTTGAATGGAGACAATAGACAAAACTTTTTGGACTCGTTGGTATTCACAACTTTCGGGTTCAAACCGAGGCTCCCACTGTATTTATGCGCCGTTGATGCCTATTCAGCGGTAGATTAGAGAATTCCAAACTGGACTATTAACCATTTTCATGTCTGCCGAGTAAGATCCACGGGAGCCTGTTAGATTTTCTTTAACCATAAGCGTAATAGACCTTTTCCGCTTGAGTGGGGGTCCTGTGGTTTGTCTCCCCAACTGGCACTCAAACGAACGAAATCTTTTGTTTTCACTTAACGCACGAACAAGCTCTTTAATATTCATGTGACCAAACAAAGAAATTGTTTCACATGAGTGCCAGTTAGAGCAACAAACCACAGGACCCCCGCTCAAGCGTAAAAGGTCTATTTCAAGCGACTATGAGATACTGTCTGACTTGGGACTTGCCGATATACTACCACCCGTTACAAAATAAGATTGAAGTAGCAGGCGCCTCTGACCAGAATGACCGCCCACATGGCCAACGCAACCGCCAATATGCGGAGACCAGCTAGATAACTACTATAAACTTACTTTGCTGTTGGCCTTTGCTGGAAGTTTATTCTCAACATGGTTCTGATAACTCCGCAAAGTTCCGAACCGGCCTTGTAACGCTAAAACAATAGAGCACCACAAACGTATTGTTTGGTAGAATCAAGAAGCAAAAGCAATTCCTTTTATAAAATCAATTAATACATAATTATAGTAAAATGCGCGCTCTGATTGGCCCACATCCTGGTGTTATTACAGTACGACGCACGAGTGACGTCATAGCGTACGCACGCTAGTAAACAAATGCGCGCGTTGTTTGGGCTTCTGATCTTCACTAAAATCACTTTTATTGTTGTATAAACAAATAGACCTCAGTTTTTCGTGCGTCTGTACTGTGATAGATGCAAAAATGACGTCATAGCGTGTCATTAGCAACAGTTAGCAACAGTCATATACTGTTAGCAACAGTACTCGACTGCGTCATGTGGCATACTTGTTTGTCCATGACACGCTGTGACATCATAAATGAGATCTGTTTGTGACGTCATTGGTATAGCAATCTCGTCCACAGATCCCTCGCTGGTCTGGGCCAGCAATTTGTTACGAGACACCGAAAGGCTGTAGGAAAATCTATCTGGGGATGGCGACAATAAGATCTATTCAAAAATGGATTTGGGGAGAGATTTTGGCTCGCCGTACTCCTGTGGTCCAGGCGAAGGAGGGCTCTTGGGACGATATTTAGGGCGCAGTGAAAAACAATAACGAAGTAAGAATGCGCATGCCTCGTTGTGGAAGGCAGTTTGACGATCATTCCATTCTCGTACTCAGAGCTCCCCGGCTCGTCTTCTCGCGGGGGAGGCTCTGGTGACAGCCACTGACGCATGCGCGAGATTTGATACAGAGCCGTTGAGAGAAAGATATTTCTGCGCATGTACCAACATTCAAAGCCAGCCAATCAGCAACGGTCCTCAAATGGATGTCACCAGAGCCTCCCCTGCGAGGAGCGAGCCGGGGAGTTCTGGGTACGAGAATGCGATCATTCTCGACGATCATTCTCGCCCTCAAATGGATGTCCCCAGAGCCTCCCCTGCGAAGTGAAGAGCCGGGAGCTCTGGGTACGAGAATGTTGACGAGCAGTCAGGGCTTTCAAGCGAAAGGGGCGGTAGTGAATTCGAGCGTTCTAAACACAAGTTGGGGTTATTTCAACTGGCACATATTGTAATTATTATCACTAAACGTTATACAACTAACCTTCCTGATTAGTTCTAGCACTTCCTCTAGGGCTTGAGGCTGACTCTTGATTTGAAATAGCGTGGCAGAGATCTGGCTTGTCTACGAACAACAGCAAGAACAACAAATGAGTCTTTAGAGTGAATTTCAGATGACTGTAGTAACGCTAAATAAACCTAGCCAATCATGAACGAGAGAAAATACACGTTGCTGCTGAATGGCTTCCTCGTTAGCCAATCAAAAGTGAAATAAAACCACTATAACGCGGTGAGCATGTGACTGGTTTCTTTGGGAGTCAAGCCAAGTAAAAACACTATCACGCGGTGAGCATGTGACTGGTTTCTTTGGGAGTCAAGCCAAAAACAAACACTATCACGCGGTGAGAATGTGACTGGTTTCTTTGGGAGTAAAGCCAAAAAAAACACTATCACGCGGTGAGCATGTGACTGGTTTCTTTGGGAGTCAAGCCCGAAAACCCGAAGGACTAATTTACTTCGCTTTTTGCGGTAATGAATAAAGTCAACGTACTTACATCCAAACAATCGCAAGTTGTCATCTCTAGCAAGATGCAACCCAATGACCACACGTCACTTCGTTCGTCGTATCTAAGAGCTATGTTAAGGTATTCTAGGAGGCTAAAATCGGGTTGTTTTAGAATTAAGCAATTACTGTTGTAATAAATGGTTTAAACAAGGTGAATGAATGTTTTTCGAAAAAACATATCTCTGGCCAAAAGGAAGTTACATAACAAATGGTCGCCAAAGCGTAGCCATATATCTGACGGTTTGTATGTCACATGTTTAGAGGATACGGTCTTTCCATGACTTCGGGCGCCATCCAGTTCATGGTTCCTATGAATAGTTAACAAACGCGCAAGTTAGTTCAATGCATTCTCTTACCCAGAGCTCCCCGGCTCGTCTCCTCGCGGGGGAGGCTCTGGTGACAGCCACTGACGCATGCGGGAGATTTGATACAGAGCCGTTGAGAGAAATATCTTTCTGCGCATGCACCAACGTTCAAAACCAGCCAATCAGCAAAGGTCACCAGAGCCTCCCCTGCGAGCAGACGAGCCGGGGAGCTCTGGGTACGAGAATGAGTCCAATGTGGAGAAAGAGGAATTGACGCATGCGCGAGATTTGATACAGAGCCGTTGAGAGAAACAACATGCTACGCATGCCCCAACGTTCAAGATGAAGTCAGCCAATCAGTGAAGACCCTCAAATTGATGTCCCCAGAGCCTCTCCTGCGAGCAGACGAACCGGGAAAGCTCTGGGTACGAGAATCACGTCGCTTACATTCTCGAACCCAGAGCTCCTCGGCTCGTGACGCCGCGGGGAGACAGCCACTGACGCATGCGCGATATTTAATACAGAGCCGTCAAGAGAAAGACTATAGGGAAAGGCAAGCGCGGTGAAATAAATACTAATTCGAAGTTCCTTATCGCGCGGTAACTCAGAAAAAAGAAATTCTGAGTGTCTCTAGATGGGTTTTGATCCCACGACCTTCTGTACTCTAGTAGAGAAAGACCCCTCAGCGCATGCTCCAACGCTCAAAATCAGCCAATCAACGACGGCCCACAAATAGTCGCCACCAGAGCCTCCCCCGCGAGGTGACGAGCCGGGGAGCTCTGGCTACAAGAATGCGTCGCCTACCATCTAATGGCTCCCCTGAGATTGTGGCTCCCAAAAACGTGGGACTCATGTAAAGCAAAACAACTTTCATCCCAGGCTGGCGTGCCAACCCAGACAGCTGGTTATGGCTCACTATTCTCACCTACAGTTGTCCGAGTGCTTGTTCTTTTACCATCCATAACTGTAGCCACTCCAAAATCACCTGAAGTTCACAACAGTGTGGAATTAAACAAGAGGACAAAGTGCTTCAATAAAACAACTGCGCAGTAGTTTTTTTATAGCTAAGAGTAGTAGTAGGGGGAGTTCGTTGAGGATACCTCGCGGAAGAGTCAATAGAACGGCTAAATACTACTCAGGAGATCCCAAAGACACAACAAACAAGTGAGTGCAAAATGCCCTTTTTTCACACTAAATTCTACCCCTCAAACACACTATACAAATTCTATTATATTTCTGTCCTAAAATATCCCTCAACAGCTGTCTATATATTAATTTAACTACAAACTCAGATCTTGGGTCACCTGTACTGTCATTAGCGTCTTCGCTATTTCCTTTTCAGCGAGTTTCTGTTCAATAAATTTCGCTGATGTAAATTTCGCTGATGTATGCGAGGACAGGGCCCACACGCCCAAACAGAGTGCGGCAATAAAGGCCGTTTCTAACTTCCAAGAATGATTCACAAGGTGGTATATAACTTTTTCAGGAAAAGGTTGCTTTGGTCTTGGTTATTTAGTCGTCGAGCTCTCAAGAAAAGAATCGTATTGAATTCCGTGCTTTAACGATCAAATCCCAAATTCTCTACTCTACCCCTGAATAGGGATCGACGGCGCCTTCAATTTGAAGCCGAAAAGTAGTGAATACCAACGAGTCCGAAAAATGTCCTCAAGTTCGTCTATTGTCTCAATTCAAGCTTCATCAGTTTCTCGAGCTTCTAATTGAGGCTCCCACTGTATTTATGCGCCGTCGATGACTATCCAGCGGTAGAGTAGAGAATTCAAAATTTGACTGTTTATAGCTTTACAAGGCACACATTTTTTTGAAAGTGATTATCTACTTACCAATAGCCAGGGCGCCGTTACTTTCCAGGAAAATATTACTTGGCTTTAAGTCCCTGTCAAACACATTGAAACGGAAAAAGTCTCTAAGGAATAACTCTGCTGACTCAGGGATACCGCTCGCTCTTGAAAAAAAGAGCATCTCCCACGCTAGAAGGTATATTTCCATCTTTTCTATATAACTGTCGCACATTTGCAATTACTTTCTTGCCTGCTTTTGTCGTGCAATTTCTTTTTCTCTCATCGAATGCAACGAACAAGTAAACTAGAACAATAGACGCTTCTGCAGGTAGACGGGACTTTAGACTCTTCTGTATAATCTCTTTATGCCAACTGTGCAGCACATATGCGACATGAGTGAATATGTCAACTTATTTGTAGTAAAATGATTTTCAGAAATAAACAACTCTCGTCGACTCTCGTGAAAAATTTGAACACGATCAAAGTTAAGGCGCGATCAAACGGTCATGAGAGCTAACGAGAGCCGATGAGAGTCTGATCGCGAACCCTCATCGACTCTCATTCACTCTCATCCGCTCTCACGCACTTTGAACATGTTCAAATTTATCATGAGAATCGATGAGAGTTGTTTACCGTTTGATCGCGCGGATGAGAGTTGATGAGAGTTTTCCAGTCAGCAGCTGCCGCCAAAAGAACTGCAGTCTCATTTTGGTTCCAAAGACCCGCAGGCTTTTCTCCGCGGAAAGGAACTGGGTGCCAGTGCTCACGCAAGATTGCTGGCGCGACTTTCAGCTGACTCTCATCAACTCTCATCACCGTTTGATCGCTTCTCGTGAGAGTAGATGAGAGTGGATGATAGTTGGAACTCTCTTCAACTCTCATCACTGTTTCGTCGCTGCTTAAGGTTACTGAGAACCTTCGCGCACGTGTTCGAAAAAAAAATCATACACGTCCTTAGTTAACCAAAACATATCAACCTGTGTATCGTTGGAAAGCTTATAGAATGGACTAGCAAACTATGGCAAAAAGAAATATTTTTTTCATAATAAGAAATTTTTTTAAGGTTTTATTAAAAATTCGGGTGTGAGAGTTTCAAGAGATAACGCTGACGAACTGCTAGACCTTGACTCCCAAGTAACACATTGTTTTAATCCTTAAAGGCTGGTTTCCATATAGTCGTATCAGTCGTACGAGTCGTATCAGTCGTCTGTGAAAAATTTCACGCGACCCGTACGACTATATGGAAACACTCGATCGGACGACTCATACGACCAATACAACTGATACGACGGGTCGTTTGACGGTCGTCTGAGATAGAAAAAATTCTATCTCTACGACTCATACGACCGGAAATGGGCGTGATACGACAGCAGTTTTTTAATGGAAACCATCGCATACGACTCGTACGACTCATACGACCGAAAAACATGGCGGCGCATACTCAATTCGATCGCAAAAAGCCTTGCTTTGCTCTAAAAATATCATTGTATACTAGCCAGTAAAGATGTGAACGTCTGAGAAAACGGCCTCGCGCGATTTTTGTGAAGAAATTTAATTTATTAGCAGTAAAAACCGATGATACGGGGATGAAACTTTAGAAAAGATACACACTCCAAGTTTCTAGTGAAGCGAAGTGATTGTGCGAGCCAAACATTGACTCTCTTGCCTTTTCTGCGTAAAAACGGGACTGTAGAGGCCTTGAAGACTCGCGCTTCTGTTGGTAACCGTCATTTTGGTGCAAAATCACATGCTGTCAAGCGACTGATACGACCATATGGGAACCAAGAAACGCAAGGGTCGCACGAGTCGTTCTGTCTCTGCTGGAGGCCTGTTTCATACGACCGATACGACTCACGACTGATACGACTATATGGAAACCAGCCTTAAAGGTGTTTCTCAAAAACCGTGTCTGCGTTTTTTTAAATGTTGCTTTGCTCAAAAGTTATCGAACTTTTAAATTTCGAAGGTCAAATTTTGTGGAATTTTCAAGCTCTGAAAATTTAAAAAATTCATAACTGTTGAACTAAGCAAAATTTAAAAAATCGCAGACACGGTTTTTGAGAAACACCTTTATGGATTAAAACAATGTGTTACTTGGGAGTCATGGTCAAGCAGTTCGACAGCGTTAGCTCGTGAAAATAGCACACCAAAATATTTAATCAATGCTTTAAAAACAATTACAGGTATCAATAAGTGATTTCTTTTTACCATAGCCGGCTAGTCCATTCTATAAGCTTTCCAACGATATATAAGTTGACATATTTTGGTTAAACTAAGGACGTGTATGATTTTTTTTTTCGAACAACGTGCGCGAAGGTTCTCAGTAACCTTAAGGATGTAGATTTTATATTTATACCTGTGAATAACCTTCTTTTCGTGTACAAATGCAAGTGCATCTATCAGTTGACCAATCCACTTCATCAACACCTTTATGCATGGATCAGCAAAGATAATCAAAATTTGATTAGTATAATGACAAAGTGTTGGGTTCCATAACCAGTCGACTCTATGAACTATGGACAGAAACATATAAGTTATATGTTTCTGCTATGGACAGATGGAGAGACAGATAGATGGGAAGAAAGACAACGAACATCATGAAGACAGAACGACAGACATGGCGACAAACAAGCAGTCAGATGGACAGACCGATGGAGAGACGAACAGGCTGCATGGCTACCGAGGGAAGGAGGGAGCGACACAAATTGGAGGATGAGCAGAAAGATGGTCAAAATGAAGAGGTGGACAGATAGGCAATCAAACAGATAGGAGGAAAAAAGGAGACAGACAGCTGGGAAGATGGATAAACAGATAGACAGACAACAGTCACACAATGTAGACACTACTACCATTTGCGACCTTCCTCAAATGGTGACGCTACAACTAGGTTTTGAAACGTTTCTATCGCAGACGTTTGTCAATCAAAACGTTTTGTTCGGTCCGCGAAAACTTTGTCAATGAGGATCATACTTCACATGCCGAACATTTTGAGTTTCTGTTACGACAATCTTAGTTTTCACCAAAAACAATAATCCTAGTTTGAATAAAATCAAAACATGTAGTGCCTTTTTTTTGTCAGAAATGCCCAGATTCTGTAAGTAGTAGTAGTTTGCTGGTGAGAAGGGGGGAGGGGTTGCGCTCGTGCCGCTCTAGGAAATCCACTCGCGATGAACCGGGAGAGCCTGGCTAGTAGGACAACCTCTTACCATTTCCTCGATAGGCTTGTGCTCTTTCCTTTTCTGCTTTAAACATCTGTCTAAATCACCTACACAAAAAAAAACACAGACACTTGTACGTTGTTGACTTGATTAATGATTTTTTCACTAGAGCGGATTTCAGATGACTGTCGTGAGTAATTCGCAATTACTTTGTAATGACTCCTATAGGTTTTATTCAGAATTGGTGTAATTACTTTGCGATTGGTTTTACTACAGTCACAGAGCGGTTTTCAGATGACTGTCGTGAAAATAATTGCAATTGAGCAATCACTAGCCAATCAGAATCGAGAGAAATCACGACTTGCGTCTAAATGGCTTTTTTCTCAGCCAATTACAAGCTGAACCAATTACTAAGTAATTACACAATGGTATTTACTACAGAATTTGATTGGCTGAGAAAAATGAGTAGCCAATGAGAACGCAAAGCAATCGCCATTACATAACAAGTAGTGACAGTCATGTGAAATCCGCTCTATGAAAACCGCCCTCTAAAGTGTGCACTCACCTAGTTTATAATAATCCATTACTATACAAACATACATAGCTGACTCCTGAAATGGATGCAAAATAAACACGTAAGGAATAACTATATGGTGATGACGTTAAGAGGCACTAGCCCACGAGCGCCAGTTTTTTTTTTTTCGAATAGTGGAATTTATTGACGCGTGGGATTCCTGTGTCGCACACAGGAACCCCGCGCGCCAAATAATCAATATCCGAGAAAAACACTGGAGAACCGGTTCGCAGGCTATTAGAGGCACCTTTCAATACACGGAACTCCGTAATGTGCAAAATGCGCGATTTCTAGTGGTAGGGATGCTATAGTCCTTTCCCTGCTAGCAGGGGCCACTTCTATCTTCTTCGGTGTTTTGAAGTGGCCTCTGCATACAAATTTCACAGCCTCGTCCAGGATCGTAGACGTTCTTGACTGGTTTGGCTTGTTTTACAAGAATGGCGTCAGTGTTTTTGCTTCAAAACAGCGCGCGCTTTCACGAGTGATTTCAACACACAACATTTTGCTCAAATTTCGATAGAAAATAAAACGACCCCCAGAGAATTCTCAAAGGCAAACTTTATATTGAGCCATCTAAATCACAAAAAGTGATTTTGCGTAAGTTCTAGAGCAGACAAACTTAATATTTGTTTTGCTCGCGCCATTTTCTCACACATGCCAGAGAAATGACATTTGTGTGCAGACGCTACTTTTGTGTAGTTGGAAACACAAGAAAACAGTAAAGTAAGAAAATGCAGGCAAATAAAAAGTAGCCTCTGCTCGCAGGGATCATGCATTTTACACATTTTTGGCGTATATTTTACAACCTTTATGGCGTATTTTTGTGGGTAGAAGGAACTAATCTGGAAATCAGCTGAGATTGTGTTTAGATGTCTTAAACAACAATTTTCTTGTAGTATTATTTGTTAAACTGCCGAAACCGCCAGAAATAGCGTACCCAGAATGCCACGCAGGGAATAAAACACCAATGACCAACTGCCAAACACCAAGCAATCATTTTTGAAATAGGTGTATATCTCTGAGGATTGCATCAGCCTTGACTCTTCCTAGGCCGCACTGCGCGCAACAACGTCGTTCTGCCTCACGCGTTTCTCCTTGGCGAAAGCGCAGCCGAAAACGCAACCTTTTTCAAGAGAGCACTTTTTGAAAACTCTGTTTTCGCAGCTTCGCTGGACGGAAACGGCTGTAACCTTTCCCGAACAATGACGTCATTTGCGCCACGTTTATTTTATTGAAGAGCAATTGCGAGACCAAGCATCATGAACATTCTTAATAACCTAGTCACGCTGACTGGTGCATGGGGCATTCTGGATAATGTTGGCAAGTAGAGTAGTAAAATGGCAGGGTTTGTTGCTCCAAAATCAAGAAAAAGCTGATGAGATTGGTAAAGGACCCAAAAGCACACAGAAAAACATATTCAGCAATCTTTGCTTTGGGAGGTCAGACAGGGAGGGGGTGGGGGATTCACAGTTTCCTTTGGTAGCCATGGCAACCTACCATTTTATCCCATGTGACAAAGAATTCCTTATATCCACATGTGTGTTCGTGTTTGAGTTCTTGTAATGCCATTGCCTATAAGATCAAAATAATTTACATAACTGTGCAAATTAAAATCATCAAGTAAGCAATTTTTATATGTCATTAAAGCAGGATTACGTGAAGAAGCTGACTAGTGTACAGGTAGTACATACTTATTTTTCACTAACAAAAGCCTCATTAACATTTTTTGGGGGGTGTGGGGTGCTCTGCAGTGGGATATAGTATATGTATTGTTTTTGGAGGATTACACAATTGGTTTCCATGGTAGCACATGCTAATTGTTGCAAAAATCAACTGGCTAAATGGGGTCTACATGGTGCATAACACATACAGCATTTTTGTTTTGTAGCAAAAAAATCAATATACTGTACCTCTTTGAATGCCTTGTTTGCCTCACTCTCATCATTGCACTCGACCTTTGTAAAAATTTAATAAAATGAAAAAACATAATAGTAAATAATATATTGTGTGGTTCCAGAAAATTTCCATATCCATCAATTTACCTGATTTCTTCCACACAAATACAAAGGGGTAGGGGTGGGGGGGAAGTCATTTTTCAACACCCCTCCATGGGGGGAGGGATGGATATTTTCTGGAACCACACATATAATAAATTTATGTTTTATTTACCAGCTGGGAAGTCTGTATAGAGAAAACTGTGGAGGGCTTGGTCAACATTTTTCAGGCCAAGGTCACAGTTTTTTCCCTATATGGACCAACCTAATGCTGGTAAATAACTCTCATTTTTCAATTACTCTAAAATTTGATTTTGTGTCTGCCCTGTACATGCACACTCTAAGAACCAAATCAGAGTGCAGAAATTGGTACCATTCACTCTTTACTGCAATTTTCATAATTATGCGAACTCTCGCTAACGATTTCCAACCATCAAACTGCCTTCTGGCTTCTGTCAATCAAACTACCGAGTCTTTTCATTGTTACTCTTAGTGCTTTTTGATTGGCCAGCATGTAACCAGTGCGGCATGACAGGAACCCATTTTAATGACGACAAGACTCCAGAGTTTGATTGACGGAAGCCAGAAGGCGGTTTACGGTTGGAAATTGATAGCGAGAGTTCACAGAATTATGAAAACTACAGTAATTAATCCCTCTTAATTTGGTTATTTTCAATTAATTCACCACAACTTTCTTGATGGGCTTCATGTATAATGATGAATACTAACAAAGGAATTCATTCCTACAAAAATAGGCACAACACAAAACCAGGAGGGGGTACCCCCAGGAGGGGTATCATGCTCCAATGTGATTTTTGGCAATAATGACAAAAATCTTGTAAAAATGAAATAAATTTGATAAACAGTTGCATTTGTAAAATATTAATTGATTACATCTGGGAAATTATTTTGTTGTGTGCCTTGTGTGTAATAATAAGAATAAAGGACGACAATTTCTTCCGCTTTTTATGTGCATGTTTGTTTACGTTTATCTCTCTTGCGTAAAGAGCATAAAACATATTCGTGCAGATACAAGGATCTGTTTGCACGGCGGGTTTCAAAGGGAGTTGTCTACAATATGTCCAGGCAAGCCAGAATTTTACATGAAATCCGGATTAGACATTGGTAAGCTTGAGATCACCACATGTAGTTTAAACTGGTTAAACAAACATTAACAAGACCAAGTATTAAGAATCAAGGACTGCTGTTCCAATAACAATCTAATAGTAATAGCAGCTAAATGATGTCAGAAATCGTTGGGGTCCTCAATAGGGTTATCCTACACTGCAATCAAGAGTAAAGCTAGTTGCGAAAACTTTGAGAACTGCAGAACTCATAGTCAACATTCTCGGATCACCGACCTTTTTGAGCACGTATTTCTTATTGTCGTTTTTATTCTCGCACAGATAAACAGCTCCTTGGGCACCTTTTCCGAGTCTTTGCTGTAACTGAAGATAGAAAAATGATTTATCAGTCATCTCAAGTCATTTTGGCTGTATTATATCAATTCTGAAGGATGCAATACCTTATAACTTTCCATACTTTTTCCGGCACGTTCAACTGCTTCCAAAGCTCTTGTCACTAGGGAGTTAATTTATTCACAAATACTAAATTTGACCTTGTAACTTTTATTAATGGCTGTCAAAAAGATTTAATTTTTAATTCGCTGTGACACCCTAAATACCCTAAACGTTTTAGTATCAAGAAATAGAGAAATCGTTTTCATATATGAACATCTGCATTTAAAGAGAGAAATTTACAGGGTGACTTTCTAAGTTGGTAAAATAATATGATAAAATGATTGCTTTCTGCGTAACGCACTGGTCACGCAACTGGTCACGCAATAAAACTACCATTATCGCTTTTTGTTGTCGGCATTTTGTTTTTGGAGCTATTTTATTAGACGAATGCTGTTCTTAATGAAACGTATCTGGAGCTACATTTCGTTGAATAAAGAAATACTAATTTATTTAGAACAATGCTTAGAATAACAACCGGAAGTCTATCTTACGGCTCTCTGGAGCCTGAGTGACGTAGTGCTCACAGGCACTTCCGGTTTTACAGACCAGTCGTCATTGCACGCGAAGGGGTATAAAAGACTGGACGTTCCCTTATTACACCGAGTTTTAGTTCGATTTCAGTATTACAAAAGTGCTGCCCGAGTCGTCAAAAAGAGCACTCAAAATTGAGGCGGGTTCGAATGCATATTCATGAAGTTTTGGCGCGACAAAAGGCCTGGCAACTCGTGTTCAACAAGGATTCTCATTTCTGAATGAACTTCTCAACGTAGAAACTTTGGAATGAGAAAAAGCCTCCTTTGGTGACCTCGATTATCGTGATTTACAGAGATCAGTGTTTTTGGACACTGATACTTCTTTTTGAAGGCTAATCGCGACTTCTTAGACCTGGGAATGGAGGATATCGAGGATATATTTGAGGTGAGTGAGCCCGTTAACTTTGTAGGCTGGGTTTGTAAGCTTACACGTAGATTGTAGCTTGCTCTGTTTCCAAAACGTGATAAACTTCAACGACTGTTTTCACTGAAAACACTTCTGAAGTACAGGCTGTCTTCTAAAGCGTGATATACATTAGAAAGACAGGTATGAAGGAAAAGCCCTTCTCTGTTTTCCGGTGTTGTTGTTGTTGATTCCTTTGATTGTTGTTGTCTGGTCAATCAAACACAATTTGGTAAAGGCAGCATGCCAAGGAAAATCTCACGTGCCTTTAGAGTGATTCCGAGACGGAAACTCTGCATCTATCATGACCGTGTATTTAATCAGGGTAATTTAGAATTCACGTGTTTAGTAACACGATCTCTGTGTCGTCTATGGTCGATAATTGAGATATTTCCATATTGAATTGTTTAAGACGTACTTCAATGATACAATGGACATTGAATACAAGCAGTTTTCGTATTTGACCTTTTATTTTCAGTCATAAGATTTAAGACATTTATTCTTGATATCTAACTTTAAAGGTTTAGTGTTTTTCCTGATGTTGTGTCCATTCTTTTTCCCTCCTCTAAGGGTTGGCTTGAAAGACCCACAGAAGAAGGAGAGGCTGGCAAGAACTGGCTCAAAAAATCATTTGCTAAGAAGTGGAGAAAAGTGTTCTGTGTGTTACGTAAATATTGCTCAAGTGATCAAGCATTCTTGCAGATATTTGAAAGAGAGGACAAATGGCGAAGGCAGATGCCAAAAGGGACCCTGGAATTGTTTCCAAGATACAAAGTGCTAAAGAAGACAGACATTAAAGGGAAGCAGTTTGTATTTGAAATCAGTAATGATGCTGATGTATATGTACTTGCTGCTGAGTCAGAACCACTACTGGATTTATGGGTTATCCAATTGCAAATGCAAACACGACTTAACCCTCGAGTTGCAGGTGGGTACTGTGATTTATGCTCCTACGACAAGCACTCAACAGTTGTACTACTCTTCCCAGTAGACCGTTGCACCTCTCAGTTTTTCAGCCCGCCAGCGGCTCTCTAAAATTTGTCGCGTGATCACTTTTTTTGTACCACATGTTGAGTTGCTTATGTACCACGTGATCAATGTTTGTGGGCGTAAACTTTGAGAGTTCACTGTTTTCTGCATTCCAACGAAGTCTACGCCCAAAACAGTTGATCACATACAGTAAGCAACCCATCACGTGGTACAAAAAAGTTGATCACACAATCAATTTTAGACTGCCGCCGACGGGCAGAAAAACGGGCAGAAAAACGAGGTGTAACGGTCTACTGGGAAGAGTAGTAATATTATGTTGACCATGCTCAAGAACTGGAAGAATTTCTATTTTAAATGTTGAACTGGAACTCGTTGTTTGTACAGGAAAAACCTTTAGAATCAAATGTTGTGGAGCAAAGCCATGCAACGTATTGGAGCCAAAGAACAGCACTGCCTACTACACATTTCCCGCTGGGGTGTCACTCTTGCCCTTGAGAGAACAAGAGCAGTTCTAGCTCAATGGCCATTAACAACTATCCGTAATTATGAATCCATGGACAGAGGGGAATTCAGCTTTGAGGCAGGTCGGCGTGCCCCAATGGGGGAAGGCAAATATACCTTTCTAACCCAGCCTGGGGAGGATAACAGAATTTTTGATACCATTGATGGGTTCACATCGTCAAGACTGGCAACACAAGCAGGCCTACCAAGTGGAGTACAGATCAGTGATGAAGATGTGTCGATGGCATATGATCAGTTGCGCTTCAGTGTTCTCAATATTCCTCCAGGTGAGTTGGGATTAGGATTAGGTCATTCTCATATTCAGAGCTTCCTGACTCGCCACCTCTCAGGGGAGGCTCAGATAGAAAGATCCATTTGAGGGTTTTCGCTGGTTGATCTGATTGGCTGGTTTTGAACATTGAGGTATGCATAGAAAGTTCTTTCCCTCTGCGGCTTTGTAGCAAATCTCGTGCATGTGTCAATGGCTGTCACCAGAGGCTCAGTGAGATGGCAAGCCAGGGAGCTCTGGGTTCAAGGATAAGGTGGAATCATTTCCTGTCTGGGGTAGTTTTCATTACCCCACTGTATGGCACACCATAAATTATTTTTTGGTTAGTTACAGAAAACAGAGGAAGTGAACTGTTAATAGACCAGATTTAAGATGAATGTAAATCAATGTTGCATTTTTTTATGAGCTCCTATTGGTTGATGTCGTAGCATTTTCATTTAGTCAATGAGAATGTGATAAAAAATTCAAATACCCGTGTTTTCCCTTTCTTGGATCACGACACAGCGTTAAGAAAAAAAGTCTCTACAAGATTGGTCTCTCATAGTAGAACATGGACGTTAATTACTAGATGGTACAATATAATTATAACTTACAGACCCATCTGACAGAGGTAGTGTGGATATGGCTACAAGTGTTCCAAGATCGATAGCAACTGGTAAGGAACTCTCCTATCATTTTGTTCAATTCCAATATTATATGAGATATGATCATCAAGTACTATTAGCAAGCCCATATAATGGTTAATAAGCACTGTTATTACAGTCTACAGCTTTTAAAAGTTGCTAGTTTTTGGGGAGCCACTTCCCTTGGAGCTAACAGTTAAGGTTATTCCCCTGTTTTGCACGGCGCACGCTGTTCTGCGCACGGACGCGCGATCAGTTCGTTCGAAAATGACGCAATCGAGCGCGCGCGCGCAAGCTAAATATCCCCATTTGAGCGAGAAACACCAAGAAAAAGTCGCTTTTTGGGATATTGCGCGAAAACAAGATTGGGCACCCTAATTTTTTATTTTACCATTTTGAAAAGACTATCATTCCTCTGTTATAAAAAAGTTTAAAGAAATTTCCACGACAAGTTTTTGAGCTATCGTCATAAAAAGCCCCAAAATGAGACACCAAAGACTCTCAAATTATCACGAGCGGTGCACACATTTTTGCACATTTTCAAGAGTAGCGTCAACACACATAGAAAATTAAACATTCTAATGTTCGTCCTAGGTAGTGAAGCATCCAACAGTTCTGTTAAAACTTGCAAGCGAACTGGATTGCTTCATTAGTGACCGTTTTATCACAATTTTCTTGTTTCACGTATTCCTTCACAAAATAGCCCTCAGACACTAAAAATGGGGTATGTTTGCGCCATCACAGTTTCTAAATGAGCATGGGCACCCCCTCTTTTTATTTCATATTTTCATTCCTTATATACTAAATATTAAATAGACAAATTAAGAAAAAAATTCTACGACAAGTTTTATTTCAGGGAATTACCTTAACAATGGACAAGAGGTTATTAGGAGTTTTCCCATTAAATTGGCAGTTATTTTTTTCTATTCAAGTGTTTGTTGCTTTCTGGACCCAGGATCACATTTTTAAAATTCATACAATATTCTCCATTTCAGAAATACCAAGCAGCTATGACCACATCGATAGGGCTGACAGTATCGGCAGTGCACGAAGTATGGGAGTTTTAGTCCCTCAACTGGTGAAATGAACCCTGCTATGAGCTACAGCAGCCTAGATCGTCATTCTAGTTTTGGGTCCCAAACCGAGGGGCCACCAGCTAGAAGGCCCAATTATGACACCCTGGATCATGCAAGGTCCATGATTAGTATGAGTTTTAAGGAGAGTTCCCGTGGCCTCAACAGATCTCCTAGTGGATACAGCCATATATCTACTGCTGTGAGTATTATTGGCATGCTAAAGTGGCCCATGACTAATAATCTGGTCACTGATTTCATAATGTATGCGCCTTGTCACGGCTGCACTCTGTAAATCTGCTCCCGCAAATTTACCAATACTTTGAACACTCGTCATCTAAATCTTTATTTGGTCATTGGGAACTTGAAGCTTAGTATCCAACAATTATGACAAGCGCAGCCAGGTTTATTTTTCGCTCTTCCAACCAGCGAATTTTGGGTTCTTTGGTTTCGTCTGTCCAGCCAAGTGGAGTCACTGAAGCACAACGCTGCAGAGCTCGTCTTCGCTATTCGCCTGGATCACTGCATGACCTCCGAAGGCCCTTACTAACAAGTGGATTCCATATTGAACAATCTGTATATGGGAGACTCCGCGAGCTTGGGATTTTGAAGCCCTTTCGTGGCTGCCGTGGCGGTAAAGCCGTAAAATTACGCCGGCAAGAACGTTCATTAATTCAATCTATTGTACCTTCGGCAAGGCAAATTTGCATGCAACCTTCGTCACGGTCTGAGTCAATGTCACGCAATGTCACGCAAGTTCGTCATGCTCCTGTCATTCGATCACAATCTCTCAAGGAATTTGGACCATCGGTGGCCTTGGCCAATATGATGTCTCTATCTCCAAAGATTGACGAGCTGAGGTGTTATGTTAATACTCACAGGCCAGACTTAGTCTCTCTGACCGAAACATGGGTCTATGACGAAACGGTGTGCGAGAATCATCTTCGCATTCCGGGTTCAACTTGTTACTCAAGAACCGCACATCAGGTGTACATGGAGGGGTTGGATTGTATATTAATAATTCCATCATGTTCAAGGCTCTTACTGATTTATATCACCCTGAGCTAGAAGTGTTGTGGGTACATCTCCGCCCTGCTCGCCTCCCGAGGGGCTACTCTTGTATTGTTGCCGCGACAGTGTACCATACCTATCATCCCGTTGGTGCTAGTGATGAGGCGATGTTGGAATATCTTACTACTTCCTTAACTACCATCGAGGGGCGTTACCCGGGATGTGGTATACTAATATCTGGTGACTTTAACCGCCTTAATATCACGCGGTTCCTTGCACAATTCAAACTAAAACAACTCGTGTGCGTTCCTACCCGTGGAGAGCGGACTCTTGATTTAATTATCACAAACATGACTCAGTCTTACAACAAAGATTACGTCGAAACTTTCCCGCCTTTTGGTCTTTCTGACCATTCGGTGGTATTTTTGCAGCCCCAACGACGCACTGTGCGCTCGTCTAGCAGTTGTCGTACGGCAACCCGCAGGGACACTAGACCTAGCCGCAAATGTGAACTTGGACGTTATTTTAGTTCTGTGGACTGGTCTGTTCTTGACTCCGCCCCGGATTGCGACAGTAAGTTGCAAATGTTAATAACCTTGTGAAGATTGGCTTGATACCATCATGCCACCAAAGCCCTACAAATTACACCATAACGATGCGCCGTGGGTTACAGCTGAATTGAAAGCCCTCATCAAGGCTCGGCAGGATGCATTCGCGAAAGGAGATCCTGACCGTTTTCATCGTCTACGCAACCAAGTTAATCGAGAGCGCAAGTTGTGCCGTAGTAGGTACTACTCGTCTAAGGTTGCCAATCTGAAGAACACTAAACCGAGACAATGGTGGTCAGAAGTAAAGAAGATCGCAGGGATGTCTCCAGCGACAGGTAGTGACGACATACGTTCATGTCTTCATATTGACGGAATTGAAGACAAATCGGAAGTGGAAATTGCTAACTTGGTCAATTCCGCTCTTCTGGAACCTATGAACGACTACGCCC
The DNA here is from genome assembly GCA_033964015.1 of Scolanthus callimorphus. Taxonomy (NCBI): domain Eukaryota; kingdom Metazoa; phylum Cnidaria; class Anthozoa; order Actiniaria; family Edwardsiidae; genus Scolanthus; species Scolanthus callimorphus. Next base: position 64,178 of record JAWWUD010000043.1, read on the forward strand.
CGCTCGACTGTCTCCCGCCATTTGCGACTGACTCAGAGTTTGATATGCCTGCCGTATCGGACGTCTGTTCAGCGCTCCTAGCTCTGAACCCCCGAAGGCATCTGGCCCCGATGGATTGCCGTCCTGGCTCTTTAAGGAGTTCGCTGACTTCCTTGCTGGACCCATTTGTCATTTACTATGCTGTTCTTTTGCTGCACAAAAGCTTCCATCCTCCTGGAAGTACGCGGATGTGACACCCCTACCTAAAGAGAAGCCTGTTACCATCATCACAAAACATATCAGGCCTATCTCCTTAACACCTGTCATCTCGAAGGTAGCGGAAGACTTTGTTGTACGCAGCCATGTGGGTCCTGCGGTTCTGGAAGTCATTGACCCGAACCAGTTCGGCGCCATACCCAAGTCGTCGACTTCTCAAGCTCTCATTTCTATGATTCATAACTGGCCAAAGCTACTGACGGGAGCGGTTGTGCTGTGAGGGTTGCTCTACTAGATTACAGAAAGGCGTTCGATCTGATTGATCATCGTATCCTTGTTGACAAGATCTTCTCTCTTAACATCCCACGTGGAGTGGCCCGCTGGGTGTGTGACTTTCTGTTTGATAGACACCAACGCACTAAATTGTCTAGGGACTGTTATTCGGAGTGGGGTCTTGTGCCCTCCGGTGTTCCTCAAGGCACGAAGCTCGGGCCTTGGCTCTTCCTGCTGATGATAAATGACCTACATCCATCAAGAGCGGAAGCATGGAAATATGTGGATGATACGACGCTAGCTGAGGTTGTTCCTAGATCAGGAAACAGCGAAATCCAGTATGCAGTGAGTGAGGTTGAACAGTGGTCAATTCGTAACAAACTCCACTTAAACGTGGATAAATGTAAAGAGCTAGTTATTGACTTTAAAAATGTTAAGCATCAGTTCGAACCTATTTCCATCAGTTCCAAAAATCTTGAGTTGGTTGACCATGCAAAGATCTTAGGTGTCACCATTGCAGGTTCGCTTAAATGGAATTACCACATTGATGAAGTTGTAAAGAAGGCAAACAAGCGTATGTATTTTCTCATTCTGCTTAAGCGCGCACGGGTGCCTATTGATGATATCGTTAGTTTTTACTCCACGTGTATTAGACCTGTGTTGGAGTATTGCGCGCCTGTATTCCATCATGCGCTGCCTGATTATTTGAGCGATGATTTGGAGCGTGTCCAGAGGCGCGCGTTGTCCATTATATCTCCCAACATGTCTTATCGTGAACGGCTTACTGCTTGTAATCTTGAATCGCTTAAGGACAGACGTAATGAACTATGTAGTAAGTTATTCGAAGCAATTGTATCTGACCCAAACCATAAGATATACCATCTCTTGCCTCCGAAGAACGAGGCACGCTATTGTCTTCGCAGCAGCGCCAATTCAGCGTTCTGCTATTAGAACAAAGCGTTACATGGACACTTTCATTCCCAGTATGTCAAATAGATAATTTAACAAGTGTTTCAATATAAATATATTTATTGTTATTAATTTGTAAATATTGATTATTAATTTGTAAATTTGTAAATATCATGCAATTCAGCCCTTGGGCTGCTATATGACATTTTTAATAAACATATCTATCTATCTATCTATCTATCTAATCTGAGAAATTATATTTGTACAAGGCATGCCCTCAGGCCCGTAGCTCGCATTCTTGAAGGAGGGTTCGTTGTCTTCAGTTTTTCAGAAAAAAAGCCTGTATAAACCAAACTTATAGCATTGTGTCGTGTTTCCTAGATTTTTTTTTTTTACCAAAAACCTGATTTTTCTGGCCCTAGTGGGGTTCGTTCGAACCCCTTGATCTGACAGGCCAGCCCCTTGTATTTGACTTTAGAATGCTATTGTACATTCACTGGTAGTGGTAAATTGTACCCGGGTCTTTTTGAGTCTGTTTAAGTCATGATTTATGGACTGTCCCAATGGCGGATCTAGGGGGCGTTCGAAGGGAATTATATTATATAAGGAGTGACTAAAGAAATGGACCCCCCCCCCCCCCCCCTGCCAATCTGTAGTGTTTGTTACGTTTCTAACACACATGGACCTTCAAAACTGCAAATAATTTTACTGATTTTCCCCCAAAAGAAGAACTGCTAGCCGCATTTATTTTTATTAATATTAGTGTGTGTTTTTTATAATGCTCGAGTTTGTGAAGGTCTGGTGAAAAGAATATATGTCACAGCACAAAAGGAGAGAAAATTCTGGGATACTTAGCCACGACCTACCTTGACCTACCTTTAAGGTCCTTGTCAATTTGAAACAAGCATTGTTGCATGTTGCTAACTATTCGAAATTACTAATCACTAATTACTAATATTAATATAAGCAAATGTCATTGTTTGCCATATGGTGAAATAATATATATAACAATTGTTAATCCAAGCACATAAATTAAAAACACTTGTATTCACCGCTAGACACCAGTGTTGTTAACTTTTAGGAGGCTGGTTTAGAAATGACATACAGTGAGACCAAGGCATAGCACAAGGTTCCACGAGATGCATCCAGTCACGTGACCTCTACCCTTCTCTCTCACAGAGCTTACGCGGCATCCCTGATTTCTATAAGCGGGACCCCAATACGTGCCCACTGGAAGTTTCACCTGAAGTGGAGGAGAAACCGCTGAGCAGTAGTGGATCGCTGTCGCCGGGATTTTCTAGCAGCGGGGATTACAGTAATCTTGGTGGGAGCCCTGTGGATGCTGCTAGTTCCAGTACTCTCACCGGGGATCTGCCCCCGCCGTTGCCTGCCCGCGGGAAGACCCGTACCCTCCCGGCTCGAGGTGAAAACAAGAAAAACAAAACCAAAAAGTATCGCGCCAAGATGAATTCTCTCAACAAAGCAAAGACACTGGAAGTTTACTCAACAAAACGAGCAGATCTCCAAACTTTGTTTATTTGAATTCGTCCTACTCTAATAGTATTGAAGTCCTGCCGGCCCTTTATGCCACCGTTGACAAGGAGAAGAAGAAAAAGGATCGAGAGAACAAGGCGAGAAAACAGGCGAAAGCTTCTGCACGAAAGATTAAGAAAAGTAAAAGTCATGAAAGCTTGAGTGGTTCACCAAGGCTTAATTCATTTTCCTTTACCCCGTTTAGCTTTAAAGGTCTGCCCCTAATCGATATGGACTCTGTGGATACACTAGAGGGGAGGGACTCGTTAAGTTCTCAGAGCTCTGACGAGGGGTTTAATTTCTCGGGCGAAATAGTTCCGCCTTGCCGACCGAAGGCCGAAAACCTCTCGAAGGCTGTCCGAGGAACTCTCGAGAGGGACAGTGACGTAATGGGACGTGGAAACCTGGGTACGATCAATGGTATGACGTCATCGTCGGCTCCTTGTCCTAAAGGGATAAAGCGCTAAAGAATACATTGTCGCTGTCTGCTCCGGCGCGAAAGAGTGCGCATGCGCAAGGAACAAACGTGTAAGAGGACATGCGTATCGAACACTGCGAAACGATGGATCAAATAATGTAAATCTGTGTAAGGAGCCCATCAACAGGTAGCCTGCCCGCAGGCTCTCTTTGTTTTTGGGGAAGTTTTCGACAGAGTCCACAGGAACGCCACAAAAACCGAGAGTGCAGGAATCCCATACAAACGTGCGCGCGCGAGCCACAAGGCAAGCCGATATTTCCGGCGTGCTCTTCGCTCTACACCAGAAACAAAGAGAGCCTGCGGGGATGCTAATTAACAGGACTAGTCTCCATTACCCATTGGTTGGCGTCCAAAAGCACAGGAGTAGATGATTGTAGATTTCGATTCCCGCGAGCAGTGCTGTCATTGTTTCAAATGATGTCCCTCTCAAAAGAAAGTTGGCTAAAAGCAGCGTCGCCATCGGCATGCCGCGTTGAACTAGCTTGCTCGCAGGTGCTGTAGAGTAGCTTTCTGCCTAGAAACTCGAGTTTTCTTTCGCGAGGCCGCCATCTTGGATTTGTCACATTTTGTCACAAATCCAAGATGGCGGCCAAGCGAAAGCCAACCTCGTCCCCAGGGTCTTCTCGGTCGTTTTCAAAATGGCGGTTAGCTCGGGAGAAGACCATGGGGGAGGCTGAGTCACATGACCACGCATGACCACTGTTTGAAAACATGGGAACGAGGTTTGTCCTTTGTTTCGAGATGGTCATGTGACTCAGCGAACGTTCGAGCTAACCGCCATTTGAAAACGACCGAGAAGACCCTGGGAACGAGGTTGCGCGAAAGCAAACCCGCGTTTTTCGACCTAAAACCACTCTCCAACGCCTGCGAACAAGCTAGCGTTGAACCCAACATTAACACACTCTAAAGGAAGGTCTTCTACTCCTATGCATACCGGCATGGCTAGACCTAGTCGGAGTAGATTGAGGTTCTTGTTGATGAACTCATGTTTTAGTTAAATTTAATTTAGGGTGTAGACAGTGAAAATGACTGTACTAACTGTGTTTTAAAAATTATAAACATTTCATTCATTTGCTACGTCGAGCCTAGCACATGTAAACAGGACTGTACTTGTTTTAAACATGTGCTTGGTCGAGCACTTGGGAGGAGTGCAGACATCCTGATGTTTTGGCGAGGCCAAGAAACGAGCATTTTTTGCCAAACACCTCCAGTGACAGCGCGAGCATTCGGCCAGGAAGCATTCTCGAACCCAGAGCTCCCCGGCTCGTCACCTCGCATGTGCGAGATTTGATACTGCGTATGCCGTAACGTTCAAAATCAGCCAATCAGCGAAGGCCATCAAATGGATGTCCCCAGAGCCTCCCCTGCGAGCAGACGAGACGGGCAGCTCTGGGTACGAGAATGGCCACGAAGTCGCGAAAAACTCATTCTAAATCCAGAGCTACGCGCCTCGCCTCCTCACGGGGGAGCTTTCTGCGCATGCCCCAACGTTCAAAATCAGCGAATGAGCGTCATTTCGCCCCAGTGTCCGTTATCTTTTGGCCAGATTCGTTCGGCGCTCTGGGGGAATCCTATTTGTGAGCATGCGTGGTAGATCAAGATCATACAGACAACATAACCAACTTTCAAACCGGAAAGCCAGAATCTGGGGTTTAAAAAAATCGATTCCCCCCAAAGCTCTGAATCTTGCCGCTGGACAAAGGCGCCGGGCTCTGGGTACGATATTGCCGAATGAGCAAAGAAAGGCTTAGACTTGCTCCAAGTCGTCCTCTCAATGGACTGAACGAGCCGAGCGAGCGAGCGACAAAAAATCGTTTTAAGCGACTTTGAGAAAGTCTAAGAAAGGCTCTCGAATGGCTGTTCCAGGCCCGCGAGAGCTTTTGAGTGGTGCGGACTCTTATTTACCACTCTTTACGCCATCATCGTGGTCAAAATATGTTGTGGACTCACGAGCTATTTTGACCACGATGATGACGTAAAGCCAGGTAAATAAGAGCACATCCCTCAAAACCTCTAGAAATTTGTAATTTGCGTAATGTTATCCCATTTCAGATCACATGACATTTATTTGAATATTCTTTCTTTATTTATTTGAATATTCTTTCTTCGGTACGTACCAAAAAAAACAAAGAAAGAATACTCATGGGAATGCCACGGGATCTGAATATGAGAAAACATTACGCCCTAGGTAAAGAGGTCTAATTGTGATGTGCTGGAGTGAGATAGCACCGATTTGGACTGCGTTTTAGCCTACCATGCTTAGATACCTACCGTGCCTTCATTCTTTAAGACATCGATTTGTTTTTAGCTCAGAGGGTCAAATCGTAAATCCATTTTTAGGATCGTTGTAAAAATGGATCACGAAACTGAAAGAAATTAAAGGAGAGTCAAAGAAAATGGCTTTGTTTTCGGGAATTAAGGGGACGGACACTGAAAGAGACTCCAAAGAAACGAAAAACAAGATTAAATACTAAAATATTATCAATGCGACTTCGGTAATTGAGCATGCATTTGGCTTAAGCTAAATTGCCTCCAGCAAAAGAATTGAGCCTAGACTATTCGCCAAAACGGGAGCTTACAGAGAAATGAAAGTTAACTGAGGATTACTCGATCACGCCGCGACCTGAACAGGAAGCGAAGTTCAAATCCTTTTACAAGAGGGCCTTCAAATAGTTGCCTGTCGCAGCTGGAACTTTGGCCAAGAATGAGGGGTTTTGCAATGTTGCATGCTATTACCATGTATTTTTGGTAAGTTTGACTGTTTCCATTGGGCTTATTAGATCTAGTCGCCAATGGGTGCTAGTCGTGTACCCTCTGGAACATTTCGCGAGACATACATAGCCATCCACACCTAGAAAAATATCCCATGCCATCTCTTTTCACATATTTTGATATTTGATTTAGATTCTTTGTTGTGCATTGATGATTTTCCTTGGTACGGTGATTTTCCTTGGTACCTGCATATAAATATGAGATCTTATTCTATAAACACCAATGAAATACCAGGTGATCTCCCGCGCGAAAACTTGATATCTTCACACGTGAAAATATCATGTTATTTTCACATGTGAAAATATCACACTTGCCTTTGCTGAATGCTCACCTTAGTAAGCTTAACTCAAATAAAATTTGAATGTGGTATTTCATTGATGTTTATATAATAAACAGAATATTACATGACTGCTTGGAGATACGAATTTTATCTTCTCCTGTTAAAATTTTATCTCACTCGTTCGCTGCGCTCACTCGTGAGATAAATTTTCAACACTCGAAGATAAAATTCGTATCTCCGCGCGGCCATGTAATATCCTCTATTTCTTAATGTTCTCTTCTGTGTTTTTATAATCTGTTGTAATTATCAAGAAGGGTGCATGAATAAAGAACTTGAACTTGCGCTCTATAGATTTAATGCCACCAGTATTTCTATGCGGAAAAGGAAATGCAAACACGCAGCATGATAGACTGCTTGCAGTCTTCTGTGACGAACGTTGTGAAAACGAGAGCGTGAAAAGCCAAGGAGCGCCGCTCCCCAACGGTGTTCTCGCGCCTTCGGCTCCGCTCGTGCCTTCGGTACTTAAGGCATCGGCGCTCGCGGTCTTTTTTACGGACGTTCGCAAAAAGAAGGGACTGCACAGGGCGCCCTGAGCAGTCCCTTTTTTTGCGAACGTCCGTAAAAGAGACCTAGAGCGCCGATGCCTTAAGTACCGAAGGCACGAGCGGAGCCGAAGGCGCGAGAACACCGTTGGGGAGCGGCGCAGGCCGTATCAAGTCTCCAAGAACTGGGGGGCACTACTGTATTGTCGCACTTTGTAATAATTGACGCACTTTGTAATACCATACTATACGACATATCATAAACTCAAGGCTAATTTTTGGGAGAAAGTTTAAACCGAAAATTTAGAGCCCTGCATGTCAAATCACCGCATGTTTGGGGGAACTTTGATATGCAGGGTGCAAAATCGAGAGTTCAAGGATTGTTTTGGGAACAACTGGGGGGACGGCCTTGCTGCAAGCAGTCTATCCAGCATCACTTTTCTTGGGTCACAACAAAACGCAAGTCGTATGTACTCCGTTTCCGCTGATTGGTCGCTGATTGGTTGAAATAGTTTCGTTTCTCATTGGCTAAGCGTATTTATCTAAAATCCGTTATAAAAATATCTATAATATAAATGAAATCGATAACTCATTTCGTTTCATCTTTCGTTAGGTTGGCGCCCAGGCCCAAACAAGTAAGAAAAGTATTCTCTATAAACATCTCTATAGCTGCGAGGCATAATTAGACTTTGCTCACAAACAAGGGAGCAAAGGAAGAACTTCTTAACAAGCAATGGGGAACGTTTCTATAAAACACTTTTTTTAACTCGTGGCTAGTTGCGTAGCAACAGCCAAAGAGTTATTGTGGTGACTCGATGTCACTCACTCGCTCACTTATTCGCTCACTCCTACGTTAGCATGATATTAGCATAATTTATGCTGAAGTCATCCATCCATCTATCGGGACCCTCGAGGTGCGGGATCATACGAGCTATCTGCGGGACATAGCGTGACTAAAACTCTTGGTAACTCTCTTGTTACCGTTATACCTTCGCCAAAGTATATATAGGCCTAATTGCCAAAAAACTGGTTTGTTTTAAATCGGTACTTTTTTAGTCATGTCAAAACCTACACTGTGTAAGGACTTTGATCTGTGCAAAGCCAGGTGCCGGGGGTCACGTACACAACCAATGAAGCCATTAGCGCAAAACCTAATTATTTTTAAACGCTACTTTTAATGATTTTAAGCTATTTTAAAACCTACACTTAATGAGGACCTTGATCAAGCAAAGCCAAATTACATAGTGCAGGGTTATGAATGCAGGGGGCTGTCTCAATCCCATTTCCTAGAAATCCCACTCCCATTTTCAGTTCATAATTTGCTGAAAATAGAAATCCCATTCCCAAGAGGCATCTCAGCAGCAAGAATACAATACAATAGTCGCGGGTCTTCTGCTTGGGCACAAATTTGTAGAAAAACAAGGACAAACGATCCACCCGCTCCCCCCTTTTCCCGTCTATACCACAGGGAACCCAAATCTAGTAATAAATAGCGGCCAAAAATAATGTCAATATTTACACTATAATTATTGTTGCCAGTCCAAGAATGTTTTCAAATCGTTATGCGATTTTTAAATGGATTGCGTCATAATCGTTCTATTAATACGTGACACCAAGAACATGTTAGGGAGTGGTCATTATTTAACGGGGGGGGTGGGCCGGCAAATATATGGGGGGGCTTTGATTTTTTGGGCGCCGATTTAGGGGGGGGGCTCAAATTTTTGGGCTTACGTTTGAGGGGGGCCAAATTTTTTTGGGCGCTGATTGTTAGACAGGGTGACATTGATGGCTGCTTTTAGGGTACCTGATGCCTTTAGAAACGTCTGGTTTTTGGTCGGCTCGCGCTGCGCGCTCGCCATCTACAACAATAAATAACTTTACTAGCTTTGCGCGCATAAAAAGCAGATGCTCGGTGTAGTACTTACAAACTAAAACATCGTAGTGGGCTATGATTAATTTTGGAAAATTTCTATGATGTTTTTTCAGTGACTCCATTTCTTCAGCGTGATTTTCGTCTCCCAGAAATAAGAATTTCATTCACCTCGTAAATCATACAAGCAACTACGCGCGCATCGGAAACATACAAGCAAACTACTCAGTTGGTCAGCCCTCGCTACTGCCTGAGGCTTGAGCAAAATGAAAGTTTACAAAGCATTATTAAAAGATGCTTCGACCCGCGCAATCTTAGAAGTCTCTATTAACTATTTTGAAATTCAACTTTTACCTTTGGAAATAGAACAACTGCGGTGGTTAGTAGGGTAGGACAGAGTGATTCACCCCAAATTTGCTCCGTTCGTGAAAACAGGAAAATTATTGCCGTGATCCGTGAAATCTCATGCCGTCGTGACCCGTGATTTTACGAATTTCTCTTACGTGACTCGTGATTACAGGCCCAGAGATTCGTGAAACGTGAAAGCTGGTCATTAGGGACGGACCACTTGATACTTGATTGTCTCCTGACTGCTTTTTAGGGAACCCGACGACATTAAAATGTTTTTTTTAAATTGAGTAAATTTACTATCAGCCAGCAGTAAATAAAGGTTTAGCAAATGTCAGGAACCCCAATTGTTAAACACCAAGCTTTCATTTACTCCTGGACTTTTCCCATTCTTTAAACTTATAATTTGCAGCGCGCTTCGCGCGCAAAGAGGATACTTTGGTATCCTAAAACACCGTACTGGACTATGTTTAATTTTGGAAATTTTCTATTATGTTTCTTCCGTGACTCCATTTCTTCACCGTGATTTTCGTGTCCCAGAAATGAGAATTTCATTAACCGCGTTAAGTTTGATTTTCAAAATCGCGGCGCGCTACGCGCGCATCAGATTTTTAACAAATTGTGCAATTTTTAACAAACTCTGTACTGATACACCAAAGAGCACTTGGATAAGAAATAGTATCGCGATTCACCCTGCCACTCTGTGTTGTTGTGAGCCGTAAATATTTTGTGGTATTGACGGCTCAAAAAGAGCTAGCAAAATTCAACTTTTTTCGCACGAATTTATGTTTCATTTCATTGTCAATAGTTAGAAATAACGTTTAGCTATATTTCTAGCAATATCTTATGGCAGAAAGAGATTTTTTTCGCCGAAAAAGATGGAAAAATGTAAACAGAAAATGCTGGAGCTCGTGCGAAAAGCCCATGTGATTGCGTGAGATCGTGCGTAAATGTAATGAGAATTGAAATTTCAATCGACAATAAATAGCACTATTTCTTGCCATTTCCTCCAGAAAATCTTCAAGAATCGCGATACAATATTAATTACGATTTTGAGAAGGCAATTCCACAAAATATTGACGGCGTTGGAAGAAAATATTTTCACGTATTGGGCTCCGTCGCTGCGCGACTCCGCCCAATACGTGAACATATTTTCTCCCAACTAGCCGTCAATATTTTGTGGAATTGCCGTCTCAAAATCGTAATTAGTATATAGAATCCTGAATCCGAATATCTTCATAGTAGCGAAAATCCAAAATCCCGTGACCAAAACCCCGAACTGTTCCGGATGCTATAGTATAAGCATCCGTCCGTTCCTAACTGCATAGTAACACACGTTGATAATGTCCGATGTACAAGAAGAAGGAATTGCGACATCTTTTTTCCACGAATCCTAATACTTTAGTTCAATGGTGATTATCAGTTTTGCGTGGATCAATCAACTCTTTTAAGAGTTCGAAAAAACTGTGATTTTTCTATTCACATGACATAAAAGTAACACTACGAGGGGGGGGGGGCACTACGAGAGGGGGGGGGGGGTCATATTTTTTTGGGCTAGCATTTGAGGGGGGGTCAAAATTTTTGGGCTTGCATTTTAGGGGGGGTCTAAATTTTTGGGCCCGGGGTTTGAAAAAAATGCCGGCACCCCCCCCCCCCCCGTTAAATAATGACCACTCCCTTACGTGTTTATTGTGGTTTTCACATTAATGCTATTTTGTGTTTTCAAAGCGTTCCCTGAATCAAGCATCTAAAGGCAACCCAGTAGCTTTTGCAAAACCTCTGAATGATGGTTTCTGGACCCTAGTGTTGTGCGATCGTTTAAAGCACACGGCTTGACTATTCCTTGCCGCCATTTTTAACTCGTGGGTTACTATGGTAACCCGAGTTGTAGTGGGGACCCGATGTCACTCACTCCGGTGTAAACTTTTTACATTAGCATAATTAGCATAATTTATGTTGATTATTTGTTTAGTTATGTGTCATTTTACCTACCCCTCCCTCGAAACATTCGCTTATCTTTTCGCTTCCCCCATCCACTTTGCCGTCGGTCACCCATCCAATACTAACCTTGCCGGATCGTGCTTAACTTTAAAAGATTGCCGAGTCACGCGCTTACCAACTGCGCCACGGGGACTTCGTGACGTAATCACTCAGGAAAAACTGATTATATGTGTCAAACGTCCCAGGGTTATGTCTCACAAGTTCACAGTGTTTTGAAAGGATCACAGTTCACAGCGTTTTGAAAGGCTTAAAATTACTCTTACGTTGTTAAGTTATGTACGAATTCGAACAATATTCGACCGATGTGAATGCTCTCATGACCGTGAGATACGAATCTCCGATGTGAATGCTCATGAACGTGAGATACGAATCTCCGGCAAACTTCGCCGGCAAACGTCAGGTTCTGTCTCGCAAGTTAACTGTTCACTGGACTTATATCTTCCCTAAAGCCGAAAATCACGACTTTTACTCATCGAACATTGTTGTTGTGATGCTAATGTCTTTGCCAATGAATCGTATCCCGTCAACGGTTTCAGTTCGCGGCTTGAAATTACTCTTACTACAAGACTCGTGTTTAAAAGTGCCACAAGGCACAAGCGAAACGTTGTTGTCGATTTTACCATCGTAAAACAAGACAAGTCATAAGTGAAATTCTACGCCGAAGTTAAAACAGAGAAAGGGAAGCCTTGACGCCGAGTACTTTGACAGGAATTAAGCAGCGATTCATCGCCAAATCACACCGGTGAGCCGAAACCTCAACAACAACAAGCTTAGTCTCATGTTCGAAGCGAAGGCGAACAAGTTGTTTACTAGAAAAAGAAAATATTGTGGAACCGAAACATAAACTCGCTATCAGTCTGGGAAACAGTACTTAATTCGACAGCCACGGACAAAACACCGACGAAAAATGGAGGGCTCCGGAGATATTGGTTGAATTTCTTATCTGATTTTTGGTGTGCTTTCGTTTCGCTGGTCGAGGACGGGAGGGATGGCGAGAGCTGACTAGAAGTAAGCCTACAAAAAAACAGTTAAAAAACATTTGCCATGTTTTCATTTGTATTGCCTTTTGGGAATCTTATTACCTGCTAGCAGAGTAGATTTTTATGTGCTTTTAAAAGTTGTGATTATTTTTGTTTCATGTATTAACCTAAGTTTGTAATCTCAACGGGCGAAATATAATTGTGAACGATACGATTTTTTTGCCTTTATCTAAGCTTACAGTATTCAATTCGGCTGGACGAACACTATCATACTTGTATTATTTGGCCTTGTGTAGTGATAATAATGATTATTATACATTGTACTCACTATCTCGATTCTGATTGGCTAAAAGCGCGCGCTTTACTTTGGGAATCACGCACTTTGAGGGTCTCCAAGAATCAGCATGCTGATTCTTGAAGAAGAGTGTAGGTTTTGGTCGAGGGTCGAGTGTCGAGGGTAAGACGTCGAGGGTCGAGGGTAAAATGTCGAGGGTCGAGGGTAAAATGTCGAGGGTCGAGGGTAAAATGTCGAGGGTCCAATTTTTTTCTGCAAATAAATGAAATAATTTTTTCCCGTGATGTTGAAATATTTTTTAAAGAATGCAAATTTTGGTTTTCCTGACTGATACGTGGATAGACTCCGACACAGTTGTGCTGAGAATTTTACCACCTTTTTCGACTTTCGCGGAGCGGGATAAAACAAAATGTTTTCCGAAAACTCCAGGCGTAAATTTCGGGCAATCTTTTTCAAAATCAAATTCCCTAAAACTGTGGCAGATTTGTTGTGCTTTTTCGCCAGGAGTTCTCAGAAAGGTTTCCTCGACAGAGCGTACCGAGCGTGTAAGCACGCGGATCTTGCTCAAACAGGAGAACACAAATGAAAACAACAATAAAATCTTTTGGTCTGAGATAATATCAAACCAAAGGAAGTCCACTCTACGTTCATGGAACTGGTGTTTTTCGAAGATTTTGAACACGGCGTTCTTCAACTGGCAATGAACTGGAGTGTTGGTAGTCCCATTGCGATATGCTGCCAGCGCAGAAAAAGCAATCGCCGACGTGATTTTATACCCAGCACTTACTAGTTTTGCTTCCATGCTATACCAGGGACGTCCCTGATGCTACTCATTATACTACAGCTAACTTTAGGAGACTCAGGGATAGGTAGCACAATAAAACGAAGCGAAATGAAGTTAGGTCGAATATCATTTGCGATCTTTCACGAAGCACTCTAGTGAAGTGAGCGCTAGAAATAGGCTGAATAGGTGAAAATGCCGCGGAAATCTTGGTTTTCCCGAAGATTGAATAAAAGCAAAACATTAAAATCTTTTCTTGCCCAAAATACTCGGACTCGGCAAGCTTGCTTCGAATTTTGCTGTTTAACTTTAGAGATTTCCACGGTTAAACAGAAGATTTTGCTTCCCTTCACTGTCTTCACGTGCAGTCTAATTAGCGAAGCAAAAGATTTGATTGACAAATGTCTGCGATAAGAAAACTTGTAGCGGCAAGTCTGAAGAAACATCTGCAAGAATGCTTTCACCAACATGCGGGCATGTGAACGAGTAAAGCGGGGAAAACCGAGAATTTGCATTTAAAAAAGAAATCGACCCTTAGAAAAAGAAAAAAAATGACCCTCGACATTTTACCCTCGACCCTCGACATTTTACCCTCGACCCTCGACATTTTACCCTCGACCCTCGACGTCTTACCCTCGACACTCGACCCTCGACCAAAACCTACACTCCTTGAAGAATCAGCTAGCTGATTCTTGATCCTACGCGCGCAATGCATAATGGGACTAGAGCACTTGAATGTTTTCCCTATCTAACAAGGCGCTTGTGTAAAAGAAATTGCTTGACAGAAAAAAAAGTATTTTTACTGAATCAATGTATAATAAAACAATTATTGAATTCGTTTTTTGTGATTTCCAGAATAAACAATGTCTCGCCAATGGAATCAGGCTCGGCCTCACGGCCTCGCCTGATTCCATCTGTCTTGACATTGTTTATTCTGGAAATCACAAAAACCTCATCCAATAATTGCTTATAATAACATGACTTTTGTCGGGCATATAGTTGATTTGTGTCCCTCGTAGCATGCTACTCGGGCCCCAAATAAACTATATGCCCTCCAAAAGTCATGTTATTGTCCTATTCTTCGACCTCTAGTGCCGGACATCCGCGGAGTTCAACCTTGAGGTCAACACATTTCTTCTTTTTCTTTTTAAAATCCTTTAGATAAAAAAAAATGATGTTCTCGAGAACAATATTGAAATACTTTGAGGCCGTTTTTTTTCACTTTCAAGGAAAAATCCAGCTTTCAAAATCGCGCCAAAAGTTGGGAGCAGAAGCTCCAATTAGCTCATACATTTACTGTGGATTGAAAACGCCCGATTTTAATATTCAGCAATAATTAATGTTTAACTCTGCTGGATTCAAAATGTAAACATTGGAACTGGCTTATACCCGTCCGTTTCCACAGACAGAATGTTATTTTTTCCCGGGGGAGTTTTGGGGCGGGGGTGCTCGTCGGGAACTTCGATTTTACCCCCAAAAGGTACCAACAAGACGATTTTTCCCTCGTAATTTTCTCTTGTATTTTTTGAGAGCGAAAATACGTCTGAATTCAGGCTTCAGACAAGCGTGATTTGCTAGAACGGACCCCTAACTGGTACCTATCTTTAAAAAATTGAAAGTTTTCAAATTTTACCCCTAAAAGGCACTACGACGAGCACCCCCCGCCCCCAAAATATTAGAGTCCCCCCCCCCCCACCCCCTGGATTTTTTCCGGGAAATTTCTTTTTTTTTTAAATGAGCAACCCCACCCATTCAATATGAGAGCCTTCCCGGCCCTGTCCTCTTCACTCTTCATTACCCACGAGTTGGCGATACCTTATAGCTTTGATTATTACTGCGCGCCCTCAAAATTGACTGTTGCGAATGACGATTTTAATAGCAAGGAATTGTAACGACAATTTTCTGGAACGAACTAAAGTTAAGTATTCTAGGCCAGAAAACGAAAGCATTTAAACTTATCTTGGTTGATTTTGCAATCAATGTCGACCCACTGAAGTAGCGCAAATTGGTTTGATTGACAGCTGAAAATCGCCCGTGGCAACATTGAATTTAGCAGGCGCGTAGCATTGCATACAGTGGCAAGAGTATCGCAGAGTTATGAAAACCGCAGTATTATTTAAATATACTCGCACACAATATCATTATATATGTACAAGACTATAGGGTTGGATAAACAATGATAGATGTAGAAATTATGCACGATATCGCTGGCTGTTTTATGCCGAGATCTGTCTTAATGACTATAATTATTATAACATCATTATTATACCAAGTAGTACCATAAAAAGAAAACAGCTGAATACACTGCATCTTTAAAATGCGGGCTATTAAACGTATCATAAACTTTTATATGAGTATAGAAACTCTCGCGTCGTTTCACGCCTATTTGACTTTAATTGAACTGTATATATTGGTTGACGCTGCAGCGATGCAAGCTACAACTTCCATAATCAATGTTGTTCAAGTAATAGTAATATTTGTGTGAAAAGTATAAAATGGATGTGATGACGATAAAAGTGCTCATACGACAAGTGAAAACCTAAACTTGCTTACATCAGTTCAGCAAAGTTTACAACATAAGTGAAGCTCGTTCAGTTTTCCGAGTTACCTTTATTTCAGTACTAAAAACCACTCATCCTTTTCACTGTTTTCGCATTTACAGATATGTGAACAAACGCGGAACCATGTCGAATTAAGAGCTTTGTATAGTGAGTTAACACAATGTGATAAAAGCACTCATGTTAGTTTAGCTGTTAGTCAGTTTATTCACACGTATTTTAATAATGCCGCCAAAATTTCTGCAGCTTTTTCTACTAATTTTCCTGACAAACTACAGAGCATCAATCGGGAAATCAGTGTTGGAAGGTAAGAATTAAGACAGCTAAACATTCAAACTCATTCTTGTGTCAATATATTTTCGAATATTTTCTCGTACTTGAAGAACGACCAACGGCAACGCACAGTTTGCAATTTGTAGGTTTCTTCGCCCGCGTTGTTTTTTATCGCAGGCTCGTCATAGTTGGTTTTTCATTCACTTTGGCTTGTTTTAATTTTTGCTTATTGTTCTTTGGTTGATCATTTTCGTTTACAGAAAAAGTTTTCCATAATTCTTGGTTTTAAGAAAAGCTACGCATCCAGTCAAAAATGCATTCTTTGTTATTATATACAACTCTGACTTTACAAGGGAGTTGTAATTTTAGTCTTTCTCGTGTTTGTTAGCAGAATTTGAAATGATAGTTTCAATTATCAAAAAGGACGGCACATGGCAATTGGGGTTGGGTCGGCCTCTTTAAGTTTTTTTTTAACACAGTATGTAAGCCTTGATTTTCATGCTACGTTTAGCCAGCCACGGCCAAACCTCAAGGCCGGCCAAGCTTAAAAAGTGGTGACCAAAAAGCGATTTGATACTATCAGCGTTAGCAAGCTAAGATGGCGTCAGAAATTCAGTGATGCAAAGAATTCCTCCATTTGTCATAAATGCTCTGAACTGTAAAAAAAAAAACCTGCATATTCAATTGTAATTTCAAACGTTGCACGCAATAATTGATGTTTTTTTGGTGCGCTCAGTTGTTTTCCATCTCAGGCATAAACTGACACGCGGCATTATTTCCTTCTTGATGATAGCGGCACACAAAAAAAAAAACATTTTAAAAATCCTTTCAGTCTGAATTCACCGTCGTTCGATAGACTCGGTTTTTGATATGTTAATTGTGCGTCCTGGCGGAAAGCAAAACAATCACGTGACTCCTTTTCACGCTTTCGCGATCATTTCAGCTTGTCAACATTTCAGTGATAGTTTTCACTTCCGAAGTTTTGTTTTTTTAATGCCGATATCTCAAAATGTGGAACAAATAGGATGAGCATGTGGTTTCACGCGTTGCCGTGCTTCACTAGCCTGATTCTCATTCACTACGGTAGAGAACTCAAAATTCACTGTTGCGATTGGCGATTTTACGCAAGAAAACTGTAATGTTAGTTTCTTGAACCAGAAAGTTAAACAATCGGGGCAACCAAGGAAGCCAAAGGATAACTTAAAACTCTTTTGGTTGATTTGGCAATCAATTTCGACCCACTGAAGTGAATGAATCCAGCGTTTTGGTTTGATTGACGGCTAAAAATCGCCAATCGCCCCTCGCAACATGGCATTTTGAGGTCGCGTAGCAATGCATACAGTGGTAACGTGCTGTACCGTAGCGGCCTAAAATCAGGCTAGTGTTTCAAGAAATCATTCCGGATTTTGTTGCTTGGAATTCAAATATTCTTTTGAATAGAATTCAGCCTGCGTTACTGCAATTTTCGTAACTCTACGCCAACTAATGGTCACTTAATAAACCGCGGTTTTGCTTCAGTTCATCAAGTGAATAAAAGAAAGCCATGAGGCTTGATAGGACTTTTGAACTAATAAGGACACGCTATAGGCTTGAAAAACAAATTAAACGTAAGCTTTTACGTCTCCGTCTCCTTCTCCTTCTCCGTCTCCGCTTACCATTTCACTACTATTTCACTGGCTACAGTGGGGCATTACTTTGGAACAATCTTTCAAGTGAATTACGTTCGACAACCACCTTACGTCAATTCAAGAATGGTTTGAAAACTGTGATTTCTAAACCAGTTTCACACACGGCAAACCTGTAAACCAGTAGTAGATTATATATGTTTTTTTATATATTGAATTTTAGTTTATTTCCACACAGCTTACATTACAGTTTGACAAGTAGAGTAAAAAAAGGAGATGGCAGGGGACCCATGAAACCATCAGGTTTATCGAGTAGGGTCCCCTGTAGACTTTCCCAAAGTCCGCTGTTCCTCTTTTTTTAAATTGGCTTATTTTGTACAACGGACTTTTCTCGCTCGCTTCCCGCCAGTTTTTACCGACCTAAATTTAGGTCGGGGGTGTGTTGGAGGTGTGTCTGATAAACATCCAATCCGAGCGAGAGAAAGTTTGACGTCACATTTTACGCCATCGTCGTTCATTCGCGCGATTTGAAACGGACAATTAACACTTATTGGATGAGGTTGAGCATGATAGTGAGATTTGGCAACGCCGAGGTTTGTGTTATCTGCCGAAGCGAAGCTGAGGCGGATAACACTAACTCGAGGCGTTGACAAATCTCACTATCATGCGAAAACCGAATTCAATAATTGTTTTATTATTCAGCAACCAAGAATTCTTACCTAGCTAAACGAAGTCAACGATGAGGCCGTGCACGGCGACACGGTTTTTCAACTTCATCTTACGTCCATTAGTATTTTCCTTTTGTATTCAATTCAAATAGCCATAGTTGATGTTTAGATATCCTGAGCAATGATCTCTTGGCAAAAATCATAACAGATTCAACGAGAATATTCGCAAAACCGGCTTTCAATTCGGAAATGAAAACCAAGATGGCGGCCAAACCTATTGGCTTGCGTTATGACGTCATTAGAGTGCATCAATCCTAATGTCTGTAGTATGACGTCATGCACTGCGCGCCAACAAGGTTTCGCTGCGTACTCTTAGCCAATCAGAACCGAGATAGTGGCATGGCTGAATAATAATATTTGTTGTACAAACAAACATCCTCTGTTGGGCGAAAACATCTTTTAGGTATCAAACGCTGCGCTTCAAAGTCTTTCCAATTGTAGATCTTTTCTGATGAATTTTCGTAAGCATTTCTTAAGATAAATTTTCCAAAACTAGCATTACAACACGACGAAATCATGCAACCAAAGTCTTGATTCTTAGGCAAATGTTCAGCTGTTGACAAAATTCACGGCGCGCACTGCTGACGAAGATCACGCCACTTTGAGCGCGCGCTGTTTTGCATTCGTTTTTTGCGGCAAAAATATGCAAATTAAAATCGAAAGCGTGCGAGCGAAACAAGTCGTACTCTCCCGCGCTCCACCGGGCCGTGTGCTTTTTCTCACTTTGTTCTAAGGAAAAACATAGAGTACGACTTGGGGCAAGTCTAGGTCCCCTGTATTTAAGTTAAATAATAATAATAATAAATAAGTGAATAAATGGATTATGTCTTGATAATGTTCATTTGCGTGCTGTTCTCAGTATATATTTTTCGTATATAGTTACATGTATACTGAGTGTTTTGTCCGTGTATAAATAAAGTATGTCTGTCTGTCTATTGAATCGGCTGAAGTCCTGTAAACCCGTGAGGGGTGTCTTCGGAAAAAAAATTCTCGTCGCGTCGCACGCGACAAAAAGGTCCACATTTAAGGGTTTGAAAACACTGTTTTAGTGACTAATCGGCCAAACAGAAGACTGCAGTCACTTTGGCATACAGCCGTTATATTTGCTTTATCTAGTGAATTTTGACTAGCGCCGGGTTAATAAATTCATACCACGTTGGTCCGCTTTAATTAGCACCCCCCACAAAAATCCCTGGCTACGGGCCTGCTTGAGAAGGTCCAGACCACTAACGGTTTTTTGCTGCACAATTTCACACTTTGTCGAATTTTAATCTCGGAGAAATGAACTGCAAAACCGTGTCAGCGATTTTCGATATTTTGCATATTTACGAAAATATTTGGTCCCGAAGTTGAAAACTCCATTCTTTACAGTTTGTGGCCGCAAAATTTATCATAAAATATTTTTCAAGTAAAAAATAAAAATTCCCTCACACGGTTTTTTTAGTTGTGATCATTTTCTAACCGCACAGAAAACTTCAGGCCGATATCTTGTCAGGAGCTTCGCGAAGGTGAAAATTTGACCTAATATTAAAGCGCTAGAAAAAGCGTGTAAAGTTAATTAAATTACAGAAAATGTGTGGCGGGCAACACAAAAGAATGGGCAATGGAAGCCTAGGAAAAGTTGACGCGTCATTTGAGGTTTTAGAAATATACTCAAGGACTGTATCAAATAAATTTCGGGAAAAAAGGCATTTTATGAATTTTTACATTTTTACCTTTCACGAGACCTTAGGGACGTGTCATTATTTACCGGGGGGGGGGGGGGGAGGGCTCCCATTTTTTTCAAACAAGGCTTAAAAAATTAAGACCCTCCCCTTGAACATAACAAAGAAATGTGACCCTCCCCAGTCATAGGTAAAAAAATTGTGACCCTCCCCATGTACTTGATATTTTCTGAAAAACCTGTCAGATGCCTTGCCTTGTCTTGTCCTGTCTTGTCCGAGTGATGCAATGTCTTTTTTCTTTTCTTAATAGCAGAAATACTTTTTTTACTTCTGTCTAAGCTAAGGAACCGCGGTCATTATTTATCGCCTCGATTATTTACGTGAGAGGATTTTGGGTCCGGTAAAAATGCAGTGATTCTCCCTCCAGAAGTACAATGATTAACGTGATCCCACCTCTCTCGTCCCCTATTTGGCCTAGTCCGGCCACCAGACCATATATAGACGCCCCTTGTACGAGTAGTGAACAATTAACATATATTGACATACGCCAATGTATTTACCCCCAATATTTTACAGAAAAAGGGACTCGCAATTTTTTAGTCGTTGCGCGCAAAGCGCGCCCGAATTTTGATAAACGCATTTCATCAAGCCTCAGAGAAAGTGTAGATGAACATGTTTTGTGTACGGTATAGTAAACACAGCCTGTCAGGAGCCCAGGAAAGAACGCTACCTCAACTGTATAGGTTAGGTGAAAGCTTTTATTGATGGGTTCAACAAGGTTATATTATTCATGCGCGCAATTGCGCGCCGCAAATGACGAAGTTATTATTATTCATGCGTGAAGCGCTGCCCCAATTACGAATTTCTATACTTGTATATAACGTCGAACTCACGCTTTTACCTATATGGGATCTTTCAAACATAGTGAATTTCCGTCAGGCCTATCATTGCAGGGCATTTTTGGGAGAGTTTGCTTTTCCTCAAGATACACTTGTTCTTGTAAACGGCGTGAGGGTAGTGTCTTCGTTGGTATATTAGAGGTCATTCTTTATGCGCGGGAAGCGCGCCGAAGTAAAAATGCAAATGATCGATATAGAAGTTGCTGAAATAATGACTATCGGTTTCTGTTTCATTCTCTTCATCGTCCAAATGTTGTTGAAAAAAATCATGACCCTCCCCAAAACAGGAGGAAAAAAAATTTGGACCCTCCCTTTAGACACGCGAAAAAAATTAGGACCCTCCCAACAAAATAGGAGCCCCCCCCCCCCCCCCCCCCCCCCCGCTAAATAATGACACGTCCCTTAAGGTGTATTGACTTGATCCCGTCTGACTATGTTATAAAAATGTTTCAGACTCTGAGACTTATGATGTGCCAGATGTCATCGAAATACGCCCATTGCAATGGTCAGAGTCATTTGCGAAACTTTCTCACTCAAACTCCGAGGAAGAGGATGCCAGGCGGGGTGACAAAAGAGGTAGAGGAAGAACAACATAATGATATTATACGCCCTACGTATAAAGGGGATCCGGGATCCAGCTAAATTTGAGGTTTGGGATCCGGGATCCAAAGTGTTGGATCCGGAATCGAGAGGTGTGGGTTCCAGGATCCAGAATGATGAGAAATCCGGGTCACACAGGTCGTGATCCGGGATCCAAAACGTCTGTGGATCCCCATGGGGCGATATTATTTATTGCCTAACATAACATCGTATCATCCTTCTCACCACCACAATCAACACCATCTTACTGTTATAATCGCACAACCACCACCACGACCATGCATCATAAAATATCCTCCATCCTTATTATCACCATTGTCATCGTCATAATCTTTAATAATTATTTTTCATTTGATAGAAATTGAGGATCTGACCAAAAGGGAAGAGGAGGCTGGTGAGTTTAAACTACGTCGAATCGTTTGAAAACGAAAGTTAAAGAGCCTCTGTCAGCCTCCATTTTGTCAGCCTAGCAACATACCGAGACAGAGAAAGCATCCATTTCCATCAGCTGATTTAGGGAATGCAGTGCAATATTTGCGATTGAATTCGATAAATGAATAATAAAACTTTGTTTTTAGAAGACTATTTCAAGATTTCTACACGTAATTCGTTGTCTGATATCGACTGAAAACAATAACAAAGGAGTGGCTGACTAGGGCTCTTTAAACTCTCTTTTTCTTTGATAATATCCTCTTCATATCAAAAAGCCTGCGTGACTTTTGGACGACCGCACATTGCTTATTGTGGCCCAAATAACAACACTTGCGCTCGAGTGCAACAATAAACAAATAAACAAGTGCCCTAGCTCCAAAATCATGAAGCAAACAACAACAACAACGATGACGACAACGACGCATTACATAACAACAATTTTCTAAAAATTCTTATAACATTCATTTTTAATATAAAACATGTAAAACTTGGCCTATCGAATATTTCGTTTTTCAACACTTCGGAATAACCAAAACAATATTTTGGATCATTCATCTTGTGATAAGAAGTTCGGCGAAAGTAGCCCAATATAAACGGTGAAGTTTTGAATAAAAACTTGCAGGAATTACAGAGCTCGAGTTCTCGATTTGTCCACCATTGATTTTGGCTTGGTAACCACGCTAGAATACCCACAGCTAACCCGCGCACGACTCGACCCAGTCCTTCAAAGTGCAAGATTAGCAAAGCGACAATGATTCGTTTCTATAAAGAAGTAAAATAGTAGCTGCCTGGACGTGTGCACTACTATGATACAAAGTCAAGACGTGACTTTATGGAGATTTTTATCTATCTCACTACTTTCGTTTTCCCCGCAGATAAATTCGAAGGCGATATTGAAATGGATGACCATATAAGAAAATTGATCGATGGAGTAGTATCTGATAGTCTTGTTGGGCGCAAGTGGCCAGAGAATACGTTGTGGTACATTCTTGATCGCAACAGGAATCCACTTAGTAAGTACAATATCAATACGTAGTGAAAATTGTTCAACTTTCAGTCAAACAATGAGGCGACCCAGCGTAATCCCTGGTGTTCTGGGTGGGCTCCCTGTGGTGGGTAGGAAATAGGAAGTGCGCAGGAGACCAGCCCTCGAAGTTCCTTTCCGAACACAGGGAGCCCACACCTAGCCAGGGACTAGGCTGACCGTATATGAATGACCATTTAAGAACATTGATCAAACAATGAAAGCGACTCAGCGTAGTCCCTGGTGTTCTGGGGGGGGGGGAGGGGGCTCCCTTTGGAAATGAACAGGAGACAGCTTGACCCAGCCCTTTACTAACACAGGGAGCCCACACCTCGCAAGGGACTAGGCTGATTTATTGACCGTATACACGGTACCAGTATTCAAAACCCTTCTGTACTTATCTTAACGTTATCTCCCTCGAAGCTTAGTAGCGGTATTCTTCTTCGTTTATCCAGGCGACAAAGCTATCACTGTAATTAGGATGGCGATGGCACATATATCACAAAGGACATGCGTAAGGTACGTTTAGGCCTGCAGAAAAATACCGATGTATACTTCTATGTCAGTCGGGAGACGAGGAGGAAAAAGGATAGGGTTGCCCGATTTACTACCATTTTCATAATGAAATTAAATACCAATGGGTTCCCAATACCAGGATCCTAAGACACTAAAATACTTTGTTTATGATCCAGGTTCCGAGAAGGACAAGCTCCAGCTGGATACGTCCATATCTTTTCAGGCAAAGGGTAACTACTAGAGCGGTTTTCACATGACTGTCGTTAACGCAATTCGAGTAATTCACTGTCCTGACTCAGCGTAAAACTTATTATTAAGGAGGCGCACCAATAATGTTTTCAACGTTATTAACAAGGCAAACTCAAGCCTTTTTCTTTTCTATTTTGTTAATTCCCCTTCCGAATCTACACCCTTTCCTAGTATAGTTTGTTAAGCGTTAACCTTCCTCTTCTAGAGTAAAGTCCTCCTTTTTCTTCCTATTTTTATTTATCATTTTTTACATGTTTTGGGACATAATAGATCTTTTCCTCACGGAACCTCATTTGATTTTGTAGATGCTATTCGAACGTGGGCCATCGTGGAGGGCGACAGAAGCTCTCCATAGGGCCGGGTTGTGAGAAGATGGGCATCGCGGCCCACGAGCTGTTACACGCTTTAGGCTTCTGGCATGAACAAAGCAGGAAGGATAGAGATGATTGGGTAACAATCATATGGGAAAACATACGAAAAGGTATGTGGTGCTCATAGGTAATTGTGGCCTAATGGATAGTGATGACTGGGTAATAATACAATGGGAAAACGTGCGAAAAGGTATGTGGTACTCATAGGTATTTGCATGACTTGTGGCCAAATGGATAGAGATGATTGGTAACAATAATGGAAAAACATACGAAAAGGTATGTGGTGTTCATAGGTATCTGCATGGTTGGTGCAGGAAGGATAGGAGATGATTGGGTAACAATCTTATGGGAAAACATGCGAAAAGGTATGTGGTGCTCATAGGTATCTGCATGGTTTGGTGCAGGAAGGATAGAGATGATTGGGAAACAATAATATGGGAAAACATACAAAAAGGTATGTGGTGGTCATAGGTATCTGCATGGCTTGGTGCCGAAAGGATAGAGATGATTGGGAAACAATAATATGGGAAAACATACGAAAGGAATGTGGTGCTCAAAGGTATGTGTATGACTTGTGGCGAAATGGATAGAGATGATTGGTAACAATACAATGGAAAAACATACGGAAAGGTATGTGGCATATGCTCAAAGGTATCTGCATGGCTTGGTGCATAAAGGATAGAGATGACTGGGTAACAATACAATGGGAAAACATACGAAAAGGTATGTGGTACTCACAGGTATCTGCATGGCTTGGTGCCTAAAGGATAGAGATGGCTGGGTAGCAATACATATGGAAAACATACGAAAAGGTATATGGTGCTCATAGGTATCTGCGTGGCTTGGTTCCCAAAGGATAGAGATGACTGGGCAGCAATACAAAGGGATAACATACTAAACTGCTTTGTGGTGATCATGGGTATCTGTATGACTTGTTGACAAAAGGATAGAGACGACTGTGTAACCGTAAGGGGGTAAACATACATAAAAGTATGTGGCGCTCATAGTTATCATAGTTATCTGGGTAACAATACAGTTGGATAACAGTGATAACATAACATACCTAAACGTATGTGGTGGTCATGGGTACCTGTATAACTTATGGGTCAAAGGATAGAGATCATCGCCCACAGTGGGATAACATATCAGGGGCGTAGCCAGCACTTATGAGAGGGGGGGTTCCACAATTCAAAAAATAAAAAACTCCACAAAGATCTCGGGGAAAAACTAGCGTTTGAAGAAATTTGCTACATTTTATTGGAGCTTTTATTTGTTGTCTATTAAATATTTACAATTTTAGTAGTATGTCGGCCCAGAACAGAGGCGAGGGGGGGTTCCGCTGCGGGAGAGGGGGGGTTCCGGAATCCCTGGAACCCTCCCTGGCTACGCCCCTGACATATGAGTTGCTCCTGGGTATCTGCATGACTCGGGGACCAAAAGATAGTAAGAAATGATTCGGTAAGAATGATATAATCATACGAAATGGTTGCAAAATGGAGACAAACAATCAGCAGAAAGAGATTCGACTCGGCAATAGATAAATTCCATGTCATGTCCCACACCTAACATGACGCAACGCGCGTATTCTTTGCACCTTGTTCGCCAGATATGCTCCAATTGTCCGTGACATGCGCGCTCACGTGCAATAGAGCAGATTTCATATGACTGTGAAAAGTGCCGCGACAAGGTTGTGCCGCATCGCGACCGTGATCGTGACCGGGACCGTGACCACGACTGTGACCGCGACCGTACCGCGAATTTATTCTGTATCTACATCAGGAAAGGTCCTTTGACGCCACCGTGACAGTGCCGCCTCGTGTCGCGGAATTTTTCACAGTCAAACGAGATGTGCTCTAGAGCACGAATCGTCTACTCGTAGGAAATACCAACTTATGTTTCAGCAGCAAATGCAAAAAAACTTGAATCATCCAACATTGTTTTCATTCCATTATTTTTAATTTGTTCTTCAAGGAAAAGAGCATAACTTCAAGAAACACTTGAATGCAGTAACACTGGGGGCTCCTTACGACTACAACTCTCTAATGCATTACAGCAAGTTTTCGTTCTCCAGTAACCGCAAGCCCACTATCCAACCCAGGAAGAAATGGGCAGCCATTGGTCAGCGTAGTGGATTGAGTCCTATAGACGCTTGGCAAGTGAACATGAGATACGAGTGCCCTGGGACTAATCCAGTACCTCGTGAGTATAAACTCCGGAGTCAAAGTTAAAGGGGCTCTCGCATGCTTAATATTCGTCCGCGGACATAGAATAAGTAAAATTGAAACCGTGAAAACACATTTGCCCGTAGTAATCAAAATATCCCTCTAGATTAATAGAAAAACCTTTCAAGTATTATACAAATGCAATTCCAGGTTGTTTTGACCTGTTATCAAGAGGATGGAATTCGATTGCGATTTGAGCTATTTTCTTGTCAGAGAGGTGGCCAGCAAGCGTGCGAGAGCCCCTTAAGGGAGGTCAACCTACTGCTGTAACTCAAATATTAATTTTTCTCTTTGTTTTTCCATCTACAGCAAAGAACATCCGTAAGTATCAATTCAATAGCTAACAAATTTGCCATTACCACTGTATGCATTGCTACGCGACCTTCAAAATTCACTGTTGCGATGGGCGATTTTACGCAAGAAAATTTTAATATCAATTTTCTTGAACAGAGAGTTAAGCATTCTAGGCAAGGGAAGCCAAGGATAGCTTAAAACCATTTTGGTTGATTTTGCAATCAATATTGATCCAGTAAAGCAGCCGAATCCAGCGTTTTGGTTTGATTGACGGCTAAAAATCGCCAATCGCCCATCGCAACATTGAATTTTGAGGTCGCGTAGCAATGCATACAGTGGTAAACTTCCAATTCGTAGTGACCGAGTAAGTACGCCTGGAATGATAACGCTATTCACTTTCACCAACATTAACATTGGCATTAATGCTAATGTATATACCAACAAGAGAGTTTGAATAATTTTCTGTCGTAAAGTTAAGAGTTTGAATATTTTTTCTGTCGTAAAAATAAGAGTTTGAATATTATTCGATTCTGTCGTTAAAGATAATAGCAATAGATTACATAGATTCCTACCTGGCTCACTGAACCCTGCACCATACGCGTTACGACGAAGAAAGAAGTCTCTCCGTTCTAAGGTGGAAGACTGAGCGTTTCAAAGGCCTACACTCTGTGGGATCTTATCTCGCCGCGAGTTTATGCTAGACATATCGAGATAAGGCGAGATGAGGCGAGGTAAGGAGAAAATGGTCCAATTGAAAGGCGAGATAAGGCGAGATAAGGGGAAAATGGTCCAATTGAAACGCGAGATAAGGCGAGATAAAGCGAGGTAAGGCGAGATAAGGCGAGATAAGGAAACATTGTGTCAATGAGGAGCCGCGAGAAAAGGCGAGATAAGACATAACAATTTTTAATCATTACAAAGTCAGAATTCCATAGGTATTAGTTTTTCCATTAGTATTTATCAGATATTATATATATTATAATTACGAAATTCAGCCTACGGGCTGCAACGTTATTATTGAATAATCAACTACGTTCTTTGAAGCAATCAATCTCTTAGTTCACACATTTATATAGGATTACACGTCTCGTGAAGAATCGCTCTAATATTGTGACTAAACTAAGAAAATGCGCTTACTTTAGTTTTCCTTTTGTTTTCAGCAAACATTCCAGTTCGCCTAGTTGGTGGAAAGACTGCCAGGGAGGGGAGGGTGGAGGTGTTTTGGCAAAACAAATGGGGCCAAGTGTGCGATGATAATTTCGACATTAACGATGCCAACGTAGTTTGCCGTCAACTTGGGTTTGAGAACGGAGCCGAGGAGGCTTTCTGCTGTTCCAGGCCGTGAGTACGCCTTTACATCAATAGGGTTTCACAACTCGTATCATATGGTTTCCACGGTACGTTATGAGCGGAAAGTTGTTGACTTCTAGTCATTCGGCAACGAGTATGTTACACGAGACAACGTTTAGCGTAACAACTCCAATATTTCTTGTTCGGGGATGATGATCGTCATATCTTGTAGGGGTTAAAACACGAGTTTTGGTCTTTTTTAAGGGTGACCTTGATCTACAATAAAATTGGGATTGGGATCTTTTAGGGTTCTAACAACAGCGGCAAACATTGTAACAAAGAGGAAGAGTACTTCTTGCAAATTTCTTGATGGGCATCTTTTAGGGTAAAAAATATTTGAGCCACGCCCCGTTTGGAATCTTTTAGGGGTGAAACTGAAAATTCTTGACGCAAGAAATACGGGAGTACCCCCACCAGAGTTTTCCCCAACAGTCTACGTAGCCGGGGGTACTCCCAAAACTTTTATACGGGGATGCTCGGCCCAGATTCTGGACCCCTTACCCTTCTTTATACCGATTTCAGAGCAAAAAAGGTACGTTTGAGATTTTCCTAGTACAGTCGAAGCTCTCTGTGCGACCGCTCTCGTAAGCGACCAGCTCCCATAACGACCATTTTCCCGAAACTCTGTTTGAGTTGTCACACAGACTCTGTTATTTCAAGCTCTCGTAAGCGACCGCCTTATCGATGCGACCAGCTCCGTTAGCGACCACAATTTCAAATCACCAACAGAGATTTTCTATTGTTTTTAAGCTCTCGTAAGCGACCACAGAACTTTTTGTCTTTAAAACATCAGTCATCACCTCCAAAAAAAGCCAAACTGATACAAGCTGCACCGGTGAAATGCTATTTCCTATGTACATATTTGCGGTCATCTATTCTTAATTAAACTCGGGAAATAAATCAAACTATTTAAAGCATTAGCATCACATGATATTTTCTAGATTTATCGTACTAAGATCTCGTAAGCGACCACTGCTATTGTTCAAGTAGGAAGCCGCTTGGTGGTCGCTTACGAGAGCCGTTCTCGTAAGCGACCAGCTCCGTTAACGACCGCAATTTTCAGTTCCCGAGGTGGTCGCTTACGAGAGCTTCGACTGTATATGTACTTGCAAATACAGTATAATCAGGATGATATCCGCCGGACATGGAGGACAATCAGCCGAGAGTACAATGCCGCGCGCAATCTGGCGCACCTACCGTCATGTTGTTTCTGAATTTTAATTACATATGTTTGTCTTGTCTGTTTTTAATATGTGTTAAGGGGACCGCTGTATTTGGCTATCGCTGTAGTGGCTCCCCGGTCTGTGTCATTGACATCATTGACGATAACAGCAAAATCGTATCCATTCTCAAACATATCAAACAAAAATACAGCAAAATCGCCAACAACGTCCCGTTCTCGCAAGAGCCAAGGTAGTTTCACGTTCCAGTTTAGAAGAAAACAATTGAAACGCATTTGATTTATGGATTGGCCAGTGCAAGCATTGTACTCTGCAATCAAGGGTGCTTTCCATTTGTCAAAAAATCCTGGAATTTTCGGTGAAAAGTCAAATGGAAAGCGCCAAACCAGGGAAAAAGTTTTAGAAATTTGGGACAACCTTTTGAGCTTACCTCAAATGTGTGAATTTTCGGAGAACTCGGAATTTACGGGAATTTGTCCCTTTCCATTTGATTTCTGACCAAAATTCCCGGAAATTACGGGTCAAATAGAAAGCGGTGCAGACCGCTCTCGGACTTCGTCCAATCGTGGCTGTTCTCGTGAATTACCGGATTGAGACCTTTCCATTTGACTCAGAGAACTACTGGGAATTCAAACGGGATTTTTTGCCAAATGGAAATTAAGCGCCCCAAGTGTATTGTTATTTGCCGTTGTCATTCTCGTTGCCGTTGTCGCAGCTAAAGTCCCTATTAACATCTAAGACATCCTAGCTCAGTCATCTTTGTTTCATATATTCAGGTTCGGGTCCGGTCCCCCGGTAGTATGGATGGATGAGGTGCAATGTTCTGGTGATGAAAAGTCCTTGGGTCAGTGCCAACATCTACCCATGGGAAGTCATAACTGTGTTTTGAAAGGTGAACATGCAGGTGTTCGATGCAAGCCAAGTGCAAAAGTCGTCTCAGGTACGAGATACGATTAGTATTGTCATTGTCATTGTCATTGTCATTTTATACCACAACGCGCGCGTTTCTCGAATTTTGATTGGCTCTCAGCTGTAGGTATATTTAACAATTATTCGCCGAAGGCGAAGTGAATAGTGGCGAATAGTCCCCGAGACCGGAGGTCGAGGGGACTATTCGCCACTATTCACTGAGCCTGAGGAGAATAATTGTTTTAGTATATACTACACGGGAACACTCCAAAAAATATCCGAACGACACTAAATGTGGCATTTGCCGACATTTTGTAGCCTCTTTCTGTATGCGTCTGTATGCGTGACGTTTGTCACGCACGTGACATTACGTCAGACTTCACTACAGGCATTCGGCTACTGAACACATGGTGGAAACTTGCTGCTGTTTTAGAGAAGCAAAAACGCTAGAAAACACTTGTTTTAAAACCTTAATATCGACTACGATAAACGATTTAAGTTTTTAGAAGGTTGCAAGGATGGATTCAAGGGATAAATTCGCGTTTTGTTCCTTGGATTATGGATTGTGAAACTGCAGAGTTGCTTCGCTGAAAACACTGCCTTCACCACCGATGGATGACTATATTTTTCAACCCGCTGGCAGAGAAATTCAAGATTCGTTTGGAATATTCAAACAGAAATTTGGGAAATTAACCTCTTCAAACTCTGGGACAACGAGGAAGACCTTGTTCATAAAAAGAGAGACCACTTTAAATACGTTTGATGTCGGATGGCTCGTGATCAAGCGAATCAACAAGTCGACGGTAAGCTTAACTGAAATTCTCTCTTAAACTGCACTCAATGACTGGCTTCTACGATTTACTGTCCCTTCCAACCTACAGGTACATGTAAATGTTCGGCAAAGTAGATATGTTTTCGACAAAATTGCCTTAATTAATATGTTGTTGTGAATGTAATTCGTCTCTCAAAAGTGCCGTGAACGAATCATCGATCTCTGTGATTCCGAAGAACTGAAAAACAAGAACAGCACATTTTCAAAGTTCAAGAAATACATTCTCTCTCTGATTCACCTTGAAAAACTAAAGAGACAACATAAGTTAATTGAGAAGGATTTTTCCGTTGCATTTCGAATCAGATAGTTCCTTTAGAAAGTAAAAATATCCGAACCACTTGCACTCGGGCTTCTCAATCTCGGGATAATGCTTTCGATCTCGGAATATTGTGGCATTATCCAGAGATAGCGAACCAATCAAAACGCGCGATCTATGGAGGTTCCCGTGTAGTATATACTAAAAAAGTATATACCACGAAACGCGCAATCATCAGCGCGCGCGCTAAAAGAACAAACGAAAACACCGTTTGGTTGCGCGCGCGCGCTGTTTTTGTATTTATTTTTGCCTTTTTGTTGTGGTATAATCCTCGTGAGTCCACAACATTTTGACCACTTTATTACGTCATTCTGTAGTACATAAGAGGACATACTACGGCAAATCAGAGGACGTTTGTTAATTAATTCTCATTGTAACTATTACTGAGTGTTTTTACTGTGGTTAAATAAAGGCTATGTATGTATGTAGTTTATATGAGCTACGCCATGATCACATAATGATATGGTGCTTCGTATGGTTCTGGCATACTCAAGCGCCTAGCAATGCTCTCCTGCCATAAGGATGGACACTAAAACAACCATCATCAATAGAGGTGGGATTTCAGACCGGTTTTCTACACCGGCGTTCCTATTTGATTGAAATTTTGAGTCTTTGTTTAGTCAGCCAATGAGATTGCAAAGAAAAACTTAAAATATAGCGACTCGGCTGCTCGACCACGACTTAACGCAAGTCGTACTAACCTCGTCCCCTGATTGGTCAATTGTTAAATTTATTTCGTTTTTGATTGGCTAAGCGTATTTACTTGTGTTTAAAGCTAAATCCGCTCTAACACAACAAGAGCAGTGACATTCACCGGGAATTTCTGCACAAACCCATCCATGGCATACGCATACGCATGGGAAGTGTTCGGAATTCACATGGATAGCAATGGGCAATTCCGAACACTTCTCATTCTTCTACCGTTGGAAATTCAGCTTTTCCCATGGATGGGTTTCTGCAGAAATTCCCTGTGGACAATGGACTGCGTTTAGCGCAGTGGCAGATCCCGAGCTGTTGTGCGGGAGGTTTGAAGTCCAAACTTCGGCCGAACCAACGCTCAGGGTCTTTTTCTAAATAATTGAGGAGAAGGTGCTGCCTTTGCTCTGACATCTGCAAATGGTTAGACATTCGCGTCTTCTCGTAATATATAGATTTAGGTTATGCCTAAAAGCGGAACTCCATCATACACACCCGACTTCTTACCGCATGGTTTATTCTTATAACAAAAAAATTATTTTTCTCTGTGATTATCAATGTATTTTTGGGGGAAATGGCAACACGTTTTTGCAGTTTGGAGTCCAAACTGAACGCCGCGGCGCTGTGCTGGATGTGGAGGACGAAACGCGTGCTCAGTGATCCAAGACGGACTGTGATTGGCTGTGTACACGGGTCGACACAAACGCAAGTGCGCATGCGTAAATAAGAGCCTGCGATGTTTTCCTAAACCGCTGAACGTTCCGTTTTGGCTTGGATAGGTTGCTTTCTGATGCGACATTGAATGATACATATGGGGCTCCACTCCGCGCCTTCGGCGCTGGGAGCTCCGCTATAAGCGCGTAAAACCGTCTCTCAGATGCATTGCAGTAACTGAACCAGAGGGACGTTATTGAACAACTAGTATACTGGAGTGACCATCCTCGGGGTTGCCATGAGATCCAGCGGCTTCCAGTCTGGAGTCTCTATACATTTACACATTTGCTTTGTCCTCAGTTCGTTTGGTGGGCGGTATGTACCAGAACATGGGAAGAGTAGAAGTATTCCACAAAAACACGTGGGGCACGGTGTGCGATGATTTATGGGATAATAAGGTAAGTTATACAACAAACGGCGCGCTCTCATTTGTTACATTTGACAGGCTGTGTGATTACAGTGCAAAATTGACGTCATAGCGCGATTGACGTCTACCAAAACCAGTTTGAAAGCGCGCGCTATTTTGGCTTTTCGTTGCGAGAAAAATAGTTTTTTGTTGTTGTATAGAGCAAATACATCTTGTATTTCTATGTGTCTGTACTATAATAGAAAACGTCACAGCATGCCCTGAACCACAGTGGAAATTAGATGTGTGTTAATTAGCTAACGACAAGTAGGGGAGGCGCTTTTTAGATCTACTGTGCAGCTGCAGATATAGCACCTCGATGGTACACGGCCAGATGAGATCCACGCGTTCCGACTGACAATCAGGAAATTCATTGAGCACATATCATTCTCGTACCCAGTGCTACCCGGCTTGTCACCTTGTGGAGGGGCTCTAATTGGGACATCCATTAAATGGTCCTCGCTGATTGGCTGATTTAGAACGTTGGGGCATGCGCAGAAAGTTATTTCTCTCAACGGCTTTGTATCAAATCTCGCGCATGCGTCAATAACTTTAATTCGAGTCTCCCAGCGACGTGACGAGCCGGGAAAGCTTTGGGTACGACAATAAGCATATTTAAGCTTTAGAAACTTGCGTGCGCAATCTGAAAAAAAAAATTATTGATCAGGCAGGGGACGTCGTATGTCGAATGCTAGGATACAAGCGCGCCGAAAAATCACCAGGGAGAGCTGTGTTTGGTAAAGGGACAGGAAAGATTTGGTTAGACGATGTCAAATGCCAGGGCCAAGAGAAAGAACTGAAGGAGTGTAAACACGCTGGATGGGGAAAAACTGACTGTTCACACAAGGAAGACGCAAGCGTAATATGCGAGCCTCATGAACCAGGTACCTTGATATCAACAAACTACTAAGCTGATTGCCAAATAAGACTTCTTGCAGTCCCTTCTTTGGCAAACGTCCGTGAAAACGTGCGCATGAAAATCCAGAGGGGCGACGATGGCGTGAAGTGCCGAAGGTGAAGTGCCGAAGGTTCTCCGACCTTCGGTACTTCAAGCCATCGGCGCTCGTTTTTTCACGCGCTCGTCTTCACGGACGTTCGCCGAAGAAGGGACTGCAAACTGTCTATTGCCAAATTAACGAGGCGAATTGACTGATCCGAGAGACGTTCAGTAGAGCAAATTTCAACTCACAAAACAAAATGGCGACCAAGAGAACGATGTTTCTTAAACAACTGGAAGTTCCTACTACAGTTACTAAGATATCAGCAAATATACTTACAAAACCTCCCTAATAAGGTAAGGGGAATTTCCTAATATGAAGGTTTGCAACGTCGGCAATTCGACAGTTTTTGGCGAAATTTTCTTGATATGTCGGCCGCGACCCGAACAGAAATAACACAGTAAAAACCCGCATAAAAGAACAAGCAGATTAAGAACACTCAGGCTGAAATTTGTTCAAAACGTTACCTTATAGTTATACATAAGAACACATGCAGCCCGAAAAATAAAAATTGTTCTTGTATAAAAACTTGCTGCCAGTTAGACAGCGGTGGGAGGCCCATTGTTAAAACACTTAGCCAACCATGCTTCCAGACTTATGACTGTCGCCTTTTGCCAATCACATTCTTTATTTGACTGTTGGTAGTGTACAGTATTGGATGTTAAGAAACAACTTTAAGAACACCTTAAAAAACATTGTCAGGCTGATTTTGTAGGAAACATCCAATGTACAAGAACAAAATCAGCCTGAATCCTCAAAACACCTGTTCTTTTATGCGGGTTTTTACTGTATTTCCTCTCCTCCAGCCGGGAATCGATCCTAGATCACAGCGATAAGAAACCGGCACTGCAACGCTGAGCCAACCGTACTTCCCATAACGTGATGTGGCTATCCCAGAATGTCTTCCTTATGGTACATATCTTTAAAAATGTGTTAACTCGCCTATGTTTCTTTTTATAGCACGTGTTCGTCTGATTGGAGGGAGTGGCAAGCACGAGGGAAGAGTGGAGGTGCTGTATAATGGAGAATGGGGGACGATCTGTGATGATCAGTGGGACCTCAAGTAAGTACACATAAACCTTGGTGTCGTCCGTTCTTGGACGTTTAAAGCAAAAGTAGGCATTACTATTCACCAAATCGATCGATATCCAATTCCTCGCTCTCTGATTGGTTCCTTAAACTCGGAATATAGGAGGAGGATATTCGATGTTTTCGTAGCGCGACCTACGGCTTCACCCGAGATTCTCGAGCGTTTGAGAAACGGTTCCCAGGCTCCTAAAAGTGCCCTCACTGTTCTCCTTCTAGTGACGCCAATGTAGTATGCCGTATGATCGGTTATCCTAGTGCCCGTGAAGCCTTGCTAAAAGCCAAGTTCGGGCAGGGAAAGGGGAAGATTCTATTGGATGACGTGCAATGTGCTGGACAGGAGAAGAACATCGCGGATTGCGAACACAGGCCCTGGGGTCATAATAACTGTGCACATAACGAGGACGCGAGCGTGGTTTGCTCCAAAACGGCAGCACGTAAGTAGTGGCCTCTCCTAATACACTAGCCTGCGTAGCAAGCTTTCCCTGTGCCATTCACAGTTTCGTACCCAGACACTTTCCGTTTTATTTTCTTTACAGGCGCGCAAAGATTTGTGGGGTAGGTATAGCAGGGTGCGCAGAGAGCTATGGGATAGTCTTAACAGGGCGTGCAGAGAGTTATGGGATAGTCTTAACAGGGCGTGCAGAGAGTTATGGGATAGTCTTAACAGGGCGTACAGAGTTTTATGCTAGTCTTAACAGGGCGTGCAGAGAGTTATGGAATAGTCTTAACAGGGCGTGCAGATAGTTATGGGATAGTCTTAACAGGGCGTGCAGATAGTTATGGGATAGTCTTAACAGGGCGTGCAGAGAGTTATGGGATAGTCTTAACAGGGCGTACAGAGTTTTATGGGATAGTCTTAACAGGGCGTGCAGAGAGTTATGGGATAGTCTTAACAGGGCGTGCAGAGAGTTATGGGATAGTCTTAACAGGGCGTACAGAGTTTTATGGGATAGTCTTAACAGGGCGTGCAGAGAGTTATGGGATAGTCTTAACAGAGCGTGCAGAGAGTTATGGGATAGTCTTGCCAGGCGTGCAGAGAGTTATGAGATAGTCTTAACAGGGCGTACAGAGAGTTATGGGATAGTCTTAACAGGGCGTGCAGAGAGTTATGGGATAGCCTTAATAGGGCGTACAGAGAGTTATGGGATAGTCTTAACAGGGCGTGCAGAGAGTTATGGGATAGTCTTAACAGGGCGTACAGAGTTTTATGGGATAGTCTTAACAGGGCGTGCAGAGAGTTATGGGATAGTCTTAACAGGGCGTGTAGAGACTTATGGGATAGTCTTAACAGGGCGTGCAGAGAGTTACGGGATAGTCTTGATAGGGCGTGCAGAGAGTTATGGGATAGTCTTAACAGGGCGTATAGAGAGTTATGGGATAGCCTTAATAGGGCGTACAGAGAGTTATGGGATAGTCTTAACAGGGCGTGCAGAGAGTTATGGGATAGTCTTAACAGGGCGTACAGAGTTTTATGGGATAGTCTTAACAGGGCGTGCAGAGAGTTATGGGATAGTCTTAACAGGGCGTGCAGAGAGTTATGGGATAGTCTTAACAGGGCGTGCAGAGAGTTACGGGATAGTCTTGATAGGGCGTGCAGAGAGTTATGTGATAGTCTTAACAGGGCGTGCAGAGAGTTAGGAGATAGTCTTAACAGGGCGTGGACAAAGCTATGGGATAGTCTTGCCAGGCGTGCAGAGAGTTATGGGACGTCCCACAGTTCATTGCGCGCCATGTAATACTCAATCCCAGTCCCTACGCCTCCAAAACAAAGTTTCATAGAGAAATCGATTGGAAAAATCAGCGCAAGAAACGCAGAAAAATAACATCTGGGTACGAGACTGTAATTCAGAGATTCAGGGATCAGAGAAATATGCGAGCGAAGATTTAGTCTCGTGAGAAATAGGTCCTCGAATGCTCCTTGTTGAGCACTTGCGAGCTCGCGAGCAGCCGGTTTTCCTGTGCGAGACCGTGCATTTTGATTTTGAAGCAAATACGAGCAGCGAGCACTGAAATACAGTACGCTACATGGTTATGATTGGGTGTAAGCATATTGTCGTGTGTTAAATCCGACAGGAGGCTTGATTTATTACGACTATGAATCTACTCAAGGACCTACCAAGCATTACCCCTTATTGATAGTAACCACCCATGCATACATGTCAGTATGGCCAAGAAAGATGACCCATTATGCTAATACGCCATAGTGCATTCAGTGAGACGCCAGGCTGTGTAGACTGCTACACACATAGAAAGATCGTATTCCAAATTGCAAATGTACATAAATCGACTTAAAGACTCTTTTAGATATGTTGTCCTCAAACATTATACAAACTTCCATTTTCCTATGTTGGCTTTCAGCCTGAGCTTCGTTCTTATTTTTTTGCCAAATCTCAGCTGCAACTAGCCTACCTGTAGGCGTTGGAGTGTTTTTTAGCGAGAAAACCCGGAGTTCGCTCGAGTTCGCCATCTTTGGCCGCCGGCGATCTGAAACTCGGCTTTCTTCGCGGAAAAAACACTATCTACCGATCCCAGGCCGCGCGACCAAAATATCCAAGATGGCGCCCGGCGATCTGAAACTCGGCTTTCTTCGCGGAAAAAAACACTATCTACCGCCTGCAAACAGGCTAAGCTGCAACTGGTTCATATAACAAAAGAGTGTATGGCTAGAAATAAGGTTTCCGTCAACGCACTGTTTATACAATGAAAGTTGACGATTCGGATTTGCTGACGAATAGCTAAGGCTCTTAATGTTTATCTGCAGATAAAGAAGGGGATATTCGCCTGGCAGGAGATGGCGCTTCAAGCAGTCAAGGCCGAGTAGAGATTTATCACAAGGGGGTATGGGGCACAGTCTGTGATGATCACTGGGGGCCGGCTGATGCGCAAGTCGTTTGCAGGTATAACGTGTTTGTCCGTCCGACCATCCGACTGATCCGACCGTCTATCCACTGTTTCTAGAAACCCACTCGCATACATGGGCGGCGGAGCACCCTAAAAAGTGGCGGTGCCGAAGAGGCAAAAATGAAGTGAAGACGTAATTTTCGTGCGCGAAAACACTTTGGGAACAATGTGAAAAAGCGCCCGTAGTAAGGTTTGAACGAGCTAATTGTCTTGCAAATAACAGAAACAAAACAGAAACAAAAAGGACACGCTGCTGTTCTTCTCCTCCTTTTCTTTTGCGTGTAAAATACAAAAAAAATATCTAGCTTCAAAGTGGGGGTGCTCAGCCCCATAAGTTCAAAAAGTGGGGGTACTCGAGCACCCCCCCACCCCCCTAGTCCGCCGCCTAGCTATGGCATACTATCACGAATCCTGCAATCTGATTGGCTCCGCTACTCGTTATCTATCACGTAATAGATAGTGAGTAGAGTAAACGCTAGCGCAAAACTTTCTATAACCATGAAAATTGATACGTTTTAGCAACAGCTCGAAGGTAGTATGTTGGGTTTCTACTAAAACAATTAAGACTACTCCTTCTCGTTTTCTCGCGTAATCTATTGACTCATAGACAATTAGAACTAGTAAATATATATCAAGAGCTCCTCGTAAAACATTCGACCATTTTTGCCGCGGCGCGGGAGTGTTACAAATTTTCTTGTCCGACCGTCTATCCACTGTTCTCATAAATAATTTCAAACACTTGCTTAAATGTGCCAATGGTTAAAGTTAAACATATATCAAGAGCTCATAAACATTGGACCATTTTTGACGCGGCGCGAGAATTTTCTGAAAAACGCGTTTATTTTTGATGGAGTCTCCTTGATGATAGAATAAGAAAACAAATTGATTCTTAAAAAGTTCCCACCGTACTTGGGCAAAATGCTTGATGTATTATTTTGCATTTGTATTCAATGACGTTGACTTGCCTCCAAGCTGTGCCTGTATTCGAAACCCTGCTAACTCAATAGAATCAACATTATCTCTCCCCAGGCAAATTGGTTACGAAAGAACTCCTTTTAAAGCTATCAAGTATGCTAAGTTCGGTGCGGGTAAAGGCCGCATCTGGCTCGACGACGTGGAGTGTAAAGGGAGCGAGAAGCGTCTCGCTGATTGCAAGAGCAAGGGTTGGGGAGCACATAACTGTCGACATAGTGAGGACGCGGGGGTCATTTGTAACCCTGGTGGTACAGAGAATTAGATAGACTAGGTGGGTGCATCCTCCGACCACAATTTCCTGGGCGAGTCCCCAGGGGGGTATTCGGATATAAAAATGACGGAGGGTCCGACGTATTTTTTTGGGTATCAAAGATCAAATTTCAAGTGTTTGTTTTGGTTGAAAATTTTACCAGGTATTTTTGGGGGTGTTGAAAAATCCACACCGGGTATTTTTGGGTGGTTGAAACTTCTGACTTCTGGTTTAAAAAAAAGTACCGAAAATTTACACACTCAAAAACATTTTGAACACTTTATTGTAATAGCGGCACATGCGCCCTAGGGTTGCACTGTCACAATAATAATTATCTATGTCTATGTCTAACGATAATAATAGCTACAAAAAGGAAGAAGACAGCAAAGACAACAAAAGAATTGAGTAGGGAACTCGTGGTGTGACCAATTGGAGACCATTACCTTGGTATAGTGCTGGAGTTTTGTACCGACGCACCGCGAGTGTGGGTTTCGCACAAGTGCGGAAGAAGAATTACGCGCGATGGACCGCAAATAAGAAATGGAGAACGTTCGTTAAAGCGGGACTGTCACGGTACGCGCATGCTCGAGCAAAGACCGCCGATCCCATAAATATCATTCAAAACGGGGATTCCCTGTTTAAATAAACCAATCACGGGACACTTCGTTTTCGCGGGAAAGTACCCACGCCCCGCGCGACGTCGCCTCAGGGAAAACATAATTTGGAGTTCATTCGTCAGGAGGCGACATTATGGTAAGTTTTTAGGGTTTTTTAGGCAAATGAGCTGCAAAATCGTTGTCTGAGGTGAAGATACCGTAGCCCTTGAACAATTTCCATCACGCTGGCACCAACCACCCCCCAAAATGCGTCATCCAAACTTTGACTCTACACAACTTTCCATCCCAAGTGGCTATTTTGACCAAATTTGGTACATAGGATGACATCACAATGACAAATATTTTCCATCACTTTTGACGTCACTATGATGTTTTGTGACGTCACCAGAGATTGCGCAATCGTTTGATCATTTTTACGAATTGGAATATGCACTATTTCTGTAATGGCGATGATACACCTCAGCAAGAGATGTTGAAAACCGAAAACCGTTTGTTGATAGCATAAAAAACAGCTGAGTTCTAGTTTTTCAAAGATTGACCCCCTCCCCTCCCCTAACTATTTTGTTACAGTAACAAATGTATGGTAAAACAAACTCACTGGTAATTTTTTTCGAATATTTCGTCAATTGAACTGATTTCTGTTGTTAAGTGCCAAGCAAAATGGTATCTAAAATCCACAGCACGAAATGCCGACTTTACGCATTTTTTCAACAAACGATATCGTATGATTTTAAAATTTTGAATTTCGTCCTTAGAGCGAAGATATAAAGCGTTGTTAGATTGTGACGTCATAATCTATGACGTCATGAGTTTACATTTTCGGATTTTAAACACGGAAAATAGATGATCGAGAATGGAAATGATTGCAATTCTTTTGTAGTCAACTAGTATAACTTATATACTAAGATATTTGACTGTGGAATGACGTTACCCTCCAAAAAGTAATTATTTTGTATTTTTTTCAATTGTTAAGGTAGATCCAACCTTATACAAATCATTAAAAAATCATAACTCAGCTAATATAAACCCAAAACGCAAATGGTTTTCGATTTTCAGCTTCTCTTGTTATAATCTATCATTACCGCTACAAAAAGCAAGCAGATTCGACATAATAAAAATTAGTCCAATAATTACGTCATCGCCAGTGACGTCACAAACACCATGGTGACCACTCAATAGGTGAAAAATGTGTGTCTTCATAATGTCATCCAATGTACGAAGTTTGGTAAAAATAGACACAAATTGAAGAAAGTTATGTCGAGAATTGATTTTTGCCCACGTTTTGATTTAGGGGGGTGGTTGGTCCCAGCGTGATGTCTCGTGGACCCTTTTCGATATCCAGATCCTGCTTTTATTGTGTTCCCAAGCCATTTTGGCGTAAGGACGACCTCGATTAGGCCTTTCTTGTTGGGCAGCCATCAGTGAAAATGACGCTCGAGTCTCATTCAATTTAAAACGACAAACAATATTGCATCGACTCCAAAATTTGGTCACGATACTAAGGAGATCTCAGGAGAGAATACCCGTTAAGAATTAAGGGTAGATGGACCCCGAAACAACAAGATTTGAACGGATTCTACCAGCGTAATTCCTCCCTCTCACAGCCATCGTTCCGGCCCGGACCAAAGTGATCAAAATTCGCACATGCGCGTACCGTGACAGTCCCGCTTTAAGAAAGCTTTTCGCCTGCTTTAGACGTCGATCGGATCCAATTCAGCCAATTCATTTTCTCTATTTTACAACCAAAAAAGGGAGAAAAATGCGAGCAACGAGTATAATGTCCGGCCTGAGTATAAAGCTTTAATACGGCTTTTGCCGTGTAATACGACTCCATATCTGCACTCAGTGTTGACATTTCATCGTTGTCGCCGGGGTCGTATTAAAGCTCAGGCCGGACATTATACTCGTCACATTCGTATCATAAATTCCATTATTTTTTCAGCGGTCCGGTATCCATCAAATCGCGCGCTCTGATTGGCTCGCGAGCGGGCCGGAATCCTACGATCCGGACCCCGGGTCCGGATGAATCGCGCGCGCGCTAATTTCTGTGAAGTTTTATGCTGTTTCAGTGAAAGCAAAAAAATAAATATATTATTTACCGGCTTGGGGTCGGTCCAGATCGTGAAATACCGTGACCTCGGCCTTGAAAATACTGACCTCGATCTCCGGTCTCGGTCAGTATTTTCAAGACCTCGGTCACGGTATTTCACGATCCGGACCTCCCAGCCGCTAAATAACATATATGTATTGACGCAAGGGAGACTGATGTGCATTCATGTGTATTTGTTATGTCACGATATACGTTACTCATTGTACTGTACATGATACAGTACATTGTACTGTACTGTACAGTGGATACAGGGGCAATACAGATAACTAACGCACACTTTCTTCCTTTTTCTGTCACATGCAGGGCATCAGACAAGTTTTCTAGCGTTGTTATTAAAGACTGGTTCGGATGCTTCTCATCAGCCACGTTCTCCCGAGATGTTATACCATTAGCTTGTCCCTAAAGGGGTCGGGCGTTCTACAACCAAAGACCGCTATTTCTACTATAACATAAAGGAAATTCTAGTGAGCTGTAAAATTCCAAACTGAAATCTGTATCGATATAAGTAATATATGTTGTAAGCCAAATTAAAGGGGAAAGCTAATTTAGCATTCCTAAAATTACGGAAGAGTATTGAAGACATTTTTCACACGTACTCGTGAAGCAAAGAATAATAATAATTCCTGAGCATTTAAATATTCTCAATGCTCTTACACTATTGTTTTACCTATGTTTTATAAATCTTATAACTGTTGATAAATGTACAATGAGTTATTAAAAAGTAAAAATATAATAAAAAGTGACTAACTAATGGAAAAGATAAAAATCCTACAGTTTGATAAGAACAAGAATAAGATAAAATAATAATAATAATAAAATATATCATTTATTGAATAAAAATGTCTTAAGTTTGGATTTGAAAGACGACAGGGAAGGTTCGGACCTGACGTTGTGTGGCAGCATATTCCAAAGAGTGGCAGCAGCAAAAGCAAAGGAACGGTCGCCAACAGAGCTTTCTGTAAACGCGAGCTTATACCGGGATTTGGCTGATTACGGTTTCATTTAGCACCGGGGGGGAGGGGGACGAAGACTCTTCGGTTTTCAGAGGAGCGAGGTCTCTTTAATTCGAGGCCTCCAAATTCCAAGAAATCCAAGGAAGGAGGCCCTTCTTTGGCCTCAAAATTCCAGAGAAGAGTATATTCGAGGTCTGCAAATTGCAAGGAGGAGATTTGTTAAGTCCTTGAAATTCCAGGCTAGGTTATACAGTATGGTATTCAGACATTGTAAATAAATATAATCTTTATTTAAATAAAGCAATGATGCTACCCCCTGCCCTTCTTCTTTTTACTCGGGCTTCCTTAACCCTATTCAGACTGGGCTTTTTTGACCATCTGTGACTCAAATGCGCACTTTGATTTGTATTTAAAGCAAATTGAGCCGACATATTTTATTTGACCTCTGTGTGTGAACCCGAAGTCGTTCGATTCACGTCTCTCTTTTATTGAATCATCCATGGATTACGTGACAAATAAAGGCCGCCTAGACAAATCACCAAAAACTACGCCTTGAATTTGTCAATTTTTCACTCAATTCTATATAAAGATAGATATAGACAGAAAACCGAGTTCACGCAGTTATGCTTCTAGTTATCTAATTATCCGTGTTGGTTTTGAAACAGTGCAAGACGCGCAAAGATCGACACTAGTGCAACCTTTGCCAGTTGGTGTAACTTCGCGAAAACCACTGCAACAGTTTTATATTAAATGCAATGCAACTTTTTGGAAGCCTTCGACTTTCATGTTCATAACAAGATAAATGTGTCGCTTTTGTCAATGACAACCCGTGCGTGACGCGGGCTACCTGTGTAGGTATTTCTGAGCTCCAAAATAAAGATGGCGACCTACACGCCAACTGGCAGAGAGGCAAACCAGTTGGCTATGCAAAATCATTTGCATAATAATAATGAATGCCCTGGAATATGCAAAGGCATGAATACAAAAGGGTCACGCGGTATCCACCCATTGTCACTCCACTCTTGGTCGTTGTTAGCTGTACGGCCGAGCGGCCCCCCTCCCGCCCACTGAGGAAGCCTAGGGTTTGGAGTGCCGTAATGCACACTTTATACTCGTTTTGGTTTGGGCTTGTCCCAGGCCAGAGCGATTTCCCATACCTTATTTACATATCATGAATAACAATAGCCAGGGCGGAATATTATGCTATCTACAAGCATGCCATAAAAAATTTTATTACAGAACAAGGGCACTGAAAAACGATGGATCCCCCCGGGGGGATTTGCAGATTTCCTTATTTATTATACATTGTACCCACTGTCTCCCTTCTGATTTGGCTAAGAGCGCACGCTTTACATTGGGAATCACGCACTTTTAAGCGTCTCCAAAATCAGCTT
This sequence comes from Scolanthus callimorphus, assembly GCA_033964015.1. Lineage (NCBI taxonomy): Eukaryota > Metazoa > Cnidaria > Anthozoa > Actiniaria > Edwardsiidae > Scolanthus > Scolanthus callimorphus. The sequence continues at coordinate 108,581 of JAWWUD010000043.1, forward strand.
TACTTTGGGAATCATAAAAGCATTAACTTTCTAGTCTTTATGACTTTATCGGCGCAATATATAGAGCACGCGTGATGTTGGGTGAGACACGAGAACGTTGTAAAATCACGAGCCGCAGGCGAGTGATTTTAAAACTTTGAGTGCTCTCCCAACATCACAAGTGCTCTATTTCGCCGAGTCATAGAAAGTTGTGCACTAAATGCTTAAGTTATAATGACAGGTGCACTGCCAAAACACTTTTCCTATATTAATTTTTCCAATAAATTCCATTTGGCACAATAAAATTTTTTTACAGTTTGGGCTGATTCTATACTAAATGCACTCAGAATCAGACTGCTCGAGGGTGATATTATGTTCTAGATCAATAGAGGGCAGTGATGAATGTCCAGCATATTAATTCGAAATTGATATCTCGACTTTTCTAAGGTGCGTGGCGGCGTGAGGCTCAAGTTAGAGAAAACATGAGCGTTTTTCCCAATAATTTACCTAAATATTTATAATTATTGGTTTGCTGTAAATGATCTTGGAAACAGTGCTGCTTCACTCTAACAAGGCTTTATCTTTAGAAAATAAATCTTGACAGGGGATGTTTTAAATACGTATACCCACGAAAAAGCATTTGATAGCAGGTGGGTCTACAAATATAGCTGGTAATATATGCGTTCTGAATGTTAAGTTTGAGGCTGATAGCTCATAAGTAAATGATAAATGTATCACGCAGCGAAGGGAAAAAAAAATGAATTTCGCAGATGTCATTGACTGTATTCTGCTCTAGCATCTCAAGTGAGACTTGAGTTCCCTAATCGCTCCACATGGCAAATACAACATCGAACTCCACAGAGCCTTTTCCCGCCAACACATTCATTGTTCTAAGTTTCCTGGAAGGATCGCTAATCATCATACTCAACTTTCTAACTCTTCTAGTGTTCGCGGTAAACCGACAGTTTCGCAAACGCAGCGTCTACTTTATTATAAATTTGACTATAATGGATATGCTCGTAGGAGCTAGGATTGTTGTTCTAGCGGGACGATGGACAGTAGACGCACGTGCAGACGCTCACGACTTCATGGTTGCTGCAGACGCTTTCACAGGAGGTGCGTCTTTCCAGGGTTTAATGGTAATAAGCGTGGAGAGGATGTATGCCACCATATGGCCATTCCGTCATCGCGCCACTCCAGACTGTTCTTACTACCTTGTGATTGCAGGGCATTGGCTCTTGTCGCTGGTAACCGCGATTATCTATTTAATCCTCGAGGAGCACTACTATATTTTCTCAAGCGTGGCTACAACTATCGGATTGACTCTTATCTGCGTGTCGTACACGTCGATATTTGTCTCAGTCAGGCGGCACCGTTTGCAGGCCGCCTCGAGATCGCAACGTCGTGAGCGTGAACTCGCGAAGACACTTTTTATTGTAACTGTCATATCTCTTTTGACCTGGCTCCCAGATACTGTCGATATGGCCTTCAATGACAAATCCCCTACCTTTATCTTCATGGCAAACTTTTTGCGTTTTGCGAATTCACTGGTGAATCCCGTTGTCTATGTTTTCCATTTAAAGGACTTTCGTCATGCGTTTTTTAATTTGCTTCGTTGTTCACGTGGCCCCATACATCCTTACTCTGGTAATATCGAGGCAAGTGGGCGACGCTCGCCAAGGCAGATCGGTGACAGTTCGTCTGATAATCACAATCAAATTACTACAAGATTTTAAAGGAGCAGTGTCACGATTTAACACACTTTTGGTGATCCAAAAAAACATCCAAACAACTGATGGATAGCCAAAGTACTAGTCGAGGTTTGTTAAATAGCCCTTTAACTACAATTCGATTATGATTTTATAGTAGGCTTTCATGGACTTATTACCAGGGGCGGATCTAGTGGGGAGGCTGTGGGGGCAACCCCCCCCCCCCCCCGCCCAATGAGAGTGATAGATTCGACGATGAACGCTGTAGTTATTAAAAAGTTTTGAGCTCAGTACGGATTATAACCAGTCCAACTGAGTGCTGCAACCCCCACTCTGAAACAATCCTGGATCCGCCTCTGATTACAGAGCGGATGGAAACGGGTTGCAACACACATGAATTTTTTGTTTTTGTGTGTATACTCGTATAACCATGATAGTGCAATGCCACCTATGAACGTTTCCTTTAATGAAAGGAGTGCAATGTCCTAGGGGCTATGTCACCAGCGTAATGATCTGTAAGTTGCGTATAATTTATTGTGTTTGCGTTCATCCAAGTTCGCCTGCAGGTGTATTCATCAATCATATTGGGATGTCGAGCAGTTTTCAAAGTTTGAAGTTCATCAAAATTTGTTTCAAAAGGCAGTCCTGCTGATAAAACTTATTTGCATTGCTTGTTATTGTTCTGTAGTTTCTTTTCTCTTGTGTCATTTTCCGGCTAAAATATATTCATTTTATTGATGCTCCTTTTTGCGTGTTTTTGAGTGTTAGTCGTTCACCAGTATTTATAAAAGTTGATTGTGCGGCTGGTTCAGTTTGCTATTTTGCGAGCCACCGAGCTCCGAGCCTTTCGGGGCGAGCCCCGAGCCTTTTGATGTGTTTCTGGCTATTTTTTATGTAATATCAATAATGCTAACTCAATAACAGTGAATAACGCAAGGTGGCAAAAAGGTTGACCATACCCCTTCTCCACATGAGGTTTATTCAAGTTTGTATTAGGGACGTGTCATTATTTAGCGGGGGGGGAGGGCTCCTATTTTTGTGGGGAGGGTCCTAATTTTTTTCGCGTGTCTAAAGGGAGGGTCCAAATTTTTTTCACTCATATTTAGGGGAGGGTCATAATTTTTTCAGCAACATTTGAACGATGAAGAGGGTAATACCAATGGCGATAGTGGTTATGTCAGCAACTTCTCCATAAAAATTTCGGCGCGCTTCGCGCGCATAAACAATGACATAATATACTCTTTTAGCCATGAGGACACTACCGTTGACAAGAACAAGTTATCTTGACAAGGTAAATCAAACTTTCCCAGAATTTCCCTGCAAATGATAGGCCTGGAGGGCAAGTCACTATATGTTTGAAAGAAGACCCCTTAGGTAAGCGTGAGTTTTCGACGTTACAAGCATATAAATTCGTCCGTTGGGCCGCGCTTCGCGCACATGAATATTAATAACTTCGTCATTTGCGGAGCGCAGTTGTGCGCATGAATAATATAACCTAACCTATATAGTTGAGGTGGTGTACTTCCTGACAGGCTTTTTTTTACTATGCCATACACAAAACATGTTCATCTACCCTTTCTCTGAGGCTTGATGAAATGCGATGAAAAAACAAAAAAAACGATGAACAATCAAAAAAACGATGAACAAACAAACAAACGATGAACAAAATTTGGGCACGCTTCACGCCCAACGAAGGATATGCGAGACAGTTTTTCTGTAAAATGTCTACAGTACTAGGTCAAACAGGGGACGGGAGATGTGGGATTACGTTAATCATTGCACTTAAGAGGGAGGATCACTGTATTTTACCTGTGTATTATAAACATCCTCACGTAAATAATCGAGGCGATGAATAATATATGCACCAGTCAATTGACACCCCGGCCCACACCCCCGGGACAGGGCGGGAAAGTAACGCGGTCAGGCCGGGGATTCAACACATTAATCTACGGAAGGGCAGGGAATTTAACACGGACCTTCTATAGCGGGAATATTCAACGGGGCATTAACGGGAAATTAACGCTGAGCCAGAAGTTCGATTATCGTGCGAAAATATATTGGTTGAAGGACCGAGGTCGGAGGATTTTGGGAGGGATCACTTCATTTTTGGGCGAGTGAAAGGATCTCTCGAAACCTGAAGCCTTGAAAGAGAGATTCCAGCAACGAGTTCTATATCATTTTCTAGTTTTATTTCACTCATTATGTTGAAAATTTCGGCGCGCTTCGCGCGCATAAGGAATGACATCTAATCTAGTGTTAGAGAACTTGCCCAAAGAAAACAATACGCCTGTGGCGCTTAAATGGAATGCGTACGAATGTCCGTTACACGCATGTGTATCTTGGCAAGGACAAATGAAAACCCCCAAAAGCCCTCCAGTGATACGCCTGGTTGGCAGTCAATTTGTTCGAAAGAAGTGAGTTCGACGTTACAAGCTGCATAGAAATTCGTTTTTGGGCTGCGCTTCACGCACATGAATCATGATAATTTGTAGCGCGTGAAGAATAAAACCAACAGGCTTTTTTACTACACGCAGAAAATAAAAAGTTTATCTTTTCTCTGGAGGCTTGATGAAATGCGTTTATCAAAATAAAGGCGCGTTTCGTCATGTTGCAAAAGTGTCCCCGGGTGCCTGGAGCTTTAACAACGTCCCTGGTGACCGGGAAAATAGTAACATTTAACACTTAGTGAATGTTAAATTGGGGGGCCGTGATGTCAATTGACTGGTGCATGACAGAAGTAAGAAAAAAGTAGTTCTGTATTAAGAAGAAAGAAAGAGACATTACATCACTTGGACAATAGTCTATCTAACAGGTTTTTTAGAAATAAATTGCATGGGGGAGGGTCCCAATTTTTTTTACCTATGACTGGGGGAGGGTCACATTTTTTTTGTTATGTTCAAGGGGAGGGTCCTAATTTTTTTTAGCCTTCTTTGAAAAAAATGGGAGCCCTCCCCCCCGGTAAATAATGACACGTCCCTTATGTTTTTCAAAAACTCGCCTTAAATAGCCTTGGGGCTCGCCAAGAGGCTCGCAGGCGTGGAATGCGCTTTGATTGCGTTTAAAACTCTGTTAGGGGCCTGTAAGGTTACAACTCTGAAGTTTTAATTGCATCTTCAGAGGAAAGTTACATTTTTTATAAGCTATAATAAAAAATATTTTTTTTTGAAAGCGTGCGGCTGTAATTGTATAGCTCATTTCAAAATTCATCTTTTGAAAGACGGAAACAAAATCGCTATTTGTCGGTTGGGCAGAAGTTGAGAATGGAATTGAAGGGGAGTGAGGAGCGTGGAAATCAGGCAACCTTCATGACTGTCTACCGTGCTGGATAAACCTGTAAACCAGTGGTAACCAATTTATGAGCCATGGTATTCATGAAAATAGTTTTGAAGGAACTGAGATTTGTTTGCTTTTTGCATTTCTTAGTTTAGACTAATATTGTCGAATAGAGTGGAATATTCATCCTTGGTATCTTTAAAATGACCACCGTATTATATGTCTGCTCTTTTTTTTTCTAGTTTTTAATGTGTTTTTCAAAGGCTCGACAGTAAAGGCTCGGGGCTCGCTAAGAGGCTCGCAAATTAGACAACCTCGGTTTAGTTTGACTTTCGGTTTTGGGCTCATCTCCAGTGTAAGGACTCACCAACTGCGTCACAAAGCTTTTCTTTGTTTGGTAGAATGAAGGTTGAACCAATCATGATTAAATATAGTAACTAAACACAAGGTGTCCTCAGGGAATGGTTCTTACACTGGAGATGGCCCTTTTTTGTTTTATTAACTTAACTTTGAAAATGCCATATATGACAACAAAGCAGAAATGTCATCTAGACTTTTCCGTACTGCCCTCGCGCTCGGTTAGTAAGTAGCTATTATCTTATTTTAAAAATTCACCAGAACTTGCTGATGGTTCTGCTGCATTCTCGTACCAGAGCTCCCCGGCTCGTCTCCTCGCAGGGGAGGCTCTGGTAACATCTATTTGAGGACTTTTGCTGATTGGCCGGTTTTGTACGTTGGTGCATGCGCAGAAAGATCTTTCTCTCAACGGCTCTGTATCAAATCTCGCACATGCGTCAATGGCTGTCACCAGAGCCTCCCCCGCGAGGTGACGAGCCGGGGAGCTCTGGGTAAGAGAATGGGTCTGCTGATGTTCGAGAAACATCGCTGTCTTGGTTGCCATTTGTTTTATCGGCCATAGGGTCGGGAGAAACACAGGCAGAAACACAGGCAGCCCAACGCGGATTTATAAAAACTGCAACACTATCTTGATTCAGTGGCGGATCCAGGATTTTAAGAGTTAGGGGGGGAGGGGTCAGTTTTGTCCTTCTCTGTTGTCCGTGGCCTTCTTACGAGGCGAAATCGTGGTTGCTAGATCATGACTTTAATATTCTGATATACATTGGGTCACATAAAAGAAAGAGCCACTCTGATATGACAAAATGTCTTAGGGACGTGTCATTATTTAGCGGGGGGGGAGGGGAGGGCTCCTATTTTTGTGGGGAGGGTCTTAATTTTTTTCGCGTGTCTAAAGGGAAGGTCCAAAATTTTTTCACTCCTGTTTGGGGAGGGTCATAATTTTTTTCAGCAACATTTGGACGATGAAAAGGGTTAAAACAAATAGCGATAGCGGTTATTTCAGCAACTTCTCCATAAAAATTTCGACGCGCTTCGCGCGCATAAACAATGACATCTATATACTCTTTGAACAATGAGGACACTACCGTTGACAAGAACAAGTTATCTTGACGAGGAAAATCAAACTCTCCCACAATTTCCTTGCAAATGATAGGCCAGGAGGGCATGTCAATATATGTTTGAAAGAAGACCCCTTAGGTAAGCGTGAGTTTTCGACGTTACAAGCATAGAAATTCGTCCGTTGGGCCGCGCTTCGCGCACATGAATATTAATAACTTCGTCATTTGCGGAGCGCAGTTGCGCGCATGAATAATATAACCTAACCTATATAATTGAGGTAGTGTACTTCCTGGGCTCCTGACAGGCTTTGTTTATTATACCATACACAAAACATGTTCATCTACCCTTTCTCTGAGGCTTGATTTGTCTTTGGTATAATTTGTCTTTTGTTTAGTTTTAATGAAATGCGATGAACAAACAAAAAAACGATGATCAAACAAACAACCGTTTATCAAAATTTGGGCGCGCTTCGCGCGCAACGAAGGATATGCGAGCCCGTTTTTCTGTAAAATGTCTACAGTACTAGGTTAAACAGGGGACGGGAGATGTGGGATTATGTTGATCATTGTACAGGAAGGGAGGATCACTGCATTTTACCCGTGTATTACCGAACATTCTCACGGAAATAATCGAGGCGATGAATAATAACCGCGGTTCCTTATGCACCAGTCAATTGACACCCCGGCCCCCGGCCCCCACCCCCGGGACAGGGCGGGAAAGTAACGCGGTCAGGCCGGGGATTTAACACATTAATCTACGGAAGGGCAGGGAATTTAACTCGGACCTTCTATAGCGGGGATATTGCGTACGAATGTCGTTACAAGCATGTGTATCTTGGCAAGGACAAATAAAAAAAACCAAAAGCCCTCCAGTGATACGCCTGGTTGGCAGTCAATATGTTCGAAAGAACTGAGTTCGACGTTAAAAGCTGCAAAAAAAACGTTTTTGTGCTGCGCTTCACGCACATGAATAATAATAATTTGTAGCGCGTGAAGAATAAAACCAACAGGCCTTTTTACTACACGCAGAAAATAAAATGTTATCTTTTCTCTGGAGGCTTGATGAAATGCGTTTATCAAGATAAAGGCGCGTTTCGCCATGTTGCAAAAGTGTCCCCGGGGGCCTGGAGCTTTAACAACGACCATGTCCCTGGTGACCGGGAAAATAGTAACATTTAACACTTAGTGAATGTTAAATCGGGGGGCCGTGATGTCACTTGGACAATAGTCTATCTAACAGGTTTTTCAGAAATAAATTGCATGGGGCAGGGTCCCAATTTTTTTTTTCCTATGACTGGGGGAGGGTCACATTTTTTTTGTTATGTTCAAGGGGAGGGTCCTATTTTTTTTTAGCCTTGTTTGAAAAAATGGGAGCCCCCCCCCCCCCGGTAAATAATGACACGTCCCTTAGCGAACCGATCCCCTCCAAAAAAACGGTTCGTTTGGAAAGGAGGGGGGGGGGGGTTCATTTGCACCCGATGAACCCCCTGGATCCGCGCCTGTGATTGTGCGGAAACACTCGGAACTAGACAGCCCCTCTACTTTGGCGCCCGACGAACCCTCGACGAACGGGTTCGCATGCTTCTCTGAGGACACACCAAATTAGGAGCTTTGTAGCAGTCTAACTCGTAACCAGAGATCATATTAAAGAGCCTGTGTCAGCCGCCATTTTGACAGCATAGCAACGTACCAAGTCGGACAAAGCATCCATTTCCATTGGCTGAATCTGAAACTTTGTTTTCAGATGTTTATTAAGAGATTTCTACACGCAATTCGACTTCTAATATCGAACGAAAACAACACCAAAGGAGTGGCTGACACGGGCTCTTTAAGTAGGCAAAATCATTTCAAGGATGACTTTTCTTGCTTTGTAAAATCAAGAAAATGTTTTTGCAAGCATTATTCTACGCTAGGTTCCCCATATACGAAGTCTTTATAAAAATCGTATATCCTGTTAAGGAGTACCACATGTGCTAGCAATTAAACTACTCAGTTGGTCCGCTCCCGTTCGTAAATTCGTGGACCCGCCACTGCCTCGAGCAGCATTACTTGACGCGAAAAAAATATCGAGCCATAAAAAATTGCAGTCTTCCGTAATTATTTTAACTAGAAATCAAATTGAATTTCATTTTGATCTTCTTTCAGGAGGCTGGGAGTAGTAAAAACAAATCACAAAGCGAATAGAATGCGCACGCTACGATCAATTGATAGATAAAATAAAAAGATAAGTAATAATTCGTGATGATATGAGTACGCATGCGTAGAAATCCATATATCGAATTTGAACGCCTTATTCAGACAGTTTCAAAAAGACATGGCAACGGATGACCTACAAAGTTTAGAGAAAGAATCAAGTCGACAGCTGAGGAAGTTTTAAGCACAGCCATGAACAAAATGAGTGTCCCACATGGAACACGCGACCTTCAACCTGACCTATAAATACCTATACGGATGTATAGAGACCGTTAGTTGCTCACTACTCATTACAAGGGGCGTCTATTTAATGGTCTGGTGGCCGGGCGTTCCCTCACCTAGGTCCCTGGACCGAGTCCCTGAGTCGCTACGAACAATTAACACCGAGGATAGCGACTGTCAGGGCCGAAATCTCTGGCGTGGGCGTAAGAACCGTACGGTCGCCATACGACGCTTCAGCTCCGTCTGGAAGTATGGTCCTCGTATTTTTGGTTACCCAAAGAACGCTTTTCCCGCATTCATTTATTCCCCTTCGCCTTATTTGTATTGATCCACATACGGTAACACAACATCGAGCATCGTTTGTTTCGAACGTGACTCCGAGTGAAAGTGATACAATGTATCACCGGCCCTGATATCTCAGTTTTTTGGAAACTGTATTTTCGAATAAAATTATACAACTAAAGGAATGTTATATAGAAGCGGTGTGGGTTATAATGTTACCGGGATCTTTTTAACTTTTAACTGCGTTTTCACTCTTTATTACTTCTCTGAATAGTTCTCTAAAAATTCTACAAAATCAGGCGAAATCCGCCGTCCTTATATGCGCTGGGACCAGACAAAAACCCATGGGGTAAAACAGATCCGGGAGAACTTGTCCATCATGTGAATAGGAAACGGGGAGAATTTAAAACTATTTAAAAGTGTTAGCCAATGAGCCGAAACTTTGTGACAGTTCTCAAACCTTGGGTTGTTACCTGTTCCAGCGACTTCACACGAAGATTCTTAATTGAGAAATCATTATAACGCATGCCTAGAACATTGCGCTTCTACAAAGAACTGCGCAAACTCTGAAGAGTGCGTTACTACAAGAATTTTCACTTCTTCATTAAATTATAAAAATAAGTATTCCCAAAACCAAGATGCTTAGATGTTCCACAAGCTCGTGTAAAGAAAATTAACTGTACTTCAAAGATGAAAACGTACGAGCTTGCCGAACATACCCATTTGTGCTGTGTAATCGAAATTACCCAAACCTCTTGATTTTGGGGTACAAAAGGTTGCGAGGCAGAGGGTCGTTCACAAACCGAATCTAGCACCCAAATTTTGCAATGATCGTTTTTCATTTCCTATGTTTTGACTAATTTTAAGTGCGCTCATATAAAGCGAGTGCCACACATTTCTTAACTATAAAACAAAACCAAATAAACCCGCCATCTATTAAATATTAAAAATTGTCAAATCCTGTGACGTAACAATAATAATAATAATAATAATAATAATAATCGTTTATTGCAACACCATGGCAGTATAAAACTGAATTACAGTGAGGGTCAGCGAAATAAATACATTTGCATAACATAAAGCACATGTTACAAACAAAATGATAGGTTGCGCATGGTAACAAAGCTATTGACGCGCTCGGTTTTACCTTGACATTGATCTAGTCTCACAGCGCCAGATCTAAGTGCATAGCCGTGTGAGACAATATTCCCTCGTGGGAGAAGAAACTTCATAGGTTCAAGCTCTTTCATGCTTGACACAAATTTAGTGCCAGCGATGCGCGGCGCTCCGCAAGGGATACCAATCCGGCAACCAGAAGAGCAGACTCGTAGTCAAGGCCAGGGAAAATAATACGTAGGGCTCTTTTTGAATTCTCTCAACTATGTCGGCCAGGTACCCAGGAATAGCAGCCCACACAGGCGACGCATACTCTATAACAGACCGAATGATGGTACAAAAGATCCGTACAAGATCCGCCTGGTGGACCATCGCCTTCCTGAGTACCCTTAGGGAGTACATGCGTTTATTCGCCTTTTTTACCATGTAATCAACATGAGAATTCCATGTCAGGTCACTGCTCAAATGGACATCTAGCAGTTTATAGCTATCAACTAAACGGACTGCTGCGCAGGCATGTACTCAAATTGACCCTAAGTTCCTTGCATTTTTGGGAGTTTAACCGCATACCCCGACTGACAGCAAAGTTGTTAATGTCATTGACTATGTGTTGCAAGTAAACTAGGGCAACACCTGGGTATAACTTCAAATACAGTAGTGTCATCAACGTATTTCACGCGGTTGGGCGAACCAGATACCAGAAGTATTGCAAACAACATCGGTGCTAATTTTGTTCCTTGAGGGATACCCCCACAGACGACATTGAGTCTGTACAGTCGCAAAAGCTCATGATGTAAAAGCGTGAAACGAGCATTGTACTCGACCCACTCCATTTTCCCAAGTGTAGTTATTTTTAGATTTGCCTAATTTACATATTCCGCGGAATCCGGCAACTAAATCCAACTAAACGCTGGCCAAAATTCCCCAAACCTCTTTCTAAACGCCGTCCTTGTGAGGTTTTTCTGTTTCCATTCTATTTAAAACCCATTCCTTATTTTTTTATTGGAAAAAAAAAACAATAATAAGTGTCGAGACGCAAATTTTAAAGCAATGTGTTGAAGCCGTCCCTGATCGCTCGAACCGAACTTAGGATATTCGAATCCTATACATAAATGGTTGTCTCCCGGTGTCAAATAAAGAACACAGTGGTTTTGGAAAGATATAATATTCATGGAGTAGCTTTGGGGATCTGTACTGTGAGGTTTTTATCATGAAGCGGAACAATTTATGAATGATTCTGACAACAGTGAATATCGGTGCGCGCGAACTTCTACTAAATCCGTAAAAACCTCTTCTTTTGATTCCGAGCTCTCTTCTTCTGATTCTAAACTCCTTTTCTCTGATTCTGATATTTCTTTTAGTTCGCTGCTTTCGAAATAATCGCTGCTAGTAGTACTCCCACTTCCCTCCGCCGTCTCGTCCGCCATTTTTAATTTCATTTGAAATATGCGAGCTGTTGCAGTGCGAGCGCTGTGATTGGACAGTTTTTGGCGCGAAGGGTTCTAAAAATAACATTACTTGTGAAAATGGAGTGGATATACCCCAATAACAGCGTTTCACGCTTTTACATCATGAGCTTTTGACAGTCGCAATTTGTAATAACTGTCGCAATTTGTAATGCCTGTCGCAATTTGTAATCAAGTTGTCGCGATTTGTAATACCTGTCGCAATTTGTAATAAATCGTCGCAATTTGTAATTAAAAAGCTGTCGCAATTTGTAATACACCTCCGTCGCAATTTGTAATAAACAAAGCTGTCGCAATTTGTAATACCCCTCCGTCGCAATTTGTAATAAACAGCTATCAAGAATTATAATTGCTGCCACAGCCCTCGTTTAAAAGAAAGGATGATAGACTAGACGAAATATCAGAAAATTGCAATATTTAAGGCGCATGAGGCATTTTTTAGTAAAAGCTGGCAACAAGAGTTTTCTTATGTAATTTTTCACGCTGAATCCGAATTTTCTTGTTGCCATCCATGATTTTGCATTTTAATGGGTGAAAATGACGTCATCATGATTGACAGCTGTTCGCGAAACCCTTAAAATAGTTTTGTCGCTATATTTCAAATTCGAACGAATATTTAACTTGAACAGGATAGTTTAGAATGTTCTATACGAAAAATTGTCGTATTATTCGGATAGTGGCGCTGCTGTGATATTCAAAATGGCGGATCCAAGATGGCCGCCATATCGTCAAATTTGAGTTTTAGAAACCATCAGTCTGGTAGTCAAAAAAGACATGGAAATAAATACCTGACAATGAATTCAAGGTATCACAGTATGAAATGCAGTGCTGCTGGTCGAATGAAGCCATATTAAATATATAAAAGGCAAATCAATATGAAAAGGTGAATCAGATTCACCGCCGCTTGATTTTACGATATAAACGATATCACCATTTTTCGATGATCATCCTCAGTCCCGGCAACAAAACTGTGCCTTTGAGTCCTTATATCAAGAGCTCGTTCAAAACGATCATGCAATCTGCTGCCAACGTGGCATAATCGAAAAATAGCGGAAACCTCAGGATCAGCAGAAAACCTCAAAAGGAAACCTCAGACAAGAAAGGGGTTGGAATAGGAAAGGGCTTTCAAGCATAGAGAGGAAAGCTACTCCGAAGACAAATTAAAGTCTTACATTCGCTACTTTTGCTTATAAGTTCAAAGTTGCTACCAACAGGCTGTAAAAAAAATTCGGAAAAGGCTGGAGCAACGCCTAAATTGCCATAGAATGATTTCTACCTTTATCCCTGCTTTTTCTTATCATTATTACTATTCCTGTGTGTGTAAGAGGAATATTCTGCATGCATTTAAAACAATAGTCGTAGATGTAGTTGACTCAGTGATAGGCTTTGGAATCAATAGTCATAGTGAGAACTTTTACAGTAGGGACGACTAACTTGCTATAATTTTGTGGATTGCGCTTCCTACCTAAATTCACTAACAACAATCATATATTTGCCTATATCAGAAGGCTCATAAGTAGGAGCGTGCATCCTACGAAATGGGTGGGTCTCACATGTGTTTTATAGCTTGAGCTATTTTTAGAAACAGTTGCGCGGGAAAAATTAGCCAATCAGAATTCTTCCTTACATTTGACGTCACGCCTCATCAAAAATTCAGATGGAGCTCTGCTTTTAGCAAGTGGCTAAATCTATTTTTACTTGCAGTTCTTTTCGAGATGGAAAACCGGGTGAAAATGGTATCTCTTTGCATGGTTTCTGACTGTACAAGTTGAGTAAACTAAAACAGATAACAGATGGCTTCAGACATCAAGAAAAAATTACTTGAAAACAATCTAAACGACTAAGGGAAAGCAGAAAAGAACCGCGACCTCGCCGCTTCTTCTCACGGTTCTCGCACAGCGAAAGTTCATGAAGGATGATAAATTTATGCACTAAAGCTGATGAATTTGGTGGCTACGGATGGATTAGGGAAGCATAAAGGATTTACAACGAAGTACCAGGACTATGTGGATGATTTGATTTGGCGTGCACTAGTGACAGATGAAGTTCGCTACATACAAACGATCCAAGCAGGAAGGCGAGAATGAAAGTTCGTCAAAACTTTACAACGTGTTCGCCGAAAAAAACTGAACACATATACAACTCGGTAAGCCGGGACTATGAACTTTTTCAATTCCTAAGTCGGCATGGACATTTTTAGTTTCTTCTTTTTGTTTTCATTTGTGTGAATTTATTTTTTTGATGCACGAAATTTGTCAAGTTTGTTTTTTGTTTGCGAGAACTGGAGTCGGTAAGGACGTAGTAGCGTTGAACTTGTACTTGAACTGCTTGAATGAAGCACGACTTGAAAGAGTTTGATCAGGCGTTTATTAAAAGGTATACTTTGTAAACGACAGAAGTTTATTGCTTACATTCTATAAACTATTTGAAAACAAATGAATGGTACCGGTGCGAAAGGTGTAGGCACTGCATGATGGCACTCGGCGAATCGACAGGAAACATAAAGCGTTTTCTAAAATTGTCGGCCAACGGAGCACTGCTTTGATTTCCGTGAAATACATGGCAGTCGAGGATGGCATCTGCTTAACAACAATTCAGTCTGAGGGCAGAAGTTAGCTTACTAAGTTGTCGATGTTCATCTTGAAGCGTACTGCTTTGGTCTTTTTTTTTTCCTATTCATTTGCTGTTCGCTAAAGCCTGGTGCACACTAGCGACATAACGACATAAGGACGTTATGTTGCAACGAAAAAAGGACGAGAAAATAATTGAAAAAATCGATATTTTCCATGGATCTTCATTAGATTACTTCACCAAAGCAATCTTATGTTATTTTTTGACGACTTCAACTTCTTGGAACCACTAAATTTTGTTCGCGTGACATTTTTCTTATGTCGTTATGTCGCAAGTGTGCACCAGGCTTAACAATCATAACAATTTTTAGCACTTCGTGGATATGTACGCCTGTCTAGCTTGGCACTTCATCGTGTGCTTTGCTATTTTTGCACCCTGGCTCTAAATCACTAGACTATTTAAAATATTTGCTTCATTTTGGCAAAGGGATAAAGTAAAAGCCGTTCTTGTCGGTCGTGTCAGAGGAAGATTTCGTGCGCGCCTGCTGTGTGTATGACGTAATTTGTTTACTTCTCTCTGATTGGTTGATTTTTCGCGCGAAAATCTAAAAATAGCCCAAGCTATAAAACACATGTGAGAACCACCCAATAGGGGATGCACGCTCCTACTTATGAGCTTCTGCCTATATATTATTCTCTTTCCACCATAATCGTCAGTTGCTACTTTTTATGTATTGCAGAATCGTTTAAGTTTTGTCTTTTATTTTTTTTAAGTTTAGCCTTTGAACGTGATGGCCTCAAACAGTCAACAGATATCCAAAATGGCGGCACGGCGGCCATCTTGGATCCGACATTTTGGATGACGTTCTACGCCCATCAATCACCCTATCCCATAATATAGATGCATTTTTTTGAATATCACATTGCCACTTTTACATTTGAATTTCACTGGTTGTTAAAATTTGAAAAGAAAAATCGGCGAAAAATTCATTGTAGAGATTTGTGTGACAGCTGTCAATCATGACGTCATTTCACCTCTTAAAATGCAAAATTTGCGTTGGCAACAAAAAAATTCGGATTCAGCGTAAAATTTCGCATAAGATGGCACTTGTTGCCAGCTTTTACTAAAAAATGCCTCATGAAGTACGATTTTCCGAAAGTTCGTCTAGTCTATGACAGGTATAACAGTTTCATAATATTCGGCAAACATTCTGGCCAGATATGCTTCGCATTTAGATACGCAAGTTGCTCTACAGCCAAAGTTGTAGGTCAACAAGGTGCAACGGAGCTATGAATTACTTTCGATGGCACAAGTCTCGGCATCTCCACAAAACAGGCCAGTGCTAATATCGCCCAAACTATCCATTCAACAATCCTTTTAATTGGGCAATTTTATTGGAAAATGCGGATTTTCCAAAAACTGTGAAATATCAGGGAAGCGGTGATACATTGTATAGAATTTTACTTTGAGTCACTTTGGAAAAATACGCTGCTGGGCTCCGAAACCCAGTGGTTCTCGTGCAAATCTCTCGCAGATGTGCAGGTAAAAGCTCCGAGAAAAGAGTAACGGAGAATCGAAATGGAGAACTGGAGACGTTACCATTCCAGCATTACGCGACATTTCTTTTACATTTTCCACGAATGAAACCTTGCAGAAATACCAAAATCAATTTAGTTTAATGACAGTGGCCATATTCAGTTTAATTGCTTTGCAATTTCATTTGTAGCTCAAAATGAATTGCTTATTACAAATTGCGATGGAGGGGTATTACAAATTGCGACAGCTTTGTTTATTACAAATTGCGACGGAGCTGTATTACAAATTGCGACAGCTTTCTTTATTACAAATAGCGATAACCTTATTACAAATTGCGACAGGTATTACAAATTACGACAACTTTCTCAGTGGCATTAAGGCATGGCTCTAAAACGAGGGCCTGCTTTTTTCTAACTTCGTTATTTTTCAACGAAAATATTTCAAACTTGGCCCACAAACACGTTTTGGAATTCTGATTTCGAATAAGCCGTTGTTGCCATGGTAACGATGTCACGTGACTCACCATCCGCCATTTTGGATGAAATTTTTAGCGCCCGTGCAGGTATGTAGAGAAGATGAAAAGTAGAAATTTCTTATCAGCATAATCTTTCTATCATTAGTCTTTCTGTAAACCTAATTGGATATCGTGGATCATGTTTTAATAAAGACATTTTTTCACAATATCATATATTTCAAAAGCACGAAAAATCTGATAATTTCTTTTTTCTTGAGAATTTTAAGATATCCAATTAGTTTCATTTGAAGGAAGTTGTCTTGTATCTAAAAATGCTTTTACCTTTCAATTTCATTTCTATCTGTGTATCTTCAGAGGGTCTGAATAAAAAATCCAAGATGGCCGCCACCGAGTCACGTGATAACCGTTTCCATGGTAACGAAATATGTTAAAATAAAGCTCTTGTTGAAATTATTGTACTGACCAATTTTGATGATGATCCATGCTATAGAACACGATTTATAAAAAATAATCCCTTTTTTCAGGCAAATGGGTTTTGAGTCATGCCTTAATGCCACTGAGTTATTACAAATTGCGAGAGGTATTACAAATTGCGACAATTATTACAAATTGCGACTGTACAGAGTCACTTAGTTTGACTCTCTGTGGTCTACGAGAAAGAAAGGAAGCTATCCATCTAATTAATGCAAGATGTACATTGAGTGATCTTAATTCATTAAGCAAGGCATTATATGGTCGACTAGGTCGAACCCTTTTTTGAAATCTGCAAAAAAAAATTCTGACGTGAATATCGTCCTTGTCTAAGGATTCTAGAACTCGATGTAACAAATATATAAGGGCGAGAGTAGTGGATTTACCACTCACAGAAAACTGTTGTCTAAGGCTGCATTTATTATGTATACTAGAGGGGTGGGGTGGGGAGGGGGCAGAGGATTTTTTTGACAATGCAAAATTTTCAGATCCCCCCAAGGCACAACATATTTTTTTACGAATCCCCCCGGACATTTTTTTTAATGTATACGTCGAGGTAGGGTCGCGTCAATAACATTTTTTCAAAAGATGCAAACAAGGCTGAATGATAAAAAATTCAAAGCGTAAAAATGCAAATAAAAATCCTAGGTGACTGTACTCTTTTGGTGTGTAGTGACTTTCTACCAAGTGATCTGGTGCGCTCCTCGATTGGAACCTTACTACATAGGCTGAGTATCATTTATTTTTGTATTTGATTGTTTGGTTTGTTTGAAGCAAGACTATTTAAAATCAAAAGTCCAAAGGCGTTTTTGTCTGGCAGACAAAAGTCACTGATTAAGAGGACCTCGAGGAATTGTGATAAAACAAGAAGGCCTTTAAACTTGATATCCCCCCTTTTCCAGTTCCTGAATTTTGAGATCCCCATCAAAATCCTCTGCCCCCCCCCCCCCCCCTTATACCATCGAAAGTAATTTTAAGGTCTGCGGCGCCTTCTTGATTTGCATGCCTAACAACGTTGGCTATAGAGCAGCTTAAGTGTCTAAACGCGTAGTGTATCTGGCTAGCTGCACTCCCTTGGGATATAGTATGTTTCTATAATACTACGCAAATGGTGCGTGACGAATATTATGAAACTGTTACCTGCCATCCTCTCTTTGAAACGGAGGCTGTGGCACCAATTGTAATTAATAATTAGACCTCAAGGCCGAATGTGCTATGATGAATAGACCATGAGGCCGAAGGCCGAACGATTTTATTACAAATTGCGACAGGTATTACAAATCGAACCCATAGCTCCCCCGTCTCGTCACCTCGCGGGGAAGGCTCTGGTGACAGTCACTGACGCATGCGCGAGATTTGATACAGAGCCGTTGAGAGAAAAAGCTTCATGCGCATGCTCGAACGTTCATCATCAGCCAATCAGCGAAGATCCTCAAATGGATGTCACCAGAGCCTCCACTGCGAGGTGACGAGCCGGGAGCACTGGGTACGAGAATGTGGAAGGCTCTGGTGACAGCCACCGACGCATGCGTAAAAGAAAACGGACGTTTTATGCCTCACAATTACTTTTAGAGCGTTCAAGTCAAAGCATAGATCGTAGAAAAGTCTTTTCTACGATCCATGGTCGAAGGTATAGGTTGAAAAGACGACTAGGAAACGAATGTCACTGTGTTATTTTGACAGATACGTTTTTATAAAGCGAGGTTATGCTAATTTTATGTGCGCGTTCGCGCCATTTCAGCTACTTTTCAGGCGTCTTCTTCGTGTTATACATTAGCATTTTCGCTAAAGGGCTAATTATATTCATTATAAAGAAAAGCCACATATCAAGCAGTAAATGTGTCGGCAAATTTTGGCGTTTTGTTGGCCTCGTCCCCAGACCACTGTCGAGTTTCAGGGTTCGGTTATTCTACTTTAACAACACACTAGTAAATCACGCGCTCTGATTGGTCGAGAGCCATGTTGCTATAAGAGTACAGACACACGATTGACAAAAATCCCTGTTTGCTGTTGTATAAAACAAATAGATCTCGTTTTTTGTGCGTATGTACTGTAATAGATGACGTCACAGAATGTCGAACAACAGTCACGTACGTTTTCATGTTCATGACATTCTGTGACGTCATCTGTGTATCTATTGCAATACACACGCACGCAAAACGAGATGTATTTGTTAAATAGAGAATAGTATACGCAGAGCTCTGATCATACGTAAGAATTTTATTCAACTAAAGTAAACTAAGAATACATACATTGATATAATACAAGAATCACGTGGTTACACACGTCATAGATATATAGATATTTATAGATACAGCTATCAATCAAATAACAGAATACTCATATTAACTAAAACACTACAGCTACCCCTTGCTCTCAGTCTCAGCCGCTCTTCAAGCTTGGAGTAGCAAAATCCAGTGACGTCATAGGTCATAGCAAGGCGACCTACCTAATAGCGTAGGGACGAGGCTAGGGCTTCGCTTCAAAGGGGGGATGTCACAAGAAGCAAAATAACCGTTTGATTTGTTAAAGGGCTCTCGCACGCTCAATATTCGTCCACCGTGGACAAAAAATAAGTAAAATTGTAACCATGAAAACACGTGCACATTTGCCCGTAGTAATCAAAATAATCCTCCAGATTAATAGAAAACCTTTCAATTGTTAGACAAAATACAATTCTAGGTTGTTTTGACCTGTTATCAAGAGGATGGAATTGGATTGCGATTTGAGCTATTTTCTTGTCAGAGAAGTGGCCAGAAGGCGTGCGAGAGCCCTTTAAGTAACCTTTTAACTGCCAGCTGATAAGCACAAATTTGGAATATTTTGGTTTGGACGCGAAATTTATCTCATCAGTGAGAATTGTTATGCGAATATCAGTTCTACATCATGAGCTTTTGCAGTTCCTTTTTCCTTCTTATGCAGCGTCCCACACTACGCCGGCTAAATATGAAACGGCTAATTTGCCTCGAAAACGGAACGACAAAAGTGTCGTCCACACTACGCCGATTAAATTTGAAAACGCACAGAAACGTCAGCTTAGCGCATGCGCCAAATCTTCACAGCCGTGTGACATGACGTCATCGTTTCAAATTTTTCGAAAACGCTGCCGGAGTCCACTATCGGAAGCGTTTTTAAAAAATTTGGAAATTTAGCCGGCGTAGTGTGGATGGAAGGCATAACCATATAATTAATTAGCCGCTTTCAAATTTAGCCGGCGTAGTGTGGACGGTGCCTTCTTAGACTACGATGAAGTACAAGATCAGTCTCGTACCCAGACGCTTTCCGGGTTTTTTAGGGCGCGCAAAGACTTGTGGGATAGTTCTAGCAGGGCGCGCAGGGAGTAGTGGGATAGTTTTAACAGGGCGCGCAGAGAGTTATGGGATATGCGCAGTCACGTACCCAGACGCTTTCCGTTCCTTTTTTAGGGCGCGCAAAGACTTGTGGATAGTTTTAGCAGGGCGCGCAGGGAGTTGTGGGATAGTTTTAACAGGGCGCGCAGAGAGTTATGGGATTTGCGGAGAAAAATTCGCTAGCGTCTGGTAACAAATCTTCAGCTTGCAAGAGCAGGGAAGTTGCCGATGAAAAGGCCTTTCTTTATTGATTTGTAAACCTACTACAAATCGTCCACCGCCATGTATGTTGACCTGGTTTGTTGCCAGACGTTAATTTATTCGCGAATATCCCACAGTTCATTGCGCGCCGTGTGATACTCATTCCCAATCCCTACGCCTTCAAAACAGTTTTCACAGAGAAATCACCTCAGAGACGGCAAAAAATAACGTCTGCGGGTACGAGACTGGTGCAAGATAGGATTCTGTGTCGTTTATTACAAGCAATTTCTGCAGAAACCCATCCATGGAAAAAGCTCCATTTCTCATGGTTAGTGAAATAATGGGAAATCTAATATAAATAACAATAATAATATAAATTTTGATATAGCGCCATTTCTACTAAAAATCCAATAGCGCTTTACAATAATTGTTCTACTAAATAAAATTAAATCAACTAAATATATAAAAAATAAAAATGAATAAATAAAAAGATAAAAATGCTTACAGTGTGATAAAAACTATAAAACCATGAAAACTTTAAAATTTATATGTTAAAAACGCGCCTAAATAGTAATGTTTTGATGGCTGACTTAAAAACACTCAGTGATTTAATGTCACGTATATCATCAGGCAGGGCGTTCCAAATGGAGGGAGCTGTATAAGAGAATGCCCTTTGGCCATAAGGGACGTGTCATTATTTACCGGGGGGGGAGGGCTCCCATTTTTTTCAAACAAGGCTAAAAAAATTAGGACCCTCCCCTTGAACATAACAAAAAAAATGTCACCCTCCCCCAGTCATAGGTAAAAAAAATTGGGACCCTCCCCCATGCAATTTATTTCTGAAAAACCTGTTAGATAGACTATTGTCCAAGTGATGTAATGTCTCTTTCTTTCTTCTTAATAACAGAACTACTTTTTTCTTACTTCTGTCATGCACCAGTCAATTGACATCACGGCCCCCCAATTTAACATTCATTAAGTGTTAAATGTTACTATTTTCCCGGTCACCAGGGACATGGTCGTTGTTAAAGCTCCAGGCCCCCGGGGACACTTTTGCAACATAAACGCATTTGATAAACGCATTTCCTCAAGCCTCCAGAGAAAAGATAAACGTTTTATTTTCTGCGTGTAGTAAAAAAGCCTGTTAGTTTTATTCTTCACGCGCTACAAATTATTATGATTCATGTGCGTGAAGCGCAGCCCAAAAACGAATTTCTATGCAGCTTGTAACGTCGAACTCACTTCTTTGGAACATATTGACTGCAAACCAGGCGTATCACTGGAGGGCTTTTCATTTGTCCTTGTCAAGATACACATGCTTGTAACGACATTCGTGCGCATTCCATTTAAGCGCCACAAGCGTATTGTTTTATTTGGGCAAGTTCTCTAAAACTAGATTAGATGTCATTCCTTATGCGCGCCGAAATTTTCAACATAATGAGTGAAATAAAACTAGAAAATGATATAGAACTCGTTGCTGAAATCTCTCTTTCAAGGATTCAGGTTTCGAGAGATCCTTTTCACTCGCCCAAAAATTAAGTGATCCCTCCCAAAATCCTCCGACCTCGGTGATCCTTAAACTAATATATTTTCGCACGATAATCGAACTTCGGAACTTCTGGCTCAGCGTTAATTTTCCGTTAAGCCCCGCTGAATATTCCCGCTATAGAAGGTCCGTGTTAAATTCCCTGTCCTTCCGTAGATTAATGTGTTAAATCCCCGGCCTGACCGCGTTGCTTTCCCGCCCTGTCCCGGGGGTGGGGGCCGGGGTGTCAATTGACTGGTGCATATATTATTAATCGCCTCGATTATTTACGTGAGGACGTTTATAATACACAGGTAAAATACAGTGATCCTCCCTCTAAGTGCAATGATTAACGTAATCCCACATCTCCCGTCCCCTGTTTGACCTAGTACTGTAGACATTTTACAGAAAAACGGGCTCGCATATCCTTCGTTGCGCGCGAAGCGTGCCCAAATTTTGATAAACGTTTGTTTGTTTGTTTGTTCATCGTTTTTTTATTTGTTCATCGCATTTCATCAAGCCTCAGAGAAAGGGTAGATGAACATGTTTTGTGTATGGCATAGTAAACAAAGCCTGTCAGCACAACTGCGCTCCGCAAATGACGAAGTTATTAATATTCATGTGCGCGAAGCGCGGCCCAACGGACGAATTTATATGCTTGTAACGTCGAAAACTCACGCTTACCTAAGGGGTCTTCTTTCAAACATATAGTGACTTGGCTCCAGGCCTATCATTTGCAGGGAAATTTAAGGAGAGTTTGATTTTCCTCGTCAAGATAACTTGTTCTTGCCAACGGTAGTGTCCTCATAGCTAAAAGAGTATATTATGTCATTGTTTATGCGCGCGAAGCGCGCCGAAATTTTTATGGAGAAGTTGCTGAAATAACCACTATCGCCATGTGTTTTACCCTCTTCATCGTCCAAATGTTGCTGAAAAAAATTATGACCCTCCCCCAAATAGGAGTGAAAAAAATTTGGACCCTCCCTTTAGACACGCGAAAAAAATTAGGACCCTCCCCACAAAAATAGGAGCCCTCCCCCCCCCGCTAAATAATGACACGTCCCTAAGTCTTAAGTTTGCATTTTGGTCTAGTAAGGAGTGACTTGGACGAGGAACGTAGTGTTCTAGTTGGGATATAGGGTTTTAAAAGATCAAACAAGTAAAATGGTCCCTTATCATTCAATGCCTTAAAAGTCAAAAGTAAAACTTTATAGTTGATCCGCTCAGATATCGGTAGCCAGTGTAGCTCTTGCAAAATAGGGGTGATATGGTAGTTCTTGCGAGACCCAGTCAGGAGACGCGCAGCACTATTCTGAACATGTTGTACTTTCTGTATCTGGGTTTTAGGTATACCAGATAAAAGGGAATTACAATAATCAAGTTTAGAGGTTACAAAGGCATGGATCAGAGTTTCACAATTCTTAAAGGAAATACATTTTCATATTTTGGCAATGTTGTAGAGGTGATAGTAAGCGGATTTACAAATAGTAGTAGCTTGCTTGTCCATGGACATTGCATTGTCGAACCAGGCCCCAATATTTTTGGCAGACGAAGAGCAATACACCCGTTCAGTCCCTACGGAGAGGAAGTTGAGCATGGGCGATGGGCGGTGGCGAGCTGAAATGACAAGAAGTTCGGATTTATCATTATTAAGCTTTAGCTTATTGGTAGTCATCATTCTTCGATATCTCTAAACAGTGTTCCATACGCAATATGGAAGAATCTGGCTCACCGCGTGCAGATGGACGAAAGGACATGTATATCTGGGTGTCATCGGCATAGAAATGATAAGACAAGCCGTGCCTTCGTATAACTTCCCCAAGAGGAGCTGTATACATAGTGTATAGGATAGGTCCCAGCACAGACCCTTGCGGTACGCCGCAAGAAAGTTTACGAGTAGATGATCTCACATTGTCAATACAGACAAACTGGGTTCTCTCCGAAAGATAGAACCTGAACCAGGCGAGTGCTTTACCCTTTATGTTAAAGTATTCTTCGAGTCTGTTTAGCAGGATTTTGTGATCAACCGTGTCGAATGCAGCTGAGAGGTCCAAAAGAACGAGAACCGCACACCCACCTTCATCAATTGAACACAGGATGTCATTGTGTACTCGGGTGAGTGCCGTCTCAGTGCTGTGACCTATTTGATATGCAGACTGAAAAAGCTCTTTCATGTTGCCCTTCACTAGATGAGAGTCTAATCGCGCAGCAGCAACTCTCTCTGTTGCCTTAGAAACAAATTGGAAGGATCGAGATTGGCCGAAAATTCGGGAAAAGTTGGTGGTCAAGAGAATCTTTTTTGAGACCAGGAAAGATTGCAGCCTCCTTGTGATTAGTGGGCACAGTTGAAGTATCTAGAGAAAGGTTAACAATTTTGGTAATTACAGGGAGCAGATGATCAAAGCAGTCCTTCAGTAAAGCCCCCGGGGTATCGGATCCAACAGACAGGACTTCCCAGCCTTGGCTCTTATAAGGGATGACAGTTCATGAGGGTCTGTTGGGGCAAGCTCCGTGAGCTCATGGGATCATCGGCGACAAGTGTCCACAAGATCTGGGTTACTGGCTAGTACTAGGTTACTCCTAATATTTTGGACTTTTTCACAAAGAAATCAGCAAACTTGTTAGCCAAGTCTAGGGGATTGTCATGAGTTGGCAGTTTGCGCTCAGCCTTAAGATGTATCAACTTGGTGAAAGTTGTGAATAAGACTCTTTGATTGGAGGAGTTATTCTCAATTAGCTCAGCATAGAATTGCATTCTAGACTCGTATAAGAGCATGTTTACGAGATTACATTGGGTCACAAACATTTCCCTGTGAATGGTTAAGCGGGTCTTACGCCATAAGCGCTCAAGTTTCCTTCTCTTTCTTTTTTCGTCAGCAATGTGATCATTATACATGGTGCCTTGGGCCTCATGGTTACTATTCGTTTCTTAGCTGGTGCATGAGAATCGAGCAGAGATGAAAGTGTGTTGTAGCGCTCAGCAAGATCCGTGACGTTGTCAAAATATTTGAAATAATTTAGCTCGGAGTTCTCAATATCTTGGATGAAAACTTTCCTATCAACAGACCGCAGCTTCCGATAGGAAACTTCTCTCCTTTCAAAATTTGGTTTCTTCATTGAGAGTTTGCAAGTAACTGCTGCATGATCTGATATTGCAGGATCATATACTTTAACATTTTTAACGAACTCATCCGGTGATCTGGTTATTACTAGATCCAAGGTATGTCCATTTTTGTGAGTGGCTTCATGAACATGCTGAGAAAGGTTGAAGTCATGGAGTAAGTTAGAAAAACGATTTGCAGCCCGATCTTCAGGACAGTCTAGATGAAAATTAAAGTCTCCAACAATGATGAGTGGTTCAGTGGAGACAGATAATTTCTCAAGCAATGTACCAAAATCGTGTAGAAACATCGACACATTTAGTCGATTCTTTTTAGATTTACATCAAATCCTTTCCGCTATGTTCTCTGGTGCAACAACTAATACATGGAATATGTACATATGATTCAGTCGTATATTATATATGCTTTATTATGCAAGAAATCCTTGAGAGAAAGGGAAAATCTTCGAATTTCACACGGCTATATCCCACACTTTCCATGCTTGTGCCTGGGAAATTCAGCTTTTCCCATGGATGTTGTACATGTTTTATGCTCTGAGAGATTCCCTGTCTATCCAGGTACACTGGCTCGTTTTATGAATTTGTTAAAAAAAACACTTAGTTCTTATAGCGAAAGAGGGTTTCACAATTTACATCAAATCCTTTCCGCTATGTTCTCTGGTGCACCAACTAATACATGGAATATGTACATATGATTCAGTCGTATATTATATATGCTTTATTATGCAAGAAATCCTTGAGAAAAAGGGAAAACCCCACCGATAAACATTTACTACCGGTAGTGACGTATCGGGATTCCCAGAAATGAAGGCAAAAAGTGTCATCGACGGAAATAAGCCGACTATAAATTTGTTATGAGCTTCAAAAGCAAACGATTCCTTTACATGAAGAAGGTTTCTCATAAAAATACACGGAGAATTCCACAGTTTCTATTTGCAAGTAAGTACGAATTATTTTGAGCTTACACTATTTTTCATATACACTATTTTTAGGTTATTACATTTAACGAAATTTCCTTTTAAAGACGAACAGAGGACGAACAGAGGACGAACAGTACAGATAATCAACACTACGTATTTTGAAAATCATTAGTTCCTTGATACAATTCACGTTTACTAAAGGAAGGTCTATATAGGTAAACCAAAAAAGAAAAACGACTTTATATTTATTGTATTTTTCGTTTTTACTTTCACAAAATTTGTACAAGTCTAGAAGTGTAGAACTAGCCAAACCGATTTTCACTTTTGTCGAGTACGATTGAAATTCAGTATATTTTTTACTCGGTAAAAAATATTGTGAAATGAGAAAGATGTTTTTTTTATAACAAGTTAGGATTTGCTCATTTATATTTTAGAAAAGGGTTCTTTCCATTGAGAGCCTGCCAAGTCTGGGGTCGACGAGTGAGATTGTAAAATGTCAGTATTCATAGGGCCGGTCGATGGTCATTTTGCAAATAATCATTTGAAAGACTTTAGCTTGGTTTAGAATTGTAGCACAGTATGCTTACTTTCAGGTAAAAAAATCCGATTTTACAGTAAAAGGCTTTATAACATGAATAAGATGCTTTACAAAAGTGGAAAAGTTCCCCGGGAAAGTTCCCAGATCTACAGGGAACGGAAGTTAGGCTCCATGATGACGTTTAGGGGATTCCCCGAACCCGCGCGCAACATAAAACACACTGACACAGCGAAATCCTTTTTATATTTTGGTCGATTCTTTAGCAAAAAGTGCAGGAACATCTTCTGACAGTCTGTACGTAAGAGCTGTTCTTCGCTTAGGCCGGGGTCAAACATTCAATACAATATTTGTGAATATTTCTTTATGAATTTGTTTATGAACAAGCTTTTCAGAACCGGCTAAATGGTTTTAAATATGCATAGTCAGCGATGTTTAACTTTCCCTTATTTTAATCCATGTTGTCGTTTTCTAAATCACTCATGATCACTAAAAACGTAGCTTCGGGAAAAGCGTTGAATCGACTTGAACACAGTTCAACTCGGGTCTTTAAAGATCTTTAAATCTAGATTCTCGTCGTGTGAAATTATTCAAAATGAACTGATTTGATCGCTGAAACAAATTGCGCTATAGAATACAATATTTAAGCATTAGAGCACAACTTTTATATGACTTTATCGGCGCAGAGAGCACGCGTGATGTTGGGAGAGACACGAGAACTTTGTAAAATCACGAGCCGCAGTTGAAAGGGAATGTATGAACCGCTTCGGGCCCAAACCTAAGCTTTTTTTCTTTTTATGAGAACCAGAAAATGACCCGTCACTGTGACAAGCGTTTTAAATCATTTACCTATTTTCGGAAAGTTTTCTCCCTGACAAGAAATGGAGAGAAGACTCCGTATCAGTAATCTTCATTAAATGCGAAGCTCAGCAACATATTCACGTTGAGAGCTTCCTGTGTTACAAGCCGCGCGCCCAAAGTGGCGGGAAAAAACAGCCATTCAGAAACATTCCTCCGACAGAGGAAAAGGATTTTAGTATATAAGATCTGTATTGTGTAGTAAGAACGAATGCCATTGTTTCTCTTGGTATCAACCTCATAGTAAAAGTTTTAGAACGTCCAGTTGTTCAATAATTGAATTTTTCCAGCTGAAATACACTCTAAAATCCGTCACTGATTTTGTAACATTTTTTCTGACGAAATTTGTATTACGCCTCAAGATTTTCTACTCTGGTAATCCTCATAGCCAAATTATCATGGTAGTCGTAGCAACATTCCAATGTTAATGAAATTTAGAGGATATGATCTTTACTAGATGAAAGCTTAAACTTAGGAGAGGTGATACCTTGATCAGCACAAAAATGATTTTTTTAATGATTTCTTACCGGCTTTGTGTAAAAAAATGGTTAAGAAACTGACTGCTGCCGAATAAAATTATCAAAGAAACAGATGACCAAATGTAAATTTCTGGTCTGCCTAGTAGAACGACAGGACTGGTTGAGACCTTTAGAGACAGTGCAATAATTATCAGGAGGGGGCGTAAAACTAGATGGGGGCCTAAGGTAAAATGCAATGGAGGGAGGGGGGGGGGGCTCTACGTTAAATTTCTCACATAAGGGGAGCGGGCTTACTTAAATTTTCCATTTTCAAAACATGTTTTCCAAATGTTTACAGATGCATTCTTTTTACAAGCCAGTTGATGGGAAAAATGTTAAAATTAGATTGAAACATAATATATTCATGTGCAAAAGCTAGTATCAGACAACATTACGGGCCTCCCCAATAAAGCACTTCGCATCATACAAAGTTCACGCCCTGGCAGCCATGCCCTGTCCGTCCTTCTTTTAAATAGAGCGAAGCGTTTCCTGGCATTCTCGTACCCAGAGCCCCCCAGCTCGTCTGCTCGCAGGGGAGGCTCTGGGGACATCCATTTGAGGGCCGTCGCTGATTGGCTAATTTTGAGCGTTGGAGCATGCGCTGAAAGGTCTTTCTCTCAGCGGCTCTGTATTAAATCTCGCGCATGCGTCAGTGGCTGTCACCAGAGCCTCCCCCGCGAGGTTACGAGCCGGGGAGCTCTGGGTTCGAGAATGGTTTCCTGGTGAAGTGTTTCAATTTGGGGAATGCCAAAGTTATTGCAACTTAAAGCGAATTTACAGCCTAGTTCCTGGCTAGTCCAGTCCCTGAACTCTCCTTCGCGGCTCCGTTGTTTCCTGTGGTCGCCGAAAGGAGAGTCCAGAAACCTTTGGATCTAATACGAAAATAGCTACAGCAATGAAACTTTACATCAATGTTAATTCTTGTACTAGCAAAATTTTGACAGTTTATGTTTCCATGACAACCAATTTAAAGGGATGTGCGCCATATTTGTCCTTTTTTGGGACATAACTTAAAATGGGGAACAGAAAACCTCATCCTATTCTGAAAATACGATGGAATTTTCCTTTACTGCATCGATTCCTTCCATATAACGCCTTTTAAGGCAGACCACCTTAAAAATTAGCGGAGATAGGAGAAAAACTTTGTTGCTAGGGCAACAGTTCTCACGATCACGTGACCCTGGACACGATTAAAAGGCGTTACCAGCTGCAGAAGTTCATGAAGATTACGAATTTAGGGTCAAAAAGTAGGAAAATTGGCGGTAAGTTTCCCCCGTTTTTGATTGAACGTAAATTTTAAACGGTACTTACAGATACTCTAAAATTGTGTCTCCATAGCAACTAAATACATGGAACAGTTAAGCTCGGGGGTCGTGTTACTCATACCAAGTTCCATCTCGCTATTTTGTGAATATAGTTATTTGCAAAAACTGCTCTTTGCCTTAAGAATCCGCGTATAAGCCCCACCCCCTTTCAAGTCAGGCCTTAACACACCTGAGGAAGGAGATTTCAGGGACTGGACTAAGTTCCTGGCGTTCTGGGTGGGCATCCTGTGGTTGGTAAGACATGTTTGACGTGACGTCACAGGATACCCTCTTTCGGCCCAGTGCTCGCTGTGGCAGTCGCAATTTGTAATAATTGTCGCAATTTGTAATACCTGTCGCAATTTGTAATAAAGTTGTCGTAATTTGTAATACCTGTCGCAATTTGTAATAAAGTCATCGCAATTTGTAATAAAAGAGCTGTCGCAATTTGTAAGACACCTCCGTCGCAATTTGTAATAAACAAAGCTGTCGCAATTTGTAATACACCTCCGTCGCAATTTGTAATACGCAACTATCAACTCGCCTGGTTTGAGCTACAAATGAAGTAGGAAAGTAATTCAACTGAATATAGCTGTTGCCATTTAACTACAATAATTTTGTTATTTGTGTAAGGTTTCATTTATGGAAAATGGAAAAGAAGTGCCACGTAATGCCATGGAATGACAACTTCTCCAGCTCTCCCTTTCTATCTCATATTCTTTCCTCGGAGCGTGCACATCTGTCACAGTTTTGCACGAGAACAGCTGGGTTTGATCACTTATTTAGCGAGTTTAGGAGCGACGAGCAACGAATATTTCCAACGTGACTCCGAGTAAAAGTCGTACAAAGTTTCACCACTTTCCTGATATCTCACAGTTTTTGGAAATCCGCATTTTCCGATAAAATTACCCAATAAAAAGGAATGTTGTATTGAAGCGGTGTGGGTGTTAATAGTGCTGCCCTGTTTTGTGGAGATACCGAGACTTGTGCAATCGAATTAGTTTATAAGTTTATAGCTGTGTGGCACCTTTTTGATTTGCGGATTGGACCTACAATGTTGGCAACTTGCGTATCTAATCTGGCCAGGATTTTTGCCATAATACCAGGCGGTGCATGACGAATATTATGAAACTGTTGCCTGTCATCCTTTAGTTTAAACGGAGGCTGTGGCACCAATTGTAATTCTTGATAGCTGTTTCTTACAAATTGCGACTGGTTTCTTACAAATTGCGACAGCTTTTTTTATTACAAATTGCGACGGAGGTGTATTACAAATTGCGACAGCTTTTTTATTACAAATTGCGACGACTTTATTACAAATTGCGACAGGTATTACAAATCACGACAACTTTATTACAAATTGCGACAGGTATTACAAATTGCGACAATTATTACAAATTGCGACTGTACACTCGCGCATCCTCACGGCTCATCTCCGAGCACAGGAAGCCCACCCATAATGCCAGGGACTAGGCTGATAGTCAAACGTTTACATCATTCTTCCTCAAAATTGTATCCTTTCAATTTTGCTCAAAACTCCAATATTTCTTTTTGATCACTAGAAGAGTAGGCATACAGATCAAAGCCTTACATCTATAAGACAGAGAATCTCGAAACCATTTTAGGTGCTGGCGACAGGTCAAAATACATGATCGTAAGAAATCAATGTTTTATACTTTATGTACTGAAAATGCAGAATTCAAGATTTTCTTATGACTTTATAAGAAAGCTGATTCTCGCAATCCCGTTTTCTGACAAAAAACGCAAATTACGCAGATGTTTACGGGGGAGCATGTACCATTCGCCATTAGTAAAATAGTTGCTGACTGTAGCTCTTTAACTACAGGGTGGCAACAAAATGAATCAGATCCAAAGAGAGAGCATCGAAGAGATTCTTGAGGAGCTAGTCGATGATATCATACCAGTTGACATGCTGCCGTATCTTCGGTGCCTCACTCAAGATGACAGGGAGCACATTGCTTGTGAAGAGGAGAACAAGGGTTGTAGGAGAGCTGCAATGGCACTTATAGACAGACTGAAGAGAAGGAAAGATGGTCTGAGGCAGCTTGTCTATGCAATGGACAGAACAGGAACGTCACATCTTATTGAACGTAAGTCTTTAACGCGACTTTCATAATTCTGCGAACTCTCACTTGACATTTCCGAATCCAAAATTGCGTTTTGGCTTCCGTCAATAAAACCTTTTGACTAAAGTCCACGAATGTAATTTCCGGAGTTTGGCTTGCATTTTATATTTTCATTGTGTTTTGAAGCCTATGCTAGACACACCCGTTCACACGCCCCTTTGATTGACGGAAGCGAAACCGCAGTGTCGGGAAAGAGCCTGGGTCCGACTTCGGACTTCGACCAAAACATGATTGAGACACTTTTCTTCTTTTTTTAGCTTTCTCGTATGTTTTTTTTCTTTTCTACAAAATCTCTTTCTATTGTTTGAATATAATTTTAAATTTTGGCTGGTACCATTTGCGTATTCCAACTAGCATATGAACAACTTTATTTTTTGTTGATCAAAGTATCATCTCCCCAATGTTTACATCATTTTGTTTTTCAAAGTGATATCCAATCTCGTTCCCAGAACCTTCTCCGCTGTTATTGTTTATCGTAGTCTCTGGCGGCAAATCTGCACGTTTTGACAAATCCTGGTCAAAGCCATTCTTGTACCCAGCGCTCCCCGGCTCACTCGTCACTTCGCAGGGGAGGCTCTGGGCCGTCGCTGATTGGCTCATTTTGAACGTTGGAGCATGCGCTGAAAGGTCTTTCTCTCAGCGGCTCTGTATTAAATCTCGCGCATGCGTCATTGGCTGTCACCAGAGCCTCCCCCGCGAGGTTACGAGCCGGGAGCTCTGGGTAAGAGAATGGGTCAAAGCGTATTTAATCACCAATTTCCCTTGCGCCATTTTATATCTTAAAATAAGCTTACGGAATTCCAGGTTATATAACGTTCTGTTACTTTTGTCATTTCAGGGCTCGGCGAAAGATTACGCGCTAACGACTACCGCAATGCTCCATATCAATCATGATGGCGGGTGTTAACTTCTGCTCCTAAAGGTGGATCTTGATAGGATGATAGCTAGAGAAAATGAGCACAAACATTTTATACTGCAATTTTCATATGCGCCGAGAGACATTGAGGTAAAAGGTCAGTGTAGATAACATCCCCTAGATCTTAATAATTATCCATATCATACAAAGCTGAATTCATTGATTGTTTTATTATTCACTCAGAGGAGCTCTGCGCCAACTAACAAACCGCGGTTTGGCTTCCGTCAAGCGAACGAGTGAACATGAGTGAACTGTGGGTGATTTCACACAGGCTTTTTGAACTTACATGGGCTAGCTATAGGGTTCAAAACAAAGTTTTCCACCATAAAATGCTAACGAAACTTATGTAAACGCCTGTAAGCGCCTGTCTTAAAATGTTCGATGGACGGAAGCCAAAAACTAGTTTGGCGTTTGGATCTGTAAAGTCGGAGTATCGCAGAATTATGAAAATCGTAATAATTTTCGCTACTAGAAGTGGACGTTGAGAGGACATTATCGAGAGAAAATAAGCACTTTTAAAGCGCAGATGTCCCAGTTAGAACAGCGTAGGGCTTTTAGTAGCTACAGCAGTCGAGCTCCTCAACGGATGACATGAGTGACGCAACACGGGGGTGTCTTTTAGGAAACATATTTCATCTAGTCACCGGTAGTTGAGCTTAGTAGACAGCGTCCACGGAAACGCCGGATTATTTCGAGAGTGAAGAATATTTTACCCCATCTCGTACCCAGAGCCCGTCATCTTTTGGCCAGCGGCGAGATTCAGGGCTCTGGGGGAACCGATTTTTTAAAACCCAGATTCTGGGTTTCCGGTTTGATTGTTGTATGAAAGTTCGTTACGTTTTTGACCTACCACGCATGCTCACAAATCGGATTCCCCCAGGGCCCTGAATCATGCCGCTGGCCAAAAGATGACGGGCTCTGGGTACGAGGTTGGATTTTACCCGGTTCGGCTGCCCACACCACAACGCACCTCTTTTAATTTTAAAATCCGAATTAACCTCTTTTCTCCTCATTATTAAGTTGTAATTTTAAAATCGAAATTAAGGGCCTGTAAAGGCATTCGACGTGCTACGGAAAAATATTCTCGTCGCGTCGCAATTTATGCTATGATAATCAGCTATATATCGTTTGGAAGCTAAAAGATAGCTCTATCTTGTGAAGTTGTTCCGTTTAGTGAAGTTTAAGTTTTTCTTGTATTTTTAAGACCCCGAACTAAAAACTACCTTGTTTTACTTGAGAAGCTCCAGACCATCTTGTTAACGTTTTGTTGCACCGTTTTGTTGCACCGAATTTCACACACAATCAAGTGGCGGGCAATAGAGGAGAATGGGCCCGCAATTGAAGCAGAAAAACAGTTGCACGTTATTTGAGGTTTTAGAAATATACTTTAGTCATATTTAAAAAAAAAATTACCTTTCCTGAGACTCTCTCTTCCTCAGCCTTGCCTTGTGTGTGTGCGTCCTAGTATGAATACACAGCCTGTGATACAACGTTTATTGCAGTATTCCTGTATTGTAGAATTTTCGAGGACTGCTGAGTTATCAAAAACGTTTTGTTTTTACATAACCCACGCGGCATCCAGGATCTCAAGAAAGGAGAAGGGCAAAGTGAAAATGCTGGAGGCAGGCAAATATATGTGGAAATGTTTTGAAAAAATGGGGGCCGGGCCGGGCGATTTTTTTTATTTACGCCCACTTCATGGCACTTAGAAATTTTGAGGCAAGTTATTAAGAAAAAAGGAAAAAGTATTCATGGTGGTGCGAACCCTCAACCCTGTGCAAATTACACATTCATAACCCAACATCTTACACATGAGCTACGAGAGAGTTCGCAGGTCAATATCCTCCTTCTAATTCACTCATAGAACGAGAATATGTGAATCATAATGAATATTTATACTAGTTAGCCGCCATCTTGAAGTGGGCGTAAAAAATAAATTCGCCCGGGACGGCTCCCCTCCTCCTCTTCGCCCTCCGCTTATCCGCCCCATGTACGTTTCATATCACCGAGAGACAACAGAGGAAAAGCACGCCTGAAATCCTCACTATAATCATAATACCATTTAAAAGTTATCATTGCTACGACGTTAGGAGCAGCAACATATTCGGTGGCCACGTTCATTTGGGACGCGATGGTTTGCATGCGAATTTGCATAACGAATTCTTACTTGGAGAAAGATTGCAAAAATATTTCCTCCGAACAGCAACACGATATTTGGTACCATGAAGCCTTGCGATGTAAATGCCCTTTGGCATACAAGTCTAGAGTAGCCACAAACATAATATCATAAACCACGTGGGCCTCTCTCGCAGCATTTCACTATTAAGAAACTTCTAGTTTATGTTTATTATAAGTGGCGCTATCGATTTCGAGTCCATAGTTGCTTCTCGACGATGCAGCCAACGCATTTTGTTATACAAATGAACAAATGTATATGTCTGCATTATATACAACTCACATGAAAAGCTATGGACTTGAAATCGATTTGGAGAAAGTTTGGAGAAAGTCAAAGATTGAGACTTCAGTGAATGATGATTTTCAGATTCCATTTCACTTGCCATTTGGAAGCCTTCATCAACCGCGCTGATTTCGGCCATCTTTCTTTTGGAAAAGTAAATTAGTACACCCGACAAAGCACAAGCACACGAATTGTTAGTGACCATTCTCGAACCCAGAGCTCCCCGGCTCGTAACCTCGATGGGAAGGCTCTGGTGACAGCCACTGACGCATGCGCGAGATTTAATACAGAGCCGCTGAGAGAATGACCTTTCTGCGCATGTTCCAATGCTCAAAATCAACCAATCAGCGAAGGCCCTCAAATGGATGTCCCCAGAGCCTCCCCATGCGCAAGATTTGATACAGTGCCGTTGCGTTGCTGCGTATGTGCGCTTCTACTTTTAAAATCAGCCAATCAGAGAACGCCCTCAAATGGCTGTCACCAGAGCGGGTTAAATAAAACCTCTGACAATACGTTTTCCTATTCTATAAATATATGTTTATCGCTCAAGTGTATTAAGGCCTGGGTCAGCCCAAAAAATCAGAAAATTACACTTTCAAATATCTTTTCTAATCATAATGATGGAGCATGAAATTTTCAGGATAGTTAACATTTCATTTGGGCTGATACACTCGTCACGTGGCCAGTCACGTGACGTTTTCACTTTTCAAAGTTTAAAAATTCCTTCGGTGGTGAGTTTTACTCCTTTAAGTTTTTTAGCTAATAATATTTCTCTCTTAGGGTTTAACATAGTGACGTTTTTACATGTGGAAAAAGTTTGCTCCTTTATGGTGCTTTAAGGGGCTGATATATTAATTAGGTCACGTGACCTGGTTCCGACCCTTATATCTCGTTAACAGTAAAGAATAGTTCAGCAGCCAAAACGGTACGATGTTTCTATTGCTGAGGTCTATCCATTTTCACCAAAGCTGTATTGTTAGATGTTTTCTCCATCACCGGAAAAGCAATTTACTGTTTCGCCACGTGACGTATCTTGTGATGTCACTCCGCAGTTATAGCACCAAAATATTAAGCTCGTCGAGTTTTGTCACTGTGCCAAAAATTAGCCTTCCTTAAATAGATTAGGGTTAAAGCAATTTAAGGCACATTTTGCGTTTTTGGGGGCTAGCCCCAAGCCCATTTCGAATCCCAGGCCTTAATGTGCTTGAGCGTATCCAGAAATATTACTGACAAGGGTACACTTGAAAATGCCCACGTGCTCAAAACGTCCTTATTCTACTTTTATTTCTATCAGGGGCTGTTTTTGTCTTATGAACATCTATTAACAAAAGCAGATCAATTTCATTTCCCTCCAAACTGCCTGCTTAAACTTTTCGCTCCTCAGAGCATAGACATAGGCATTTATAGCAGAGCTGCACGCTACTAATGTCGCAGCCCACACTCGAACAACCTCCTGACTTGGATCAACAATAACTATTATACTAAATGGTGCAAAACAAATCACAAACGACCCGGTAATAATGGCTGTGGTAGTAGTGGCCGTTTCCTCGCGTAGGAGTCTGGACGCTAGAATCCCTTCGTTATGACTGTTAAACTCCAAAGACTTTAACTGCGCGTGTATAACACGCCTGTGTCTTCTAGCTATAAGATATATTTTTACATATATCAGCAGAACTAATAAGATTACAAAGTACTGCAGAATGCCCTCTATGAGGCCATAAAAGCCTTCCTCCTCGCTTAGCAACAGCGCTTGAATGATGGACAGTGTATATATCAAGACCACCACTAAAAGCAGACGTGTTTTCGTGGCGAAGGCACTGTACTGAAACGGCTTGCATATCTCAAGAAGCCTGTTCACGGCAATTCCAAGAAGGAGATTCAACGATGTCTGAACAAGCACTCCAAATATGGTCTTCTCGAATACTTCAAGTCCATCTGTGTTTGGTTTAGAAAACAACAAGTAACGAAGACGGGTTGTGCAACGCCGCACACTACAAAATCCAGCAGAGAAAGTGCAGCGATAAAAATGTTCATTCCTCTTTGAAAGTCTTTGTTTCTTACGATGATATATAATACAGTTGAATTGCCAATAATACCAGCAATCGAGAATATACTATTTATAACAGACAGAGTTATAGAATGAAATAGTTGAATCGTCGTCATCATTTCCAGTTGTTGTACAGCTTCCAGTTGCACGTTTTTTAATCCCTAAAAGGGTCAAGAGAAGAGGTTATTTGAAATGCTGTCAAAATAGCTGAAACTCCATACGATGTTTTCTTCGTCCAAGCAGGAGCTTTACTTTTGATAATGTAATCGCTTGCTGTGAGCCTATAAGATAAAAAGATGAACTCACATTAACTTTTCGAGTTTGAATTGGCATATCAAGTTACCATTTTTAAATTAAAATGGCTTTGGGCAAGTGAATTCAAAACTGACATTTATTTGAGCACTGCGCAATGTGCTTGTGCTAATATTGACGGCAAGGAAATTAATTTTCAAAAAGAATGACAGAGATGTCCCCCTCTCTTGTTGAGACGTTTAACAGCCTGGTAACATTGTTCACACGACACAGCCAAACAAATTCCTGTTTAGAGAAAGTAAAAAAAAAGAAAACCACCAAATAAAAAACGCTAAAAGCTAAAGGTTGATTCACACTCTAGACATAATGGCGTTAAAAACAGTTACAGTGCCACTCAAGCCAGCAAAAAGACCCATTATCCAAGGGAACAGTAGCGAAAGAAAAATGTGTTTTGCGCGCGCCGTGAATATTTTATTGATGTTTGAATCTTGTTGTTACGTCACAGGAACCATTGTTCATCCCTACAGCGATAATTGAGCGAAAAAAAAAACGTAAAATCGGAAATATTCAAAAAATCAATAAAATATAAATGGCGCGCGCAAAACACATTTTTCTTTCAAAACTGTTATATTGGATAATGGCAGGGCTAATAATGGATCTTTTGATGAAATGTGGTTGATCGGCTCTGCCTTTAGTGTAGATCAATGTCAGGAATGCTGCAGGTGGCTGCAGTGTTTCGCTTTTACCGCGACAAACAGTATTCGGTATCCTTAATGTATTGTGTATATATATAGAATTGATTATGTGCTAACAAATTGAATTGAATAGGCCATTTGCACTAACAGGGTCACGTGACCAAATCCCGTACATTCTGAATAAAATCTTGAAAATTGAACTCGCTGCCATTTGCTCCAGGTTAGAGATTTTAAGCTGAAACTTGGGTTTCTGACTAAAATCAATTGGTTCTTTGTATTTCTAGAATTGATTTTGACAAAATATCTCGTTAAGAGGTAGTTGGGGTCACGTGACCCGGTTAGTGCAAATGGCCTATTGAATTGAATTGAATTAGAGCATTCAAGTCGAAACATGTGAAAAGACGACTAGGAAACAAATGCCAGTGTTATTTTGACTGATAGGTTGAAAGCGAGATGATTAAGCTACTTTTATATCACGCGTGTGCGCCATTTCAGCCAATCAGCGAAGGCCCTCAAATGAATTTCACCAGAGCCTCCCCTGCGACAGTGTGGAAGAGACGAAACCAATTCCTAACCTTTGACTAGAAATTGATAAATTTTGTTTAAAAGCCTTTTGCGGGAATAGGAAAATGCACCGCCATCGGTAATCAAACTAGTGTAAATAAAGGGGCTGACCTTCAGTACACTCTTTTTTTATAAGAACGTCCAATTTTCAGTTGAGGCTGGGCCGTTCTTATTTTTGGAGCAGTTTGAGGCTCGAAATGTTCTTACGATGTTCTTAAATTTGAGTGACGTCTCATGGCAGGATACTTACCAATGAAGTATTAAGAAGAGTTTTAAACAAATTAAAAATTACAAATTGAAGGTCGTTATTATAACACATTTGATTCTACGCATCACTCAAAAAAATATATTTTGCTCCTATCTGAGCCTCGGGTATATTCTTAGCATGTTCTTAAAATTTGGGTAAATTTCAGGCTGAAACGTTCTTATAAAAAAGGTTCTTATAAAAAAGAGTGTATCTCAGTCCAACTAGATATCACGATGATCGTTTCTCATTAAGAAGTAATTGAAAGGTATCACTAAAACTCAATTCCCTTTTATATGATCATCATACTCTAGTTGGATCAGAAATGCCTTCCTCGAACTTTATTACTCCGCAAAATTAAAAACTTCTCATGTTTTCCTCTTCCCAAATACCATTTTCTAATTTTTAAGGATAAAGGTCACATCTCACGTTGCTTTGGAAACGCTTGTGAAAATGACTTGTCTGTTTCAGTCCCCTTGAATCCATAAGGATTCCATTGAACATAGCATATAGACCACCCCCATAGTTTTTGCAGCCGCCATCTTGAATGCATGCGAGCCCATGCCTTAACCCTATTCAGACTGGGCGTTTTTGACCATCTGTGACTGGGGGGGGGGGGGGGGGGCTAATTCGCCCCCCCTCTAATTCGCCCCCCCTCTATATCTCTGGAACCACTGTGGCTATGATCATCAAACTTTCACACAATGATCACGAGCCTTAGACAAATCACCACACTCATTTTTGTCACGTGGGAGCAAAATGTGACGTCACAATGACGTCATTCTCAATGTTTTATCAATTTTTAGGTAATTTTAATTTATAACTTCCAAAAACTTGGTAGATAATACTCTAAAAGCCAACTAATTAACATCAAGATAATGTAAATGTAGTAATTTGTGACATTAACACATAAATTTTATTTAACTTGCGTCATAATGACGACTTTTGAAAATATTGTCCGCCATCTTAGATTTCATTTAATAATTTCCATTTGACTCTTCAGATAAATACTCAATGAGAAAAAATGGTCAAAATGTACAAAATACTCATCAAAGAAGTGTTTGACATTCAAAAAGTTGAATTAAAAGGATATTTGTGAATCCCAGAGCTAGTTTTAGACCATATGTTAAAATGAACAAAAAAAACTACCCTCCCCCAAAGACTTTGTGTCAAAAATTAATTAGCCTGTACATAAATTACTAATGAGTACAAGCTCCGATAGTCATAAATTGGGCAATGTGTCCAACATTAAGCTTGAAATATGAAAAATTCACGTTTTTTTCGAGTTTTGCAAAACATGCATGTCAAAAATTGGTTGCCATGGAAACTGGTCCGTTAACACTGACATGTCATTGACACCAAAATGTCCCCAGATAAATTTAGGAAAAGTCACGAAGTTTCACCATCATAACTGCAGTGGTTTTAGAGTAATAAGGATTTTACTGGAGGGGGGCGCGAAAAGCCCCCCCCCAGTCTGAATAGGGTTAATATACATCAGATGTGGGAAGGTTGAGTGGAATACCGCCGAATATACAACGCCATTCCTGTATTCTGATTAATGGCTGTGGGGTGGTATAAATTGCAGTACATAGAGGATATTACACGGTGGCGCGAAGGGCGCTCATTCGTAATTGTTCTTGCCACTCGAAAATAAAACTAATATCTTCAAGCCACTGTGTAATTTTTGTTTTATTATATGGACAAAATACCAGAAAAAATTTATTGACCGATATCCTCTCACTAGTGAGGATATGGAAACTATGTCACTCAGGTCCCGAATGTAGCTTCATATGAGATCTACGAGTGGAGTATTCCCAAGTAAAACACTCGTGTCCACATAATAAAATATATTATGCGTTGCCATGGAAATCCACAACTGGATAAAGACCTTCTCTTGTGTCAATAAAATCGAATCTGCATGCATTGTCTGTGGTTAACGACAAAGATGTTATGTTCTAAGCAAATATTCACAATTTCAATTCGTGGAACTAATTCTCGTTAAAAGTTGCTAACAAACCTCACATACATGCCTAGGGGTTCGGGGAGATACATAAATCAGGCGATATAGTCTAGTCGCCAGAGGGGGTTCACGTGCAACCCCTGGGACATTTATGGGGACATATATATTTAGAACCCTTAGGGTGTCCAGAATCTGGTTTGAGGTGTCCCAAGCCCGAAAAAGGTGTCCCACGGCTACTTTTTGGGCCGTTTTTTTGTTTTTTTAATTATATTCTTTTGTTAATTAATTAGATTCAATGAGCCAATTTTACAGATTGTAGCACTGTACAAAAAAGCTCTTTAGATTCTAAAACTATACTTTTACAATCTTGGGAATACTCTGATCACATAGACTCGTTAAATTGCTGTCTCAGCCTTTTCCCGTCACATACGCATATCGTTTTGGTATTTCCTAATAGAAATACAAAGGCTGACAGAGTCTTAGAAAATATCTATCAGTAAGGAACATAACATGTATAAAACGGGCATGTAAATTGTACATATGTGTTCAGTCATTAATGACACTAAATAGCATAAGTTGTAAGACTGGAGTGCTTTTCTGAACAGTGCTACAGTATATAAAATTGTCTCATTGAATCTCATTAAATAACAAAAGAATATAATTAAAAAACAAAAATCGGCCCAAAAAGTGGCCGTGGGACACTTTTTGGGCCGTGGGACATCTAAAACCAGTTTCTTGATATGCTAAGGGTTCCAAAAAAGTATGTCTCGTACCGTTACCAGTTACTAGTTCCGGGGGGTGCACGTGAACCCCCTCTGGCGACTAGACGTTATTATGCCGCGTGTTAAACCCTCGAGTTATAACCTTCGAAAAAAGTCGAAAAAAGTCAAGCCATCAACCTAAGATCAATATTGCACGTTTTTAGAACTCGTTTTCATCAATAGTTTAATTTTTAAGTATGACTTGGCTCTAAATTAGTATTTTTTAATATAGCAATAAGCGGGCATTTATTGTATTTTAGCCTTTTGTTGAGATTTTTATTATATAATATATCATTTGTAACATTACGTATTTTACGTATTATATATGCACTTTTTTCAAAAAAACGTAACTTTTTTTGTGACTGGAAAAAATGTTCTTTTATTTTTAAATTTGTTTTTACGAATTTCTTAAAAACATCAACCACTAAGACAGCCAAGAGTCGAATGGTACATAACTAACTTGTGCACAGGTAAAAGCAAGCTTAAAGTACTATAGAGGTGTGAAGAAACCGGTAGATATTTTGTCCTCAAACGAAAAAGTGCAACTATCAATAGCGGGAAAGAAGACACAGAAAAGTGCAGAAATATAAAAAGTGGTTTTCTGTCATAAAGCTTGACAAATGATATTAACAAATGCTGAAGATAATTATCACTACATCTATTTTATGTCACGCGAATGTCAAATGCGTAAGATTTTACATCTGTATTTGCATCTTTAAAAGCAAAATTCTATCTTCAAAGCCATTCAGAAACTTCTCAAATTACGTTTTTCAAGAAACAGTTCAGAATACATGTAACTACTTGCTTGCAGACTAACTTGTCTTTGCATAGATAAAATAATTCACAAATCAAACGTAAAACTTTAGGATTCGCGTTTTGGGAATAAAAAGAAGTTCCTTGAAAGTAGCGATGAAAACGCATGTAAATAATATAACGTTCAATAAATCGGCGGTGAATAATAAAAACATAGCCAGTCGGAATTGCATTTCTAGCGTCGTTTGTTTTTGAGAACCAAACATTAACCTCTTTACGTCAAAATGTTAACGTGTATAGATGAGAACTTACCATGCAAAACCTGGCCGATGCTTTAAACCAAGAGACATCAAATATTATCGAGATTATCCCTAAATTTATATGGCAAAAGTGAAAGATTATCGGAGGGCGCAATGTGAATTATACACCTGCACTTGCCTTAAAGTAAACTTTGAGCGGCGTGAATA
Source organism: Scolanthus callimorphus (assembly GCA_033964015.1). NCBI lineage: Eukaryota > Metazoa > Cnidaria > Anthozoa > Actiniaria > Edwardsiidae > Scolanthus > Scolanthus callimorphus. Next base: position 150,885 of record JAWWUD010000043.1, read on the forward strand.
AAAAGAAAAAAAAACATATACACGAAAAGGCATGACATGCTCTGAACATCATGACAAGCTGAGTAAATATGCCAATATGGCGAGAAGTTCACGGACCCGCAATTTTGCTCCAATTTTTTGTCGCGCGAGTCGCGGCGATTTTTCTCGCACGTACGCGGCAACTCAAAATCACTAATGTAAATGCAAATCGACGCGACCGACCGCAATTTTTGTCGCATGATGTCGCGGAGATTTATGTCCGAACCTCTTTGCAACTTGGTGCGATTTGAAGAGAAGAGAGCACAGAAATCGCACCGGATTTGCATCTCGTTAACACAAGAGAGTTGGAATTGCAACTCGCGCGAGAAAAATCGCCGCGACAAATGCAACAAATTCGCAAGTGTAAACCGACCTTAAAAAATAAAAATGCATTTTGCGCAATCTATTTCCAGCCGTTCGACAACACAAAAGTCGAACGTCAGTCGAATTTCTTCTGTCGAACCTTTCCTTTTCAAATGATGCGGCTTCATTAGACTTTATAATAGCAAAATGTCTATTGTTTTGGACTCTGGCACGACGTTTGCCGTAGCTGTGTCTCCACAAATGACTCCTTATTTGTACATATCCAGCAGTTGAAAGTTTATTTAACAAACCAAGACGATTATTTTATTAATATCTTGTGAATGACTGCTACCTCAATTAACCCTAGAATCGTGATACTACCACTTTCAGTGGCGCCCGAGTTATTCCCGTACTTTATAGAGTTTCCCGACTCGTCGCATATAACGGGTGAGGCTTTGTGATAAGCGCGAGGATCATTTTGACCCTAGAGTCCAAAAAGATTGGGTAAACTGGGTGATGACAGGGCAGGCCCGTAGCCAGGGATTTTTTTGTGGGGGGTGCTAATCTAGAAAAAGCGGACCAAAAGTGATATGAATTTATTAACCGCTAGTCAAAATTCACTAGAAAAAGCAAATATACGAAGCTGGCTGTATGTCAAAGTGACTCAGTCTACTGTTTGGCCCATTTAGTCACTAACACAGTGTTTTCAAACCCTTAACTGTGGGACCTTTTTGTCGCGTGGGAGGGGGGGGGGGTGATTGCGCACCCCCGGAATCACCCCTGGCTACGGGCCTGCAGGGGGCACCAGAGCGGCGACGGAATTAAGACAAGTGTCCGTAACTAAGAGCAAGAATATCCAACACGAGGTCCGGCTCCCCATCAGCATTAGAAAAGTGTCTATTTTTAGAAACACATGACCCCATTAAATTGAACAGAGACTTGCACGGAGCGGCATGTCCTAGAAAAAAAAAACAAGTGATACACATCCTTAGACCCCGTCCACACTACTAACACCGTTTTCAAACGAAAACGGATACTTTTTGCTCCGTTTTCAAAAAGATTTGCGTCCACACTTATCGTTTTCGTATTGTTTTCGCCGTTTTCGGTGATCGTTTTCGGCGTTGTAGTGTGGACGATAGCCGTATCCGGAGCAAAATGTCTCCGTTTTCGTTTGAAAACGATGTAGTGTGGACGAGGTCTTAGTTTAACCAAAACATGTCAACCTATAAAAATGCTCTTAACTGAGTTTTGATTGTGAAATATTGAAGAATAAATCGAAGTGTCTGGGTGTGCATTTGTGCGAGACTAGAAACGTTTCAATGTTCTCCGTTTTGGTGCTTGCTACAGTCTCTAGAGAAATGTCTTCAAAATAACAACCTCGTTCCCAGGGTCTTCTGGGTAATTTTCAAGATGGCTGGCAAAGGCTGGAGCCTTTCCACAGGGAGACCACACAAGAAAAACAGTTAAAATCCGATATGGTGGGCGCACAGCCGAGAACAGAGGACGGACATCGGAGCTAGAATTTATCTTAATCACTTGTTTGCGTTATCTTCCCGGCTGTCTGCCGGCCATATCGGATTTTAACTGTTTTTCTTAGGCGGTCTTAGGCTTTTTCTTAGGTTTATCTTAGGCGGTCTTCCTCCTGGAGCATGGGTGTATCATTAAGCTCCCTTAATGGGCTGTTAAAAAAACGTACCCCCCCCCCCCCCCCCCAAAAAAAAAATGCTCTACCCCTGTGGAAAGTTCAGACTCCTGTACAACCCCTGTGGAAATTTGAAGCTGACCCTGTGGAAATTCCTCATTCTCTTGTGGCCTGTGGCAATTCTAGTTGCAAATGAATATCCTTTGGAAATTCCAGGGTAAAATGAATGGCCCTGTGGAAATTCCAGGGTCAAAATCAACAAACCCTGTGGAAACTCCAGGTTCAAACTCAGCGACCCCTGTAGAATTTCCAGGTTCCTCGATAGGGGGGTGGGGTGGGGGTATAATATGGAACATCCCAATGCGTTCTTTTTTATTTATTTCTACTCAAGCATTTATTATTTATATAATTTTCGTTCACTTTAGTACCGTTACGTTGACATTCCCCGTTACAAAAACTTGCAATGGATCCCAGAAGAAACGGAGTGTATTACTACTTTTAGCAGCTCTTAGTGACACTGTTCTGTTTACAACTAGTTAAACATTCTAGTTACGGCATTTCCGATGTGTATGCGCGGGAACGTTTCTGTTTGGCTGTATTATCCCCCCCCCCAAAAAAAAAAAAAAAAAAAATTTCCGCCACTTTTGGCCCGCGCGAGGAGATACAGGAAACCCACAACAAAAATGTTGCTAGAGCTAAGAATGTGAAGATTGTAGGGGACTGCTTTCCATTTCTTTAATTTAATGTTTTAATAAATAAAACCAAAGCTTCGCGATTGAGTAGTAGCGAAACCGAGAACGAATTTACACCTAAAATCAACAGACGGATACCGGAAGAGAGCATTTAACAAATGTCCTCTGATTTGCCGTGGTATGTCCTCTTATACACTACGGAATGATGTAATAAGGTGGTCAAAATATTTAAAGGTTTATTACGTACATACGTACACGGAAAATCAAAGGACATTTTATACCACAACAAAAAATAAAAAAATAAAAACAGAAACAGAGCGCGCACGACCAAACGGTTTTACGCGAGCGCAGCCAATCAGCGCGCTGATGATGGCGCGTTCCGTGTTTTTTTTTATTGGTTTTACCCATGGCTGAGAGCCAATCACAGTTCGAGAAACGAGCGCGTTGTGGCATAAATTTTCCTGTTAATCGCCGGATGGCGGGATAAGCTAAAAAGGCGCGTTGGGCCGAAATCCCGAATTTGTTTGCCGTTTCAAAAGAAAGAAAAAGGGGTCTTTCTTGGTGTTGCAAGATGTATTGTATTTTGGAATAGTGCTATTGTATTCCATCTCATTGTTTCGTTCTACTATCTTTTGTCTTCTATTGTCTTTATGCCTCTGGTGTCTTGCAACACCAAGAAAGAGCCAGAAAAAGGCGTCCGGTGTTTAGTCAGAAACACAAGTGAGTTGAAACTTGTAAAGTGAGTGGTTTTTAGTGCGTTATTAGAGCGGATTTCACATGACTGTCGTGAAAGCAATTGCAATTGAGCAATCACTAGCCATCAGAAACAAGAGTAATTACAACTTACTGCTGAATGGTTTCCAGCCCAGCCAATCAGGAGCCGAACCAATTCCTTGCTTGTAATTAGTTCGCAATTTGATTGGTTGATAGAAATAAGCAGCCAATGAGAAAGCAAACTAATTGCAAACACGACGGTCATGTGAAATCCGCTCTAACCCCGTGGGTTATGCGGCCAACGACGGTATCACAGGACCAGTGTCCTTCAATCGACAAAATCGCCTAAAGGTGTTTAGATCTTATTGTCATCTAATTCAGATCATGTGATGATTCGTTTGGGTGGTTACAATTGTACAATTTTTCTCACTCGACCGAGTGCACGAGTGTATGTGCAGAACTAAGAAAGAATCCCAAAAAGGAATCATCACGTGATCGGAATTGGGTGGCAACAAGATATGAACATTTGCCTTTGGGTCTTGTTCGTTCATGCACTTGATTCTCTGGTCAGAAGTCTGAATTCTAGCAGACGGGACATGGGTTTATTGTAAAGCCGGGGAAATATGAGGCACAAAATCCCTCAACAAAGTCGCGCAACATTGCTGCGTTGCAAGTCTAATGTTTGTTGCTCGTTTTTCATCAAATTCACAACTTGTCGCGCAACATTTTGTTTTGATGATCACACACGCGAGCCCAAGGCGGATTTTGCCCCTTAGCACCTCATTTCTATTGACCAACCAACTTGAATCGTAGGCAAAATGTTGCGCGACAAGTTCTGTGTTTGATGAAAAATGAGCAACAAAGCCAGAATTTGTGTCTCAAAGTAGAGCCGCGCTCTACTTTGCGCAACAAATTTACACAACCTGCAGCAAATGTTTTTGTTGCGTGACAAGTTGTGGCGCGAGATGAAAAACGCACAACATCGATCACCAATTTGCAACGCAACAATGTTGCGCGACAAGTTGAGGGATTTTGTGCCTCGTATTTCCCCGGCAGACATGAAGACATGAAACACTGACTCACGTTCAGCTCGAAATATGAACCAGATTCGACAACCACCTGAACGGCCTCGATCATGACCGCGTTTTAACACACTAACATGCTTCGGAGTGTACACACGGCCGATACGTTTCAGTACCCATACAAAGAACAAATTGATGACCCCTTGATACTATCAATTGGCCTTTTGCATTAGAGGTCACGTGACCCGTTCACCCTTAAAATGAGCAGCTTCACCCGTGGAAATGATGTTCAGAAATGAAAAGAGCATGGTGGTTTTAGTATTAAAGAAGCCAGTTCAGCTCTCTACGATGCATACGCGAAACAAAACTGCTTATTTTACTAGGATTTGTATGACTGGATAGCAAGGCTCGCAAACCCTACTAGAAAAAGTTCTATTTTTGATCCTATTCTTTGAGTTTGCATTGTATAACTTGCTGAAATTTTGGCTTTTTACTAAAATAAATGCTCTTTTCATTTCTGAGCATTATATGCGTGAAGCTGCTCAATTTAAGGGTATCCGGGTCACGTGACCTCTAGTACAAAAGGCCTATTATCTAACTATATTTACTAACACCAAGTGTTTGGTAAACTGTTCGTTATTTTACACAACTAGTAATAGCATATTCAGTCTTTCTCGTTTAGTTTTGGCGAGGACGACTTTTCATCTTTCAGTGCCGAGGTTTCATGTTCTTCTTCTGTGTTGCTGTTACCTTCCCCATCTTTATCACTCCCGCAAACCTCGTCTTCATTCTTATCGTCTACGTCACGTGACTGAGGTCCAGCTTCCTTACCTACGGCCTCCTGCTCGGTCTGATCCATCCGTGGGTACCTTAGAGGGATCTGGGTCTGAGGGTCCAGGACGGGTTCAATAGACACTGACTCAGTATCCCCAATGCGTTTCGAAAGTTGCTCAAGCATTGACAAATGCTCTGAGCTGGGAGGTCTTGTTTCTCCTGCCCTCAGAGGTAACATCCCGTCTTGTATTCCTACCTGTGCCGACAAGCGCTTGAGTGCAGAGATCGCCTGTGAGCCAGTTTCTTCCCTCTTGGTGTCCGTCTCCATCGTGATTTTCTTAGAAAGTTCAGCAAGTGCAGACAAAGGCTTTGAGCCCTTAACTATAGGACTATTTGCAACGGAAGACGTAACTGGTGGGATAGCAACTTGAGTCGTTGCGCAGGAAGTGGTAACCCCACTCGGGCCGGAACTGGGCCGAGGGACTATGGGTACATAGCGACCCGTACTACCGGTTGAGCCCGCACTAGTGGGAGGCGTTTTCTGCGGCTGCTGGTTTTGCGCAGGCGTAGCTGGCACATAGACGATAGTGACGTTTGTGGGAGCTGCGGTAGATTTTGAGGAAGACTGGATGTGGACTCGCGGGAGTGAATTCAGTACGTGATAGGGGATACCTTGTGTCTGACCGTTCGAAGGCGCCGCCGCCTAGAGGGAAAAACGTGAATTTCAGTTATACTAGTGTGACCAAGAGTGGATTAACAAGAGTTAGAATCTTTCGTACAGTATTTGTCCACATGACCGTCAGAAAAGTGTCTATTTTTAGATTTGAATTTCGCGCGCGAAAGTATTCTAATGCTCAGGTTCGAATGCTCGTATACCCAATACACAACAAATAGAGAATATCCTACCTTATCTTTGCGACTATAAAGGTTTTTCGATTGATCTGCGATCTCACAACTGTTTGCGTGGCGAGAAAGTGGGAACCCTGTGGATGACGAATTCTCGCGGGAATCCTAGTTCTAAAAATAGACACTTTTCTGACTGTGATTCGGGCGTACATAGTAAATATGGAAACTCTTGGTAATCCACTCTTGTGTGACATATTTTCATGCAAGAAGTGAACGAAATTCCATTGTTCTACGGCATTGAGGTTCCCCACATAGGATGTGTCCCTCTTTTTTACCACACAAAGTTGTCATGACTAGTAACATAATACAAGTGAAATAATTATAGATTTCGACTTGCTTGAGAAAAGTCTCCAGACCAATCAGATTAAAGAAAAACAAAGGAAGGAGAAACACTATTTTACGCTACGTTCCACATATATAAGAAGTCTCTAAGAATCGTGTATCCTGTATATGTGCTTATCTCTCCCCATAAATCCTAAGAAAAGTTTTTCTTACATGGTAATTTTACTAATTTTTGTGTCTAAGCCAATGAAATCGTCTATATTTTCAATAGTGCAGAGCTAACAAAAGTATCTACCCAAAGGAATCATCACATGATCTGAATTCGGTGGCAACAAGATGTAAACACCGTTAGCCGATTTGGTCTATTGCATACAAACGCTTAACAAAAGTCGGATCGTGACGAGTGATGCCTAATTTTAAAGCATATTATTTATTCGCCTCAACCATAATTTATCGGTTGTAAATGCAAGAAAGCGTTACCGATTAATGAAACAGATACAGAATTCAGATTTCTTAGGGAGTTGCCTTATCGACTCATCGATTCACTGTTCAGAGTTCCACGTACGCGAATATACACTGCTTTCGTTCTAATGACAACACTTTTTCAAGGGCTTTCTTGCGTATTCGCTTGGATTTTTTTAAAGCAATAAAAAAAAATCAAATAATAACTAAAGGAAATCTTATTTCCGAAATTTCCGGTCTGTTGGAACACATAAAAGCCAATGCTAAGATGCTGTCAGAAAACGAAAGATAGTGTGTATTTGCACGAGCGTGGAGCTCTCAAAAGTTGACCTGGTGCAACGGAATAGGAACTCGGTAAAAAGTCTGGCTTTTTCTTAAATAGGTACCATAGTTTAGTCGAAGATAAACGCGGTATTAGTTGTGAAGGTACGACTTTTTTTGCGAAATTATGCTATTTTAACGAAAACATGCCCCGATGGAATTCTGTTCACAAAAAACACGAAAGAAAATAGATGATAAGAAACAGCAACAACAAACAAACCAACAAACAAAAACATGAAAGGAACTAGATCATAAAAAAAACAGGACAAACCAACAAACAAAAACACGAAAGGAAATAGATGATAAGAAACAGCAACACAACAAACAAACCAACAACCAAAAAACACGAAAGAAAATGGGAGATCATAAAAACAACAAACAATCCAACAAACAAAAACATGAAAGGAACTAGATTATAAATAAAAAAACGGACAAACCAAAAAACAAAACACGAAAGGAAATAGGTGATAAGAAACAGCAACAACAAACAAACCAACAAGCAAAAATACACGAAAGAAAATGGGAGATCATAAAAACAACAACAAACAAAAACATGAAAGGAGCTAGATCACAAATAAAAACAACGGACAAACCAACAAACAAAAACACGAAAGAAAATAAAGGGTGATAAGAGCATACCGTTAAAGAGCTAGCTGTAGCCATGGTACTATCAGGTGCTGGTTGCGCGTTTTTCTTGGCTTTCATGGCCTTCCTGGACACAAATCCTTCAGGTAAAGCGACCTCCACCCGGCATGCTTCTGCTGTAGATGTCCCTTGAAGCACTTAATATACGAAAATTTCCTCTTGCACAAAGGGCACTTTATAACACCCGGTTGGGTTTCCTGTGCTTTGGCGTTCCGAGGTAGAGGCTCGGGCGGTGCTTTCTTCTTCGATTTATCTTTAATCTTCCCAGAGGTATGATCCTCCATGTGCTTGTCAAAATACTTCGGGTATGAAAACACCTTTTTGCAGAGCTCACACGGGTAGTTCCCTTTCTTCTTCTTGTCTTTCTTCGTGCTATCAGTAGAAACAGGGGCGGCATTGGCCCGGTCTATTGTTCGTTTGAGGCACCGTTTCCGATGGTCTTTCACGCCCCGACGGGAGAGGAGCTCTTTTCCACAGAGGTCACATTTCTCGATGCGGTCTTCTTTCTTTTTGTGAGTTTGGAGGTGCATACGGTAGTTTGAGCTCTGCACAAAGCTTCTCTTACACAGGTGGCACTTATAAGGTTTCTGACCTCCGTGCGTAAACATGTGCTGCTTCATGGTTGATCGATGTGAGAACTTACGGTCACAATCAGTGCAACTGAAAAAAAAATGGCGAGTTTTGCAAAGGAGATTAGCTTTGTTGCTGTCATGTGTTAATTGTATGCTGCCCGTATGCCCCCTGTGTAGTTTTAATTAAAGGGACATGGTCACCGAAAACATCAACATTATAATATCGCCAATAATAAAAATAACAACTCAAATTTGTAAAGAATGCTTTCAACTTGACATGGTGAAAATTTGAGGTCATTTCGATGTAGGATTGCAAAGATATTCGCGGATTGTAATTACAGCTTACATGAGGAAATCCGACTCTTTTGAAATCGGTTTACCTCAAACGTTTTTCAAACATACTAAATTTGCCATCTTAATTCGCTCATATCTCAGCAATCCTTCATCGTAATCCAATGGAATTTTCCGTACTTCTTTCTTTATACTGACTCTTTCAATTTCAGAGAATATTTTTCTATTTTGTGACAATAATTATTTTAGTGCTAAACTGTCAAAGATATCGAAAATTAGTATCATTTCTCAAAGTGACTAAGAAGTTCCGCGCTCTGATTGGTCGAGTGATTCATGTCATATTTTGCTATAATCAGCTAGCGGGAGTGCGCGCGCGATTAATGATACTAAAACAATGAACGATTCTAACTATAATACTCCATTTCACAGTTTCGCAACAGCAGTTTGTTTGAACCCGGTCAAGGTTGACCTTGTACTGTTACGCATTATACACGCATTATAGAAGGACTGATTTGCATTCCAAGAGAAGTGCTTTATACAACACCATAACCATGTTACGGAAGATTAAAAACCGAATAAGAGCGCGCACTTCAAAGTCGGTTTTGGTAGCTTGCGCGTCTCGTTCGTGCGTGTGTACTGTACTCACATACGACGTACCGACCAATCAGAGTGGGCCTTAACACCCACAATACTGTCACATGTACTCATTCTTTCCAAAAACAATAAGGCACTGGAATAACCTCCCAGAGGAACTCATGAAGGCGTCCAGGTTGGCTGCCTTCAAAAAGGCCCTCTTGAAGTGACCATTGACATTATCTACTTATGATGGCACCATTTATTTATAGTTTTGCACTAGCACTATTTATTTATATGCACTATCCTCAACAACAATCTTCTCTCGAAGGAGGTGAGGTTTCCCGGAAAAAGAAAAAAGAAGAAGCAGCACAGTCTACCTGTAGGGTTTATGTCCAGTGTGAATGTTCCTGTGCTCGTTGAGATTATGCGAGTAGCTGTGAAAAGACAAGGTACCAATAAACGATCTACATATTTAAAAGGACTTTTATAGACGAGTGCAGACCAAACAAGATTCCAAGCCACTGGTGACCTTTTTGTACATTAAATCAACTAGTTTCTCCTGGCCGGCTGGGACAAGTTTGAGTTTCTTCTTTGGTTTTCGTTTTTTTAATATTTTGTTTTCAATAAAATTAGTCACGCAGAAAGAGAAAAGGCTTTAGCGAGAGGTATTGCAGATAAGGCAAAAAGCTTTGACAAAAGGTATTGTGGGCATTATAATTTGAGTACTCGTTGTGAAATGTATTTTGCTTAAAATACCGCATTATTTTAAAGCTAGGTACAGACAATAACGCAGCAGTTCGATTATCCAGACAATTTAAACTTGCAGCTGAGGGTCAACACGTGTATGTGACGGAACCATAATTCCGCGCGCCTGCTAGCTTGGTACCTTGTTCTTGCCACTCGAAAATAAAACTCATATCTTCGCGCCACCGTGTAATATCCTCTATATACGTCTTTTTCCTTTTTTTTTTTCATTATTGGCAGTGTCAATCAAGTGGCCCTTACCTGAATCCCTTGCCACAGATGTCACATTTATAAGGACGTTCCCCCGTGTGACGGCGGACGTGGTACATATAGTGGCCTTGCATATGGAATGCTTTGGGACAGTACTGGCACTTGTAGGGCTTCTCACCTGTCAATCACAAAATGATGGACTTTTTTCATACATAAGAATCTGTGGGGGACCAAAGCACATCGAGGAAAGGTCCAAGGAAGTGTCATCGGCTATAGGGGCACCATAAGACGGGTGAGAGTGCATTAATTGATTTTTCCGCTCATTGAGCCACACTTCTAATACTGCAGCTCAGTTATACAGGAAGAATACCGAAACTACGCGGGATTTGTGGGCAAAATACGCGTAAAATTACGTGGAAAATCGTCATTACACGGGATTGCGTAATAATTTTGTGGGATTTGTGCAAACGTACGCGGAAAATAGTCAATTACGCGGGATTGCGCAATAATTTTGTGGGAGATGTGATGTGGGATTACAGAATCCTAAAAATCCTATTACTGGACATGTGTAGGTGCAAAAGTAACCAACTCAACTCACTCACCAGTATGTTTTCTGTTATGAACCTTGAGATTGCTTGGAGATGAAAACTCGTGTTGACAAATCTGACACTTGTACTGCTTCTTACCTGCAAGTACAGTACAAAATTCATTATCATACTGTCATGCAATTAGGTAGGTCGACTGTGGTGCATCCCACCAGTATTGAAGAAAGTCGCTTGGTAGACCAAAAAAAAATCTAGGGCCTATGTATACAGTACATTTGTGTACAGTCACATTATTTGATTTACTAGCGCTTTTTTATTGGCAAGAAATACAATGGAGGGGGGGGGGGCTGAAGCATGCAGTTTTCACGAATTTTTAAGCAATAAAAGTACTTTCCGCGTGCTCTCTGTTTTCTTACAAACACGAGGGGGATGTTGGGAGAACTGATCAAAACTTGAAAGACACGAGCCGAAGGCGAGGGTCTTTCAAGTTTTATCAGTTCGACCAACATTCCCCGAGTTTTTGTAAGAAACCAGAGAGCACGCAGAAAGTATTTTTATTGCTTTTAGAAAATAACATACACACGCGCGACAGCGTTGCGTGACAATCGTGTTTCTCAGGTCTCTTACAAACACGCTTTTTAACCAATCAGAATGCGCACATTCACATACAACATAGGTGTTATTTTCTAAAATGTATTGTTTCTTAATTGCTTGGAGATGAAAACTCGTGTTGACAAATCTGACACTTGTACTGCTTCTTACCTGCAAGTACAGTACAAAATTCATTATCATACTGTCATGCAATTAGGTAGGTAGCCTGTGGTGCATCCCACCAGTATTGAAGAAAGTCGCTTGGTAGACAAAAAAAAATCTAGGGCCTATGTATACAGTACATTTGTGTACAGTCACATTATTTGAGTTACTAGCGCTTTTTCAATGGCAAGAAATACAATGGAGAGGGGGGGGGGGGGCTGAAGCATGCAGTTTTCACGAATTTAATGTATGAGCTCTTCCTCTTACTGATAAATCCACCTGAAAACTTAAGCAAAATTATTTCAAAGTATATTTTTAATGCATTTACTGCAAGACAGAATTTTCTTTCCTTTTATGGCCAATAACAGCATGATCTACTGATAAGATATATATCCTAAATGTTTGTTTTTGCTTTAATTATTTTATTAATTTATTGGAATTACACCGATGTAAATTTAGTCATTTACAAAGTGCCAATAAAACATGTCTATGTCTATGTCTGTATTGTTTCTTATTTTTCTTTTTTAATAGTCTGCTTGCAGTCCCTCGTCCCGCCCTCGACGCCTTTGGTAGCAATCGTTTATCACGGACGTTCGCCAAAGAAGGGACTGCAAGCAGTCTACTTTTTTCATGTATAATTTGTATAATTTGATAGAACAGATTTCATATGACTGTAGTGAAACTATTGCAAAGTGATTACACCAATTCTGAATAAACCTTTCACTGGCGGATTTATGGGAGGGGCCAGGGGGCCAGTACGTTTAAAGGAAATGGGCCATTCCCGTTTTTCCAAAGGGGTATAGCAAAATGGCCTTTTCCGAGGGGGTCATCAACCCAGAAAAAGTTCTTCCGTAGGTTTTTCCGAGGGGGGTTCAATAAAAAAAAGGCTCTTCCGTAGGTTTTTCTGATGGGGTGCAATAACAAAAGGCTCTTCCGTAGGTATTTCAGAGGGGGGGTAGAGCAATAATTTCTGAGGGGATTACTGACGAAAAATTACCTCTTCCGTAGGGGGTTGTGGCTAAAAAAGGATTGGCCCAATGTATGAACATTTCAGACGTTAGCTTTTCTTTTGTCATATGTTTTATATAACGGTGTGGTTTTGTGCCCCTCCGTTTCCAAATTTCTAGATCCTCCACTGCCTATAGCAGTGGCTGCAAAGTGATTGGGCAATTCCAGAAAATAAAGGTACCCTCCCCACGGGCGGCACTAGTTTTTGACCCCCCCATGCATCCAGAATTTCCGAAATGGTTTACCCCCCCATGCATATAGAATTCCGGGCAAGTTAAAAAAAAAGAAAAACCCCCCCTGCAATCAGAATTCCGAGCTCTTAACCTCCCCCCCCCCCCCCCCCCATCCCATCGGAATTTCCAAATGCCGCCCGTAGGGGGGGTACCTTTATTTTCTGGAATTGCCCATTACGAATTACTGACGGCAGTCATATGAAAAGTGCTGTACATATGATGCATACCTGTATGCAGCCAGCTGTGACATTTCACCTCTTTCCTTGTGTTGAATGACTTTGGACACAAAGGACACTTGAACCTTTTATTCCCAGTATGTTTGGTCATATGTCTCTTCAAATCCCATTGAAAAGGAAATGTCTTGTGGCAGACTCTGCACTTATAAGGTTTGAAGGAAGTGTGTATAATCCAGTGCCTCTTGAGGTGACTTGGGCTGCAGTAGTCTTTGCCACACTTGTCACAGGGCCAACGCAATCCTTTATCTGACTGAGTAGGAGTCACTTTGTCTACAAGAAATGAAATGACGATGCAATGTCTACCATGAGTTGCATTCATTGTACTTTTTCAGGTGGAAAGTGTTGTTCAAAATTAATACTTCTGGGTCATTAATAGTTCACAGGTTCTTCCTCAGCATTCTGGATTTTCCTGGACTGTAAAGGACCAAAAATCTGGAGCTTGTACCTATTTTTTTAATAGTGTTATTGACTATTATTCAAGAAATGAAACTTATGAAGTTATGATGAGATGCTAATGGAGGCTTTACAACCTATGTAAAGTATTTTTCCAGGCAATGCTGCCTCGAGAGAAATACGACTGAATCACCACAGAGTGACAGGAATTAGTTTCTTTGTGACTTTTATTCAACAATCATTTTAATTTTATGTAGCAGACCTTGCCATACAAGCCCTATGACTTCTTGAAGTCTGCTTGCAACGTTTGAATGGTTAATAATGGCTTTTGTAAATGGTTTTTTTCTGGGTATGTATGTAATATTGAAGCTGCACTCAGCTCTAAAGCATGTACAGTACTTACTGATATCAAAGTTAAACTCCTCAGGGTTAAAATGAAAATCATCAGGGTTTCCTGTTGAATCTGGTTCAGGGTTTTTATCATTTGCCTCATCTTGGCTTCTCTGTGTGGCTGGGATGTGGCCTGCTTTGTGATCAGGTAGCGTATTCACATGTATGTCTCTTGTCGCATGGGAATTGGCTCTGGCACAGCCTGGTGTCTTCTGGATGGAATTCCAATTAGGTCAGCAGCCATTTGCTCTTCACAGAAATCCAACTCAGGGTCTGGAACATTTTGGGGAGCCATTGGTCCACCCTCTATGTGCTGGAGGGGGATGGTGCTTGCACTTGGCAAAGACTCTGATCCTGGGTTTACATCTACTGATACAAGAAAAAGATAAAGAACTGATGAATTTGTCTTATACATACTGCACTGCAGAGTTGCTAACCTCAGACCTTCAAAATGGGCCATAGCATTTAAAATCGGAACCCCTGTTGATTGTCCCTGTGTCAGATACCCACCCTGGAAATTCTGGGTTGCTCCACCCTGGAATTCCAGTCAATTTCTTCATTACCACCCTGGAATTCATGTTACTTTACCAACCCTGGAATTTCATATTAATTTTAGAAAATGTTGCTCCTACCATTGGGTACCCACCCTGGAATTCCATGCTGCTCTGTAGGAAACCTACACTAGAATTCCAGTGGTCCTCAACAGCGGGGTGCAGATTTTAAATGCTACTACCATTTTAAAACACTGCAGATAGACATAACAGAAATGACCTCTTCTAAAATCACTAAATTTCAAATACTACACATGTAAGGTCAGGTTAAGCTTGAATTTTTGCATAGAGTCCTTGTGTGATGAAAAACAAAATATCATAAAAAAGCACTTGTAGCCAAACATTGTCGACTTGCTGTCTTTCCTTATTAGAAATTACCTCTTGCATTATTTGGAAGGTCTGTAAGTATTTTTCCTCACATTTTAGCAAAAAAAGCAGAAAAATCCACCAAAACTTGCAGGTATTTGAGAAACATTTTGCTCTTGATTGAAATGTTGTTTTTGTCTTGACCAAAGGGCCTGGGCCAAACCACAGGTAGCCAATGCATATTTGCTGAAAACGATAACACTATCTTGATATGCAAAAATGACTTTTTTCTAATCGATTTGTCTTTGAGATATTATCAAACATTGGTTTCTGTACCATTTTATAGGAAAATTAGTGCTTGAGCAGGAATTATGCTAGCTTTGTTCAATCATTATCTAAAACTCTAAAACTATTATTCTTCAAATTCTTTAAAAAATAGAACTTATATTAAGCTTTTTGTTCATAGAAACTCCTCATATACGGAATCTTGAACTTACACTGACTGTATCCTTTCTAGTCATTTCAGCTCTCTCCTACACATACATTTACAGGGGCAGGTCTAGGGGATTGGTTGTGGGGGTTGCAACCCTGGGGGGTACTCCCTCATACATGGTATAGGGGTATGCGCCACCCTATAGGGTATGTTTTTTGGGCTCCTGAGGTCTACGGTTTCACATTTCGATCAAAGTTGTGCCCCAATTATTGGAAAGGTGGTTTATTTTGAAATCTTTTCATGATTATCAAAATTCCGCTTTGATTGTGACCCCCCCCCCCCCCCCCCCCCCAGTTGCAACCCCCCTATGAGAGTGATAGATTAGTAGTTATTGAAGTCAGTACGGATCATAACCAGTCCAACTTAGTGGTACAACCCCCCTCTGAAACAAATCCTGGATCCGCCACTGAATTATAATAATACTTTCAGGGCTCGATCTTAACTTTTGAAAATAGTAGTCAAGTGTCTAGTAAATGGCCAAGATTCACTAGCCATAATATATTTTCTACTATATGTTCTACTATATTTTTTACTTACTTGCCAAAAATCCAGTAGCCAAGATGGCTATTAAAGAGCGAAAATCCACTAGCCAAAACGAAAATTCTACTAGTATTTGGCTAGTTGACCACCGTTAAGATCGAGCCCTGACTTTAACTGTTTCTATACCTTGAACAATTAGATCATATTCAGAATGGTTTAGTGATGTGCTATCAAATGTTATCAGACATGGAACCCCATTCTGCAGGCGTGGCTTAACTCCAAGGATGATCCCACTGTTTGCTTCATCTGACGAGTAGACCAACTTCAGCAGCCCAAGAGTAATGCCTCTTTCCACCTTAAGGACAGCAAAGTTGTCCCGATATAATGAAATCTGGTGAAGAGAACATTATAATAGGCATCTGTTTGAAGAATATAGGACACAAACTTTTGTGCACTCTTCTCTCTCACAGAATTAAAGAGCTTGTGTCTGCTGCCATTTTGACAGCATAGCAAACCAAGTTGGAGAAAGCATCTAAAAACGAAAACAAGAACAAAGGATTGGCTGACACTGCCTCTTTTAGAAAAATGGAAAAGCCCCCTGAGATAACAGGGACCGACAATGGGACTTAGTCACCAAATGATAACTAATACCTTTTCTAGTCTGAAGGTTTTCATAAAAAATAATGCCCTTCACAAAATTAGATGTCAACAGCATTAATTCACAAGAAAAAGATTTTAACCAGATTTTAATTATGTCAACCAAACTTAACACTAGAGTGGTTTTCACATGACTGTCATGAAACCAATCCAAAGTAATTACACCAGTTCTGAACAAAAAGTATGGGTCAAGTAATTACAAAAGTAAATATGTGAATTACTCACAACATTAATGTGAAATCCGCTCTATTTGGTGACTAGAATGATCTATTCAAAGGCGCAGATCCAAGAATTTTACAAGGGGGTGACCATTACAAAGCTTAAAGTAGACATACGAGAAAATTAATGTGGTGACTTTTTATAATGGATAAATGAGAAATTTCTTCAAAAAGGGGGGCGAAAAGTCACCCACTTCGCCACCCCTGGATCCACCCCTGCTATTAAGGCGGCAATGGCACCTCACGAAAAAACATTTGTCAGGTCCTGATGAAGAGACAACACTTCACCAGAAAATGCTCTATATATACTCCCTATATTCTGATGGTAGGTATGACCATCATATTTTTAGGGGTTAAAATCAATGAGCCGGTATTTTTTAGGGGTTCTGTGAAAAGTGTAAAATGGTACAGCTGAAGAAGGTATTTAGGACCGAGGAGTATTTTTCAGGGTGGAAATTTTGTTGACCAGATATTTTTTAGAGTGGAAATTTGGGCTTCCTGATGACCATCCCTACCATTTTAACCTTGAATTTCCCAAAGGGCAATTCAACAGAATATAATTAAGACAGATTGTTTAAGTAGCGCTCCATCTTAGAACTATATCGGAAACAATAGGGCCGCGGAAACAGTGGTCGTCTAGTGATGTTCACACTCTATTTTCTTCTTGAACGAAATGCTATGAAATATCCGGAAGACCTACTCGGAAATAATTCAGCACTGCAAACGAAGTATTTCGCTACGAAATCGGTCAAAAACAATTTTCAACCAATCAGAAGGCCAGGATTTGTTGACTAAGCCAATTAGTTGTTTAGAAATTTAACAATTTAAAATTTTACACAGCATAACTCAAATTCCCCATAGCCGTTCACGCTATCATTCTTGGACGGAGAGCTACTTAAGAACTTTGAGCAATATGAACAAGAAGCAGTAGAAATGTTGTTACTGAAAAGTACCAATTAATCTTTTCATTTGGTATGGTGTTTTTTATGGTATGAATATAAGTGATCAGCTGTCTCGTTCTGCCAAACAATTCTCATAGGAACCAGAGGAAATAAAATTCAAAGTTCACAGAAATGTTGTATTCAGGAGGAAAAATCTTTGCAATCGGCAATCTAATATATCCCTGTATTATATTAGAAAGCTTTGAAAGTTTCTCAGGTCTCAGTGAGAATTTTTTGGAGGGACTTAATTATCACTGCAGTTTATTTCTTCCATGGGGCTCCAGAAAATATCCCCCCCCTTCCCAGAAGGGTGTTGAAAAGAGCCTGCCCCCCTACCCCTTACAAAGCAAAATACAGTATTTGTATGGAAGAAATCAGGTAAATTGACTCCCCCACCCCTCAATTTACAAAGCAAAATACAGTATTAATTGTATGGAAGAAATCAGGTAAATTGACTCCCCCACCCTCTGGGATTTCCATCCTTTCCATCCTTTCTCCCATCCTTGGGGGGGGGGGGGGGATATTTTCTGGAACCACACATTAGCTCGCTAGAAGTATACCAAACAGACAATATTTGTCAAAAATACGACATAAGGTCCTTTTTCGCTTGACAGGGCCCAATTTTGTATGTTGCACAATATTATTGTATTGGGTCAATCTACCTGATCTTTCCATACAAATACTGTATTTTTCTTCGGAAATTCCAGAGGGGTGGGGGGCTCATTTCTCAACACCCTCCCGTGGGGGCCGGGGGGGGGGGGGGGGGGGGGGGGGGGGGGTATGGATATCTTTTGGAAACACACATAATTTTTCAGTGACACATCAATAATGTAATGTTGTACATGTTTTTGTTTTGTTTTGTTTTGTTTTCTGTGAATAAGTGGTAACATGAAGTTTCTGCTAGCTGAAGGCAAAAAATAAAATACCAGCTGTTGTATTAAATTCATATGGCTCCAAGGTGTTATAATGCATAGCAGTGCCTACTTAACTTATAATACTGAAGTCTCTGTTATAATGTTTTTGGGGAAAATTTGTGTTTCTAAAAATAGACACTTCAACTAGTAAATGACATGAAAAAATAACAATCAAAAATGGAAAAATATATAAATAAAAATGGGAGCTCCTGTTCATGATTCATGTATTCTCTGTGTCACAAACATTGTAGCCCCACCCCCTCCCCCATAGACGCTGGAGTGATTTATATTTTATTTTCTACCGTGACAAAAATGCAGCAACCTTTCAAATCTTTAGTAGTGCGGAAAACAAACAACGAAATCATAACACAGACGAGCAAATATTGAGCTAACGGTTGTTAAAAATATTGGTCTTCCATCGATCAAATTACCGAATGCTATCGCGTACGGACAAACGCCGTCTGAATACTATTCACCATCCTAAAACATCAATTTTTCCACAAAAAAGTTAAGCAAGACGATAATATCATAGCTATAGAAAGGTTAAGTGGTTTCTAAAATTAAATATCAACGTATAAACCATGTATTTCACTACGAAATTATCTTCTCCTGTCGCTTCGAAACTCACAATCCACTTTATACGACGCCAAGCGAATTGTAAACGGCGATTTAAATAAGAAAGAGATGTTGAATCGAAATTCTTGCAAGTAAGTACATGCAATTAGGAAATAACACCCAGAATAAGTCCATAGTACATCGATCTTTAAGTCTAGGTTGGTAAAGTTGTTTACCTCGTCCGTATTGTTGATATTTGGACGGTAGTTCGCACTCGACAGCCGCCTTCCTGGATCCGCCATGTTGATCGAGGTGAAGCTGTTGTTTCGCGCAGCCTGCGCAGCATTGTGGGAGTATTGTGAGAAGAAACAACAAGACGCTATACACCTATTTCAATTAACGTTGCTCTGCACTCGTAAAATCATAACCATGCATCATAATGAGACGCTTTTTCTCGTATTTTCCTCGAGTTTGGCAAACCAAACTAAACTAAAACCACCCAATGGCACTTTGTTTACTACTTTGAGATACAATTTGGCGTGAACCGCTTCGTTTTAGGCAGGAATTACCATTACGACTTATGGTTGATGGTTCATGGTTTTACGTTTTGCAGAGCAACGTTAATTTAAACAGGTGTATACAGCGCGCGAATTAAAAACATCGCGGGAGAAGACTTAAGTATTTCTAACATTTATAATAATTCATCCGCTCGTTCGATCATTGCAAGGCTTGAGGTAGGTTTGTATTTGTATCTAATTGATTACTCTTTTTACTCTGACACCGACTACCTTGTACTTATTTTCGCATCGCTTTTATTTCGCGATTTTCGTGATTTAAAAAAAATCGCGAACTAAAAGCGACGCGAAAAAAAATTTAATACCTATATTTCTTGTTTTTCAATTTTTGAAGAATTCACAACTACAATGTAAATATGTATTATACAATTGCAAAAAAGTCAGAGCGCATTTCGCGAAATATGCCGACCTTTTTTCGCGAAATTAAGTGCCCTTGAAAGTTAGTACCAATAAGGTAATCTTTTTATTAAAAGATCCCCTGAAAACACTTTAGGCCTAATTCATACGTCGATTTTGTGCCGCCTCAATCCTAATTATTTGTAATAAGCGCACGAGGAGATCGACGTATGAATCAGCCACTGAATTAAGAGCGACGCCAAGATGAAAGCGACCGCTTGTGTCGCTCGATAAAACGACTAAAGATCGGCATTGATTCAAAAATCGCTCCTCTTCGTGCGTCAATTCTAATTGCTCACGCAATGTTTATCTTGTGCGGTCGCCGCAGATCGACTGCTTGTTGGCTCAATTTTATTTATTGAGATAGGCGCCATTACGATCGACGTCTGAATCGGAGACGATTTCTATTAAATTTAAGTCGACCCAAGAGTACATAAATAAGAGTGTACAACATGATAATAGGGCGTGAGAGAACCTTTAGACAGACCTACTTATTTTTAGATGGTACTTAGTCTTCTAAAGTCACGCACAGAGAACAACAAAAGGCATAAAACAATAGGCCTAATTAAAGAATATAGTCTTGCAAGAGCGTGCGTATCGGTTGAACGGTTGTAAATACCAAAGCTTTAATGAGCTACTGATGAAATGAATTTGATTGGCCTCAAAAACAATAGAATTATAATTCAGCGAGAAAAACAGTTCTAAAAATAACTAGGTCTGTGCAAAGGATCTCTCACGAATACTGTATCGGAGTTGTTCACTCTTAAGGTGGATCGACCCAGTAATTTTGCACCCATGCCAACCAATTTTGAACCTCTCATATAAAAACAGGTTGAACTCTATCGCGCAGCCAATATAACACACATACTACCAATAGACTGAAATAATGTCAGTGCAAAAGTTTTGGAGATCGGAGTTTGTATCACGTGACAATCGGGACACGCCTATTTTAAGTCTCACCCCAGTTTCAGGTTGTACCGACATTTTTTCGATAAATGCTCTACGGTACCTCGAGATTGACTGATTGCCTACGTGTAACTGAAGTTTCATTGAATTCCACAAGCCCGATCTAAAGATTTTTAGGATTTATAAATCAAGGCAATAATTTATGTGAAATTCAGTGTAGTGAATAAATATGTCAGAGTTTGGTACTTTATGGTTATAAATTGAAGTTTTTTATAGCTCATTCTAATTGTAATTGTTCAAGGAAGGTAATGCTTTTGATGAAAATCAAATATTATTTTGCGATTTCGAAAATATAGAAATGTAAGTATCAACATATTTGCCACACGCATCAGCTCAACGCGAAATTTGGGCCTACTTTAACGAAATTTGGTCTGATTTAAAAAATCGTAGTTTTTTTCGCTTCAAATTTTTGGACGACTCCAATGGATCAATGTAAAATTTGTCTCCAACGTTTCATATTATTTGAAATCCTCTAAGGCTGTAAACTGGGAACGCAAAGATCGGTAAATATTGGATCGATTTCTGTAGTTTCTACTCTTGGATTTGCTATTGTTCTCCGTTCGGCACAAAATCGAATTCCAATGGAGCGCACGTGGGCTTGTCCTTGCTTGGCTAGTCTCCGATGTATGATAATTTTCTTAGGTTTTTCGGTCTTTTGTTATGCATTTAATTACCATATGTCGGGGACGATTGGGAGAGCAGTCACGCGCGAATATCAACGTGTGCCGCATTGGAATTCGATTTTGTGCCGAACGGAGAACAAAAAGCTAATCCCTGAGCAGAAATTACACGAATCCATCCGATCTTTGCGTCCACAGTTGATAACCATAGAGGATTTCAATTAATATGAAACTTTTGAGAGAAACTTTACATTGATCAATCGGAGTCGTCCAAAAATTTGAAGTGAAAAAAACTACGATTTTTCAAATCAGTCCGAATTTCGTGAAAATAGGCCCAAATTTCGCAGTAAGCTGATGCGTGGGGCCATTATGTTGATACTTACATTTGTATCCTTTTCGAAATCGCAAGGAAATATTAATTCTAATAAAAAGCATGAACTTCCTTAAACATACACAAATAGAATGAGCTGTAAAACTTTAAATTTATAACCATGAAGTACCAAAATCTGCTATGTTAATTCATAACACTGGATTTAACATAAATTATAGCCCTGATTTATCCTAAAATATCTTCAGATCGGGCTTGTAGAATGTAGTCAAACTTCGGTTACACGTATGCAATCAGTCAATCTCGAGGTACCGTAGACCATTTATCGAAAAAATGTAGCTACAGTCTGAAACTGGGGTGAGAGTAAAAATAGGCGTGTCCCGATTGTCACGTGATACTAACTCCAATCTCCCCAACATTTGTACTGACATGTATTTCAGTCTATGGGTAGTATGTGTGTTATATTGGCTGCACTATATAAAACAAACTGTTTTTATATGAGAGGTTCAAAATTGGTTGGCATGGGTGCAAAATTACTGGGTCGATCCACCTTAATTATGAACTCTTGGTCGACCTTAATCACAATTAGAATTGACGCGGCAAAAGATCGACGTATGAATTAGGCCTTAGCAACACGTAGCTTTTGCAAAACCCCGAGTGATTTTCGTGGTTGCTAAAGCCCGGTGGACAGTAGCGACATAACGACATAAGGACGTTATGTTGCAACGAAAAAAACATGGGAAAATAATTTAAATAATCAATATTTTCCATGGAACATCATTAAGTTACTTCACCAAAGCAATCTGATGTTATTTTTTTGTGGGCTACAACTTTTTGAAACCACTGAATGTTGTTCGCGTGATATTTTTCTTATGTCGTTATGTCGCAAGTATGCACCAGGCTTGAGCGTTAGTTTTATGTGTCCATCAAAGGAAAGCTGTTGTTGAAAATTGCAATAATCAGGATTTATTTATGGATCGGTGGCGTCTGCGAAATTCAAGAACAATTTAGTTCGTAAGCAAAAGAAGCATGCTCTTTGAAGTGCTTTGGCAAAAAGCCTGAACCACGCCCGACATGAAGCCCGGGGTCGCGCCGATTAGTTTTCTGACGTCACTTAGTGAGGAGCAGTCGATGTTTTGCCAGGTAACTCTATTTGCTGCGACGTTAGGAGCAGCAACATATTCGCTCCGAAGAATGATTCGCTACGAAGAATGATTCGCTACGAAAGGACGAGATTTGCAGCCGGGCGCGATTTGCATAACACGATTTTATTCGAGGTCGCTTCAACGGGCTGGACGTACGGCTGTTGAGCCTCACAATCACGACGACACATTTTGCGATGGGGGATGTAGACAGGAAATAGCACTCACCCCTGAGATCTTCTGATATCGTCCGGCGAAACATCTCCGCTTTTGTAATGCCGGGTTTTACTGCATTTCATGCCTTTTAAGGTACGTCTGAGACCAAATAAATGCTCACAACGATGAGCTGTACGTTTATTTTAGCAATCTGTGTTGTGCTTTGCAAGAGAAGCGCTATTTTCACGATTAAGTTGGGTTTTATTCAGTGTTTGTTATATGCAGTTTCAGTCGTGTGCCAAAGTGCATCAGATTATCCGATTGTCTGTGGTGTTCGAAAAAGCTGAAGACCTGCAGTGAAATGCAATTTTTTGCTAACAGCTCTACAGTCGGTATACAAATGTTTATTGTAATTCCCAAATTCCTCGGTTAAGCTGTTTGCCAAAGCAAAAGTGTCTCACCTTTGTTGCAATGGTTTCTTCTACTTGAAAGGCCCAAAATGCAGTAAAACACGGCAACATTGACTGTAACAGTCAATCAACGAGAATATAGTATCTCTACCCCAACAAGAAAGCAGCCGCTTACAGTCATGAATACCAAGGCATGTAGATTGTAAAATCGCGCTCGCAGCATTTGACTTTCAATTGAAACCGCTAGTTTTATAGTTGTTCTCCGCCCCCCCCCCACCCCCAATCCCCCCCCCCCACCCCCCCGAGAAACGACTGGAAATCAGGCTACGATCAGCACAGCCGATTTTTGATGGACCATCATTGGCTCTTTCTGTTTGGCAATGCAGGACACCGGGTCAGTTGGTTTCCTCTGCGTAGCAAGCCGGCGGTTACGATCCCCTGGAGTTTTTTCGCTTGCGCCCCATTTGCTCGACGAGTTTTCTTCGCTTTTCTCCGGATTTCCCTGGCCTAAACTTGCTATCCTACTGCTATTGTAGCACCCCTGTACTTTGGCGCGTCTTGAAGAGAAGCACCGTGAACAGTCCCCGACGAACGGCAGAGGAGCGACGATTTCGAAGTCTATGCTACACAGGCTAGGGTTTAATTGACCTATAACTCTTATTTTAAATTCGGAAAGATCTCTGGGTACTATTAAGGCGTAGATGTAGGGCGCACACGATTTCACTGGTATCTTAGGTTTTTTTAGTACTTTAAAGGGACATGTCACCTAGAAAACACTAAAATAATTATTGTCACAAAATACAAAAATATTCTCTGAAATTGAAAGAGTCAGTTTAAAGAAAGAAGTACGGAAAATTTCATGGGATTACGATGAAGGATTGCTGAGATATGAGCGAATTAAGATGGCAAATTTAGTAGGTTTGAAAAAAGATTGAGGTAAACCGATTTCAAAAGAGTCGGATTTCCTCATGTAAGATGTAATTACAAATCCGCGAATATCTTTGCAATCCTACATCGAAATGACCTCAAATTTTCACCATGTCAAGTTGAAAGCATTCTTTACAAATCTGACTTGTTATTTTATTATTGGTGATATTATATTTTTGATGTTTTCGGTGACCATGTCCCTTAATGACCTCTAAGTAACTTGATCTTGGTAGCGCTTCAGATGTGCAGGAAGTCATGATCATTTTAGCTACGTGCGCAGTGAATTCGCCAAACTACTCATATCCGGGCTCGTGCAATCCCGGTACTTCACTTTCATCAGAGCCTGGCCATGGCTAGAAGCGTAATTCTCTCCGTTCTTGGGCTTTTTATTCTTTGCATTGGAGGGACGTCAGGTTATGTTTTATATAATGGCTTCAAGAGAAAGGGGTATGTCTAGAATGTGTTGAAATAATACTACTAAAAGTGAGAGTACCTTGGAACAAAATCACAGTAGGCGAGTGAATACAACAGAGAACAAAGGATTTAGAGCTTATAGTATTAGTGCGCTAGTTATGTAAACCACTTTGTTATTTGAGGTATACTAAAATAAATAGTTTTATTAAGATTTTGTTTGTGCAAGCCAAAAACTATAATTGCATTTGCAGCAGATAATGTTCAGAACTTCATTTTGCTTCGAGGTTATTGCTCCTTACATCGGAAAGCGTGTTACTGGATCTCAGAACGCATTTGATGAGTTTTTACAGAAGTGCATATGCGCTGACAGAGCGGAAAAAACACTGCTAATCACTAAATTTCAAATAGTAAGGTCGGGTTAACTCAGATAAGCTTGATTTTTTGCATACAGACTCCTTACCTGATTAAAAACAAAATATCAAAAATAGCTTTTTCTAATGGATCCGTCTTTGAGATATTAGGCTTTAAACTTTGTTTTTATGCCATTTTAAGGGAGAATAAGTACTTTGATCAGGAATTATGCAAACTTTGCTCGACCATATCAAAAAGTCATATTCTTCAAATTTCTTTAAAAATTGGAATTAAGCTTTTGGTCACAGAAAGCCTTTGTATACGGAATCTTGAGCTTATATTTTGAAATATGGCGAAGTTAGACATTTTATTTTTGGTTATTTCCGCTCTGTCATATGCGCTTCTACCATCACGATTACTTCACGAGTGGACTTCAAATTTGCGGGGCTCCTGTGGCTTGTTTCCCCAAGCGACCCTTAGGCCTGGTTTCCATATAGTCTTATCTGTCGCATCAGTCGACCGTGAAACAATGAAAATTGGAATTATTCTTTTGTTCCACGGTTGACTGATACGACAGATAAGACTATATGGAAACTAGGCTTTACAGGATCAGGAGCCGACGCACCCCGGCCATAATGCACTGATTTGCCAAAGGGGCCCATAAGTAGGGGCGTTCCTCTGATATATATTCTTGATAAGGCGTTTTGGCAGACCTAGTTATTTTTAGATTGGTATTTACTCTTGTTTCTATGCCGCTGTGGTCATGTTTATTTTCAGCGGCATAGAAAATAACAATAGCAGAGAACAACAAGAAATCAGTGCTAAGCACGTGCATATCTTGCAAATGTAAAGCTACTGATAAAACGAATCTGATTGGCTAGTAAAACAAAAGCTTTACAATTTTATAGCGGTAAAATCATTCTAAAAATAACTAGGTCTGTCAAAATGCCTTATCAGTAGGGCAATACTAGAGAGGGACGCCCCTATTTATGAGCCCCTGTTTGCCATCATTTTGCACGGGGGGAGGGGTTACTCCCTTATGTCGACTATAGGGGATGCTCCGCCCGAAAGGGGTGGTATATCAAAGGGTTGAAAATAACTAAATTCTGCTGAAAAAACATTCGTTTGCAGTATAGAAAAGGGTCTCAATATTGCGTTACTTGGAACACGTGCATTTTTGCAAGAATTATAATTATAAGAAAGGGGTGCCTTTTTCTAAAATTTAGTATATATTAAAGTAAACCTTTTCCTACTTTTAGTATATAAAAGGGTAAGGGCTCTAGAGTCTGGGCGAAGCATCCCCGTTGACACAACCTGCCTAACATGACTGAAAGACTTCAAAATTCATACTTTGTTAAACTAGAACGAAACATCTATTTTTCCTTTATTCTACCAGAACAGGATGGTAGCCAGTACTGATGAAGTGTTTTCCATTTCGCTTTAGTTTTCAAGTTTGTGAAAAAGCAGTCCAGCGCACAGTAACTCGTAACGTACAGCACGTGAGCCACACGTGGGAGACAAAGGAAACAAAGTGTGGTGTCTTTGGTTGGGGAGATGCAACGTTAAAAGGTTTTTTAAATATACACACTATACTACTAACGTTATCAAGAGTGGATTACCAAGAGTTTCCATATTTACTATGTACGCCCGAATCACAGTCAGAAAAGTGTCTATTTTTAGAACTAGGATGCCCGCGAAAATTCGTCATCCACAGGGTTCCCACTTTCTCGCCACGCGAACAGTTGTGAGATCCAGCCTAAAATTAAATCGCAGATCAATGGAAAAACCGTTAAAATCGCAAAGATAAGGTAGGATATTCACTATTTTGTTGTGTATTGGGTATACGAGCATTCGAGCCTGAGCATTCGAATACTTTCGCGCGCGAAACTCAAATCTAAAAATAGACACTTTTCTGACTGTGATGTGGACAAATACAGTACGAAAGATTCTAACTCTTGTTAATCCACTCTTGACGTTACTAATTAAAGCTTGGTTCTCACTGGAAACGCAAGCGCAGGGAGACCAACCTCCTACCTAGAGCCCTCATCTTTTGGCCCGCGGCAAGATTCAGGCTGATAGAGTCAATGTTTTTAAAACCCATTAATATGGGTTTCCGGTTTGGAGGTTGTATGAAAGTTCTTCACGTTCTTACCACGCATGCTCACAAATCGGATTCCCCAGCCCGAAGAGCCTCGCTGGCCAAGAAATGACGGGCTCTTGGTACGAGAACCCAGAGCTCCCCAGGTTCGTTAATAATAATAACAATAATATACTTTATTTATCGAGGGTAACACGAAATATCTACAGATAATATACAATTGGCCCTCAACAAAATTAGAAAATAAAGAAATACAAAATATATGAAAAATATTTACAAAATTACAAAGTTAGATCCTCAATATTTACATTCAATCTCTAGCAAAGTTCCGTTTTCTTGATGGCCTAGTTTGTTGAATAAATCAATGGAGGTTATTCCACAGTTTTGGAGCACTAAATGCAAAGGTCCGCTGCCCGAATGTTTGCTTGGCTCTAGGTAGCAACAGGTTCCTGTTATTACTTCGAATGTCCTTATTGTGTATGGAACTTAAAAGAGTGAATATCTCACTTGTGTAAGAAGGCAGTTCAAAGTTCAAAGTTCGTTACGTCGCGGCGGAGAGAGGCCCTGGTGAGATGAATTGACGCATGAGCGAGATTTGATGTCCCTGATACAGCTTTCTGCGCATGCCAACGTTCAAAATCAGCCAATCAGCGAGCATTGTCGTACCCAGAGCTCGAACCCCGCAGTGTTGAACAAAAATGTTGTTGGAGTATAATGTCCCGCCATCTAATGAGTGATTTTTTTATATAACAAAGCAAACAAACATCTCCCTTTAAGATTCCTAGAAATCATACGTTTTGAAGCACAAGATCGGAAAGCAATTCAAGTGCGAGCTTAAAACTGTTTTGTAGTCCGTTTGCTACAGTGCAATACGGCTTTCAACCGTGTAATACGGTTTTTGCCGTGTAATACGGCTCCATTTCTGCACTCAATTTTGACCATATATGGAAAAATGAAGTCGCAGTCGTATAAAAATGGCTACGTACGTATGGTACGCCCTAAAATGCGAAATTCAAAATTAGGTCACGAGCAGAACGCAAATCGCCTCAGCAAACTAGGTCACAACTTTTTCTTTAGAAATATTATCTCAGCGGGGGCGTAGCTATATGGGGAGAGGGGGTCGTCATAGGGTACAAGTGACCAGCCTTTCATAACAGAAAATATAGTGAAAACTAAGTAAAAATAGTCTATCGCTCGAGGATCATATGAGGACGTCATCACGCACCAGATCAATTTTGTGCCGGAGAATTGTCTTAACCAATCAAATCACCTTGGCATATTTATCGTAGCCATTTTGCTCTCATTCTAGGAAAGTCTCACGATCTTACTACAAAATATTGACCACTGTTGTACACGGAGTAAGCTTGCACTGCTGCGACGGCTGGAGAAATACAAAAGTCCCAAATGAATGCACCGAAGGTAACATCAGGGGTAATGGTTGCATCCCCCCCCCATGGGAATCCCATATGTCGTCGGGCGGGGTTCTCGTCGGGAAAATAAAATTTCAACCCTAAAAGATACCAATGCGTGGACAACCAGAATTTTAACCCCTAAAAGATACCATTTTCAACATGGCTCTCAAATTCAAGCCACGATCGCGCAAGAAACAACGGCTTTGAAATACAGCCTACCGAGTTCCAGCACTAAAGTCTCACATTTTTGCCGCGAACACCTTAAAAGGTACCATTTTCTGGGAAAATTGGTCTTTTTCGCCTTATACCCTAAAAGATACCTGGAACCCGAATTTTAACCCCTAAAACATACGACGAGTACCCCCGCCCGACGACATATGGGAGTCCCCCCACCCCCCTTGGGGGGTTGCACTCAATTTTCTTCCCTCGCTGGAAAGTTAATAAAAAAAAATTGTCGAAAACTCGACTAGTCCAAGAGCCCATCAACAAGAGCCTCCATCAGCACAGGAGAATATGAATCTATTTTTAGAATTAAGATTCTGGATCCCTCGCGAATTACTGTTACAACGATAACCTCTCTTCCATCTGAAGAAATGTCTCCACGAGCTAGCTCCAGAATACCAATGATTTTTTTTAATCGTTGCCTTTTTTCCTACTTGTAATTAATTATTGTATATTGTAAATTTCCACGTCTGTCTGGAGATATTATTGAATAAAGACTATTATTATTATTATTATAAAAATTCTCAACGACGTCAGGAATTCTGAAAATGAACTCAATGTTCCTTTGCCACGCACCAAATTACTACAATAAATAACTTTAGCTACAGTACGGCCATATTATGGAACTCCCCCGTGCTGGTGTAAGGAGCACTGAGTCTTTGGGGGCATTTAAACGCGCAGGCAATGATTTTTTTAGATACACGGCATTCACGGAAAGCAGCTTTCGTAACATAGTTTTATAGTGTTTATCGGAAGTACAGGCTGATGAATTGTCCGTGTTAAAATAAAGATTATCGTGTTAAAATAAAGATTATCTATCTATCTACCTGACATCTATATTTCTCTCAAGTATCATGGATTTTATTTTTTACATCATTACACTCTCTGTATCTCTGTTCTGCTTGCAGCATGGTGTAGACATGGCTGTAACCATGGGAAATGTGTCGGGGGGCACAAGTGTGATTGTAAACCTGGATGGACGGGCAACGCCTGTGAAAGAGGTATTTTCTCACTCTGAAGAATTCGATGTGCTGAATAATAAAACCATTATCCTGCTCGATTTTTGCAGAATATTGTCTGATTTAGCCACTCTGATTCAGCCATCAAGTATCAGCAAGAGTGGATTAACAAGAGTTAGAATCTTTCCCTACTGTATTTGTCCACATCACAGTCAGAAAAGTGTCTATTTTTAGATTTGAGTTTCGCGCGCGAAAGTATTCGAATGCTTAGGCTCGAATGCTCGTATACCCAATACACAACAAAATAGAGAATATCCTACCTTATTATTCAGCACATCGATGCACTGCCCAAATATGGTCATTGGAACGCCAATAGCTGTCTTCTGTACATGACAGCTATCCTGCGATATCCGTCTCTGAGGAAAATATGATGTTTTGAGCTCGTAAATAATACACAAAAGTCATTTTTTCGGGGGTTTTTGTGCTATCGATGTGCTGAATAATAAACCATTATCCTGCTCGATTTTGCAGAATATCGTCTGATTTTAGCCAACTCGGGACTTCGTCCCTCGTCGGCTAAGTATCAGACGATATTCTGCGCAATCTCGCAGGATAATGGTTAATTATCTTTGCGATTTTAACGGTTTTTCATTGATCTGCGATTTAATTTTAGGCTGGATCTCACAACTGTTCGCGTGGCGAGAAAGTGGGAACCCTGTGGATGACGAATTTTCGCGGGCATCCTAGTTCTAAAAATAGACACTTTTCTGACTGTGATTCGGGCGTACATAGTAAATATGGAAACTCTTGGTAATCCACTCTTGGTATCAGACAATATTCTGCGCACTCTCGCAGGATAATGATTAATTAGTCGTTGTTCTGACGTCAGTTGCCACGTGGATATTTTATTATCCATTCAGATATCAATGAATGTGCTTCCAACAATGGTGGATGCCAGCAAGTCTGCACAAACACACCTGGGTCACGTGCTTGTGGCTGTTGGAAGGGATATCGCAAACGGGATAAGTACAAGGACCAATGCACTGGTAAGGATTTTGTTGCTAATATTTTCCATAGCCTTTATTTATTCTTGAAAGGTAACTCGGCTTTCAAAGCATGTTATTTACTGGTATGAGATAATTTTCACAGCAGGTTTATCGACGTCTAAAACGATAGTGGCCATCGAACACAACGCGTTTTTTTTGCAAAACAAAATACCAATTCCCTGTTGCTAAATGACCGGCAGGTTTCTGTTGTTTTCCATTGACTATTTACCACGTTATTAGAAACCTGACATTGGTCCAAAGTCATTATACTGTACTGTAGTGCCAATGAGCTTTGTCAACTGAAACTACCACCAGTGAAAACACTACACCTTTGATTTTGAAAGTTGTGATGACGTACTCAGCTAGTTCTGCACTTTGGGATGAATCAATGATGAAACTGTTTATTTCAGGAGCCCTGATAGAAAACGTACATTAGTATAAACCAACTAATGGTCTATTACAAATCCTGCATTCTGATTGGCTGAGCTACTAATGGTCTATTAGTGATAGACCGTGCCTGGCAAAAACACCACCTTTCTTTGCAAGCAAACTTCATTTTTCAACATAAAATAATGGAATTCATTGCCAAAACTGACCAACTAGTTGGTTTATACTAAAACAATTAGACCTCTCGTACTCATGTGCTATGATATCAATAGACCATTCGGCCTTCGGCCTCATGGTCTATTCGTCATAACACATTCGGCCTCAAGGTCTAATTGTTAAATAGAAGAGGGGCAGTGAGCCATCCAGATTTCCAGAGAAAAAAAATGAAACTGTTATTACGAGCTCGAGCACTTATCTAAATGGATACTTAGTTTAGTACTTATTGTTAGAGTGGGTTTTCTCTGACTTATTCGCATTGGTCCCTCATTTCTGTCAATCAAATAACAATTTGAACTAAATGCAGCAGTGTATTGACTAGCTTTACATTTCCGAACGCCAAATTAAACTGCCTTTTGGATTCCGTCCATCAAACCATGGCCAAGACAGATGCAAGGACTCTTTCTGAGTTTCGTTTGCATTTTATGGCGAGTGCCTATGCCTGTGTGAAATCATCTAGAGCTGTTCACCCGTTTGATTGAAGTAAGCCAAACCATGGTTTGTTAGGTGGGGTAGAGTTCGCGCAATAATGAAAATGGCAGTAGTTACTAGAAATCACGTGCTCACCGCGGGTGTCAGTGATTTAGTTGGCTTGGTTTATAAAGAAACAACTGTGACGTGCTCACCGCGTGATGATGGCCTGTGATTGGCTGACAAGGAAGCCATTCAGCAGCAACTTGTATTTTATCTCGTTCATGCCATTGGCTAGATGTTATTTGGTCTAAATACTGTAGTCATCTGAAATGTTTGAAAGCAGAGAAATTAGCGTAGAAATTCATGTTTGCGTTCAAGGTAACTTGACGCTCAAATAGTCGGCTTGTTATCAGGAGAAAGCAACAGAAAGAAGTGCCCCATGCCAACGGGCAATGATCATGCAAATCTACGCTAGTGCCGTGTGTAGACTGATAAAGCGGTTTTCACGTGACTGTCGTGAAAGCAATCCATGAGTAATTCACTATCCAATCAAATGTGATAGTAATTCAACAACAAACCAATCAGAGGGCGAAGTGATTCACAACCTCTCCTTTTCGCTAGCGAAGAAATCACAAGTAATTATGTAATTGTTTTCTCTACGCGATCTGATTGGCTGAAGATCAAAGATCATGCCTTCGACCAATCACAACCCGAAGCAATCTAATTATCGACTAATTTGTACTCATGACAGTGTTGAAAACCGCTCTATGACAGCAAGTACACATTAATACTGCAGTTTTCATAATTCTGCAAACTCTGAAGCAACAGTCAAACCGTGCTTTAGGAGATCACACAAAACTAATACTTTTAATTAAAACATTTAAGAAACCTGGTGGCTCTTGCAATACCTCTGCTGAGTGGTGTTTCTGGTTGCTAAAGTCTGGTTCTCACTGGAACGCAAGCGCAAGCATAACTAAAACGATTCCCTTTTGTGGCTCACACGCAAGCGCAGACGCAAGCGCAGACGCAAGCGCAGACGCAAGCGCAAGAAAATTAAGCAACCAGAAACATCACTCAGCGGTATTGTAAGAGCAACCAGGTTTCTTATGTTTGGGGACGCGTTGAATACAGGGGACGCGTTGAATACACAATTAATTAGTGGGTGCAGAGTTCGCAGAATTATGAAAAACACAGCAATGCCAATCTGCTTATCAGTCTGATCAGTCTGAGCTGCCCTTATTGATTTAGTATTGTATGCTTAATATGCTGACAGATGTCAACGAATGTTTGCACCTCTCGCCTCGATGTCGATGCGCCAATCAGCACAGCACATCCTGTAATGCCACCTGTATCAATACTATTGGGAGCTACAAGTGCGCATGCGCAAAAGGGTATACACTGGTCGGTAACACCGTTTGTGAAGGTAACAATAACATCAACCGGTCGGTCGGTCAATCAAACAAACAATTAGTACGTTTAAGGCAAATTAAACTCGGTAAATGATCCATCTAAAAGGCTAAAAAAACATTATTTTGTCCTTGAGGCTGAAACGTTCTCCCAGCGCACACCATTCTTGAACGCAAAGCTCCCCGGCACGTCACCTCACGGGAAGGCTCTGGTGGCAGCCATTGACTCAAGCGCGAGATTTGATACAGAGCCGTCGAGAGAAAGAACTTTCCACGCATGCCGCAACGATCAAAATCAGCCAATCAGGGAAGGCAGTCAAATGGCTGTCACCAGAGCTCAGGGTACGAGAGCAAATGAAATTTGTGTGCAGGGCTACGTTTGCAAAAAAGAAAAACACAAGAAACGAAATGGTAAAAGAAAATGCAAGGTATCAAAAGTAAGCACTGCTCGCAGGGAATTTAAAATTATGTGGCGATTAATATTTTGTACAAATAGTAACAATTATCACCTAAAACACCTCTCAAATAGTTTGTAAAAGGCTGTTCAGACTTGTGAAGAAAATGATGTAAATAGAGACGTGAAAAACAATGAAATACCGTCTAAACGTAAACTTGCTAAACTCAGCTCGACAGTGACAGAATTTGAGAAAACCGAGGCGAACCCCGCGCGTTCACAAAATCAAAGACTTTCTCGGGGTTTCTCGCCAAAAAACCAACATCTAAACCCCTGCAAGAAGAATACTACTCGTCTACGTTAAAGCGATTGTCTGAAGTTATTACGTCACTTTCAGATATTGACGAATGCCTGTCAAGTAGCACCAACAACTGCCCTTTCCGATGCATCAACACGCCAGGAGGGTATAAGTGCGAGTGTATGGCGGGGTTTAAATACAGAAAAGACAACAAAGGCTGCGAAGGTGAGAAGCATTAAGCCGCGTTTTCACAGAGTGAACTGGCCGGGTGCTAGAACAAAGTGTGACAGAGGAGCTTTGTCGACAAAGTTCCTTTTGTTTATGGTGGCATACTTCGCTTCTTACCAAGAAACAAAGGACGAGTTCAGAGTGGGCTTTTCTGCGCCACAATTGCGTAGATAAGTCAAATGTGTCGCAGTCTTCGCGCGTGCAACCTTGTAGTTTTAGTTACCAAAGTTGTCCTATGCAAATTGTGTCTGGATTTTTTTGAAAAAGCTCATAGATATGTACACGTTTCAAGTTGCTCTCACGAAAACAAACTTCATAGCTCGAAATGATTATTCTTACCTGAAATCGCAGCGCTCATGTCCCCATTGAGAATACCAAGAATGCCCGAAAGTTCAACAAAATGTTACTTCATCTGCACTGCATCGATGCGTCTTGCAGCGTGCGCTATTTGTTTATTTTTGGCATAGTCTCGCGTGCGTGCATACGCACGCAAATGAGTAAAATGAGAGCTGTTTGCCAATAAAGAGCAAGGGAAGGACTCTAACAATGTTGATGGACTGGCGACTTTTCTGTTCCTTTAGATATCAATGAATGCCAAGTTTACCCGAACGGATGGTGTGAGCACCAGTGCTTGAACATGTATGGTACTTACAGATGCCGCTGTCGAGACGGCTTTCAGTTGGAGGCGAACAGAAGAACTTGTAAAGGTGAAGCGTCTTTCGGATGAGATAGCAAACTTCAGGCCAATTTCAGGCGGAGGGTGGCGGAGGGTGGCGGTGACCGGGGGGGGGGGGGGGGGGGGGCGTTTGAGAACCACTTGGGACGTTAATTTAACCCTCGGGTAGTGACCACTCAGTGTCTGTACTTATGACCGCTGTTGAGACCCAGCGCAATTCAGCTCACGAGCTGCAAGTTGCAGGCTGCAAGCTGGAGTCGGTCTCAAACATCTACATTTAAAGGGGCTCTTCCACGGGTTGTTTTAAGAAAATTCTATAAATAGGCCAGTGGTCTGCAGAAAAACACAGAATCCCTTATTATGCTTCAACTTAGCCTTAGAATGAAAAAGGAACTGACATTTCGATCCATGATGTAGGCATCTTTACGTACGATTTTATACCTATCGCTATCATTCCAAGTTTGAAAACAGTTCAGCCTGGTAAGAAATCAAAAATACAATTTCGCAATCCAATTCCATCGATCCGCTCGATAATACGAAATAATATTCCAAATTCGTGCTTATCTAGCAGTCGGAAAATTATTTAACAAACCTAGACGATAATTTTTTTCATTTCTTATGAATTTGACCGTATTTTATTAAGCTACATAAAAACACTCTAAAATCGTTACCAATTTACATTTTTAAAGGTGGAGAGGAAGGCTGTGTAACTAACAAACCAGGTTTTAGTGTCGAAAAGTACTTTGCATTGCGTTTAACTTTGCATGTCATAGGTCCAACATTTTTGCTGACCATTTCAAATTTTGAACTCAACGCAGCTGTGTATTTAGTAATCGCGTGTGCCTCATGATAGTGGTTTTACTTGACTTGTGATTGGCTGACGGGTAAACCTTTCATAGCTGCCTTTTTATGTATTTCGTTTTTCAGTCATTTGAAATTTGCTCTATTCTGTTAGTCCTATAGGATGATTACGTTCAAAGAAAAACCAAGGCATTCGTTTTTTTTTACAAAATCACAACTCCTCTCTTGTCAGAATATCCACTAGATGCCATCTTCAGGGACTTAGAACTACCTGGGTTTGAAAAAAATCTAGGCTGAGTGGGATTCAAATCCAGGTTTGGCATACGTAGTACCACAGATGTAGCGACGCACGTTTTGGCTACTTTCAAAATGAACTGAAATGTCAGCACTTGAATACTTCAAATACTGAAATATTACGCACTTCCAACGATGAACCACACGGTCTTAAATGAGACCCAAGCGGACCCAAGCAGCAGAGAAGAATCCCAGCAACCCAAGGCGGGAATCGAACCCCGGGCACAACGGCGACACCGTTCAGCCACCTGTGCTTCCATGATTGATACCATACAATTCTTAATAAACACAAATGGTGATCGGGCACCCAATCCACCCCCCTGAATCCGCAAATGGTAGTTGACATATATTCGCGATTTTCATATTTTTAGACTTTGACGAGTGTTCTGTGTTCAATGGCTGTGAAATGATGTGCAACAATATCCCGGGTGGATACTACTGCTCATGCGCTACCGGCTTCGAACTCAGTGCCGATAACTTTACATGCAACGGTGAGTATAAGGTTTTATTATATGGCAACGATAGTACGCATGCTCTGATTTGCTGATTTCCGGTCTGATATTTCGGACCGTTACCATGACAATTGTTCGGATCGCGTATCAGATTTGCGACTTTATTTACAATTTTCACGGCGCGAAATGATAAGCAAGAAATTTATAGCCGTTTGAACTTGGCGGGAAAACTGTGAACCACAGGCTCACACACCGCAGTAAATTTGGCTGGACACTGCGAATGCTAAAAGGAAAATGCCATCATAAAACTTTTATTAACCTCCGTTGCTCTCGGTCTGTACAGAAAATTTTCAGCCCTTGGTCTTTTTGTACAGACCGAGCCGCATCACTGTACAGACCTCGCAGTCCGTTAATAAGCCGTTAGTATCTCGGGTAAAGATGAACTTAGAATAGGCATATTGGTTTAATGGCGCTTAACATTCAAGTTAACTATAGCACCCTAGCATTGAAGGTTTTGTGCGTGCGCTGCACTGTAACCAAACAGAAGCGCACTTTCGGCTACGTCCACACTACACCGGCTGAATTTGAAAACTGCTAATTATTTTACTATTGTGCCTTCCGTCCACACTACGCCGGAACTTTTAGAAAACGCTGCCGAAATGGATAAATTTGAAATCGCCCCTTACGCGCTTAAGTGTGGTCGAAGACTGAGGAACTTTTCGAAAACGATGACGTCCTGTTGACCGCGGGCTCTCGTTTTTGCCGCATGGACTAAGCTGATGCTTTAATTAATTTTCAAATAACCTGGCGTAGTGTGGACGTAACACTGTCCCCTTTTCGGATTGCGGCGCAGTTAGGACGGGAACTGTTTGTTCTGTTTTCGGGGTAAATAAGCCATTTTCAAATTTAGTCGGCCTTAGTTTGTGACTTAATAGTTATTTTTACTAAAACCAGTGTTCGCCGTGGCGACTATTTATTCTTCCGAGACCGAATGGGCTCTGATTCGATAGCCCATAAGGCCGACCAATTGCACCATTAGTATTGAATAGGTTGCTTCACTTTGAAGCAATGTGTCAAGGATTGTAGCCTTGAATGTTACCATATCTTTTTACTTTCCTAAGATATAAATGAGTGTACTGTGCAACGTGCTGGCGATGTACGTGGCGACTTCAAGTTCCCTGATTGCGAGCAAGTCTGCGTGAACGTGATTGGTTCATTCACGTGTACGTGCAAGCGCGGATTCCTGCTAAGAGCTGACGGGAAAACGTGTGAAGGTTTGTATCATCAACGTGCTTTCTTGTACTCTTCTAATGAATTTCAATAGCAATCCATGTATTGAGCCTGGAAAGAAATATTAAATATCATGTCTACTTGTCGCCTTCATTAATGCAACCATCTAGAGATAATGTCTGGGATTTTGGAAATTTGGTCAGTCCTATGCGCATTGTCCGAACGTAAGTAGTACCTTTTGATACTACACAAGGTAAGGACTGTGCGCAATTTTTTCAGGTAAGTTGTGTACAATCTATCGTGCAGCTTTCTATTTTTCAATAAGTGCGTATCATGGAGTGACTACTGCTTTGGAGTCGAAGACACGTAATTTCGACATGACAGTAGAGCTCTTCACCTCTGGGCGTAATGTTCTCCCATTTCAGATCACGTGGCATTCCCGTGATTATATTTTTATTTGCTTTTCTGCTACGCACCAAAGGATATACAAATATGGAAGCAACCAAAACAAAGAAAGATTATTCAAATGAATGCCACGTAATCTGAATGGGACATTACGCCCAAGCCAAGGAGGTCTATTGGATAAACAAACACGCGGTGCGCACCATGTTCGACAATCCCCCATTCTTCGCGGTCGCTACCGAAACAGTAGAGATAGGAAGAGGATAACTGGTGAGTTCTCGGGTATTGGTGCGCGCACGCGTTGACGAGTAACAGTCTGGTAAATGAGCAAAAGGAGTTTGTAAGTTTAAGTAGGATCTACAAATTGTTGCTAATCAAAATTAACAATGCGGGCAAAACGCTGTTTAACCGCGTGCCAAACATTCAAACTAATCTCGTTAGATGGCAACAGTTCATCTATTATTACGCATAAGGATACCAGCGCCAGATCTGAGTCCAAATACGTAATCAGTATTGAATGTTTGGCTAGAGCACGTAGACGAAACTTGTCTTTGGGCGAGGGCAAGTGGTGTCGAATCAATAGCGAATGACAATTAAATGGGCAATTCTGCTATTTGATCTAAATGGTGCGCACATTATTTCCCTCAGATGTGGATGAGTGCGCTATTGGTACACACAAATGCGCTCAGGGTTGCCGCAACACCTTTGGATCTTACGACTGCTCATGTGCACAAGGATTTGTTCTTGGTCCTGACAAGAAGTCATGTCGTGGTATGTTTTAATGTAACACAGACTTACGTGGAACGCCCTCCATGTCCTTTTATATGGGCATATCTTAGATTTAGCCCATTTCTTTGCCCGCACGCCGGGGTTCCGTTTCCGGGTATTGCTGCGCCTTTGCGCTTGCGAATGATGCGGGTACATGTGCCATTACAGAAGACTGTCTTGGCTGTATACACCTATTTCAGAAAAGGTTGCTCTAACTGTCTGTTAGAGCTCGCGATGAGTCATGCAAGCAAAAAGGTACAACGGTTAAATATATATGCCAAAACGATTCTACAATACATCGCTTGCAATAGATTGTGTATCAGAATTTCGTTCTTCTTAGTTTCTTCCCTGACGCACCGCGGACTACAGACAGACAGTCGTGACGAAGCAACTGTTCTGCAAGGTGTATCGTAAAACGAGGACGTTTGCAAACTAGGATACCTCCACCGTAGTCCGCTACTCTATCCTTACAAACAAATCTATCCCTAAGCAACTAGCCCCCTCGATATCTTCACTTCATCTAGAGGAATACGTGAATTGAAAACCCAGTAAAAACGATCGTTTAGAGAAAAAGTATATT
This sequence comes from Scolanthus callimorphus, assembly GCA_033964015.1. Classification (NCBI taxonomy): domain Eukaryota; kingdom Metazoa; phylum Cnidaria; class Anthozoa; order Actiniaria; family Edwardsiidae; genus Scolanthus; species Scolanthus callimorphus. The sequence goes on from JAWWUD010000043.1 coordinate 190,300, forward strand.
GACCTTTTTGCAGGTTTGCCATGTGTGTCTATAGTACAACCAGCTCGCGATCGCGGCAAGATGAAATGCACAGTCACGTGACAGGGTCAAAATGCTCTGTATCATGTAACCCTGGGTATGAGCTTCTGGGCTCGGCTGAGCGAGAATGTCTTCCCAATGCCCAATGGAGTGGGACGAGAACTACTTGTAAAGGTATGTCAAGTTTAAGATTTGAGCACCTGAATTGGATATAATATATTCAGTGGTTGAGGGGACCTAGTGAATCTTCCGGAAGAACTCGGGGGAAACGTTTGTTCAGATAATCATGCTGTCTCCAAGCAAGAAAAAAACATGCTTCTACCGCCCTGTACTATAGCCTTTTTCCATGTTTCGAATTCACAACTAAACGTGTTTTGATGAAAAAGGAAAGATCCAATAGGCGCAGTTTTTAATCTTCGTGCTGCCACACGCAGCAAGATTACCATAAGCATAGGATCCAATTTGGTTTTAGTGACTTTTAGTTTAGTGACCAATTGAGACATCGCCAGGAATATTGATTGAATGAGCTGGAACCTTTTCTTTTTGCAAATACAAAACCACAACCACAAGGAACACTGGACAACACGATTCACAAAAGAAAAAATGTCCCTTAGTTAAGTTGGAACGTGACACGAACAGAAATTATTTAACGGAGGTCCCCTCTCGCCTTCAATACCTTAACCACTTCCAGGGAGGGGCATTAAAGAACAACTGAGAACGTAATACACCCTCCGGTAGTTAACCATTATCCTGCAAGATTGCGCAGAATATCTGACACTTGCCGATAGGGACACTGTCCCGAATTATCTAAATCAGCCGATATCCTGCAAAATCGAGATGGATAAGTTTTATTATTTAGCACATCGATAGCAGAAAAACATACCTGAAAAAGTTACTTTTGCCAATACATCATATTCCTGCAGATGACGGATATTGCGGGATACATGTCATGTACAAAATACAGCTATTGTCGTTTCAATGACCATATTTGGACATTGCATCGATATGCTGAATAATAATGATCAGTGCTGTCCTAGTGGTCGTTATTCAGATTACGACCTACACGTCTGGGAAGTTGGCCTTCGGCACCTACATTTTCCCTACCGTAGTACAGTCAAAATTGCATACCCTACCGCCGCAGACCCTGAAGTTAGTCACAAGGGTGGTCCAATTGGTCGCTATCAAAGCGGTATTTCGTTAATCATGAAAATCTTTCCACTAATTGCAGCACAACTTTGATCGAAATTTGTTTGCACTTGGGTATCGATACTGAAATACCTATCAGAGACCAAACAAGCGAAAAACGATACCCTACCGCAGACCTCAGGAGCTCAAAAAACATACCCTAAAGGGCGGCGCATACCCCTACACACCTTATATGAGGGAGTACCGGGCCACCCCCGCCCCCCGGACATTTTCATTCCTACGTATTTTCATTCCACAGCTAAAGGATGTCCTAAATTGTTGCCGAGAGATCATGCTGCTGTTCTCATGCCATGCTTTAGGTTTGTGGGCTCAAAGTGCGACTTCCAATGTGAGGAAGGGTACTACACAAGCATTAAGGCCACCGCCAATTGCCTTTTAGATAGTGCAACCGGTGTTGTGGACTGGAAAATTGCCAAGTTCTCTTGCAAAAGTAAGGGATTCAATTAACGTTGCTCGTGAAACAATGTATCATACTTATGCCATGCATCAAATTCAGAAATGGTAATTCGTGTCGCAGTCGACCATGTCAAATTATGCAGCAAATGTACGTAATATCAACACGTCAATTTCCTTCTAGTTTGGGTTCTCAAAATCAAATAAAACGACTTCGTTATGATTCATGGTACATGATACATGGTTTCGCTCCAAGCAAGTCTCTTACAAATTAAGGAATGAAGTTATTATATTTTGATTATTTTGCCTCGCTCTCCTTTCTCATGCCAGTGCAATACAATAACTTGCATAAATGTGCCACTGTACTGAACAACCATCTTTCATCGAAAAGAAATTTGCGTCTACAATGCAATCTGTCTTTGCACCAAAATCTGTCTTAGATTTTGTTATTATGATATTTGAGATTCTCTATAGCAAACAAATTTTTGGTTGTTTCGTACATTTCTTTTAGAATCAGCAGCCTGCCAACCAAATCCTTGTCTCCATGGCGGAAAGTGCAGTAGCTCCGGGCCAGTTGCGCACTGTGACTGCGAAAGCACTGGGTACGAAGGCCAAAGGTGCGAGAAGGGGACAGTCACAACGCCAACTTTCCCAAAGCTTGAAAACAATAAACAATCTAAACCTTTAATAATTGAAACAAGTCCTGTCAAACGACTGCAGATACGGATCCAGTCTTCCAAGGATATCATTGTTGACCCAGAAAACATGACTATCATATCACCGTCTACGAAAGCCGCATTTAGAGTCACTCCTAAGAGAGCCGGTTTCCACAAGGTATCGTTCACACTGAGCGGCGAAAGTGCGATTCATTTTAAGACTCCTGAGCCAAGCATGGTGTTCGTTGGGCAAGATTTTTCAAACACAACAAGCGTATATGAGGTGATGCCTGGAATTGAGAAAGGATCTCTACCAGATGGCTGCCACATGTTCACAGAGAAACACACCTGCAGTGCGCGTTTTAGTTCTTCTGACAAGTGGGTTCAAGATGTCATCACTAGGTATTACAGCACGAAAGGAATTATTCACATAAACACGAAAAACCGTTCAATACCACTTTCCATAACAGGACTTGACTTTTCCCAGCTGCCAAGAACGCGCACAGACGTAATTAATTTCCTGGAAAAAATGCCTGCCATCTTGCCTAGTACATTGTCTTTTCGTGACGCTTCTGCATGTCGATCATTGCCAATGAAGGAGAATTATCTGTTAGAGCTCATACAAACAAATTCGTTACCTAAAAGTGTTGTGCGTGCCATATCCAAATCAATGCCAACCTGGGCTCAGTTTACACTGGACAATAACCAAGACTTTGATGTCGGAAATCTTATAGTTAATGTGTATCGAAGAGGAGGTATGAATTTTGAACTGTGCGAAGGGCTACCATTGTCTCCTCAATCTGTAACAGCTCTCTATAAGCCTGCACTTACGATCAATCTCATTGTGGAGGGAAAAACGTTGCGCTTCCCATCAGGAGATAAAATGTGCTTTGCAGTTGACGCATGTGGCAAAGGAGTATTTGTTAAGCTCTCCAAAAAGGCGCAAAGCAACCTGAAGAAACTTGATATCTTGAAGCAAATAACATCAGCTGGATGGAATATTGAGCTCTCAGCATTTGGAATTAAGCCCACGAAAGATCCAAAGGCTTCAAGCAGTGTCAATGACTCGCCAAGTATCTGGCTGCAATGTGCTGCAAAGACAAGCCTCCGGGGAGAACAGTCATTTCGAGTGACATCGGAAACGAGAGGAGAAATAGCACTGACATCTAAATGTTTTGATGAGGTTAGCATGCTTTATATATGTTATTTACCGGCTCGGTGTCCAATGGGAAAAAACTTTGAGTGCGAGGGCTGAAAAACAGGCCAAGCATATTACCTTTCGCTAGAAATGTGACCTATTTAGAGCAGATATTGGATGACTCTGCAAAGGTACGGAACACGGTACGCTTGACAGCTATATTCACATCACACAAAATGAGTGATCAACCAAACAAAATGCCACTACGGCCCGCCGTGAAAATTTTAGTCATACGAAGTTACTGCTTTACTATTGCCTCATGTATCCGTATCACATGTATAATGTGTTCAGGCTATCCTCTGTTTAGCGTAGCACCATAATACACCTGGACGCCTCAGTGATTATGTACAAGCACGTGTGGCGCTATCGTCAATGTTAGGTAGCTGGATGACATCAGGTACAATATTATGCGAACAACGTCATCGCGCGGGACCGTCATCGCGAGGACCACCGTATGCGCATGCGCATGCGCACAAACATTTGTTTTCATTCTGCTTTTCTGCCCTCTGCTTACCTCTTGAATTAGTGGTACGAGCCTTCCTTCTTAATTGTTCCTCATAGTAGAGTAGTTCACGTAAATACTGCTCTTCTAGGACCATGACAAATACTCTTCCGCAGAGCTCCGCAAGCATCCTAGATTTCATTTCGCATGACCATAGCGTATTGCTTCACTCGACTTAAAAGCATCTTTAATATAGAAACTGTGTTGGCAATGTATCGTGCGAAGTCTGCATAGAGGTACCTGCAGTGTAAGAGTACAATAATGACAATAATTATTTGACGATATAAAATTTTGTAATATTAACGCGTTCTCTTCATCTGTTATGCCAATAGTTCCTAGATCGTCGTTTCACCTGCCCTATGACTGGAGTATTTGCTGGTAGCCTTGCTCTGAATGTTTCCTTCAGGCCTGCTGCAAGTGCGGAAGTAACCATATGGAGATTTGTTGCACAGAATGCTTCAGGGATCTTTAAATTTGGAGGTAAGAACGGTGAAATGCACATCTTACTGCTCACATGATTCACATTCACATAAAATGGCATAATTTTGCGAAAAAAGTCGTATCTTGACAAATGATACCTCATTTGGAGCTTATTTCTTCACCTCAACTATGGCAACATAATTTGATAAAACACTTTTTATAGTAAGCTTCCTTTCCGACGCGTCAACGAAACATTCTATATGGATGCGTTCTTAGAAACCGCTTTGGTAATTTTTAAAATTTTAAAAAGAACCGATTTTACAGAGCCAATCTTTGTTTACGCTAGGATTTATTTTTAATTGACATAAAAATCTTCCAAAAATCTTAACTTAAGAGGTTTGGGGAAGGGAGAAGCCCTTCGCGGCCGCGCTATTTCCGGTTTTCTCTCGCTGCGAGGCTATGGTGTCCCTTGTCAAGAAACAGGGAACGACCATTGCTCGTGAAATCATGCCACTTTAACGAAAAAGTACCCCTAAGGTGTCCCGTAACCTCAAGGTATGGGTTCACGAGGTGTCCGCGGATAAACGTCCGTGTCGTGTCAAAATGTATGCTTCGAGGATCAAAGATTCTTGCAAAGAAGATACCCTTTGTCATTTAGGTAAGGCACAGACAGTCTCCCTGACAGTTGTTACCACTTGTTTGGTGTTTCAAAATTACGTCTTGTTTGGGATATAAGAGAGATTTTTCAGCTTTTTAGCAGCTTATTCATTCACTTATTTTTCTCTGCTTTCGCAAACCCACAGGCAATACAGAGCTTGATGTAACCCACAATCTGATTGGCTCATTCACGGTGTACAGAATTTGGCACTTCATGTCATCAGAAATTTTAAAGAAACCAAACTTTCGCACATCTTTTTCCTGTAGAAAAATTATTTTATAAAAGAAATAAAACATTTCTTCTGTGCCTACATAGCCAAAATGTTACCGAGGTTTTTATTAGGCTATGAAGGCACGGAAGAAATGGTTTATTTCTTAAGTAAAAAAATCACATTTGCAACTTTGTCGCGTCATATTTCCATGAATATGCAAAATAATAAAAATCCCTGACACCAAAGGAATTCAATATTGTAGGTAGGCGCGTAGGGCTGCAGCTATTTTTTTGGAATGACCATACTTTTTTCTTTGAAGCCAAAAAGTGAGAATCTTTTTTTTTTACAACTTGCTTTGTGGAATATGCAAACTCCGTCTGGTACCCGTACCCGTACCCTCGTCGCATATATTGTGTCGCGACACGGATTTTCCTCCGCGAAGACCTCGTCTTCGCGTTAACCTATACCTTAAATAGATTTGCGATTTCGTACATGCCAATACGTCCATTTCTACTCCAAGAGGAAGAATCCGAGTGACGGGCATTACTCGTGTACCTCTCAGGGCGTAATCTTTTGCTTTCGTGTCGAAAATGTCCAACCACAGTGTACATCGGGGAGTCTTCCAAAAGACAAGGTGATCGGTTCCGCACAAACAGGAACGATGTTTTAAAGAAACGAACTGAGCTCTCGGTATCCGCACACTTTACCAGTAGGGGGCACAAAGTCACGGATATGATGGTAGCTGTTGTGAGGGCCGGTCTAACGGACGACGTCACCCGCAAACGGGAAGAAGCACGTTATATAATCAATCACAACACAAAGGCCCCCTCTGGACTAAATCTGAACTCTGGTCTAGTTTTGTATAGCGCGCGCATTTATTTTCTATGACCAGTATGGACACGCCATCCATTTAGACAGTTTGTATTTTAAATTTCTGTATCCCTGAAGAAGGTTATTGCCGAAACGCGTAGGACTTTCTACCTATTTAGCGTCTAGTTTTACCTTTATTTTATATTTCCACATGCCTTAAATGGACGTTAATTGATAAAATAACTGTACATGGGGATCCGTTTGTTATTCCTTTAGATTCAAGACCCGACGATCATGCCGCCAAATGTTATGATAACAATGGAATTACCTTTGAATTCAAGTCTTCCCGCAACCCTCTGCGAAAGACCAGCCTAGCCGATACAGTTATTCCGTACTTGAAAGAACCAATGAATTTGCATCTCAATTACTACGTCACTGGGGGTGGCAGAACAGGGATTACTATTCCATCTGACATGCGTATGAAACTGATGTTGCTCGGGTTCATGATGCAACAGTTCTCGTTCATTCTCCAGAGTATTCCTGCCACTGCTCCATCTCTTCGACCCAAAACAAATAAAGGGTTGACACAAGCCAAAGAAATGAGCTCCCTTGTTACTGAGACAAGCCGTCTCCTAAATTCCTATAATGCAGCCGGCGATGGTGCAACCAAAGTGTTACAATCAGCGAAAGCTTTGGAAAGGAAAGTCGGAAAGGTCGTGCAGCTGTCAGGGGAAACAAGGAAGGAGCTATCTGCTATGAGGAGCGCAAATGTGAAGCATTTTATCGTTCAGTTAACAAACTTTGAGCGTGACATTCAGCAAGCAACGTCGTTTAACATTCCTGTTCAACGAGACCAAGTAAAGCAGTCTCTAAATGGCCTTTCTGTGAACTTTGTTTCTCAGATCTGCTTAAGAAGGCTCTGCTTTAGAGACATCAATGCGACAATAGCATATGCTACAACAAATAAAGGACCATGTTACGTTGAAGACCTAAAGAGGATGAACTTTCTTGAGAACAAAACAACTGGCGATACATTGTGGGTATTAGGTAAAACGCAGAGAAAGCTTTATTTGGGTACTGTTTTTCGTCTAAAAGAAGGCAGCAAGTTATATGTCAATGAAACCGACAGGTCTGCTTTATTTGAGGCCTTAGTGCATCTTATGGGACTGAAGACAAACACTTTTATCAGTTTATCCTCCGCACGAGAAATCCGTCTCCAAGCAGAAGGGAAAATATTTGGACAGTTTCATTCTTCCTTGGATGTAACTGCTAACAGCGAGGTAGACGACTGGGCATCACTGGTTTTCAGAGTGAAAGGTAAAATGGATAACATGTCTGAACTTCCTCGACGTCTTGAAGATTCCATCAACACCTACACCAAAAACATGATCACCAGAGCGCAAGAAAGGCTGAAAAATGCCGTGGAAACCTTGAAACGTGCGCAAGAGCGTTCACTTACACTAAAAAATCTCCTAAAGGTGAAAAAGGCTGCTTTTCAACTTGCTAAGCGAAATCGGGTTTTACTAGGGAATGAATTGTTGAAAATACGCGCAAGTTATTCTCAGGCGAAGGAGATGTTTAACCAGGCATTAAAGCAGTATAATGTAACCAAAGCAGCACTCGAGAAGTGTGAGCTAACAAGTTGCGAGTACATTTGCAACAAGAGTTGTGTCCCGGATGTTTGTTGGAGCAGTGTGGTAATACATTATACAAAGCAAGACTGCTACCCAGTAAAGATAAAAGTCCCAATATCTCGACCGGCACAGATGTCAGAAACGGTAACCTACCAAACGCAAACTACACTTAGGAGGTTCATTGAAAAATGTAAAAATTTCGGTGAGGCATTTCTAGAAGGAGTTCTGGCACCAATCAACTTTATCGGGAGCCTTTTTGGAAGAAAGCGCCGAAGTACCGACGATGTTCGGTTAGCTTCTGGCAGTCGTTTTAGAAGAGCGTTACACGGAAACAGCAATAGGTTTGATAAAAAGAACCTTTTTCTTAAAACTAATGATATTAATTCATTCCTGAAAAAGAAGATTCCAAACATCACGCAAGATTTTGATCTCCATAAGACCCTCTCGCTTTACACTAGAGAGCTTGAAACTTTCAATGTCAACCGTGAATTGAGAAAGGTCTTTCCAGGACTTCCTCGTGATTTTGATGTCAACCGGGAGCTTTTAAAGGGATTCCCACAATTACAGAGCGAATTTGACATCAATGCGGTTCTCCAAGAGGCTATTTGGAGGAGCAAAAAGATGAAGAACCCTGTCCTTATCAATAACGAGCTTCGCCTAGCACTTCCAGGAAGGAAAGGGATCGACATAGATAAGGTGATCAAGAAACATCTCCCTAAGCTTACTTTTTTTCCAAGCTTTACTTCATTGATTGATCAACAGTTACAGAGTGTTGTCTCACGTGCCATTGACAAAGGCAAACTTGAAAGATATGACGTCAATGTTGCCATTAAAACTAGACTTCAAGGAAGATTTGCGAAAATACATGTGAATGAACTTTTTCGAAGAACAGTTCCTAAACTTGGACAGGACTTTGACTTAAATACATTAATCCGAAAGGAAGTACTCGACAAAGCGGAAAACATCGACTTGTTTCGTTTGAAGAAAGCGATGCAAAAGAAGTTCCCGAATTTAGATGCATTTGAACTTAAAAACTTGACCTTGGCTTTGGAGCAAGGTATGAGCGGGTTTCACAGATTTGAAAGTTTCATCAAGGAAAGTCTATATGGCGTTGTAACAGTGTCCATTAATCAAACCAAATTGCAGGATTTTAGCGTCAATAATATTCTTAACACTGCACTATCCGGTAAAGGCAACATAGATGTGAATGACATTCTAGAAAAAGAATATCCTGAACTGAAGGGGAAATTCGATCTGAACAAGCTTATACAAAATGCTGCACCGTTGGTTAGACTCCTAAAGGATATTGAAATAAGTTGGTTAATCATGGGAGCATCACCAAAATGGAAAAACCTAGACATAGACATGGATAGATATCTAAAAGCTACTAGCCCAGCACTAAGAGGTGGACCAGATATTAACCACGTCTTGAGTAGCTCTCTTAAGAGAGCTGTTCTTCCTGATTTGGATTACATTATCCGTAAAGCAGTTCCAAATTTGGACAGCTCTGTTAAGGTGGCCGTCTATCCTACAAAGACGTTTCGCTGCTCTTGGTGATAATATGGAACGATATTTATCACTTATGATTGAAAACGTCCGTCGAGAAAACAGCGCTACATTTCAATATCACCTCCAAAAGAAGAGAAAAGCTGGCCGCCGTGTAAAGAGGCTTGCAGACTGGGCACTTGCCGCGCTTGGAGTTGGTGTCGGGTCACTTACCGCAGGCCTTCTTAGCGGAATTACAAGAACTGGCTGCACTAGCAGTTACCAAGAATCGGCTGGTCCGACCAAAACTCTCCAGTACACAAAACAATTTTCTATAATGAAAACAATTAATGAAACTGGTACGGTATTCTGGTGCAATAATTCACGGGTTGTCAATAAGACTACTAAAGGATATCACAATCCCACACCATGCTGCCGAGAAGACATTCCATGTGTGAAATTCCTTAATCCCGAATGTGTGAAACGAAACGAAGAATGCTTCAAGTTGCAAGAAGGGCGTTTTAAAAGAGAATTAAACCAAATTAATGCAAGCCTTTTCTTGGAGTACACTGAACTGATGAAACGAAGTCAAAAAGTGAACAGATTGTTTATGGAACTGGAAAGCCATAAATCCCGAGAAGGCTTGGCCAAAGATGAATCTAGACTAGTGGAGGCAAAGTTTCTTCAGACGTCAGCTGTAATTGTCACTTTAAAAAGTGCTCTTTCCCAGATGAAGAATATCCCTACTGTAGCTATGGGGCTCAAGCTAAAAAAAATTGTACAAGCAAAACAATCCAAAAAGCCGTTCAGAATTGAGAACCTAGAGTTTGAAGCAAATACCACCACAGGTAAACCGACGCGCATTCCTTTTACAGGAAGATTGGTACTAGAAGATGGCTCGCGACTGATACCTTTTAAGACTGTAGTGGACTTTACTGAGCTTGAAAAATCCGTGTCCGACGCCACAAATATCATAGTTCGAACGCTCTTGGGAGAGACGAGAGTTTCGCGAAAGAGACGATCTGTAGAAAATGCCTCGTCTGTTGAAGATGTCATTAAATTTAAAGATAAAACGGTTCATGAGAAATGTGAATTTGCAAAAAACGCTAGTCTTTTCTTTAATGATATTTCACTCTCCTTGGCAACGTTAGTTGCGGCAAAAGAAGCGATTGATAATGGTGTTACAAGCGAGTTAACTTCAATTCACAACATTGTGAAGGAACTCAAGGGACCGTCAGGAAACGAGATGTCTAGAAATGATAATGTTGTTAGTGCATTTAAGGCTATTTTGTCAGTACGCATATCACAAAGGCTGCAACAATCGGAGGCGCTTTCCTGGAATGAGACTTTGACGTCTTGGAGGGGATTCTTGGAAGCGTATACACAATCAAGAGAAATGGAGGAATGTTCTGGAGCCTCGGATTGCATTGGAGAAGTGACAAGAGCTTTGGCTGACTTTACCGTTCTTATAAGAACAGTTCCAGGGCGATTAAGTTAACACACATTTTGCCTGAACTTGGAAAAGAAATGCAAGAGTTGCTTGGCAGGAATCTTTCTTTGTTGGAAGTTAAAGAAAAGATGGATAGACTGCAATTGCTACTTAATGAAACGATGGATCCACAATTAATTTGCGGTTCGAAGCCAAAGTTAGTAAGCAAGATGAGGGAAGAAATAAGGGTTGAGGAGGGAAAAAATGTTGATCTAGAATGTGAATCAGATAGTTATTCCGATGTGACATACACTTGGCGAAAAAATAACAAAACAATCCAGGTATCAAGGTCAGGTAAACTTCACTTGCGTCAAGTACGCAGAACCATCTCTGGAATGTTCAATTGTGAAGCTGCGAATCATAAAGGTTCAGTGTTCTCTCCCTACATTAACCTCGTTATTGATTATAAACCCGGGTTCCTCGAAGAACCAATGGATTTGACACTTCCTTTATTTGAAGAGAAAGGTGCGAGGTTCGGGTGTCTCGCAGAAGGAAATCCAATACCGAAAATTCGTTGGTTTTACCAGCCTTACGGGGCAGACATATCGGTCAAGCTATCAAACGACAACAGCAATGTCCTTTACGTCGAGGCGGATGTTGTTTCAAGATCTGGGTATTACTATTGTGAGGCAGAAAACAGTAGGGAGTGGCAGTTAGTCAAAGAGCTAGGTTTGACGTACTTCCCACTTCCGGTAGTACACCAAGAATCGGAGTTCTTCTCAATTTAACAACACAGTGCTTGCAGGATTCATGTAAAAGCAGGTCTCAGTTCAGGCTTCCACGTCGACTATCTACTGCAGACTGGAAAGCGCTGGAGATGTCCATAGCAAAAGCTACAAGCTCACCCACCAGATACATCAAGAGTCTACGTTACGCTAGAATTTCAAAGGATGTGGTCACTATCTTCTTTTACCTATCAGAAGAAGGCAAAACAAAAGGAAAAGGGAAAGCTTTGTCGATGGAAGACATCATGGATCAGTTTTCGAATAAAAGAATTGCGCTTGGTCATAGAGCGAAAGAACTTTACGACCAGTTAAAAAATGGATCACTAAAGATTAACATAAAAAGGAAGACGCTGTTAGGGATAACAGATTCATTGCTCCCGATGTACGTAGAACCCCAGTGTCCATTGGGGAAAGTTCTGCATGAAAATGGATTTCTTTGTGGTAAGTAACGTATCAATTCTTCCATTCATTTCTAATTGCTACATGTTTGGCATGTGTATCAAGTAAGGGGCTGCACTTCTCGAATTTTGAGTGACAGACAGCCAACAATCCCTGCAGATTAATGAATAAATTAATGAATTTTTGGATGAGGCTTTTGTGCATCCAGAATAATCAATATGGAGACCGGAGCATGATTTCACTTGGCGAGACATTGATTATTCTGGATATGACAAAAACGAATTCAAAAATTGTCCTATGATACATTGTTTAGCAGAAAATCAAGGCAACGGTTTATTTTGTTTGACAAAGAAAAATGTACGAATATATTCCATGAGAAAACCATCCAACGTCTTAAAGAAATAATCGACGCGCGCGTAAACGAGCAGGTTGCGTGATTCTCAAAGTAAAGCGCTAAATTTCCCCTTGCTTTTTCTGAAATATTATATAAAATAGAAATACGATGCATTCGTGAAATGGGATATCCCACTCGTATATTTTCGCTATACACCATCGCTCGTGTGTTTAGACCAAAAAATACTGGTAACGCGGTATACAATAACCACTCAATGCATTGTATAACGTTGCTCGGGACAAATTGCTAGATGAGTGAGACCAAATGCTAACAGGAGCAAATCAAGTCTAAGGAAGCAACTAAAATAATAAAAATAAAACCAGCTATTATTCTATACCTCTTGAATCAACGTCCTTTAAAAAGGGTGTATACTATCGGTTCACAACGGAATAAATATTATTCACATTATCTCCAGTTGACTGTCCACCTGGATTTTATGGAGAATCTGATGGTACTTGTCTGTCCTGTCCGATCGGCTCATACCAAGCGTCGTCTGGACAGGCTGAGTGCATGAAGTGTGGCATTGGTCAAAGTACAGAACAATCTGGTACGCGGGACATAAAGGAATGTATTTTCAAAGGTATGACGATCCATTTATTCATGATAAATTCGCTATTGGATAACACTTCTCAACACTTCTCGACAGGTTGTTGACAAATGAGGAAATGTAACATTTTGTAGTAGTATTGAAATCACCAGAAATAAACTGATTTGATTCTCCATCTTGTAACCACCTCAACGTACCAGCCTTCGTGTATTTTTGATTCAGTAAAAAAGCAAATCAAGTTTATAAGGAGAACGATTAAAGTGAAGGGGCCGTTAGAAGGCTAGCCTGCGAAAGCTGGCCAACACTACTAAGCGCTTGCCAAAATATCCTATAAAACGGCGTCTGCGTGCTCAAGCCACACCTTCCACGCTGTTGACGTATTTTGACCCTGATCTGGTTACGCGGCCAGTTTATCTAGATGATATTCAATATTTTAAATCACACAAAGCACTTAGCAGTAAGGAATTCAAATGAGATGAAAAAAGATGCAACGCATAACCCCTTTCGTCCGTCTGTTTTAATTCACCATGCAGACGCCTCCTTGCTAGTCTTTTTCGGCGAGCGCCAAGTGGTGACGGCTTACGGAGGCTAGTAAATGGCCGGAAAATTAACGTATATTTAATTAATGTATATTTGTTAGTATAAACGCCTCGGTAACAATTTACTGGAAGTACATCTCGGAGTTAATAAACAACATATCTTCGTTTTAGGACCTCCTCCACCACGCTCGTTTATGACTTATTCCCTCTCGTCTACATCACTGAAGTTGATGTGGTGGAAGCCTTTAGGAGCAAATGTTACTCATTATATTATCAAGTACAAATCGGACATGATGTCGGGCGAAGTATCTGTAAAAGCTAGGAATGGACCAGTAGAGTACATTATTCTAAAAGGACTAGAGATCTTCACCGCCTACCGACTCGAAGTGTATCCTGTGGATGGAAACACCGTTGGCTCACCTGCCATTATGTCTGTGAGAACACCCGGAGAAGGTAACGTAGGAACAACGGTGATTTTTTACTCTTCAAATAAACGAGAACTTTTTATGCGAAACAATGCTGTTTGATGATTACGAATTATTGTTACCACTTTTCGAGTTGTGGCAGTTATTTTGAAAATCCTACTTTAAATATCATCAAGCCAAGATTTCCCAAATTTCCGTCACCATCTGACAAAAATGAGAGCAAAGCGGAAATTAGGTTTCTAGAACTTTGCAGTTTATGAATATATCAACGTACGATTTTGTACTCAAATAGGATCTCGTCTAAAACTCCGCACGAGTAGAACACGAGTTGAAATTTGAAGTTAATAACAAATACAGCCATATTTTTATCGGAGCTCGTATAGCGGAGCCCCATAGCTACATGCAGGAGGAAAGGAAACAACACAAAAGTGTATTCGCATCGACCTGTTGTGCTTTTGAATTGCACTGTTTGGAACTTAGTTTTTAGACTATTTCACGCTTATACTGTTTGCACTCTATGCCTATAGAGCCAAACTAATATATAGATTAGCCACTGGCTAAAAGCGGAGCTCCCAGTTACATATTAATTTTTTTGTGTTAATGAGACAAAAGGTTGCCATTGTGCATAGCCGGTCACCATCATACCACGTGACCAAACACTACCACTCCCTTCACCAAAGGTTCGTTCTCTGGGGTTCATCCCTTCCCAATACTTATATCTTTCTTGGTTTGATGACGTCATCGATGACGTCATACCACGCGATCACGCCATTGCACCCCCTTGCGATTTAGACAACTTGTCTGAGGTTCATCCTTTCAAAGATATAAACCTTTTCTTGTTTGATGACGTCATCGATGGCGTCATACCACGTGACTAAGCAGTTGCACCCCCCTCCCCCTTGCCACTCATCCTTCCAAGATATAAACCATTCTCGTTTGATGATGCTTGGGTTGCCTGTGTGGGACGGACGGACGGACGCACAAACCGGTATATCCATCAGAAAACAGGTCGATGCATATACACCTTTTTGTTGTTTTCTTTCCTGCTGCATGTAGCTATGGGGCTCCGCTACGTGGTCTTCATGGTAGTGTTCGTGTATTATCGCGCCGGTAAAAAATTTCCAGAGGAAGCTGAGAAAACAAATTTTAGTTTTCACAGATAGACGTATTTTTCGCACCTGAAATGGAGATGTCAATCACAGCCTATATAGATTCTATATAATTTTTCCATTTTTGTACGCTTATTTCTGTGGCGGCGCGAACCCAGACCTTTGCCTTTTGTGATATTTCGAAATGTGGACCATAAATCTACAACTCAGGATAGAAATCATTGCGTAAAAGTATTTTTGGCCAAACGTTGCTCGAAGTTGTAAAATAACCTGTCTTAAGCAATACACAAAATTCCAAATTTTGATTAAATTTGGAGAATATGATTCTCGATAATATTTAGGGCGAAACGTATGGATAAGTGATACTTTGATCAGCACAGCAGTGGATATGTTCTTCATTATCCTAACCCGCTTTCTGCAGACTCGGTAAAAATCCGGTAAATTATTAAGGTAATGCGTTTTTTTTACTTATACTGAAAATGACATGGAGATCCTTTCTAGAAATACTGGCAGACTCGGGAAAAATTCGGTAAATTATTAAGGTAATGCGTTTTTTTACTTATATTGAAAATGACATGGAGATCCTTTCTAAAAATACTGGATCCCTAAGAATGAACAACAGATCTTTGGTGGTTATGACTTTTTGTTTTTATTTCCTTCCTCGCCTAGCGCCAAGTGCTTCTCCAAAAATACTCTTCGTCAAGACTATTAATTCGACAGCAATTCTCGTCAAGTGGCAGGAACTGGCGCGAAAATTCAGGAATGGAATTATACATGGATACACAGTGTATTACAAGAAAACTGCGCATGCAAACTACAGTAGTAAAACCATTGCCACTGGCTGGAAACTTTCTACAGGTTTGTACATTATGCGTTTCCCACAAAATCGATAATTACGTCCTCATTTGGTAAAATTGAAAGCACAGAATAAATTATTTTCTTTGTTTATAACAGGGAGAGTAGGCCTTGATACGAGTCATCAAAAATAAGATTGGCAATCCAGGCTTGTTATCTTATTGATCAGGGCAAAGGTTAACTGTGGCTACTCTGGACATTTGATAGGATGAGAATCTTATTTTGTCCATAGGTTAGCGTTAACCGACTTTTTAGAAACCGGGCCCAGGTTGTGCTTGTTGCAGTAAAATCAGTTTTTAGCAGCCAAGGAAATCATGAAATCATGAACGGTGGGGTGTTACCCGAGACAGCGGTATGCACCATGTTTGTGTACATTTGTACAGCAGGGCAATATAAACCTAGTTTAGAAGAGGTTACACCCCTGGGTGACGCATATCTACTTCGGGTAGCCTGCAGTGCGTTATGGGAGTCCTTTCCATAGAAACGATATTTAACGATGATAAATGTGACCCAATATTTGAATTTTGGCTCGTAAAGGGATCTCTCATGACGCACCGCGGGCTACACAAATACTTAGGTGTAACGCCTAAGGTTACGGAACACGTTCGGGTCACTTTTTCCGTTAAAATAGCATAATTTGACACGGAAACTAGTCCTATCTTGACAAGTGATACCTCATTTTAAAGCGTGTATCTTGGGCTAGACTATGTGGTACATAATTTTATTTAATCTTACAAACCCCAGATTTTTTCCGGAGTTCCCTTCCGATGCATCAGTTCAACGTTTGACAGTTCCACACTATAATTCCTTCTTTACATTTCTTAGGATTATCCGAGCGGACACACAGAATTGGCTCTCAAACATCCCGACACAGTTTTTTAGACCACATCTCATCCTATGGTAAAACGTTGTTAAAAAACGAAAGCAGTGTATCTTAAAAAGGTGTCCCGTAACCTTAAGTGTGTATACATCACTTCCATGACCTTTCAGGTCTGATACAACGTTAGCTTGGCTGCTATAGGTTAGAATCTCTCCACGTATCCACTGCGTAGCGCGTTTTTTACTTACATTTTTTG
This sequence comes from Scolanthus callimorphus, assembly GCA_033964015.1. Classification (NCBI taxonomy): domain Eukaryota; kingdom Metazoa; phylum Cnidaria; class Anthozoa; order Actiniaria; family Edwardsiidae; genus Scolanthus; species Scolanthus callimorphus. The sequence goes on from JAWWUD010000043.1 coordinate 207,049, forward strand.
TTCTCGTGTTCTTGATTTCAGTTCTCACCGGATTGGATCCAGGAAACATGTATTGCATCAAAATAACCGCCTTCACGTCAAAAGGTGCCTTCTCGGATTGGCACAAAAATAACTGTCAATGGGCAAGAACTTGAAATGGGCAAATATATACAGCATAAAAGGCTCGAAGAAAGTACCGAAAATCTTGATGAATGAACAAAAATCTGAAAGTTATAAGCAGTCGGCGTAGCGGTCTGAAAGTTATAAGCAGTCGGCGTAGCAGATGTAAGGCTGGAAGAAAGACCAAAAAGCTGTTTAACTGCTCCAAGTAGTGGGACTTGCCATGACCTTTTGTGTTGCTACTATTACTGTCATTATCATCATTTTGAAAAACACTGCCTCTTCAGCTAGCGTAGTTGCTTTGAAGAGTCCCAGTCGCCATTTTGACTGGCTACAAAATTAGCCAGAGAAAGCAGTCATTTCGCAACAGGGAATATAACTTGACATTTTTGACTGCATTCAGAAAATCAAGCATCGATTTTTTATATGATTGTTTTGCCATTTCTAAACGAACTTTTAAACTAACAAAGGAGCGGCTGACTGGGGCTCGTTATTGTCTTTGTTCGATATTAAAAGACGAATTACGTGTAGAAATCTCTTAATAAACATTTACCAAATTCAGTCAAGAACATTGCTCCATATTCTCTAAATCAGCCAATGGAAATGGATGCTTTCTCCGGCCTGGTATGTTGCTGTGCTGTCAAAATGGCGGCTGACACAGACTCTTTATTATACATTATTGTGGTCGATAGTAGAAAAGTATCCGTACATTACAGGCGACGTTTACATTATAAACGGCGCAGCCAGGAAAAAGTGACGCTTTATAACAGGACGATGTTTCTTTAATTCTAAGACTAGGTGTGTCACTTTATTTCCCGCAGGGAAGTGGAGGATAAGTAATGTAGGAAAGTAACTGAAAATGTGACAAATCAATTGCACCCACGCACCAGTTGCGGATCCAGAGGGGGTTCCAAGGGTTCCACGGAACCCCCCTTGAGTATCAGAACGATAAGGATTTTATTGTGATACCCAGACCGCTCTTGGACGAGCTCTCCAGAATATATTGTACGAAGGAGGGTAGAAGAAAGAAACGGAAGGTTCCCCCTTAGCAAAATCCTGGATCCGCCACTGCGCACGGAGACGTAATCAAACGCAAGAATCACTCTTAGAACGGAGTGCGCGCTACAATTCAGAGCGAGTGACTACATTCCTCTTGGGGGATTTTCGGGGTCCCGGCTAGCAAATCTACACTAGTCAATGGGAGGAAAACAGGATGGACACGAGACGTTTTCCTGACTCTTAATTATGGAAGTATTGGCTAAAAAAATAAACAGGACACTGGTGAAACGGTCATAATTCACTGTTATAATAAATAAATAAATACCTATAACAGCATTTTTATAATATAGCTACGATATAACGCGCGCTCTTATTGGTGCAAATCTATGCTCTATTACACCCTTCTAAAATTCACGAGTTATTCATAAGTTCTGTGACCAATGGGCGCGCTATAGGTCACGTGCCGTGTTTATAACATCCGGGTCTTGCAGTGCTGAGTTAAAGTCTCCTTCGGTGCACTGGTGTTTTGCTTCTATATAGCCAGCTTAGTTGCCCTCCTGTCCGTTGGGATTTGAATAAGCTCAACGCGCTAAATATATGGTTTACCAACTCCCTTTTGGAAAACGGTTTTCAAAGAACGTCTGTGGTATTGCCCATTTCGGCAAAGCATACCAGCATGGCGGAGTGATCCTTCAGTATGTATGTTCCAGTGACTAGGGGAGTGGGGCGTCTCGAAATGTGGATTTGCCGAGTTAAAATCCTTCTTTACTGTGTCTGCAACGAGCTCAAAAACAGTTTATTTATGGTCTACCATACCCATTTTGGAAAACGGCTTTCAAAGAACGTCTGTATTGTCCATTTCGCCAAGCATACATGACGGTATTTAGCGCTGGGTTGACATACATACAAACTACAGACATCAGACGGGCTGCAAATAATTTGTTTTGGTCGCATGATTCACAGGTTTTAAGCAACGTTAATGTAACAAGAAATGGAACCAGACCTAGGATCAAAAGGCATCCGACGAAAACCACAGTTTCAAAAAGCTTCCTTTCAGCTTTAATGTTTTTAGAGCTCGTTTGTTTTGAAGAGCCTTGTTTCTCGTTTCTCTGCCAGAATTTCTTCGACGACTGGCTTAATTCTCCATTTGTCTGACATGACAGGTCTGGTGCTCCAGACCTTTGTGGTGGACGTTCTAGTTCAAGACTTCTTTGTGCTGAAGTGCTGCTTGATAGTTTATTGGTGTTTTTAGGGCTCGACTGTTTTGAAGAACCTTGTTCCTCTTCTCTCTGCAAGAATTTCCTCGACGATTGGCTTAATTCTCCATTTGTCTCACGACATGACAGGTCTGGTGCGTCAGACCTTTGTGGTGGACGTTCCCGTTCCACACTCCTTTGTGGTGAAGTGCTGCTTGATATTTTTTTCTTCAAACTATAGTATATTGCTAAGTACGCCAAAGCTATGGTTACAATTGGCAGCGTATGATGCAGGTGTATATCAAAAAGTTCGTATGCGTCTTCATTAATGGTTCCAAATTGAGCGAAAGTAAAACCAAGCGAGTATACCCAAATTCCACAGGATATGCCGATGGACATCTTGTAACTCATTTTATTTCGATGTAACACTGGACGTACAACGCTCGTTAAACATTCAAGGGTTAATCCCACGATTAATAAAACGTCGCTTGTATAGCAGAAGTACCCCGTTACAGTAGCAACAGTTCTGAGTCCTACCGTAATCTTTCCGCCATTACCTAGACCTCTGAAAATCTCCACAAAGAATGACGTCTGGTTGAGAATTCCATAAAGCACATTATTCGCTGCCAAGGCGGTTATAAATCCAGTAGAAGCCTTTCGTAGACATTTTAATGGGTCCTTAAAGACTACGACCAGGAGTAATATATAGATTTAGGCAATGCCTAAAAGCGGAGCTCGAATAATTACTGACATACCAGCATTACTGTCATCGCGGTATCGACTTTTCTAGTTTTGATGACGTCATCGATGACGTAATGCCACGTGATCTTGGTGGTGCATCCCCTTGCCTCCAAAAAACTTAATCCAAGTTTGGTCTCCTAGCAATTTTTCCTTCACGAGAATGAATTTTCCAGTTTTGATGACGTCATCTATGACGTCATACCGCATGACGTTGGTGGTGCTCCCCCTTTCCTCAAAATAACTTTACCCAAGTTTGGTCACCTAGCGATGTTACCTTCTTGAGATATTGACTTCTCTAGTTTTGATGACGTCATCGATGACGTCATGCCACGTGACCTTGGTGGTGCACCTCCCTTACCTCTAAGATAACTTTACCCAAGTTTGGTCACCTAGCGATGTTACCTTCTTGAGATATTGACTTCTCTATTTTTGATGACGTCATCGATGACGTCATGCCACGTGACCTTGGTGGTGCACCCCCCTTGCCTCCAAGATAACTTTTCCCAAGTTTGGTCACCTAGCGATATTACCTTCTTGAAATATTGACTTCTCTAGTTTTGATGACGTCATCGATGACGTCATCCCACTTGACCTTGGTGGTGCACCCCCCTTGCCTCCAAGATAACTTTTCCCAAGTTTGGTCACCTAGCGATGTTACCTTCTTGAAATATTGACTTCTCTAGTTTTGATGACGTCATCGATGACGTCATCCCACTTGACCTTGGTGGTGCACCTCCCTTACCTCTAAGATCACTTTACCAAAGTTTGGCCACCTAGCGATGTTACCTTCTTTAGATATTGACTTCTCTAGTTTTGATGACGTCATCGATGACGTCATCCCACTTGACCTTGGTGGTGCACCCCCCTTACCTCCAAGATAACTTTACCCAAGTTTGGTCACCTAGCGATGTTGCCTTCTTGAGATATTGATTTCTCTATTTTTGATGACGTCATCGATTACGTCATGTGGCGTGACCTTGGTGTTGCACCACCCCTTACCTCCAAGATGACTTTACCCAAGTTTGGTCACCTAACGATGTTGCCTTCTTGAGATATTGACTTTTCTAGTTTTGATGACGTCATCGATGACGTCATGCCACGTGACCTTGGTGGTGCACCCTCATTGCCTCCAGGATAACTTTACCCAAGTTTCGTCACCTAGCGATGTTACCTTCTTGAAATATTGACTTCTCTATTTTTGATGACGTCATCGATGACGTCATCCCACTTGACCCCCCTTACCTCCAAGATAACTTTACCCAAGTTTGGTCACCTAGCGATGTTGCCTTCTTGAGATATTGATTTCTCTATTTTTGATGACGTCATCGATGACGTCATGCCGCGTGACCTAGGTGGTGCACCCCCCTTGCTTCTAACACAACTTTGATGAACCCAATGTTGGTCAGCTAGCGCCGGGCCGGAGCTCCGTTAAAACTAAACACGAAGGCGACAAAAATAGAAGCGCGCGCGCGCGTGTGCGTTCTTGCCTATTTTCCTGCCTGAAATTGGGATGCCTGTGTGCCGGGCGGACACACACACAAACACACGCACGCACACACGGAATTACACTATACGTTTTATTCAGGAATGAAAAGAAAAAAATCATATCTCCATAAGGAAAGCTCCAATAACGACCAAACTTGGCAAAAGTTGTCTTTAGATTCATACCTGTCTATTGTCAAAGTCACGTGATATGACGTCACTGTTTACGTCATTGAAATTGACAAAAACCTCTGAAACCACTCAAAAGCGACTTGATGGTTATACGTCTGAATACTGATACCACTTTTCCTTATGTATGGTGCTCCGCTCAGGAGCTCCGCTAAAATATTTAAGATGACGGTGGATATGGCAAGGATCACCGCAACGACTCCAGTTGGTAGTAAAATTGTCGAAGAAATAACTGGTTGGGTTGGCATCTTTGAAGCCTTTAGTAAAAAGTAACAAATAAAAACCAGCAATGGAGATCTTATATATGAGTACGGTACACCTGAACAAGTGCATACATCAATACTAATTGACAGCAGCAGGGGACCTTTATGTGACGCATGCGCAGATGCACGGCCTGATCGGCCTGATTTGTCTTCAGCTGAGCAAATGCTGGTTTGTTGTCGTGTCGACCGAGTTAATTTCTCCATTTTTATGCGGGAATAAGTAATGTAAACCACAAACGGAGTTCAAAAGAAACAATACTTGTACTTGGGGAATGAATTTTGAGCAGTTTGAGCTTGAGATTGCTACGCTATTCGCTTCGGCAAAGCAGCTCTATTCAAGGATTTCGATTTAATATGACGGATGTCTGTGATCTATGGTGGAATTCCCAAGTTAACTTTCTGCCAGCAGCTGAAAGGTGAAGTGTCAAATTATCCGCCAAGGTAAGCTTTTAATTACTGTTGGCTTATGTAGGTCTCTCTTTGAGAAATCGCACCAAGGGGTTTTGTGGAATCTTTCGTTGAGCTTACTTGCTGTAATGCAATAAGCCGATTTCTTATCGTCTTGCCAGAATGTGCTTTCAAAATCTAGTCGTTGTACCACAGAGTTGTCAGTGAAAAATGGAAGTACTATCATTTTGAAATTCGTTTATCTGACGGGGATGAAACAGAAAATGGGGGAAGTTATGTGTTTTTGGTTCGACAGTTACGCACATGAGTTTCAGTGGTTGTTGTTCTTGGACTCCCACTTTCCTCACGGGGAATATTAGATCTGGAAATAAGTCACACGCAGTTTCTAGGACCCAGTTTAAATGAAACCATTTGATTTCCTTGAGATCGGCAGCAAAATCGCGTCTTCACTCGAGTTCTAAAATCTGCTTGAAAATGTTGACTCATGAATATTAATTAATTGAACATTTTTCGAAAACTGCTCGTTGTACCACTGAAGTATCTCTCGAAAACAAAACTACATTCTATATGTCTTCATTGTGTGGTGCTATTTTTTTGGAAATAATGGGGGAAGTTAATGATTTTTTGGTGTGTTCACCTTCAGGACACCTATGCTTGGGCATGCTCCTTAGAAATATTTTCACTGAAATAGCTTTTGCAAGAACTGAAGTGCTCAGTTTGTTTGCCCAGAAAGCAAAATAAATTGAAATCTGAGCTGGTATAAAAAAGAACTGCTAGTTGTGTATACTTACTGAATTTAAAAATAAATTTGGTGAGAAATTGGATTTTTTGATAAACCATTTGACTTGTGAGTGGAAATTGTAGATCATGTTACAGTGAAACGAGATGTTCTCTTCCCGACAATTTTGCAATATTGCCTAGCAACATTAATGGACAACTTGCTTGAATCAAATTTCAAGAAATCTTTTGTATCTGTCTTCACGATATTGTACCAGAACTTGAAATATTTTGTTTCCAAAATCGTTCCATTATGGTCTGCCCCTCCAGTGCTCAGACATGTGGCGAATTAAAGTTGCTCACGAGAAATTGCAATTTGATACCAAAGTTGTCCATCAGTGTTGTCCATCAGCAAAGAGAACAACCTGTGTGACTAATAATACAAATTTCATTTCACTTCTCCTAGTTACTATGCATTAAAAAGGAAAGTTTTTTAGAAGCACCTGATAAAAGATATAATAGAGGGTAGGACATTCAGAAGTAACTTGTTGTGCATTGTTTGTTCCAGGTTCCGAAGGTGTAGGTGTACATGTATATGCCCAATTCACAAAAGGAACATAATGCCATTCTTGTCTGGATGACACTAAACAACTGCATCCTGCAACCAAATAGCAATTTCTAGCACAAGTGCTGGTGGTTCAGGGATGCAACATTTTAGATGTTACAGTATTACAAGAGCATTTCATCGATTGATTTACAGAAGTAGAACTATAGCAGGGGCTACTTTAAAGAGTTTTCACTACAGATAGTTTACTGCTCAGAAGAACATCACAGTGCTGTATCAAAATCCTCTTTGATTCAATTTTTCTTGTGAAAATTATGTTGCCACCTCAAAACCCAATGTTGTCAACAGGTGTAATTTTGTCAACTACCCAGGTTCCACTATTACAGAACTTATCAGAATACTCTGTTAGTTATAAATAGCACAATAAAAAGTTCACCAATTTGGAGTCTCATCCTTTTCATGGACATAATCCACAATTTAATCCCAGGGAAGGGTGGTGAAAACTGAGCTTGTATTTCCAGGGTGGGTACCCCTCAGTCTGGGTATTTACACATTGTTTGACAAAATCCCAGCTTGGTTAGATACAAAATCTGGGGTTGTAAATCATCAGTAGTCAAATCAATTGAATTCCAGGATAGGTTATGGTGAAACTTGTCCAGACATTTTCTAATAAGGTTATCACACAAACTAATCAATTTTTCATTATAAACAGTGTGACCAGGTTTTTCAAGCAAAATTTATGTATCTGCATGGGGCAGAACTTTGATTTCTCAACCCAAAACTATGACATCTCTTTCCACTTGATCTAATTCCACTGGAAGGCCCCGAAATATCAGGGTAAACTGATAGGATAAAAAAGGAAATCGTTACGATTGCTAAACAAAAACAACGTCATTTTTCTTGCACTTGCAGTCTGAATTTTAAACAGTTTAAACAGTCGCAGATGAAGATCCACAGATCCTAAAATCAAACAATTTTTATTTGCAATATACAGGCAGCTGAATAAACGTTTTGTTTTATCCTTCCCGCTTTCAGAATAAAAACAAAACAAACGAGAAATAGAAATAGAGCGCTATTTGATTACAAATTCGTGATACTCAACAGTGCTTTTCCCTGAGTTGAGTCTGCAATGTAAACTTGGAGAGCAGCGGTTATTGCGCATGGCATAAACAAAAAAGTCCCCTGCTATTGACAGCCATAATGCGACAGCGCAGGCTTTACAAAGTGTAAAAACGTTTTAAAAATTCAAGAACCATGCAATTAAATTTCTGAATTTCTTAAAATGAGAAGTTCTTGATTGGATCGTTTTTGAATTCTGCAAATCAAATGTACATGATACCACCAATGAAATGAAAGGAAAAACTGTTTTAAAAAGTGTTGAACCGAAGTTACCATCAAACTCCGGGTTGTTTTCTGAACTTCGAATTCAAATGGTGACAAAAGACTTCGACTAAATTACTTATTTCGACCAAAAGGGTAGCTAATTTTTTATTTTTTATTTTATTTTCAATAAATCCTACAGGAATATGAACACATTAGCATAGCGACCATGTTGATATAAGTCTATCATTTCCTATTAAACCTCCCTGTAGACCGAAAATCATAGCGCCTTTAAATATACGACTTAAACAATGTTGCACAAAACAAATTTAATATTGTTTCTTTTATTTTATAAGACTGGATAGAATAATAGCGAATCTACCAAAAGTATTGTGAAGTTGGACAAACCCCTTGCACCAGAGTAGTTACATTACATTTCTATGTACATTTTTTTGAAGCTTTCGATATAATTCGTATTATGTAAACTGGTTTTAATGACGACATGGACATTACAGGAAATGATTTCAAAGTCTCGCAGTAATCACATACAAGCACAGCTATGTTTTAATTAATTAAAACTTAATATATATGCTGTAGGAAATTTCAAAGCTCTCGAAGGTATGGGACATTGTCATAAGAGTGTTTTGGGGGCATCCCCTTCGGGGTGCATGTAACATGTAACCAGGCCTGAGTCAGGCTATGTGTGAATAAGGGAGGCAGTTGCTTCCAGAAGCTTGACTTCTTGAGTTTTTATTATAATCCAGTGAGAGTTGTACAGCTGTGAGCTACGTGAACATTTTATTGACATCCCGGACCACGACTTTGTAATAGATATACGAATATGTTGATGGGACAAATTGGACATTAAAAAATATATTTTCGACAGCCCTTTGGTCTCAATAAAAGGTTTTGCCATAAGGTCACATAATATGCAAATTTATCTATTATTATAATTAATGATTATTTCGGAACTCATTACAACCGTGAATTGCAATACTTGAAGAAGGCTAGACGTCGAAGCGTTGCATCAAATCGAGCTCCTTAATCCTTTGGGCTTTCCTTTTTTAGTACGTTATATATATATGATTACATTTACGCCCTGGATAGATGGATCTGTTTAATCGTAATTAATACTACAAAACTCATCCTTCAAATTGATTGCCACTTGATATCTTTATATACTCGTTTCCACGCTTCCCGCGTTGAAGATGTAAAAATGATGAAAAATATCCCACCGTGCTTTCTTCATCTTCTAAATTTCGGATTCGGCGCTTCTAAAATAATTATAACGATTAGTTATTGTTCTAGGAATAGTTTCACAATAGCTATATGTTGTCAGCTAAAATTTAAAGGATTTCTGGTTCCGTTGGACAATCATTGTGTTCACGGATATTCCAACAAACCGTTGCTTGGGCGGAGACTAGTATTATCAAAGCCACTTGGTAAATAATAAATTAGACAGACTGTGAGATTTCTCGAGATTAAGTTTTGTAGTCCCGCTGTTCGTTAAGACATGTACAGGTAGTCAATTTTGCAGTCATGCGAGCTTTAAAACACGCGCATTTAGTATTTCTTCTTTGATCAATCTTTTGACAACCCATATTTGCCGACGCTTCATGGAGTCTCGACGTTCAGGCTGGCTGGTTTAGAATAATTTGGCGATTGTAGTTTCCCCCGCTGCATCTAAAATGTTCTTGAAAAGTTAAAAATTGATTTTAACCCACGGACTGGGGTTATCGAAATATTAAAAGCAGAAGTTGGAGAATAAAGATCCCGGGCAGTACTCAAAAACAATAATGATATATGATATACAATATGCAACACTTTCAGTTCTCGAAACTGTGACCTTAGCCTTATTTTAATTTTGTAAAGCAGTAAATGAATCGAATAGCAACGACAGTAATCTTCGAAAGCGACGACAGTCTGCAATACTTTAATGAACACAACCAGCAGAAAGTGGAGGTTATTTTCCTATACACTGATCAGCCTTTAGTCATCTGCATTTGATCATAATATTTTGTCTCATGCAGGGGGGGATGGCAACGAGGACCCGAGTTTAGATGATCGTTCCCGGTTGCTCAGCTGTCAATCAAACAGAGCCTTTGTAACTTGCCAGCTCTACTCTACCAACACAACACTGAGAAACAATCCGAAATTCGAGGACTGATCGCAATTTTTGTCATTGCCATCGATTGAACTTTTATATTTTTGTTCGTTTTAATATTTGAAATTGTAATTCCATTGTAAGCCCAGAAGGAATAATTCAGTCTGTCGGGTCTGTTCTTAAGGTAAAGTTTGCTAGCGGACTCAACAAGAAGACCAACTATGCTATCAGCCCCTGAGAAAAGAAATAGTGAAGTATTTTAAAGCAACAGGTCTCACATAAAGTTCAAATCTATGCCATACCTACTTCTTTCAGTAACGATTTAGGATTATTTAGATTTTTACAGCCTGAAAGATTAAAGCGGGAACTAAATAACTGAGCAAACTTAACTATTAGATCGCTTTTCGCTTGTGAGCAAGGCAAGACAAAACTTTCCTGCAGCAATTCCTATCGTTCACGGTCCACCGAAGTCATGATGGTTAGATTTGAAACTCAAATAAAGATTAGGTGGCAGGGATTTGTTCGAAACCCGCCGACGCGTAGTTGCGAGTTGTTACAGTCTGCTATGTGATTCGTCACAATGAAAGGCCACAAACAGCTCTCTGAAACCTTCAAAATCACTCTAGAGCAATGGGGTCCCCTTCGCCGTCGATCAGCGCCAAAAGATTTAAAAATGGCATATTCGGCCATAATTCATGCAACGCGATCATGAGCATCAAATGAGAGACAGAAGAAGAAGTCGGCTTTGGCTAGCTGAGCGCTTGGCCGAGTTTGATTGACAGTTCCGCAAATGGGAACGACCACCATACACGAAAAAGCGGCAAGATCAAAGGTCGTTGCTATCCCCCTGGTCTCATGTTACATGTCTCTGTAACTAAATAGCAAAGTCAGGACAAAGTTCAGTTTGTGTTTGGTACATCGCGGTATTTCTTTGTGTCATTCTATAATCGCAGTCTTACTTTATAGCACTGGCACAGTCTCTAAGCACATTTTCTGCTTACTCCTGGACAAACTGATCGATCCCCGATTTTACTTTGAATCCCTTTCCTTCACTCCCACTTGTTTTGAACTAAGCCTGTGCATTGATGCTATTTGTTAACATTCTAGGTTGTAAATACTTGCTTGACTCCGAATTGTTTTGTTGAGCCCGATCAAAGGATCATTTTATAAAGCTGATTCATAACTGATTGTCCTCGACTCCCGGGGATGGGAGGAGCTATCCCTTTTATGCCGGAACATCGGGTTTCAGACAAGCATAAGATACCAATACAAGCTGCCATGTTATCACGAAAGGAAAACCGCCTTCAGTGATCTTCTGATTTGCACTAAGCGCCAGGCATACACAAAGGCGTTCAATGCTGCATTGGAATAAACTATTACCATTGACAACAACTTTGCACAATACAACCATTTTAGGTTGCAACAGTCGCAGAACGCTATCAGTGTTGCGACAATCAAGTATGGTAGTAGAGTAAGACACATTATCAAGCCAACTACGCTGACGGTGCCAATTAGACGTCTCTCTAGTCTCCATCTCCTTCCTACATTTATAGATGTTGAAGCATGAATCCGTACTCTGTTGTTTACCTTGATCGTGCGATGCATAACAAGATACGCCAGTGCTATGGTTGCTATTGGTAACCAATGGTGCAGAACAATATCCGCTACGTCGTAGGCACTAGGTGGAATTTGCGCATATTGAATGAATGTAAACATCAAAGCGTATAGGAAAATGCCACAAGAGCTTATGATTGCAGATCGGAATGTTGCATGATTTCGATGGAACACTGGGGTGGCTACCGCGAAAAGCCTTTCTAGTGTTAATGCAACAATCAGGAGAACCTCGCAAGTGTATGTCAGAAATCCTGCTACTATGGGTGCAGATCTGTGGTTTACTCTAACGTTACCAGTAATGTATCCTTTTAGAGCTGCGTAAGCCAAGCTGGTGTCTGTAAATAGCCCCACTGAGAGATCTGCCAGGGCTAAGCATGCTATAAACCCTACAAAGAAAGACACGAACTGCAAATTATTACAAAGAGAGTATCGTTTTGCTTGGTTTGTAGCTTTGACATAAAGTACTCAGTGGGTTTAAGGCATTTGCCTGAAAAAAAAAAAATGGATTATTCTTCATAACTCATGTTCTATACTATAGATCATCATCAAAATTGGTCAGTACAATAATTTTAACAAGAGCTATAATTTAACAGATTTTGTTACCATGGAAACGCTTATCACGTGACTCAGTGGCGGCCACCTTGTATTTAGTATTTAGACCTGACAACATACAGGAAAAGGTGAAATTGAAAGGTAATCACATATTAAGATACAGGACAACTACCTGAAGAAAAAAAAATTATTAGATTTTTCGTGCTTTTGAAATATATGATATTGTAACAAAAATGTATTTTTCATAAAACATCCTAGATATCCAATTAGGTTTACAAAAACACTAATGATACAAACATTATGCTGAAAAGAAATTTACATCTTTAATCTTCCTTACATACTTGCACGGGCGCTTAACATTTCGGACGGCGAGTGACGTGACATCGTTACCATGTCAATAGCACCTTAATCGAAATAATAAGAATTCTAAAATGTGTTGAGAGATTTTCGTTGAAAAATATCGACGTTACCAAAAAGCAGGCCCTCGTTTTACAGCCATGCCTTAAAGGCCCATGCCACCGTTCTATGTTGCTATGTCTTTAAGATCCTTGACATATTAACTTAAAAAAGAGATTGAGAGGCCAGTTGATAGATTAATGTAAGTTTTTGAACAGCTAGTATTGTTTTGTTTTCCTTTTTAGTGTTCAAAACCAAAACATCAACAACACGGCGCGCAATGCATTATACAACGGTAGCATGGGCCTTAGCCACTGAGTATTACAGCTGAAATCGTTGCATCGCGACCACCCGCTTTCAAAAAGTCCCACTTTGCAATGCACTTCCGTTCCGTCAATCAAACGGTTGCTAGGTAATTTTCTCCTAATGCATCGCTTACGACCAAGAAACTCTGCGAAGGGGGATCTTGCAGACCGAAAATCCATAATTAATTGGATCCAAGCTGTATTTTGGCAGTCAATATACATGTTTGAAAGGGTAGATTTCGGGATTGATGTACCAAAGCTGTATTATGAAGCGGGACACGAATAAACTCAGTCGTGACTTGACACAAACTAAAACCGGTTCCTTGACAGCACAAAACTACAGTACGAGCTTCGATCCGAGACTTTGATGAAAAGCATTGCAGTTAGACTTGCAATATTGAAAATAATTACTTTTTGGACTTCGAAGGTCGCTAATTCCGAGAGGAAATGAGTCGCAACTTGACGAGGTGCGAGTGCGTGGAGCGATCAAGAAGATTCTACTGCTATCACTGCTACGGTCACGCGCGGTTATTATAGTTAATTCTCTAAGCTCGCTTCTCTTTGCATTGCGACTCATTTCGGCTTGCTTCGCTTGTAATTAGTGACCATTTGAAGAGGTCGACATGTGACATGTCTAACTGTAAGTCGTATGTAATGGTTTCCATCGAGGTCTCGGAAGTCTCTCGGATCGAAGCTCGTAGTTTCGTGCTGTCAATGAACCCGAGTCACGACTGAGTTTATTCGTGTCCCGCTTATACAGCTTTGGAACATCAATCCCGAAAGCTACCTTTTCCAATGTGTATATTGACTGCCAAAATACAGCTTAGAGCCAACTTCTTATGGATTTTCGGTTCGCAAGATCCCCCTTCGCAGAGTGCTTTCATCGTAGGCGATGAAAAACGAGGGAACATTTTAGCGGTTACCTAGCAACGTTTGATTGACGGAACGGAAGTGCATTGCAAAAGTGGGACTTTTTTGAAAGAGGGTGGTCGCATTGCAACGATTTCAGTTGTAAGAGACGATGGTGATATATAGCCTGAAATTCAGCCGTCACCTCACTTAGCGAGAGGAAACGTCTGAATTAACTTCGCTATTTTCTAATCCATTACGTAATTACTTACCCAATTACCTATCGGTCAGTATAATCTGATTGGTTGCGTTTCTCAGTAAGACGTGCAAGCGAACGATTCCATGACAACGCAAAGCTGCCCCAAGCAAAAAAAGCTTGTGAAAACTCCCAAGCCAGGCAACCAGGCGGCGCAACTGTCGAAGAAGGCGTGCGTTGTCTTGGAAACGTTGTAAAAAATCACGGTTTTTAATCTCGTGGTGAATTCAGACGTCTTTCTCTCGCAAAGTGAGGTACGATCGACAGCGAAATTCAAGCTAGGTGTTCCATGATCCATCTACAAGCGACTATTCCCGGGGGACGCCGCCTAAAAGATACAGGGAGCATCGTCCGGACAAATTATTTCCAACACTAGGGGATAGCAAACAGGATGTAGTCCATAGAAAACTTTCCCCTAAGAGATGGGAAATAAGATTTGGTCAAAAAAACTTGTAAGACTAACAGGTATCAAATAAGGCACACGAAGTTAACTGCGAAAGGCTACGCTTGGACCTAGTGTGAGACACCGTGAAGGATGGCAGATAGGAAATCAAATGATAAAGTTATGGACTATTTTCAAATATTGATTTAAAATTTTTTAATTAAATTATTGAAATCGGAAAATAACTTTTTCGTCTATATAATTATGTGAAGTTTCCTCAACTGCTCCGTAATAAAATCTCAAGATAATAAAGCTGTTTTACCTGTTGATGCCTTTCGTAAGCAGTGCAGAGGGTCTTTGATGATTATTATTAATAGAACAGAGTTGACAAAGACGGTTGTGATTGACAAGAGGATTGACAGTATAGAAACCAACAAAGTCATGTCCCTCTCTATTTCGTCAGGATGAACGGTGTCCATGAGGTTGCCTCTATTATCTGTGCAAAAAAGGAAAAATATACCTTTGCTCTTTTGAGTAACTTGGCTCTCTTTTTTTTTTGCTCTTTGGTAATACTTTGGTTTGTCATTTGATGAGTTTCTGTTATGGTCGTCTAAGTATAGCAAATCATACGACATCGAGTTCAATTTGGAATTTATTTGCACGAGTGATTTTTCAAAAAGTATCAAAATTGCACGAGCCACAGGAAAAGAATCCATCTGTCTCCACTCAAACTCAGTCAGCATAATCAAATTACCGCCTTATGTACACGTGATTCACGTTTTGTTACCTTTTTGCGCACTTTGTTACCTAAAAACTGCACTCTGCTCTCAGCCAATCAGAATCCATAAAATGTGTATTATTAGTACACTTACTTTGCATTAATCAATGGGTCTCAAACTTGGAAAAATGTTTTTAATGCGTATTTGGAAAAACTAAATAACTCAGGCTAATTGATCCCCGAAATAATTTTGACACATCACTTAGAAAATGACATTATTGAAAATGTACAGCCAGAAGAGGTTGCAATCTGCGCTGCACATAATTTCTATTCAACACTTACGGGATTTGCGGGATTGAGGTGGAAAGTGGCAGATGTAACGAGAGCCGATAGCCAAATCTACTATATTCGTAAAGCCACATAACACGTTGTCGATTTAGACGGCTCCTCAAATTTTTCAAAATGTACTTCGAAATGGTGCCAAAAAGGACATTCAAAGAGATTTTCAGCAAATTTGGCCTATAGAGAGCAAGAAATCATTTCAGTTCATAGAGCATTTCTAAGCACATTCGGCAAAACGTTTGCAAGTAAAAATGAATCCTCGGATGTCACTGGCGTGAAAAATGGCGTGAATAAAGACCGTAAACACTGGATAACTGAGAAAAAACTGATTAGAAGGAAAAAAACAGCTATACAAAACCTGGCGATAAACGTTTATCATGTAAGAAAAGGAGAACAATTTTATTGAAGTCTTGTTTGTGACTGACCGTTCGCTCGTAAAAAAAACCTGGCCGCTGCTGATGGCTGCTGCTAATCAGTCGTTGCAAGATACAAACCATCCTCAGATACTTTAGCTCTTTCGACTATATTTTCTAGCCATTTTCAGATGCCGTGCCAGCTTAAACTTTAGTTGTTCAATCGGGTTTCAGTGAAATCGTGTTTTTCACATACAGCTTATGAGGCTCTAATATTTCAAGACAAATAATAATAAAATGTAATAATAAAATGCCATGAACATCTGTCACTATCGAATTGCTTGTTCTTAAAAGGTTGCCGAGCTCGTATATACTAATAACTTATATAGTAACCTTCTTTAGCAGCATTATAGCATATATTTGGTCTCCAAAATTGCATTGTTTGACATGTTGACTTCCACGTTCTGGGGTTACCGAAAATTGCACTGGTTTCGGCCAATCACAACAAAGACATGTTTTATGTAAATATTAGTAAACCACAGCAATTCGCAGCTGTACTTTTGAAATTGTGGATATTTAATGTTTAAAATCTAGGGTATGCCAGAAATGCCAGATATAGATAACAAAACCGAGACCCTGTGTGTACGGTATGGACACATATTTGAAATACATAAACATGTTAAGTATCATGGCGTTCTTATTAACAAAATACAAAATACACCTTTATAAGAGTGCAGACTTATTCAGAAAGGGCAAAACGTAATATCAATTGGAGAAACAGTTGTCGCCCTTGATCATAAATGGTGACTACCGAATACAAATGAGATTTTTTAAAAGACTTAAAATCAATGCAGTGACTGACATTGCGATCATATAGTCGCCAAAGACGACTAGATTCAAGGCGACTCACCTCACCAAGTTTTTAAAAATACCTTTCTCAAAATTAACTGTCTACAACATAAATTCGGGAGAAAAAGATGGCCACCAGATTCTACTATGGTGACGAAACTTCACTATCTGGCGACTAGAATTTCTTATTTAGGCGACAAGGGCACAACTCGAAAAAAGTTAATGTCGGGCACTGCTGTACTAATAAATGAATTTCTTACCTCTAAGTACCAGTAATCAGGTCATATTTCACCTTTGCTGTTTTAGATGTCATTGTTAGAGCAGCTGTGCGTAATCACAATCAGGCCGCATGTTTTTTCTACAAAACAGTGTGACAAACGCAGGTGCTTTTTCATCGGAAGTTGAAGGTAGCCGTCTTATCAGTCTAATGTTCATGCGATTGTGCACTGAATCGTGCGCCTGAGATCAAATGACAGCCGCTGGGGAGGGGTTTTGCTTTAAAACAAAATCCCTAGATCCCTGTGAAACTGATTATCATTTTCGTTATGAAAAATAAATTTAATAAACAGATGATGACGTTATACTGTAGTCCTCTTTAATTAAATGTTTTTGAGGTGACATTCCACCAAAAAAATGATGGCTTTTGAGTGCTTTTGTCGGTTTTAATAAGAAAAACCAGTCAAACAAGATGATTCATTTGCCTTGTATGTTACCAGGGGTAATATTGTGAACAGTTCTGTCAAGTACAACAAATCAGTGGAACAAACAGGAATGGACCTTTTATAAAGTCTACATGATATGCGAAAAATGCTCACGCTATCGTTTGACGGATCCTTTTTCTTAGAATTGTTGCTCTGGAAAGGGTGCTGCGGTGCATGTGTCTGTCTAGACTCATCATACACTTAGGGAAGGAGTATTAGAAAAAGGTCGCGATTATCAAGGGTGACTGGTCCGGTGATTTTTGTCATATGGTAAAGTCAGAGACATTACGAGTTTCTGGTGTATAATTACTGTTATTCCAGGAGGCTATTTTTGATAACAATATCTTCGTTCCAATTATATTTTCTCGACAAAAGGTTAAGTTCGCTGATTGCTTAAGTCTATGTATTTGTACTGCTGACTCTCCTGTAATTCAGTTGCAAAACTGCAGTAGGTTGAATTAAACATATCACTATTAAATGATTTTGAGAGCCAACGCCCTATTCCGCCATTATTTGTCTCACAACTTGTAATTTTTTAGTTTTCACCTATAGAATAGAGTAGCTTTCCCTAAAACGACAAATAAATTGAACCAACGTATAGAGTGCTCGATAAATAAAAACAAATATCTGACCAACCCTCCAATGTTTTAATAACTAACTAATATATAGCCGAAAATTGAGACTTCATTGGTGGGTCAGGTCAGAATCCATTTAAAAGGTCCAAATTACCTTGGGATAAAGTTTCAGAGTGGTAGACAAAATTGCCAACGAGTCTATCGCATAAAGTTGTCAAAACCTGTTCATGCAGCGTTTTCCACACGTAATTTCTACTTTTGTGGCATTTTTTCCTTCGCGTAGCAAGCACAGATTGATTGGATAATGTTTGGTCTGTCAGCGGTCTTTAGTGTTCAATATTTAACCCAAATATGGGTCGCATGCGTTTTTCGCAGGAAAAGAAGGCAGAGTTAATTGGATTAAAATCCGCTCATGTTTCAGAAGTCTGGAATGCTTCAAGAACATCTCAACATAGAATGATTACAACCTGGTCCGTTTCACATCACACACATAGTTAACACGAGTGAGAATCTTGCATGTAAGCCTACAAAAGGTGACCTTTCCCTATCAGACTTTTCTGTCTTCATTTCAGCGCACTGGATGACTTCGCTAGGGGATTAAATACTGGAAATGAAACGTGATCCATCTTGGCCGACAAGCAACTTCAGTAACTTCATATTCCAATTACTTTCACTCGAAATAATATAAGATGCCATTGTTCAAATCAATTTCATGCCAAACAAATGATTAAAGCTGCTTTGGTGAAGGATAAGTCGAATTTCCCTGTTTAAAAAAAAGTGATTAAATATGTGCAATTTAAATTTAATAACTAATTGTGCGTGAAGGGTCACTCAAAACGAACTCAGAATGATCTCAGGCAGAATCAAAACAAGGTTTAACATTACATGATTTCGCGGGAAATACGCTGAATTTCAGACTCGATTTATCTGGAAATTCCTGATGTTTAGGAGCCCCAAAACTACCCAGTGTGATTACTAGCATCACAAGCTTGAAGACTGTGAGTTAGGGACAAATTTTTAATTTTTGATCGTGAGCCTCCTGGAATAGACCTCCTCGGCTTGGGCGTAATGTTTTGCCCATTTCAGATCACGTGGCATTCCCAAGAGTATTCTCTCTTTGTTTTGAATGCTTCCATATTCATACATCCTTCGGTGTGAGCAGAAAAACGAAAAGAGAATACTCATTGGAATGCCACGTGATCTGAAATGGGAAAACATTACGCCCAACGAAGTCGACGACGAGGGTTTGCAAGGCGAAACTGTTTTTCAACTTCAGCTTACGTCCATTAGTATTTTCCTCTTCGTATTCAATTAAAATAGCCATTGTTGACGTTTAGATATCCTGAGCAATGATCTCTCGGTAAAAAGCATAGCAGATTCAACGAGAATATTGGCTAAATTAGCTTTCGCCTTCGAAATGAAAACCAAGATGGCGGCCAAACCTATTGGCTTGCGTTATGACGTCATTAGAGTGCATCAATCCTAATGTCTGGAGTTTGACGTCACGAACTGCGCGCCAACAAGCTTTCGCTGCGTACTCTTAGCCAATCAGAATCGAGATAGTGGCATGGCTGAATAATAATATACTTTATTATATGGCAGCCACTACTTCCGGTGAAATGGCCCACGCTGATTGGCTGTTGAGCGGGCCGGACGACTCCGATTGCTAAGTGACAAGAAACAAAAACGTCCCCAGCTACAAATTCACCAATGCTTAGACAATATACGAAAAGGAGCATTTACAAAATGGACTTTACTAGCCATAATAGGATAAACTTAAATTAAAAATAAAAACGGAAACATTTATTGTTGAAAAAGTCTGGAGCAAAACTGTAAAAGGGAAATTTTATATAACTACTAAATATCGACACGGGAACAGAAGAGGCGGACATAACATGTTTAGATTCATTCAAGCGAAGCAAAACTCAAACAGAGAAAACATTGCCGTTGTTGAGGAAGCTAAATCTTCTTCTACTGCAGATGAACGAACTGTAAAACGTCTATAAACTTCACTACCATCTGGATTGAGTGGAAATTGAAATGATGGGTGTACTACAAGGAAACACTTGGGGGAAATTTCAGAGAATTCCTCTACGGTTTGGTCGTATTTCGTGTGGAGTTCGAGTGCATGCTTCCTGGAGTATTTGGGAGATTCATTGCTGAAAAACAGATTCATGGACAATGACAATAACTTCAGGAAATTAATATTCCATCACTTAAACAATCTTTTAATTCATATGTAACACATAACAATTATAAGGGGACAAACAGCGGATACAAGTCGGCTGCAAGCGAATATTTGAAAACTTAGTTTTCGGTAGTGAACATGAATCACGGATCTCAGACCTCGGCCTTGACGATCGCTCAGTCCATACATCAGGGCCTCAGTCTGAGATTTCCCTGTAATGACCGCTCGGTTAATAAGTAGTATCTAAGGTAAAACCAACAATGGCTCTCTAACTTTTAAAGTTAGAAATACTCAAAGTAAGAATTGTAAAATGATTGAAATTGAGTCTGGAAATTCCATATATTATATATTCTATCCTATACTTTGTATTATTATTTTAAACACATGCTGTGAGTTTTTTGAAGCCAATATTCAATAGGTTATTGATCAATCGCGATGCGAAAAGCTATTTATAACTCATTTGGAGTATAAGGTGCCAACTTGGAAGAAGCTAACAACAAATATTTGTTCTATAAATTCTGTCCAATCGCAGAGATTCTGTCCAATCGCAGACGCTTTGTCTTTTCGGAAGCAAGGCAGTTTAGTGGGATATTTCAATTTCAGATTGCTGTCCAGTATTTGTGAACATGTCTGAATTGATATCATTCGGTTTGTGGAGTGTATCATAGTTATAAGGCCCCTTCGCATGTTCGAATAAAGACCTTCGATTGATCAAGCAACTATTGAATAATGGATGAGTGTTTGAAATATTGTATTAGTAGATATACCTTGATAATTAATCTCTTTTTGAGCCAGTATAATTGAAATACCCCAAAACCTTAAACGTTTTCGGAATAACTCTCCTTCTTCAGAGAGTGCCGGGCGAATAAACAGTGTCCAGAAATGTCCAGGAAATTTAAATTTTATATATTGACCCTCTTGACATTAGCTTGCCTCCCTCTACTGGCGAGGACTGACATTCTTGGCAAACTGACCCTCGTAGTTTCCTGGTGGGCTGTATTTCCCTACTATGTATGTACTATGCCATGTCCAGCCACCCTTTTTCTTTGCTATGCGTGCTATCCCTACTCCAACTTTGCGGGTCGACTTCCACACAACCTTTAAAAAAACGCAAAACCTTGTAGTGCGTTTATAACATAATTACTGCGTTATTCGCACCCTGCGAGCGGTGGTTTCCTTCTCTCCCTCGCCGGCGACGGCCTAAAAGAGGAGGAAACCACTGCCTGCAGTGTTAATAGTTTATTCGTTAATTTATACCATGGAAAAAACAATGAAATACCTGAGTAAAATGCCCTATTTGTGGGCCACCTCTGGGAAGAGTAGTTGGCGGTTTGTTGAATGGATAGTCCTTTATCTCGCCATACCTGGAAAAAGCACGATTATAGTTTCTATGAAGTTCTATGAAGGTCGTGATCATAAATTCTATCAGCGAGCTTCTATTTTTGTCTTGCCGAAAGAGACTCTCGCAAAGAGGCGTCTGCGCTCATGCCAAACATTCCATACTGATGACGTATTTTGACCCAGATCATCATCATAATCATCATCATCATTTATTTAGATGTTTCCATAAAGTATAAAATAAATAAACGGGTATGGCCCGCAGGTAGTACAAACTAATCAATCGAGGCGGGCCAGTCAGAGAACTCACCTTACTAATACACATTCATATTTATAAACTGGTTTCTATACGATTGGTTATCCAAACTATCAAAATGTAAAGCGCTTAAAAGCTTTGAAAATAAGCGATAGATAAGCCCGGTTATTTTTGTTTGTTAACCGCGGTTTGGCTTCCGTCAGTGAAGCGAGTGAACAACCGTGGGTGAATTTATGCAGACTTTGAGAGATTTTTCTACCATAAAAATCACGAAAAAATCCATGCAGCTGTCTTTAAAGGTTTCATGGACGGAAGCCAAAACGCAGTTTGGCATTCGGAAATGTATATTAGTTTAGAAAACAACACCTATGTTGTATTGTGAATGTGCGCATTCTGATTGGTTAAAAGGCGTGTTTGTAAGAGACCTGAGAAACACGATTGTCACGCAACGCTGTCGCGCGTGTGTATGTTATTTTCTAAAAGCAATAAAAATACTTTCTGCGTGCTCTCTGGTTTCTTACAAACACTCGGGGAATGTTGGTCGCCTTCGGCTCGTGTCTTTCAAGTTTTGATCAGTTCTCCCAACATTCCCCGAGTGTTTGTAAGAAACCAGAGAGCACGCGGAAAGTACTTTTATTGCTTAACCCTTTCAGTCCCATAGCATTTTCCCTAATATTCCTATTTTATGAGGACAAACAGACACACCCCTGCCCATTTTTGCATATCAGTACCACATCTCTGGGTTTCCTGTTTTTCATTGAGAGGGGGGCTGGGGCTTTTTGTAGAGCTTTGCCGCTGACCCATAATTTGCTTTCCAACGGCGGGAAGCTATCACACAGGTTAGACTTCTGATAAAACAGTCAAAAATACAACTAAAATTCCACTCAGAAGAGGCCATAGGACATCATTAAGTCTATTATGGACAATACTTTTGTGCTGTGCTTCAAGTAAGAAGTATGGCTGAGGGGTTTCATTGACTTTTTCCACTGTTCTTCTGAGAGCTGTTGAAAAATTTTGGTGAAAGAAACCCTGGCTCCTCTCTAGTGGAATCTTTTTGCCTCAGCACAGAGTTCGGTTGAATCTGTGTTTAAGACATAAAAAGCAAGCAGCTGAGAGTATTTTTGCTTTTAATTGTCGCAGGGCAAAAAGACTTATATAAATCTTTCATCTAACCTGTCAATACAGGGGGAACCGCTGTGAAATTTCATTGGTTTACCACAGGTATCCCGAGCGCTAGGGTTTTGTGTTGCTTTGTTGTTCAGTCGCTTCAAAGTTCAAAGCGCCATATTTTCCTTGAATGTACACTTGCAGAGGAGAAACTTCGGGTCAGAGCTAAGGATTAAAGGTACTTTTAAGTTAAGTCTGTGGCTTGTTGATTGTGTTTGATTTAGTCTAGAAATTTACGCGAAAAAACGGTTATTTTGTGAAATCAAGTGGTCGTTTCTGTGAGAAATTCGAGCCTCTGATCCACTTGTCTTCTCTGGTCAGTAGAAAAATCACTCTTCTACACAAATCACCAGATATTAAGTGTCATTTTGCCGTGAGTTTTATGATAGACACTTTCAAGTTCCTGAATGTACCAAAGGGCGGTTTGGGCCGGTTTGGGATTGAAAGGGTTAAGTAGCAGCTGCTCGCAAGATCTAACGCTATTGGCTTGGTGTACCTCATTATTCTATTTTATTATATAAATACCAATGAAATACCGGTTGATCTCCCGCTCAAAAACTTGATAACTTCACACGTGAAAATAACATGTTATATTCAGACGTGAAAATATCACACTTGCTCTTGCTCAATGCTCGATTTTTAAGCTAAACTCAAATAAAATTAGAATTTGGTATTTCATTGATGTTTATATAATAAACAGAACATTATATGACCGCTTGGAGATACGAATTTTATCTTCTCGTGTTAAATTGTTTATAAATTTTCAACACTCGAAGACAAAATTCGTATCTCCGCGCGGCCATGTAATATCCTCTATGTATTCTCATTCTATTATTCTGTTTCCATTGCTTTGGCTTAGGTGCATCAACCCAATAGGGTAAGATCTTCCGATAGCTGCTTCACGACCCGAAATGTAAAGAGAGAATTCGCAGACACAATAACTGCTCAAGTAAGGGATGGGGCTGTACGATATTTTTTACGTTCAACTTTTAGGGGATGTGTGTTTTTGAAAGCAGTGGTCATTATAAGTGGATGAAACGATACTTGTGCTGTATCGCCACAATTTGAACGAGACGCCACAGTGACATATCATAGTTGATAAAATTAAAAAACAAATATTTTCGGAATCTTCTTGCTCAGTCCTTTAGCCATTTATAAAAGCTTGATCATGACATGGGCGTTTTCCACGTTACGTTACAACATTTTTTTTGTAACCGCCCTGATGAAGGACAGAAGTAAATGTCCGAAACGTTGGCTTTAATCCTGCTAGATCTGTTTGTCAAGATGAATGTTGGAAATAACAGCAGTCTTCCAAATGTGGATCTGCTTCTGAAAAATTGTAGACATCTTTGACCGTACATATTTTTACCGTTAACACTTACCAGTTGTTTACAGCAGCTTCACATGTGCTCATCTTCGGGTTGGTGCTCGTGCCCCAAAACAGGTTTTCCCCAGTGCCAAGAGCGACGTTTTTTGGGTCGTGCATAAATTTGCCAGTCTTCGCCAAATGGAGGGCCCAGGCACGCGCATAATCAGTAAGCTTCTGATCCCATTCAAGCGGAGGTGCTCCATGAAGGGCGCGTTTCTTATTGTGCGCATCTAGACATTTCTGCCAGTCTGCTTGTCCTGGAAACGACAAAGAAGGAATAAATGAGAATATTTTAAATTTCCCAAAGAAACGATTTTTTTACCCCTTTGAAAAAAAAAAAAGAAAAAAATTTCCCTTTCGGACATAATTATTGGTAACAGAGATACAAAGGTTCGAAAATTATGCGAATTTAAATTTGGAGATTTCTATAGATTTCTACCAAAACTTTCTCTCTTCAAAATGAATGTCTATAAAGTGTCAATTGAAAGCTACAGCAAAACAAAGAAGAACATATCGGTTATCTTGCGAGATGACGTCATATTCAAAATGGCGGCCTCCTGACAAAGTAATTTTACCCCCTATCAATCCCACAATGCGTCTCAACTGGTGCATTATGGGATTGATAGGAAGTAAAATTCTTTTGTCAGGAGGCCGCCATTTTGAATATGACGTCATCTCGCAAGAGGCCTAATAGGCAGCTAGAACACAGAATCCTTTCTAACTTAATCTGGGGCTCTGAGAAAATGTTCCCTGAAAATGCACCTATAAGACTCATCTAGGTTTACTACTGTACTACACTGTATAAATGCAATGATACAACGTTACCTAGTTCTGCTTTGTTCAAGGGCCACGCAGCTCTCTTTTCCACTTTTCCACATAGATTACATGTAAGTAAAAATAGACATAACTTTACAGAGTGTCAGTGTATTTAGCTCATTGAGAAATTGCGGAAACTATAAACTAATGATTATGAACAAACTTAATAAACAAACTTTTACAAAACACAACAAACCTTTAAAAAAAACACAGGTCGGTAGGCAAACCTGTATGGCTATGTGAAACAACAGTGGCCAGAGCGGGACTAGAACTCAGGATCTCGAGGCCGGCGCCCTAACCACTGGAGCATGTTAGAAATTAACTTACATTCTCGCTTTGTGAAGATTGCATCCACAACCTTGCTCTTGCTTCGACACTCGCACAATGACGAAGCAAGGGCAATGACCAGTAGCATAACACACGCAAGTTTCATGACCATGTCTTCAGCTGTAAATGGATACTGCAATACATAATTAGGCTAGAACAAAGAGTTTTCCATGAATCAATATGTGATTAGCAAGTCGGGCAGCTTCGATTTGTCTTGAAAA
This sequence comes from Scolanthus callimorphus, assembly GCA_033964015.1. NCBI lineage: Eukaryota > Metazoa > Cnidaria > Anthozoa > Actiniaria > Edwardsiidae > Scolanthus > Scolanthus callimorphus. The sequence goes on from JAWWUD010000043.1 coordinate 232,706, forward strand.
TGTATTACAGTCAGGCTATGAAAACCATGAACACCACGGTGTTTATCAGTAAATTAACTTATCCCTAACGAGGGCTACTTTTGAGCTTCAAGTCTTGGTATTAATTGGTGCTTTCTATGCTGTTTTCTAATTACAATACGCGATCTTCAGCAGCTGGTAATTACTACATTGACCATTCTAGACTAAACCATCTAAAACACTCCTTTCCTAGAATGGGAGCTACCAAAACACATATTTAAGAAAAACAAGACTTTATTTGAAATGATTTGTGTTTAGGACACTTGTGTTAATATACAAAGCATTATGAACAGCATTAGCAAAATTCCAAAGTAAAAGGGAAATCATTTGTCTTTATTCATTTATTTCCTTTGATAAATATATGTTTCCTTACTTTATTATTCGTGTTCTGTGTAATTCTAGCAATTTTGGTATGACTAGTGTTAAAAAGTAACTGTATCTGGAGTCCACACACTGCCTGCCTTGATAAGCTTTGCTATTTGCAGGCAGTGTGCATTTTATCTTGTGTATTTGAAATAATAATAAAGATTGATTTTTTTACATTATTGTTCTGGATATTCTTTTGCCAATATGATAAATTTTATTGGATTTCTGCGAAGATTCTCGCATGCGAGAATCTCAGGTCTTCCCGGTTTCCGTAGCCTGACTGTAAAATTAAGGTTTTACAAAGTTTTACGGAAGCTGTTTCACTACTCGCTGTCTCACCCATTCCACGATGGTCCACGATATAACTTATTTTTTTTCTCACAAAAATCGTTGACATTCATCTAAGAAAGATGTTAGCTCAAAGGGAAAAGCCTAATGGTATCTACCATGCAACGAAATTGCGGTCATCTGTAGTTGATTAATGGCATACAAAGGCTTGTCTGAGCATATACATAAATCTACAAACTGTTACAAACAAGTCCGACATCCAGCATCGTTTTTATATTTTTGTATCGGCTGTGGACATTGAAACATTGCCAAAATCGCAGTGTTTTGGGTGGGATACAGTGTTGACAGCATATTTACTCACTCCCATTTCAAACTGAATCAAGAGCTTTACATTAAGAGGCTGTCCGCCTAAGAGCGGTCCGACCAGATTCGCTTAATAAAATAAAAGTTCCTAATAATTTGTTGTTAGTAAGGACGTCATGAGTAAACATCGAAATGGGAATGCTTTTGAAAAAAATATATTTTTCTGTCGAGATTTAGGCACGAACTCATCGCGCGCGTCAGACAGCCAAATTTAGGCCGACTAAACGATTGAATTTCAAGGAAATCGAGAGGCGCGTCGTAACAAAGCGAACGCGTGTTGGCAAATTATACTTACACAGCAGAATTGACTTACATTTCAATAGTCAGAAACTGAAATATCATAGAATTAGGTTAAAATTCAATCTAACCAGGCCTAGTTATAAAATCCCTGTTGTGAAACAAAACTTTGCCTTCAAAAACATAGGCAAAAAGAGAGAATAAATTCTCGAAATCGGCGCCGGTTTCTGGCAAAAAATGACGTTTATGAAAGAAATCTTACCTTGTTCTGATATAATATCAAGTCAAAGTTGTGGGTATCTCTCTGAATTTGGCGCGAGCTGACCTTCTTGAAAGGGCATTCGCGGTGTTGTTTACATAATTGCACGTCACCGATTGAGCGACACGATGAACCAGAATCATCATTTTCTTGGCACGTAAGACTAGGATACGACTTTTTAAAGCTGCATATGACTCCAGTATCTTCTTTAGGATTTGATATCCAGCTTCTTTTCCTTCTAATTGAGTTATCGTAGCCCAACTCTTGTTTTTACTTGTCACACGCCGTCGCCACTAGTGAGAGCTCCCCCGAAATTATATCAGCACATCGCAGTTTAATTCGTTTCCGTCTAGGCTTATAAGGCTTGTTTTCCTATTGAAATATTTCCATCTAGAGCAAGGGGAAAGCTTGTTGCATATGCTTTATTGTGTTTCTTTCGCTCTCTATGACTTCGTGACAGTCGCGACTAATCTAGAAACAGACGTCCCGGGAGAAATAACTGAATTTGGATACTCATGTCACGCAATTCATTCACAGAGCGTGTCGAATGTGCATATGTGCGGGAAATCTACTAAAGATATTAGAGCCCCACTAGTATTTCTTTTTCTTTTTTATTCTTGTGTTACTAGAGTAATGATAGAGACAAGGGTAAATTAAAAGAAGAAATGAGTCTAGCTTCAAAGAGATTAATAAAAACTTTACTCACTGTTTCAGCATTCTATCTGACTGTGCTGTGTTATTTTTTCCGAGCCGCGGAAAACGTTTTTTTATCCTTCATAGGACTTTGCATAGGCGGCGGACCCGGGGGACAGCGGAAGCTCAAGCGCGCCCACTTTTTGAACTGCGGGGGAGAGGTAGGGGGGGGGATGGGGGCTGATCACCCCTACGTTTTGAAGCTATAAACAATATATCCCAGCAAAGATTTCATAGCATTTTTTACTGTTGATATTAGGCTCAGAAAACGTAAGGGTTAAAATTAATTATGTTGTGACGTATTTTCATCAAAATATATATGAGGTAAAAAACGAAATAACGTGACCACTGGCATTTTTGCCTCTTCGGCAACCCCACTTTTTCACTTTTTAGGGTGCTCAGCGGCCCTGCTTTATGAATTACTCTTTGGGCGATGTGATAAGCCTTATACGTCAATATAAGACAGTGATACGTTTAAACTAAATAGTACTGCGCTTAAATTGAAACATTTTATAATATGCATCGAGTTCTGTAAGCGAGTCGACTAGGTGTTCGCCACATATCCTTTGCATCCAAGCTTAGGCGCACGGTGATTGGCTGCATGTCACGCAACACTCTCTTTCTCGAAATGAAAGACGGGAAAATGGATTCCTCAACAAACAAGTGTTTCATGTCGTATCGCGATCCAAGTAAATGTGGAAACTTTAAGGGAAGCAGTGATCTAGTACGCCTGGTGGAATGTCGGAATGAAATTACAGCTCACCTAAAGAGATGTCATCTTTCTAAAAGTGGAATAAGTACCGAAGGAGAGCTGATCTTGGCGCGAGCTGGATTGTTTGAGCCGACTACACAGCAATTCCAATTGTTTGTATGTCCGAGACATCGTGCAAATTTTGGAGAATACTGGGGAAATCAGAGCCGGAATGCCGCATGCCATCATCCCGACCATAAAGGAAATCATAAGGGCGTAAAGAACGATAAAGTAGTGTCGGTAAAGATTGCACGAGAAATCCAACAGATGTATGCTATTGTTATTCCAGTTGGAGCACGTATGTATTAAAGTTATGCATAAAGTGATTGTTTTCTGGATCGCGGGGGGGGGGGGGGGGGGGGGGGGGGGGGGGCATTATTCCTCCGTCGACAGACATGTCGAGTTGCCTTGCATAATTTCTTGCATGCGCGAGTAGCCGGCGTAAAATGGTAACATTTCACCAAAACAGGGCAATGTGTGTGTTTAGGGGGGGGGGGGGGGGGCAATTGTGTGTGTGTTTAGGGGGGGGGGGGGGGGGTATATTCGGGAAGGGCCTATGTTGTATGGGTGTGGGGGGAAGTATTACTCGAGGTCGTTCTGCTACTATTGCAGACGTAATTGCTTTCTCTCTGTTATTAGCAATCTGCAACAGTTGTAGAAAAAAACATGGCGAGAGAAGAAAGAAAGAATGGGATTGGAGTTCGGAAGTACCCGGGTTTACGGAGGACAAGGACAAAGGGCAATTAAGGTTGGTCACTATGTTTCCTGTAATTACGTTGCAGTGATCATGTTGTAATGATCATGCGCCACTTTTGCAAGCCCTTCTTTCCGAGCCAAATCTCTCCAAGACTGCGCTGGACTCTCGAGACCCCTAATACATTTCGTCAGTCCTAGTGGTCCTGCTTTATCAAGGTTGTTTAATGTTTAAATTAAATATTTTCGTATTGTACGTGATTTTACTTTTACAATTTAACAAGCTGTTTCAATCTGTAACTATGAATCGTAACAATGCGTCGTTTGCGCTTAGTAAAAAAGGCATAATTTTATCCATTTTTGATGTTCCCCTTTGTTCTTTGAATAATTAGAAAATGCAAAGAAGTCGCCATTGAGGCAATAACGTCATGCACACTACCTGAAACGCCGTCAGCTGTTTTGGTAAGCAGGCGTGAGGATACCGCTTGGACGCCTGGGCAGTGGCACGCTGCATCGTACTGTGACAGTTTTTTAGACGACGACGACGACGATGGCGATGTTCTGAAGTTGTACAATGATTCCCTAACAAAAATTGCGTCTCTTTCTGAAATGAAGATGGAACCCCTAACCACAAGACTCCGGTCTGAGTGGGAAAGTGCCTCTGAAAGTGAAAAGAAAAACTGTAAAGAAGTTCTCGATGAGGGCTGTAAAGCACTGAGTAGAGTAATTGCTCCTTTTGCCAGCAATGAGCTCTTAGCGGAATACAAAGACGCATCTATAAGGGGACGAGGTGAAAGCGCCCTTGTGGCGGCCTACAAGGATGCTCCAACGAAAAGCCTCAAGACACAAATTTTGAGTATCTACGCACCAAAGTACACAACAGAAGAGCTAAAACAGATGCATGGTGAGTTTGAGCAGCTGAGTGATCGGCAGATCAAAAAAGCAAAGGCGCATGCTAGAAATGTCGGAACGGGACTTAGCCTACCCAGAACCGTATACCACAGAACGCGTATTGATTTGTCAAAGCTGAATCACTTCTTATCATTCGCTGATCAACCATATTACTATCAAGATGTGTCCTATGGGACTAGAATACTGAAGCTGCAGTCAGGAGAGACGATAATGATGCCTAACGTTGTACGCACCGTTACTAGATCCACCATGATAGCGCAGTATTTCAAGCAGTGCAGCGACGAAGGATTTGAGCCACTCAGTAGATCAACACTGTTCAAGATTTTGAACGTGAGAGAATCATCACAAAGGAAATCGCTGCAGGGACTTGACAACATTGCTGCTAGTGGTGCCGACGGTTTCGAGATGCTGCACAAGGTCGTTGATGATCTGGAGCAATGTGGAACTGACTCTGGTTGGTGCGAAGTAACACGTACCAATTTGAGAGATGGCAAACGTTACTTAAAAACGGAATACAGGGCGCACTGCAGGGATGCAGACAGCACCAGCCCTGATCATTGTAAACGCCACGCCCTAAGTGATCCGCACAAGAGCGAGTTTCAAGCAACTTGTGACCACGCCCACGACACTGCATGCCAACAGTGTGAGTGCTTGAAGAAAACATTGTCATCCATTATCACAGAAATCCAGTCGCCTTCCACGTGCTTGTATGGTCAAGAGCAGATAGAAGACCTCCTGTACGATGCTAATAAAGGAAAAGAAATGGTGTTACAGTGGAAAGCGCACATCTTGAGAGCAGAAAACCAAGACCAGGCGAAGCACGACGCTCTGAGGTCTCTAGATAGTAATACTGTGTTAGTGGTGATGGATTGGGCAATGAAATTCACACAGATGAAGTACCGGGAAAAGCAATCCGAGTGGTACGGCAAACGTGGAATCAATTGGCATGTGAGCTGTATCATCTCTACATCTGGTACAAAGCAAGAGCTGGAGATCGCTTCCTATGTCCATTTGTTTGATAACTGCGCTCAGAATTGGTTTGCTGTGTGCTCTATCATCACACATCTTCTGAAAACGGCTAAGAAAGCTCAACCGCGAATCAACAAGGCATTTCTCCGCTCGGATGGAGCCGGCTGTTACTACAATAACAACCTTATAATTGCTGTCAGAGAGATGAGTAAGCACGTGGGAATACAAATTCTCAGGTAAATGGTCGCGATTTTCTGATAAAGCAATACAAATATTTTTTTCTAAAAAAATAGTTACTTTAATTTGATCCGCTGTCTTCTGAATCTTGATGAAATTATTTTTATCTATTTAAACCTATTTTGAACTGCCTTAATTAGTTCAACTGCCTTAAATTAGTTCAAAATAGGGAAGGGGGAGCTCTGAGGAGTATAACGTTAATCGTAGTACTTTCACATTTTGTCCCAAAATCCTCAGCCCCCAACCTACGTCAAGGCGATAAATAATCACCTCAAACCATTGTTGCTAAACTACTAGATCATCAATAATATAACCATAATACTTCGCTTGACAAAACCCAAATGTGCAACATCGTAGGTTAGGTAGAATCGCTAAGTACAATAAAAGCGCGCTTACTCACTGACTAATCGCTTTTTTCTTCGTTTTATCAGGTATGACTTCTCTGAAGCCCAGTTTGGGAAAGATGTCTGTGATAGGATTATCAGCCCGTTAAAGAGTAGCCTCCGGCGGTATTGCGACGAGGGAAACGACATTTTGAGTGCGTCGGATATGCACCACGCCCTGGAGGCTAGGAACGTAAAGGGGACAACTGCAGCCGTATGTGAACTAGACCTTACACAGGCAGCCCTCAAGTTAGATAAGATTCCCTCTTTTAGCTCTTTCCATAACTTCTCGTATCAACCAGAAGGGATTGTCATGCACCAAGCATATGGAATCGGTCCCGGTAAGATGATCAAGTGGGAAGCCCTCAAGATGAACTCCCAAGGCCCTATCACTGCAACAGAAATCAGCAGCCAAGAGAGTTTCTTTCCCTTTACAGCTAGATCTATGACGTCACATGCTTCTAGGGATGATGATACCGATTCTCATAATATAGCTGCTGCTGCGCAATTCGAATGCAAAGAACCTGGGTGCCCTCACACTTTTTCGAGTCTTGAAGCGCTTCAAGATCACACCTGTTTCGGTGAGCACCGACTGAACAGAAACGAAGACATGTATGACAAATTGAAGCGGGAATGGGCTCACAAGTTCGCCACATTGTCACTTAATACCGATAGCAAACCGACGGACATATATGGAAACGTCGTGGCACAAACCTGCAAGACCACCTCACTAGACTGGACGCCTGAGCCACGCGGATGGGCACTGCAGAAGCCAAGGGGAGGCAGAGCTGAGTTCAGTGAGAACGTCAGAGCCTATCTCAGATCAAGGTTGATACAGGAGCACAGACAGGTAGAAAAGCGGATCCTAATCAAGTCTCAAAGGATATGAGAAATGCAAAAAATCATGATGGTACGCGAAAGTTTAGCAGGGACGAATGGCTGACCAAACTCAAATTCAGTCTTTCTTTTCAAGATTGGCAGCCATAAAAAGAAAGCAAGGAAAAGATCACGAACTTACTGAAGAAGAGGTGGATGACGACCAGCTATTGGAAGATGAGATGGAGTTTGTTACCGAGAAACGTCGACACCAAGTCATTGAAAATGTCCTTGATCAAGCAGGACTGGTGCACCCAATTATGTATGAAGGCTACAACATCTGTGAAGTTACCACCTTAAACAAGCTATACCAGTTCAAAGTCAGGGACTTGAGAAACATGTGCGACCATTTTGAGGTATCGTACAAGGCAAAGGACACTAAAGGTGTACTAACTGAGAAAATAAAGGGTGTGGTCAGAGAATGTGGCTGCAATCTAGGCATGGACTAGCTTGGTGTGGGGGTGAGGGTGTGCATCAGTCTCGTACCCAAACGCTTTCACGTTTTTTTAAGTGCACACAGAGATTTGTGGGATAGTTTTAACATGGCGCGCAGAGAGTTTTATAGTACTCATTCCTAGTCCCTACGCCTCCAAACCCAAACTGCAAATTTCTTAGAATCAAGACGCACAAAAAATAACGTCTGGGGTACGAGACTGGAAAGGCCTTCGCTATCTCCCCTATCCATCTTTTTCAGAAAATTGCGCATTGCACTCCATTTTGCACGGATATTCTTTTCCCCAAAGATCCTTCGCCTAAACGTTTTGTTTCTCATGAAGAGGCTTGGGATAGAGCAAGTACCACGAAAGAGTTGTGCAGCGCCGCGACCGTATCTACAGCAGGCCAGGTTCCATACCGCCACCGCGACAGTACCGCGCCGTGTCGCGGTACTTTTCACAGTCATAAGAAAGAAATCGGAAGGAACATTATTTTTCTGAGGGGGGGGGGGGGGGGAGGATGTAGCTGCAAACAATTTTTTTCGGGTAGCGGTATTCCTGCAAGCAATTTTTTTTAGATCATCGGCTTGGGCTTGGGCGTAATGTTTTACCATCAGATCACGTGGCATTCCCATGAGTATTCGTTTGTTTTTCTGCTACGCACCGAGGGATATATGAATAAGGAAGCAACCAAAACAAAGAAATATCATTCAATTGTTATTCAAATGAGTGCCACGTGATCTGAAATGAGAAATTGTGAAATGACTAGTTTTTTTGAAGTCGAGGAAAGCTTTTTGACCATCTAGTGTGACTAGTGGCTCTAATATTTACTAGATTCCCCCGCACACGCCTCTGCAATTGAATTGCGTGACATGAGTATTTATCTACATATCCCCCCCCCAAAAGACAGCTGAACAAGGAGGATCGGACCATTGCAAGCCAAAACAGTTCCTATTACTATTTTATATTAATCACGACTAAAACAAAATAAAATAGCTCAACGAAAGGAACTATTGTATTCAATTAATTATTGTCCCAGGCGTTCCTCCCGGGAAGTGTGTATATTTAGCTCTAGTCGCGACTGTCACGAACTAGTGAAAGAAACGCAAGAACATTGTGCAAGAAAACATAATGCAACAAGCTTTCTCCTTGCTCCAGAGGGAAATATTTCAATAGGAAAACAATTCTAATAAGCCTGATTCTCAATTAATGGCAGTTCTTTACGCATCTACAATTAGACAGTAACTGCGATGTGCTGACTTACGGATTTCAGGGGAGCTCTGACTAGTGTGACTTTACGGCTGACTAGTGCGACAAAAACTCAATTAGAAAGAAAAGAAATGAAAAGAAGCTGGATAACAAGTCATAAGGAAGATACAGGAGACATATGCAGCTTTAAAAAAATTATTTCCTAGTCATACGAGTAAAGAAAATGATGATTCTGGCTCGTCGTGTCGCTGAATCCGTGACGTGCAATTATGTAAACAACACCGCGAATGCCCTTTCAAGAAGGTCAGTTCGCGCCAAATTCAGAGAGATACCCACAACTTTGACCTGATATTATATCAGAACAAGGTAAGATTTCTTTCGTAAACGTCATTTTTGCCAGAAACCGGCGCCGATTTCGAGAATTTATTCTCTCTTTTTGCCTATGTTTTTGAAGGCAAAGTTTTGTTTCACAACAGGGATTTTATAACTAGGCCTGGTTGGATTGAATTTTAACCTAATTCTATGATATTTCAGTTTCTGACTATTGAAATGTAAGTCAATTCTGCTGTGTAAGTATAATTGCCAACACGCGTTCGCTTTGTTACGACGCGCCTCTCGATTTCCTTGAAATTCAATCGTTTAGTCGGCCTAAATTTGGCTGTCTGACGCGCGCGATGAGTTCGTGCCTAAATCTCGACAGAAAAATATATTTTTTTCAAAAGCATTCCCATTTCGATGTTTACTCATGACGTCCTTACTAACAACAAATTATTAGGAATTTTTATTTTTTTAAGCGAATCTGATCGGACCGCTCTTAGGCGGACAGCCTCTTAAAACTTCAAAGTTCAGAAGAAAAAACGTGAGTTGAATACACAATGTACACCCACGAGCCCAAACACACCCTTAAACGTATTGGCTCCGTTTATCGTGGAATGGGTTATCTATGTAATGCGCGAGAGGGTTTCTTCTGATTATAACAGAAGTCCTTCACTTCTATTATAAGCACTTCAATGTAATGGGAAGTAAAAATGCGGGAGATCAAATAAATTTAGAAAATCTCGAAAGATGTAGTCTGCACGTAAGACGCAGTGTAGTTGTCTTCTTTGATAATCGTGATCATTACTGTGCGACTACTTGAACCGGGCCATTTTGTAAGAAGTTAGCCAACCAGAAAGCGAGTACAGAACAAAGGATCTCAGACATCGAAATATTTGATTTTCTCTAGGGATTGTGAAAATTATGAGCAGAAATCACTTCTAAACACCTAATTACTCATCGCCAAACGTAGTTCAGTTGTTAAATTTCCTTAAATCTCTGTGAATGACAAATTTTTTACGCGATGGCCCGGTTAACGTAGTCGCAGTGTAATAATTAGCGTCATTTTAGAGGGACCGACTCACCCTTCCCAACACTGCTTCATTCACGCCATTTTGGATACCAAAAAACCTATATGGTTTGTCGCGCAAAAAAAAAAATATCGCACTAGTAGAATTAATTTGTATTAAGACAAAAGTTGTTGATGCAATGACTCGTGTAAAGATAGTTAGTACAGGAGACTCCTCTACTAACTATGATGTAAAGGAAAACAAAGGTCGGAATGCACCATGGGCAGGGTGATGAGTCGTGACTGATCAGGATTTTAAACCGGTACAAAAATACTTAGGCAGCAACACGATTACCGCGAGATCGTCGTGCATGCACTAGAAGAGGCAACAAGTAAAATTTCCAGCGATGAAATTTGACATGCTATTCGCAATGTAAAAGCAACTAAGTCTTTTATTCATCGCAAAAAAATAATATCGCAACATTTTAGAATAGGAGGGTATGGTTGCGTATTGATCTCTTTTGACTTTTGACAAAATCGCTTTGCAAATGTGAGGCTTTGCAATTGAGTTTCGTTTACTATGTAAAACGCTTGGCTTATCATCTTCACCAAAAACCTCCTAGTTCATGTTTCTTTAGGGGGGCGAAACTGATTATTGTGCCCTGAGTCAAGTTTTCCTGAATTGCCCAGATTAGATTAGTGTCAGCCATCTTCAAAAATTGTATTATTGGCATTTTCTTATTTATCTGATGCTGATATCGTTTTGTATTAAGTACCAAAAAAAATTACCAGGGTCTGGTTATGCAAACAAACATTCTGAAAACAAAATACTTTTTAACTATTTACGCCCCTAGATGTTCCCTACGATCTTCTTCCTATTTTATGGTCCCTGGGTGTAGGGTGTAAACGGATTGCTTCTCTTAGAGCACATCCACTATGGAATGCTTTCCCAGAGGATCTTTGAACTGCTAAGTCTGTTGACTAGAAACATATCTTTTTACAATTTTTTGTTAAATTTCAAAGACTTTTCAACTCCTTAAGTCTCTATTTTTGGTCCCCAGGTGTTAACTGAAAACCTATAGTGAAAACCTATCGCTTTTCCTTTGAAAGCACCTCCACTCTGGAATGGTCTCACTAAGGACCTTTGAGGTCTGATGCCAAACTAAAACTATATATGTTTTAAAAACATTAGGTATAGTTTTTGGTACTTTTAGATAATATGATCTTATGTCTTAGCACATTTTAATGGGCTGTTCGAAAAATTAGCCACATTCCACTTAATCGAGGAAGTCCAAATTTCCGAAAAACGCTCTACCCCTGTAGAAATGTATGTGGGAATTTGAAGTAAACCCTGTGGAAATTCTGCATTCTCTTGTGTTCCCTGTTAGTCCAGTAAATGAAAAAAATATTTTTACTAAAGGTTGGACAAAAATGGTAACAAATGTTTCTCACCAGGAACATGTTTACTAGTGGCCCGTTAGTACACAAGAAAAAGTCCACCCGAATCCTCCCATGGCAACTTCCTTTTATTGAGTTTTGAAAATTCCTCATTTTCATGAATTCTAATAGTCCAGTCATTTTAGGCCGAAAAAGAGCTCAAAATGAAACAAAAGTTTTTTCTTCTTAATATTGTTCCTGACACTCTCTAGTATCACAGGAAGAAAATCAGCAAAAATGAGATCATGCGAAAAGTAAAAATTACCGAGTTTTTTGGCAGCTTGTTTTAACCTTTGTTGTTCGCGGCACAACTATTTTTCCACTGTTTCTGAGAATCATGAATTTTATAGAGTGTAGCGCCGGCCCGGCTAATTTCTGAATGTTTCTGACTTCCAAGAATGATCATTTCACTTTATTTAGTAACTCCTTGGCAATAAAAATTGCTTCAAAAGACATTTTCTGGTATTACGGAACTCATATTTTCAAATCCCGTACGAAGTCTATATTGAGAGCGTGAAATCGCGTAAAAAATCGAAACTAAATGCCAAAAACCTAGATATTTATTTCTGACGTGGCTAGCGATTTATAAATCAAGTCTGTGAATCAAACCATGGCCCTGGGGCAGAGAATATGGAAGTATTTTGATATACACACTATAGAATATCTTCTGATTTGGAAGGCTCAAGTGCCGGCAAACTCATGAATAACAATGGCGGTAACAATAGCGCTACAATGAGGAATTTTCAAAACGCAAAATAAGGAAGTTGCCATCGGAGGATTCGGGTGGACTTTTCTTGTGTACTAACGGAACACTACTAAACATGTTCCTGGTGAGAAACCTTTGTTACCATTTTTGTCCAACCTTTCTCATTCATTTACTGGACTATGTGGAAAATCCAAGTTGCGAACTCATGCCCAATGGAAATTTCAGGGTGAAATTAATGGCCCTGTGGAAATTTAAGCGGCAAAAACAACGCCCCTTGCGGAAAGTCTAGGGCCCAAAACAACAAACCCTATAGAAAATCCAGGTTCCTCGATAGGGGGTAAAATGGAACAGCCCAATGCAATTTTATTCTTTTTTATAAAACCTCTCGTGTAAATATTTTCCTTTAACAGGGTTCAATCTTTTTCTGTTTCTGGATTTCAAAGAAATGGCACTATATTAATTCTCTATTATTATTAATACTATTATTAATTACTTACCAAGCTTTGCTTCACGTGGCTACAGACTTCACTTCGTTTACGCGCTGCTTCCTCTACCTATTATAGTAAAATACCAAGGAAGCAGGCAGGCTTTTATACTTTAGGAGATCTTTGCATAGTCGGCTCGCGGAACGTTTAACAAATTGTTATCATTGAAATGCTTTCGTTTTTTTACGAGAGATAAAAAACCGAATTCTTTAAGTTTTTGAAAGATATTCCAATCAAGCTTAACGAGTTTCTTGCTAAAAATAGAAAGACATATGCAAATAATTTTTTCTAGAAGTTGATTAACTCCATTCTTTCAAATAAAAAGACATACCTAAACCAATAACATAGAACATATGTCTCAGTAAAGAACGAGAGAAATGTTCTAAAAAAAGTGTTTTCTCAAAAGTTACTTAATACGGGGAAAAAATTGGCAAATCGAGTAATTTTCAAATTTTGGAGCGCAAAAATCTTGCATCTGAACATAGTTAGAAGGAACAAACATAGTCCATGGAGTGGAACAATAGACTTTTAACACGCAATATTGGTTTACAATATATAATAGTTATAAGAAAATGGAATCCAGTTTTCAGTTCTACACATCTGTATTAGTAAAACTGCAAAGTTTTAAAATAATTACTTGAATACTGACTGAGATATGAATGTTCAAATATTTGTATTCTGGCTTACTTTTTACAAAGAAATGTATGGACAAATACGTCAAGTCGTTTGGATGCATTATTTTCCATACATATCTTGTAAAATAAAAAGAATACGAAGTTTTGAAAATTCATATCTCAGCCAGTATTCAAGTAATTATGTAACTCGTATCACCGAAAAAAACGTTAAGCTCGCATAACGGTCAATAAATTCTATATTTTAAATAAATCTCAATTATATTTTAATATCACTGACTTGTATGAAGGCCAAAATTCGTTTTCAGCGTTTGGCGTTATTAGAAATTATCTGAGAATATATTATAAACAGTCACAAAAGTTTGCAATCTAATACAAACCACTACACACTCGAACTGCTTGGATGTTTTTCTTAACATATGGCCTTTAATTAGAATTTGTTTTACTGCAATCGAAATTCAGTGCACCCGCCCAGCTGGTAAATGGAGCTGCTTCTTTCAACTATAGGGACGTTTCAATTCTAGTATAAATTCTATTGAATATATGAGAAACAACAGCTCCTCTTCGCGGTTAAAGCTTGCAGTTGGTTGATAAACGTTGACGTTGTCTTTATCATGCGTTTACCCAATCTGATCTTATCGTTGTGATAAAAAGTTCTAAAAAAAATCCAAGAAAGATTCCAACAAGATCAGTTGCAAATCAGGCGTCTTTTATACAATCTTCAACAGAAACCCCGTTTTTCAACAAATAATATCATGAGAACTAATTTTGACTAAGGACAAACCGACGAATTTGCAAACCGAAAAAAATGTTTTTGTCTTCCCTGTGGCACCAATGGCCCTACGCATCAATCGGGAGTGACACGAGACTGAAATCGAAGATATGGATTTATTTGAATAACAGGTGGTTCGAGGTAGATCAGTGAAAACCGTAAAACCTGTCCAAAACCGTAAGAGGCAAAATAACTAATTTTTCAAATCATATTCACTCTTAACGAAGCAATTTCGTTTCCTGCATGCTTGTAAGAAATCACGTAACGTTTCCGTCGTTGTTGACTAATATCTGATTATTACTATAGTTTTATTGATGTGGATAGAGAATGTTTGCATGGCCGTGTAATACCAAACATATCATATTCGAACTCATCTAATGACATGAATAATGACGCAATCAAACTATCTGGGAAGCTCTGCTGGTAATGATCTGTTCTTCTTCTTTCATGCAGCCCAACCTCCTTCCTTAGTTATCAAAGTAATATTAAATCCAAGATAAGGAGCCACGCCAGAATTCATTCGTAACGAAAGTCATAGACATATACACATTTTATTTGTTACTTTTGTACACTCATAAGAATATAAGATTCGAAATATTGCATTAATTTTTTTAGTTTGTCATTGCGCATAAAGTGACATAATTGATACCGAGGTGTTTTTGCTGATCGAGTATTTGTTCTCTTTTAATTTCGGCCTCTCAAATGAGTTTCGCTATTTAAATAGCTACTTATAGGGTTTGACCTATATTTTGACCAAAAATGGTGACATATAGTTGAAAGTGGTACAAATGATATCTAGACAATTTTGTCGTAAAATTGTTTTTTTCATTGAGAAAAGGCAAAAAAATAAACACCACAGGAAGCCCAGCTGAAAATGCAAACAAATACTGCCGACGTATTCGTGACGTCACATCCAGAACTCATGATGGCTAAAGATGGCGACTTCATCAAGCGAGGAAAACGTTTCTAGTTTCTTTTCTGATTCGATTCGGATCTAACAAACACAGACAGCGGAGAAAGCTCCCGAGACGAGAGTGAGGTAGGAGTTATCCTACTACGGTTCTGGATCTGACGTCACAGCCGCGATTTCGTGACCCGGGCAAATTGAATTCGACTATCGATGTAAAAGGAAATAGTACATCTATTTACCGCTCCAGTTACCAAGTTGTTTAAGATCGGTATAAAAAACCCTGTCAGTAGTTTTTAAGGTGACTCGCTCGAATGGTTTGTGCGCTCATCTGTGTCCAGAGCTGGACTACCAGGTTATAGATATCCGGCTATAACTTTGATAGGTTGAAATGCTTTATATTAGTGCGCAAGAAATATTTACATTCATGCCTTAGTGAAAGGCTTTATTTGTGATGCGTCTTTGACCTCGACCTCGCTAATACATTTCTGCGCCTACGAATTTTCTGAAACTTGGCCAGATGTGAGCTAAAGTCTTGTAATGAGCATCCCTAAAATTTTCCAGCCGAAAATGTCTGCAATATTTTTTCTGAGAGGGCATTATAAACTATAGGGTCGTCTTTATATTTAAGAATTGTGACTTAGATAAAATAGATTGCAAAGATCGGAGAATTCGCAGGAAATCTAGGATCATTTGTACTTGAGTTACAATAAGAATGACTGGAATCGGCAAAAAAAAACGAAAAAGTTATAGCCTGATATCTGTGACCTGGTAGTCCAGCTCTGGACACAGATGAGCACACAAACCATTTCGTGCGAGTCACCTTAAAAAACTACTGACAGGGTCAATCAAGATTCGTAAAAGAGATAAACAAAATGATCTGGTCATTCATCTGGGACGATAAATCACCAAAAATAAAGTCGCGCACTATTATTTGGCGAACAACAACAGGGAGGTTTAGATATGCCAGATTTTGAAGTAACAAATAAATCTCTACTTTCACCTCCAAACACACTAAAATTTAATTCAAGTTGTCCTAAAATTGTTATGAAACTGACAATCAATAACAATCTGGCGAATCATTGAATCTGGCGATACAATATCAATTGACAATTAATATTGTACGCTGGAGTTAGGCAAGTGTTTATTGACGTTGCAACTGACAAAGATTGTGTGTATTTTAGTGTTTAGTTCATTACCTTTTATCGCTTGAATCTAGTGGATTCAAGGCCTCTTGTCCATTTCTCTCCTCCAAGTGTCGTCTGAGAGCACATATGAAACCGTACACTGGGAAGAAAGAGGTTTTCGGAATCTACAACCTGCCCCGAGCTGCATTACGCGTCTTATGTAAATTTCGCTATCCTGGGCTATTATTAACGCTTGCGGTGAATTACATGAGAGGAGGTGGGGTTGATTACATTAGTCCATTCTATTGAATAACATAGCATGTAAATAACCACTTGTTCATTACATTGCATTGATCAATGAAGTGCTCATACGCGAATTGCTCTACCAGCGACAATAGTTTGTACCCTTATTAGATAGTTTTAATTACATTGCTTTTATGCTTTGTTTCGTTAGATGAATATCAGAAGTCATATCAAAAACTCGTTCTGCGTTTTTGACCATGGCACAAAACACTCAAAAGCAACAAATCTCTCGGGACTACCGCCCCTCGAGATTCGTTGCTTTTTCGTGTTTTGGATATATAGCATCGAAACTCTTCCCTAGACCGCGGGTCCCCGGATCCCCGAATTTCAACTAGCGGCACTTTAGTAAGCTTATGTAGATAACTTACACTCAGACTATGCTACACTTAAGCTTTTTGTGTCAATAGTGACTGAATCCAACCCTTTGCCGAATAGATTTATCATTACAAATCTTCCTCATTCTTAAAACATGCCCTTTCATATCGGAGCTCCTTAACGGCCGAAGGCCGCAGAGCGGAGCAATGCGTCCAAATGAAAAATGCGTCCAAATAAACGCAAATAGAGTGTACGATATAAAATCCACAGGGTACCCAAAACCGGAAAAACGCAAAGGATCGCAAAGGGGTCGAAGTCATTTTTCAACATCAAGCAGAATTTTCCGTGAAGCCCGCCTCTTTCGCAGCCATCTCCTGCTTTTTATAGTCGCCATCGCCAGGTTCGCAGTCGCGCGGCCGTGACGTGACAACGTCGCGCGCCCGTGACGTCACAAGGTGGAGCCGGGCGAAACAAACTCAAAATTGGGATTGGGTGGTCAGGGGGGATGCTCACGTGAAAGTGACGTCACACTACAGTGAGCTCAAATACGGCAAATCTGCTTGATCACTGATTATTCAGTTTTCTGATAACCGCCAATGAATAAAATACTACTGCAAGCGACTGGAGAACCAACTAGTACCGTACTATGCAAATGTGTCGAGACTACATGTCTCTGTAGAAATCAAGAAGAAATCAAGTTTCTTCTTGTTCAAAAAGAAAGCGGACAAGAGAGTGTTTCTGGAAGTTGTAAAGTTGTAACTGGTCATTCGCCATTCTTCTGGGTTTCATTTGACAAATCTGTGGCGTTAGATACAGCGGCTTTTTTCATTGAGAAAAACTACTTGGGGGAAACTACGGCATGGAGAAGGTGAGTTTTCATTCGACTTGATGTTTTACTTCTTGTTGTTTAATTTGGGGAAATTATTTGGCGGCCCTGCAACATTCGTGGTTCAAACTCAGGGACGTCAAGTCTCCCGGTTTTGCCGGGAAAGATTTTTCGCTCCGTCTCCCGGGAAAAAATCAAGACAACTGACTTGGATAACACTTTTAAAGAGAGATGGCAGGACATTCCCAAGTTCCGAGCAGGATAAACATTGAAGTTGTTTCTACACGGGAGAAAAAAAGCTTCTCGGAAGGTAGATAAGCTAAAGTTTGTCATGTTTGTTTATCGAGCAGAACGTGAATCCGAGAGGTCGCGGATTAGTCGGGAATCAAATTGTTTTTGACAGTTTTTAGCTTTTCCCAGTTATATGCGACCCTAAAAATCTAGACAATACTATTAGTATTATTATTATAGTTTTCAACAACGAAGGCTAAGAAAACGCTTCCGTCGTGCGTGGAAAGGGAAACATCAGCTTTCTGCAAGTGGCATTCAAAATGTTCAAAAGCTTCAAAACGCCTGTCACTTTGCATAAAGCAAGACATCCTTTTCTGATTCACAGATAAACAAACATCCACCAAAACGTAATTTTCGATCGAGACGAGGAGATCTCTGCTCGCTGCAAAACCATGTTGTTGCGACATTACACATTGGCCGGGAATCGATGGTGGTGGAGTCTTGATCTTTTTACTCTCGGATTTCCAAGCGGCAGGAAATTGACTTATGGTACTGAAAAGTCGTTTACTTAGTGTTTATTGTACACAACAAAAGGGCAGAAAAACGTTAAAGGCTTTCAACTTTTAAAAAAATATTGTATTGTACCTCTACTCTGATTTCAACATGCATGGACTGTGTCATGCATGTATTTACTAGTAAAAATACAAGTGATTTTTTTTAGGAAAACAAATGAATACATGTAACTTAGTGTATTATGTTTGCTGGCATTTTCATAGCCTTCATGCCTTCACTTACGTGCCCTCTGATAGGATGACACCTATGTTTACATTTCCCTGTGCAGTTGCACGGTTTGGACACAGCTTTTGGTGAATAGAGATGAAAACACCAAAAATGGTACAAATTTGCATTGACATTACAATATCTACAATGTCTATTTTAGACATACTTGTGTCTAAAATGTACCTGTTATGGGGTTATCGGAGGCATTACACACAAGAGACTGTGGAATTTCCACAGGGGGCCCTGGAATTTAAACGGGTAGAGCAATTTGTTGCTCAATAGGGTTTTTTGAAAAGCGAAATACAACAATTTTTAAATTTTTAATCATCAGGTACTACTTGAATCAATAAATAGGATAATATTATCAAGGCAATAAAGTTTGAGTTCATAGCAAGTTCATTTTACCGACGACTGTTAATTCATGTATTTCAACCTCACCAAGCTGTGGTACCCCAGCTACCCATCGTCCCACACCTAAATATAATTGGGCCCTAAATATAATTGGGAGCTCCGCTTTTAGGCAGTGCCTAAATCTATATATTACTATATAATATATCACATTTTGCTCGTTCTTTAAAGATGCCATTTTTGATATGATTCCCTATCAAGTCTTCCTCATTCTTAAAACATGCCCTTTTATACTATACCTATCACATTTTGCTCGTTCTTAAAATATGCTCTTTTTGATATGTTTCCCTATCAAATCTTCCTCATTCTTAAAACATGCCCTTTCATACTATATAACCTATCACATTTTGCTCGTTCTTAAAATATGCTCTTTTTGATAATGGTTCCCTATCAAATCTTCCTCAGGCTAGATTGCAGAATACCCGGACACGATTTTTAACCACTTCCCTTATTGGCTGGTCCGCGTTGCTGTGGTCGAGAGATGAATGATATCTAAGAACGAAGATACTCTAACGCGGACCACGGTGCCAGTTATCAGATTATCTTCGTTCTTAAATAATTCATCTTTCGACCACAGCAACGCGGACCATGGTGCCAGTGATTAGAGTATCTTCGTTCTTAAATAAATTATCTTTCGACCACAGCAACGCGGACCAGTGATCAGATGCACGTTTCCGTCGGACATTACCCTCTTTCCGTCGGAGTCTGATGGTCCATCGGACTCCGTCGGACGACCGGAATAGTATACGGTACGGTACTTGTATACGGTACGATAATGATATGCACGTTTCTGTCGGACAGTACTGTCTTTCCGTCGGAGTCTCATGGTCCAGTTTCAATGAGTGAACCCAATTCCGTGGTTTCCTTTCGTAGTACGTGGTTCATATCCCTTATCCATTTGCATCTATCCGATATTCCGTCGGAATCTGATTGAGTGTGACAGTATTGGACAACCCTCGAACTTGTAATGAAATGAATGTAAAATAAGTATAAAGAGCATAAAAAATGAAACAAATGTAAAAAATTGAACACAAAGGAAACTGAAATGGACATGTAAAGCAAATGTCAATCACATACTTTGTTTTGTAAAAGTGGCTGTAAGCTTGTGTCGTACCTGTCTTTGCCGTATATATGTTTAATTGTTTTACTTGATGTGAATAAATATATATTAATAAAAAACACTTTCTAAAAAAAAAACATACCATGCCCCAGCGCTATCTGTCTTTGCTATGCGTGCTATCTCCACTCCAAGTTTGAGGGTCGACTTCCGCATAACCTTAAGAAAAAAGGCAACACCTTGTAGTGCGTTCACAAGCCAATTGCTGGGTTATTCATTAACTTGCACCAATGAGAAATACCTGAGTAAAATGCCCTATTTGGGTTCCACAACTGGGAAGTAGTAGGCGGATTGTTGAATGGATACTCCTTTATCTCAGCATACCTTGAGTAAGCACGATTATAGTTCTATGAAGCTTTTTAACCAAATTCGATACTTTGCGTTTTTTTTCTTTTTACTAAAGCCTGGTGCACACTAGCGACATAACGACACAAGGACGTTATGTTGCAACCAAAAAAGCACGAGAAAATAATTGCAATAATCAGTATTTTCTATGGATCCTCATTAGATACCTTCTTTTGTGGACTTCAACGTTTTGAAACCAGTAAATTTGGTTCGCGTGATATTTGTTTTCCGGGGGAAAAGTTGAAGCAATGTCGGGATTTGGCTTCGTTGGCTTACGCTGTATCGGGCAGCAAAAATCAGAAAATATACGCTCGAGGCTTCACAGGGTGAAAATCAATTCCCGTCTTTCTCAATAAGATACCACCGATAAGGCGGGTCTCAATACACGCACATTGAGGTATTAAGAGGCGTTCTGACCTACACTAATCCTGCTTATACAGAGTCTAGGCTTATACAGAGCCTAGACGGAGTTTAAGAGACTCCGGAGCTTGGCCGAGCACTGCTGTTACCAGAGCAATGGTTGTTTTGTAAAAAATCTAAATACAAGCCAAATACAAGCCAATTCCAAGACAAGAGAAAGGTTACACAGTGTGCAGAAATTCCGCGCACACAAGACGGTATGAAGAAGCACCGCTTTACACGTGCAGACAAATACCACTATGAGTGCCGTAGCACAAGAGGTAACATGAATATGTGCAAAAAGGTGTGATTTCTAGCGAGGCAAAATACCACGGTTCATATTATAAAACCATTGTTCGCATAACATATGCCGCGGGTAAGAGTACCGACGAATCTGAAACGTCAAATGAAACTGACTGTCAATTTTAACCTGTTTACGATGCGGTGTACGATGTTTGCGAAGATTCTTACTAAGACGAAGAGAATGCAATGAAAGCAGTGCATCTGCTGAACAGCGAAATAAATAATATTTCAATTGAAATATCATGGCCGCCTAAGGAGGAAGATTCCAACCCGAGTAAGATCTCAAAACAAGTGATTACATCCAGCATCTGCTTGATGTTTTATAGCGGTGCTCGTCAACGGTCATTAGAGAGCGAGTACTTCTCCTTCAGAGCGAAACGTGCGGCTCAGACAGTCCTTTGATCAGGATTTCGCGGATTTACCGTTTTTGACACGAGGCGACATCACAGAATTACAAGAAAAATCAGGTCACGGTAAAGTTCGAACGTGTTTTTGGAGCTCTCCGATTCTCATATCAGGAAAGGCCTGTCGTTTCGTCTGCAATACTAGGACACTGGTACGTAATACTGATATTAACCCCTGATAGCTTCCTTGATGGTTTCCCTGCGATAAAAAACATGGCATAAAAACACGATAAAGTCGAAGGTATGAAGCGTCTAATATATAGATTTAGCCACTGGCTAGAAGCGGAGCTCCCGGTTACATATTTTTCTGTGTTGATGAGACATAAAGGTTGCCATTGTACATAGCTAGCCTTGCACCGTCATACCATGTGACTAAGCACTCGCACTGACCCCCATTGCCACTTCGATAATTTCACCCAAGTTTGGTTGTCTGAGGTTCATTCCTTCCAAAGATATAAATATTTTCTCATTTCATGACGTCATCGATGACGTCATACTACGTGACCACGCAGTTGCACCCCCCTTGCCACTTGGACAACTTCACCCAAGTTTGGTTGTCTGAGGTTCATCCCTTCCCGATATATATTGTTTTTTTCTTGTGATGACGTCATCGATGACGTCATACCACGTGACCATGCAGTTGCACCCCCCCCCCTTTCCACTATCACAACCGTATGCAAGTTTGGTTGTCTGAGGTTCATCCCTTCCCGAGATATATTCTATTTCTCATATGTTGACGTCATCGATGACGTCATACCACGTGACAAATAAGTTGTACCCCCCTTGCCACTAACACAACTTTATCCAAGTTTGGTTGTCTGAGGTTCATTCCTTTCCGAGATATATTATATTTCTCTTATAATGACGTCATTGATGACGTAATACCACGTGACCATGCAGTTGCATCCCCCTTGCCACTAACACAACTTCCCCCCATCCCCCATCCAAGTTTTGTTGTCTGAGCATGGCATCTCTTCCTGAGATATGAATAACAAACTGAAAAAGGTCTTGGTCTACCTGTGGTGGGGCAGGCAGACACGCGCGGACGCGCCAGCGATACCATAATGGGAATACCGCTGAACGTTGAAAAATGAAGTCGATAGTATACCTGAGTTCCACTTTGAGCTATTGAATTCTTCCTACGCGATACCTATGGTGCTCCGCTCTGCGGCCTTCGGCCGCAAAGGAGCTCCGCTATAAATAATGGTAATTGAACTGAGTGGAGTGCAATTTGGTCTGAAATCATACGCGTGATTTCAAAATCAAACGAGCGCGCGTAGCGCGAGTTTGATTTGAAATCACAAGTATGATTTCAGACCAAAATTGCACGACACGAAGTTCAATTACCACTTTATTATATCCATTTTGAAATTACATTCTAGGCCCAGAGGATTCTATCAATTACTTTTCTTGAAACCGGAAATGCCTCACAAAAACATTGTATGCAAAACGAACTCATTAAGTACTTATATGCAGAAATTGTCATGTGACAAACAAAACGATTTCGATCAGTCATAACCTACAAAGTTCATTCAGAGTTGAGATCACTTATGTTTAAAATTACACCATACACAATTCAACAAAGGAATTTTCATTGTCTGACAAAAGGAAGGAATGCTCGTCGCTTTTATTGCGGCCTTGGAGATGGAGTGGAGTTGGAGACGTAGAAATATTGAAGTTTTGCGATGGAACTGTCACTTTGCTGGGCGAATGACTAGCGATGGCATAAAATCAAAACTTGGCTGCAAATTATGCTTGGAAGCCATGAGCTGTATTGCTAAATTTCATCACTTGCTGCATCTGGCTGTGGATGGTAGTGTTTTCATGTTTGAAGAGAGTGGTGTTTGATAGATGAGCGGAGGTGATTTTCAAGATGGCGGCATCGTTTCACTATCAGCTGTGAATTTGCGAAACACTTTCATCCAGCTTTGTGTTAACCGGGAAGTGTTCTTATTGATCACTTTAGACTTCAGCTTTTCTACCACATTGTCTACCGGAAAGCATAAAATCATCATCTTTTGATTTTGTGGAATTTGCTGTTGTTTGTTTTTCGGTGGACTCGGATTCCTGGACTCGGGACCGGAATTTTGCACCAGAGGTGCTGGATTATTCGCTTGAAAATCCTCCATATTGTCGTGAAACTGATATCATACTCTGGAAAAACGACAGATAAAAAGGTACTGTAAATATTTAAAGTTTTAGCCATAGTTTTGTCTTTGTTTCTTGTTTTTCTTTTCAAGCAGAAGAAGAAATGGGAGAATTTCCCCAAAAAATTGCAGGAAGATGGTTTTCCTGCCATTATTTTCCTGTAATCTGATTGGTCACTGCCTTTTAACCCTGAAATCTGATTGGCTGATTGATTTTTGTGCTTCATTTTGATTGGCTGAGAAAAAGATGTGATTTGGACTCAAAAGGATGCGATTTGGGAATAAATCGCACTGTTGTAAGCCACTCAGATTGCAGGGATTGACAGTGATTTCAAAATGGATATAATAAATGCTGTAATAATTTGTTAAATAAATTAACAGTGCAACAGTTAAAATGTTGCCAATGTTGGCATCTCTCGAACTGGTGCAAAATTTTGAACCGGTTTATGATTGTCGTCATAATTATTAATCTAAATTTCAGAAAGAAGTCTGCGGCCCATAATTTGCCACATGTATGACCGCTATCATTAGGATAGGAAGTTACCATTGTAGCGAGGTCACGGTTGGGCTTGCCCACTCTGTTTGTAAACTGAGCTAGACGATTTTATCTTCAAATGTTTATCCATGTTGGACATTTTGTAGACAGCACTTCAATGTGTAACCCTTAAGGTTACTGGGAACCTTCGCGCACGTCCTCGGAAAAAAAATCACACTCGTCCTTAGTTTAACCAAAAACATGTCAACCTATATATCGTTGGAAAGCTTATAGGATGGACTAGCAGGCTATGGCAAAAACAAGTAACTTTTTATTAAACAGAATTTTTTTAAAGTTTTTATAAAAAAGTTGAGAGTGACATTTCCAAGAGCTATCGCCGTCGAACTGCTTGACCTTGACTCCCAAGAAACACAGCGTTTTAATCCTTAAAGGTGTTTCTCAAAAACCGTGTCTGCATTTTTTAAAATTTTGTTTACTTCAAAAGTTATGATTTTTTAAATTTTTAGAGCGTGAAAATTCTATAAAATTTGACCTTGGAAATTTAAAAGTTCCATAACTTTTGAACAACGCAAAATTTTAAAAAACGCAGACACGGTTTTTGAGAAACACCTTTAAGAGGGAATGTCCACTAAGACCGAGCGGGAGGTGGCACATGATGAAAAATAAAAATCCTTCATATTTTGTCCAAAGATAACCTAATATACCAAAAGAAATGTGATGGGATTTTGTTCTTCAGTTATTAATTTTAACTCCCGAAAATTACGATTTTCTGACTGCACCCCGCGAATGGACAAAACGCACAATTTTCAGCCGAAATACCTAAACTTACAAACACTGTCATATCCACTTCGCGCCAGCCCCAAACCCGAAAATCGGTTCAGAAATGTTTTTTGTATGTCCTAAGAAGTAATTTAAGGCTAAATATTATCTTTTGCGTTCGATAATTTTGGCACAGGAAGCCGTTAAAACTGATCAAAATTTTGCTCGCTCGAAATCGGCGATCTGGCGGTCATTTTCAGAATGAAATATCCAGTCCTGGTAGTGTCCCAAATCAACCCAAATAATTTTTTCTCTTAAGTAGACATATTGTTCTCAACCGTAATACAAAAATTATTGCCAGGCTCTTTGTCAACGCCAAGAACCAAGCCTCTCAAAATCGGAGTTATCACAACGTGAATGTGTTAACACATGTAAACACAACGCGAACATAATGCAAATACTGAGAGAAAATACACTTGATTCGTGAAAATAATGCAACACCGAGCACTTCCCTGTCTTACCTGGATAGTTAGCGTCCTAGGTTTGGCTTCCGAACGTATTTTCCATGTAGTTTCTGCAGCGCCATTGTGTCAATTTGTACTTCGATCACGGTGCGATGATTATTCGCTTCAGTTACTTCAAGATATTTCGATTCTGAGCAATGTTATCCATCTTGCTTCAAGGGAAATGCCCTTATTTCACCAGATCTAAAGTTGCAGGCAGCTATTTTGGATTTGCGTAGCCATTTAAGCAATAGAAATGCGGAGATGTTCCAGTTTTAGCGTTCCGATGTTGACAGGCGAGGACGTGACCTCGGGACGTTGCGTGACGGATCCAGGAATTTTCGAGGGGGTGGGGTCAGGAATTGGATGTGTTTCTGTCTCTTTGCGTGCGAAAGCGCGCCGCGATTTTAAAAATAAAGCTACGGAGATTAGACATATGTACACTGATTTTAAGCAAGCGAACTATATAAATTATTAAAAATCCTAAATGATAGTACAGAGTCAGTAATTATATTTTTTTACGTAATTGTGAGGATTTAGAAAAGGAACTCGTCCACACATCATTCCTTTTCCTGAACATTGGAAGAGTTTTCCTCGTCCTCCTTTTGCAACATCAACTTCCTTTTAGTTCCATACCATCAAGCTATTCTTACTAAAAAGTAACGTGGTACACATACATTCCTCGGGCGTTTTGTATGGTTGACAGTTTGTTGAGGACCAGGGTTACGTGCCGAGTGGAAAACAAGTGACAAGAGTAGGAGAGGATATTTTAAAAAGTCGTGCCTATAACAACTGTATTGCCCAGGGGCGCAGGTAGGGGGGATGTCAAAATAAACTAAGCGACGCCATTTTAGGTACCTTTAGGGGTAAAATCGAAAGTTCCCGACGAGCACCTCCGCCCCAAAAATAGGGAATTCCCCCCGGGGGTATATGTCGCTGCGCAATAACGCTTTTAGTCTTCTTGTAAGCGACGAACATAATTTTATAACCATACATAGAGATTATTACATGGTAAGAGCTTGATGTCCTTTTATTCACGAGTTTTCGTGTCATTGCGCGAACGAGCGAGATTTCGAGCGAATTGATTGCCATGCCAATCCTTTGTCTTCTAAACACTACACTTTTCTTGCATGGAATCGCTCTAATCGCATAGAGGCCGCGTAGCAATGCATACGGTGGCGAGTGACATGTTGCTTCGTAGGAAATGTTTTTGGGCATTACTGCCCTATACAGTGTTGTAATTTTCCAACGATCCTTCCACTCACCCCAAAACGATGGGCATGACCATCTCACATCTACATTTTGATGACGTGTCACAATGATAGTGCGGAGAGGATCTGGTTTTGAAGAAAAGAGAGTGGTATAAAGTTTCTTACAGTATCGAGACTGGGAAGAATGAACGGAATGGTATCATATTTTTGTCATCAAATACCACAGGGGGTCCAGGCAATGAAGAAAGCCAGGGGGGACTCCCTTATTTGGGGGGCGGGGGTGCTCGTCGGGAACTTTCGATTTTACCCCTAGGTAACAAACATGGCGTCGCTTAGTTGGTTTTGACCCCTTAAAGGTACCAACAAGACGTATTTTCCCTCGTGATTTTCTCTCGTATTTTTTTACGAGGTTGAAAATACGTCTGAAATTGGCTACTAACAAGTAAGTGTGATTTGCTTGATTTACTAGAGCGGACCTCTAACAGGTACCTATCTGGAAGATAGGTACCTGGAAGAAATAGCAAGTTTTCGATTTTTACCCCTAAAAGGTACGACGAGCACTCCCGCCCAATGAAAATAGGGGAGTCCCCCTGGGGAGGAGGGGGGAGAAAAATATGGTTGGTATTTACTTACTTGCCGTCGATCAGCCATCTATGTGGCTTAAGGAAGGCTAATTCTACATATCATCATTGCCGTAAAAGACAATAATATCATATTCAATCTTAGAGTAATTGCTTTTTAGTATTACTCAAGTGAATACAAGATACTTACTGAAGAATTTCGCGCGCGCTTGACTAGTTTTCTTATGATCGTGAAAAAGTCCAACGAAACTCACTTGAGCAATTATACTAAAACAATTAGCTCAGGCTCGCCGATAATCACGTCGCCATCAGCGACCAATGTAATTATTAAATAATAGTCGTTTGTGGCGTTTGCTACGCGATTTGGGGGTTATTATCATCGTGAAAGAAATAAAATACACATTCAAGTTGTGATAACTCCGATTTTGAAAGGTTTGGTTCTTGGCGTTGACAAATAGCCTGGCAATAATTTTTATATTACGGCTGAGAACAATATGTCTACTTATGAGAAAAATTTATTTGGGTTGATTTGGGACACTACCGCGACTGGATATTCCCTCCTGAAAGTGACCGCCAGATCGCCGATTTCGAGCGAGCAAAATTTTGATCAGTTTTAGCGGCTTCCCGTGCCAAAATTATCGAACGCAAAAGATAATATTTAGCCTTAAATTACTTCTTAGGACATACAAAAGACATTTCTGAACCGATTTTCGGGTTTGGGGCTTGCGCGAAGTGGATATGACAGTGTTTGTAAGTTTAGGTATTTCGGCTGAAAATTGTGCGTTTTGTCCATTCGCGGGGTGCTGTCAGAAAATCGTAATTTTCAGGAGTTAAAATTAATAACAGAAGAACAAAATCCCATCACATTTCTTTTGGTATATTAGGCTATCTTTGGACCAAATATGAAGGATTTCGAATTTTCATCATGTGCCACATATTTCCAATTTCGCTCGGTATTAGTGGACATTTCCTCTTAAGGATTAAGAGCGCTCGTCTGTAAATATCGACCTAGCGGCGAAATTATAAAATTTTCGAAAATCCCCAAACTTTGCCAAGCAGTATCCCTAGTGGATTGATGGATACTGCGAAAGTTTGAGATCGATCCACTTAATACTTTAGGAGAACGAGGCCCGAATTAGATCGTATGACAGACGGCTGATTTCGAGTAGTTTTTAGCCCTTTTTACCCCACTATGGTGTAAAATCTGAAAAGCGCGCTTATTTTTAAACCTAAAATAGGTTTAAATCAACAGAACAGATGTAAGACATCACTATGAGTCACATTGCAGGACTATAAATCAAACAAATAATATTTTACAGATTTTAAGATCATTTTCTATTTTGCGATCATCATTTCGGAGGTCAAATTCACAGGCTTATTTCCCCCAATGGTATCTAGAAATCATACAGTTTTTCACATCACAGCCCGAGTACTAATGCTATACTTGCATATTATCAAATTATATCATAGGGCACTTCGAAATCTCGACTTCGACAAAGCCGAGTAAAAGCCCAGCTGGAAGCCATTTTGTGACACCGCCGACTACCTGGCCGAATACGTTCTGAGCTACAACAAGCAGCACTACCTTAGCGTTCGCGTTAAAAATCACAATTAATCAATAAAAGCAAATCTATTTGGCTCCTGGTTTATTTGAAAAACAATTTCGAGCTTCGATTTTGGGACGCGAGCTCAATTCATTTCAAAAGAATATGACGCGGACCCTGCCGTAGTTTTGAAAACCGGTTCAAACAGCAACGCTGTCGACTTCTCGTGTATTTGTTGGTTATTATAAATTCAGAAGTGATAAGAATGGCATTTTATCAGGCCCATACCTTGTTTGAACTTTCTTCATGAGTCTTTGGGGTCAAAACACGTCCTCGGCGATCGAGCTGCCTTGAAGACGTAAATATGCACTGGCGTGACCACAGGAAGGCCAGGCATGACCACAGGAAGACCACGCAGTTGGCCTTGATCACGGAAAGAGTTTCTTAGCTTGTTCACAACTTCCTTTACTTTCGCAATAAAGCCCCCTCGCCTGCCTTTGAAAGTCATGTATCTTTTTGCGCATTTTAGTACGAGATAATTCCTCGGTAATAGTTTTGATAAACGGGAAAACTGAAGACAACTTAATTAGCACTATTAGTGAGAGTTTTACGCAAACGGTAGACGTTTTGCGGTGCCAGAAAACGTGAAACGTGAGGTTTCTTATCTGCTCTAGCGCAGCTCGGCATCTCGCGTGAAAGGTACGTCTATCGCAATTTTTGCCCCGGAAAGGGGAGCGAAACATGCCTTCATGATTAACCAGGGTCATTGCAGTTCGAAGTTGACATTTGAGGCAACTTGTTGTTTTATAAATTACTCAAGTGACCAGACAACTAAGTGACTAAACAACAGGGTTCTTATTTCTATTTTCTGGTAATTATCTCCATATACCCGTAGAAAACAACAAAAACCTAGATTAACGAGACTGCGGGTTTTTTATTTATTTACATAGTCATTTTAGTCATTATGCTTAAGGTTTTACTTCTATTCTGTGCTTAAGGTATTGTGATAATGACACTTATTTCTATAATAGCAGCACTTGTAGAAAAAAAAAATACCAAGACGCACTTTACTTTGTTTATCATGTTTTATATGACAGCGCGGGAAAACATCTCTAGTGTCACGCATTCCACTCTGTTTGCTTTGCGAGTCGATTTGACAGTTCGTCTGTACTCCACGATAAGTCATCTCTCGCAGAAAATAAATCACAAGGCTGATCAAACAAGGTATGAGCCTTAAAAACTGATTTTGTAGCTTAATTTGAATTACAGTTTCACCCAACATGATCGAAATGTACAATACGAGTCTGAACGGCAAGTGTAGTTACTAGTTTGTTGTTGTTTGATCAGGTCAGCCACTTCCATTCCAATGGCCTCGAGTGTTGTTATAAATTCAACTAAACTGAAATTGATGGTAGCTACTGACTTGTAAGTTAAAGAGCAGCCAAATAAACATGTTTTCATTGATATTCATTTCAGTTTTTGACGCGAGCGCTTGCTTTTTGCTGCTTATAAACTAGCCCAGGACGTGACTCGCGGTGTCTGCATTGTCACAAAATGGCTTCCAGCTGGGCTTTTAACTCGGCTTTGTCGAAGTCGAGATTTCGAAGTGCCCTATGATTTTATTTGATAAAATGCAAGTATAGTATTAGTTCTCGGGCTGGTATGTGTAAAACTGTATGATTTCTAGATACCATTAGGGGAAATAAGCCTGTGAATTTGACCTCCGAAATGATGATCTCAAAATAGAAAATGATGTTAAAATCCGCAAACTATTACTCGTTTGATTTATAGTCCTGCAATGTGACTCATAGTGATGTCTAACATCTGTTCTGTTGATTTAAACCTATTTTAGGTCTAAAAATAAGCGCGCTTTTTAGTTTTTACACCATATTTGTAGTGGGGTAAAAAGGGCTAAAAACTACTCGAAATCAGTCGTCGTCGTACGATCTAATTCGGGCCTCGTTCTCCTAAAGTATTAAGTGGATCGATCTCAAACTTTCGCAGTATCTATCAATCCACTAGGGATACTGCTTGGCAAAGTTTGGGGATTTTCGAAAATTTCTAATTTCGCCGCTAGGTCGATATTTACAGACGAGCGCTCTTAAAACAATGTTTTACTTGGGAGTGAAGGTCAAGCAGTTCGGCAGCGATAGCTCTTGAAAGTATCACACCCACATTTTAAATAAAACCTTCAAAAAAATTCTGTTTATCAAAAAGTTATTTATTTTTGCCATAGTCCGCTAGTCCATTCTATAAGCTTTCCAACGATATATAGGTTGACATGTTTTGGTTAAACTAAGGAGTTGTATGATTTTTTTTCCGAGGAGGTGCGCGAAGGTTCTCAGTAACCTTAAATACCATTTGTGTAATCCATTCATTAAATAGAGGGCAACTGATGGATGTCGTCCGCCATTTTGAACTCAAAAATTACTAATAACTCATTGCGGACTCTCGTACCAGCACATGATTGGCTTGAAAGTTAATTGTAAACAAATTTTAGTAAAAAATATAGAACTGACCTGTTACACGAGGAAATGCTCAGGGCAAAAGCTATATTGTTTCTAAATGGCACAAGAATCCAGTTTTTTTTTTTGGTGAGCTGATTTTACGACGTGATTTTTAACTAGCGTTCAAAATTTTCTTCACTTCCAATAAAAAAAGAAGAGTGCAAAACTTCAAAACTAGGAATAAACTTTACACCAAAAACATCTACTTTTATATATAGTACACAACGTTATGCTGCAAAGTTTTACTATGCGATAACAACAATTAGAGTATCATTGCGAGCAAAGCTGTTATTGTTGCGGGCCCTATCTATATAAAGATAACCAAGACCGAGAAAGCGAATCCTCTGCGAGGCAAAAACTAAGTTATATATGGTTACCTTTAAATTTATTCAATATTTCTTTATTCGCGTTCTTTATTTCCTTTCTTGGAGAACTGACTTTTAAAACTAACGTTCAAATTTTTCTCCACTTTCAATAAAAATAATAAAAACAGGCAAAATGAATTCTCTGCTTGTACTTAAAAGTCAAACGGTCTGAAACGAAAACAGAAAAATGTAAGGAAGTCGCATTTTGTTTTTTACTTACCCATAAACTGTCGAATTTGTGTTGTTCTCATTGTTTTAACACTGTTCTTTCTCCTGACATAACTCTTCGGCTTCACTATGGGCATGGCGGCCTTCACTTTGTGTAACGCTGCTCGCGGTCTGAATTCCTTCCCCCGCCGACAAATCTCTTGACAACCTTTTGCGTCGACGCTCTCTTTCAAGTTCACATTCTGTAAAGTTAATTCTTCGTTTTCTTTCCCTAAGACGTTTCATTTGTTTTTCCTCCTCGGAGACAGTCTCTCTTTCCCTCTCCCTTCGCTCTCTTTCTCTCTGCCGTTTTCTTAGTTTTTCTTCCTCTGATATGTTCTCCTTAGCTTGCTCCCATCGTTGTTTCTCTTTCTGCCGTTTCCTAGCTTTCTGCTCTTCTGTTAAAATCCTCTTTTTAGTAATACATGTCTCTTTATTTTTTTCCGTCTTCGTTATTCTGGTTATTCATTTTTGAACTGTTTTGTAAATTGACCCTGACAAGAATGCGGAATAGCTTTCTTCTCTAGAGTCCGATGCAAAAGTGAGCAATAAATGTGAAAACACGAAATAGATAATAAAGCATTCGTCAATTGACGCGCGCGTGTTGTATTTTCCCGCCAAATTAAGTGACAAGTCTTGGTTAACCTGTGGTATATGTCTGGGTACGCGCGGAGGAGGCTCTGGGAACGAGAATGGGCAGGCACGCACGGACGCGCCAGCGATACCATAATGGGAATACCGCTGAACCATGAAAAATGAAGTCGATCGTATATACCTGAGTTCTACTTTGAGCTATTGTATTCTTCCTACGCGATACCTATGGTGCTCCGCTACAAATCGTGAACAAAATACCTTCAATACTCAACGATTCAAGATTTTATTCAATCAGGAAGTAGAAGAGCTCATTTGCGTTATCTGTGGTGCTGTTTGATGGAGAAAATATTATATTTACAGGATCCGACGGGTCTTTATATCTTCTTTTGGAGTTGCAAGGACGGAGAAAATGCTGAACTTCAGTGACAAATATAAGTATTGACCTTGTCTTCCCGCCATTTTCTCTAATGCTACACAGCTTCCTAAACTTTGAGCGTGATTTTCAAAACTGGATCGCCCCTTTCTTGAAGCAATGGCGGCTGTAGACAGAGGAGGGCAGTATTTTCATTTCTATGTGGGGAAATCTTTAAATTTTATTGACTGTGTACCGTAAAGAAAACCTCAGTTTTCAGACAGACACTGGAAATGAAGAGCCATTAGCAGAGTCTAGAAAAAAGAAAAACGCCAAGGGGTCTTCGAGAGAAACAGAAGAGTGCAAACAGTGCAAAACTCCATTTCGGATTAGGAAAAAAAGCTTTAATGACTTAACAGGTTCGCGAAAAAGTCACAAGAAGCAAGAAACAAAAAAATGGCTGAGATCTGAGTTTTCTACGCTCCCACAAGGTTGGAAAGTAAAAAGGTTGGCAAATTTCACAAATATGTTTAAATAATCCAGAAGAAAGACAAAAAATAAAATTGAAATTTCTTAATAGCATTTTAGCAGTTTGAGTTCATAATTTAAAATAACTTATTCCTATTTATAGTGACATTTATAGTTGATGAGCGTCAGGAAGTGGATATGTCTTTTGACAATGACGAAAAAGAAGAAGAGAGTAAAAATTTGGATGAGAAACTCAAAGTTAGGCGTGCAGTTCTGGTGAGCATTTCTCTATTCCTCTTGACAGAGTGTTTGCATGGTCCCTTTTAAAATGCTTGGTCTTTTATTGGTACTCCTGGACCCTTGAAAGTTAGAAGTTTGTCCCAGGCTTTTTGACAAGCTACCAAAATAGAAAATTAAACCTCTACAAACAAACCTTACTTGAAAAATACTTCATTTCTTGAAACCTGTTTTTTTAAATACAATTTTGGAAACACAAACCTTGCCTTGTTCTACCATTGTTATGCAGTACTAGAAACATTAAAAATACATACTGTAATATACAGTATTATATCCCAGTGATCAATTTTAACGCGCGCTCATTGGTCGAAACGTATCACGTGGTGCATTTTCACAGGACAGATATCAGACGATATTGTCCGTCGGAAGTGATATCCGTCCTGCGAGAAATGTTTTAAGCAAAAACTGGATATTTTCTGTTTAAAAAAATAATGAAAAACAAGCAACCAAGGTTTTGTCTACGAATGTTGATGAAATACGGAAACTGGTGGCTGAGGCGACACCGGAAAACACAAAAAAGCCAACTGAACAGGCCGTGAATGTTTGAATGGTTTACAAAGTTTTTTGTTTTTTGTTGTTGTTTCAATCCAAGTTATTTCGGTTTGACATTCGCGACAAAAATGAAAGAACTAAACAAAAAAGAGCAAAATGACGATAAAAGAATTGTTTTAAACTTACCATTTTGTCGTAGCTTGGCAAATAGAAAAACAACTTGCAATCAGCTCAACAAAAATTCAACCACTTCGAGTGTAGTCCAGCAAGCCGACTTCCAAGTTCGATCGGCAGCGCTAAATTGTCCAACTCTGCTGCATTTCACGGCTGTAATTTATACTTCAGTTCCTCAAAATTTCACAGTTGCCCTCGAAGCTTCGCTTCTCGGCCAACTGTTCATTTTTCGTACCATTTTTCATCCTTGGACATTATCCGCCGATATTACAGCCGCCAGAAGGGGTTTATTAGTAAATACTTGTTGCAAAATTGTTGAATTTTCTTTAGGCCTGCTATCTCTCAAGTAAAAAAAAAAAAAATCAAAGAACGGAACTCTGGAATTCCAATCAAAGAATATGATTACAAGGTAAGTATTTCAAAACTATATATACAGATATTTAGTAAAACCTAATTCAAAAAACTGATCTGTGTAATCAGATGGCAACTGGATCATACAGCTTCACAATTCAAATTCTAATAATTGCTAGATTCTGCAAACAATTCTTAATACTCTCAGAAAGCAAACGATGACATGATGTGTGTTACAAGATTCTAGACCCCATGACATCTGCTTCAAAATTGAATTTTATATGACATAACTTAATATAATGTATTTCTTATTATATCCTTGCCTGCGACAAGCAATCTGTTCCTGGGTTAACAGGCAAGTCCTTCCACACTGTAACATAAAGCCGATACGCTATTAGCCTAGTATACTACTTTATTAAGTTTGTTTTTAGACCCTGCAGGCATGCCAATTAAAGAATGACACGGCCATAAAAAGACTGCTAGACAGCAGTTCTGTGCTTAAGATTTAGGTAAAATAAACAACGTTGTATCAAGTAGTTTATAATTGAAAACTATCAGTAAAACTACCAGGGAAACAACAACTTAAACTGTAAGTGCCAAAATGACCTGCGTCACAAATGTCGTTGTCTCCCTTTTTATAGATTTTCTGGCGATGGGAGACGGACCACTAAGAAACTTGGCAGTGTCATGATAATATTCGCTATCATAGATGAAGAAGGTAGGACTCGTCACCGAGTACTGTTATTCCATATTTGATGGTAACAAAACTCTCAAAACATCAATTTATCAAGACAAGTGA
The DNA here is from genome assembly GCA_033964015.1 of Scolanthus callimorphus. Lineage (NCBI taxonomy): Eukaryota > Metazoa > Cnidaria > Anthozoa > Actiniaria > Edwardsiidae > Scolanthus > Scolanthus callimorphus. The sequence continues at coordinate 268,062 of JAWWUD010000043.1, forward strand.
TTGTAGTAAGGGGTACAATTTAAGAATCATTGATACAGATCTAGCACTTCCAAAGCCGAATACAAACTACCTTAAAACTAGTTTCAAATATAACGGTGCCATGCTTTGGAATAGTCTTTCTAAAGAGGCAAAAGCAGCACGATCTCTTCCTATGTTTCGAAGAGTAATCGACACCTCTACTGCTGTAGAGCTGCGCTGAGACGCAGTTTTTATATATTTCTGTATTTTTTATCGCTACATACGTTTATAATCCACGCCCCCAATGGAAATCAGTGCTGGCATACTTTGTGTAGCTATCATTGTTTGGGCCATCGTGGCTAAATAAAACTGTATGTATGTATGGTATGTCAATTTAAGACTAAAATGAGTAGGTATCAAAATACGAGAGATATGGCATTTGATATTTTTGGGAGAATACCTCTCACTATTTGTTTACAGAGACCCATTTATAAGGGCTTTATTTGTAATGGCTCTATTGTCACACGAGATGATTGGTCAAAATGTTTGGACACATTTAAATGGTTGGACAAACAAATTCAATTGAACTGTTTGGAATGATATTAGACAATGAACTCAAATTTAGTGAGCACATTTCGAAAGTCTGTAAAAAACTAATAACCAATTCAGTGTATTAACTACATTCGGAAAACTCATGTCAAGTAAAATTTTATTGCGGCTCTACAAAGCATTTCTATTGCCGCATTTTCATTATTGCTCAAAAGTATGGCATTTCTGTCTTGCGAAGGACTCGAACAAACTAGAAAGCCTAAACAAACGTATTTTAAGATTCATTTATAAGGACTGGGACTCTGAGTATGACACTCTTTTAGATAGAGCTGGGACCACAAGCTTAGAAAATAACAGAATACAGTCTACGGTGTTATGTGTTTTCAAATGTCTCTTTTTCAACAAATATTCTTTCTCTGCCTAAACCATCAACCAATACATATGGCCTTAACTCGTTTCTGTATACTGCAACGAAATAGTGGAACTCTATGCCAGACAAACTTAGAGCAATTACAGATTTCAAAACTTTTGTAAATCAGCTTTCTCTTCACATTTGTGTCTCATAGTTTTCTCTTTTTCATTTTGTCTTAACTTTTTTTTTCAACCAATTGTAAATAGCCGTAATTTTATTTTATTTTATTTTTTGTTTGTTATATGTTTTCAGTAGTGTATACTCGAAGATACTAGCTCATATGAGCTACTCTAAAATTTGTGTCAAAATAAAGATATGTATGTATGTACACGTAGAATAATGTGAAACGTTCGCAATAATGTGAAACGTTGCAAATTGGTTGTTAATATACACAATCTATATACAGAAATAAATAAATTTTGCTTCAATATTAAATTTTGTTTCAATACTTTATCTCTTCCCTCTTGGACTGTAAATTACCTATTAGAATGCAGATAAAAAAAAATATACATTCTTTTTCTTTATTCTCTCTTGGACAACAGATTAAAAATAGCGGAAATGGTTGTGGCATTGTATGACATTTGGAGGTACTGATATGTCCTTGGGATAACTGATCACACATAATAATATGGATATGTAAGGACAATTATCAATCATAGCATGCTGATAGTCAGACATAGAGGGATGTTGGGATAGATATTAGGTGAGGAAACATTGCACCATCCCCTGATTTCCAGGGCGTCGCCTCTATACGGTATTATGATACATATCACTGAGGTCGATTTAGCCACGCCATCGCCTTCGCTATCTCCGTAGACGGGCGTTTGCCACCTCAGTCATCTGTTTTAAGAGCAGTGTGGCATCTCTGTGTGAGTGTGGAATCCTCATATAAGATGTGTAAAGATTGGTATGCCACATATGTGTGGATGTGGTGTAACATCCCTATATAAGATTGGTATGCCCTCCCTGTGGAAGTATGGAATCCTCATATGAGGTTGGTATGCCTTCTCTGTGTAAGTATGGAATACTCATATGAGTTTGGTATACCATCTCCCGAGTCCCAGATCTTCAGTTTCATGACGTGGTGGTATACTCCCGGTATGGTGTATTAAGTAGTGTAGTGTTGACGCATGTTTGGTTTCCAGTCTAGTCACATATAATGAGTATCCTGCAAACAAACAGAATTCTATATAAGCACAGGCGGAGTACCAAGGGCATTATGGTTGTATATACTGAATATGCACGCTTGCAAGCATGTATGAGAATATAAACATGAGCAAAAGGGATGTGATAATGGATGGGGCTACGCACATGAGGCTACACGAAAAATGTAAGTGATGGTGGTGTATTGGTATAGCTGATTTTGTATTGTGGTTTACGTGGTGTAACGAGAAAGATGTATTGTGGTTTACGTGGTGTAATGAGAAAGCCCTCATGTAACGACTTTTTGTTTGTGATGTGAAGTAATGTGTGGCTTGTAAAATGTTTATTGGACCGACAGAACACAAAAATGGCAAGATTTCTATCATAAGGTCTGGTAAAGTCAGATAGGCTTGATTCTTTGCATAGAGAATCCTTATACAATAAGAAACAAAATATCAAATATGACTTTTTCTTATGGATCCGTCTTTAAGATATGAACTGCTAAACGTTGGTTATTGCATCGTTTTATGGCAAAATGTGCACAATTCTACCAGAAAATGTCAAATGTCTCATATCTTAAAGACGGATCCATTAGAAAAAAAGTCATATTTGATATTTGTTTCTTATTGTATAAGGATTCTCTATGCAAAGAATCAAGCCTATCTGACTTTACCTGACCTTATGGTAGAAATCTTGCCATTTTTGGGTTCTGCCTATTGGACCTTATTATGAATAATGATGGATGGGACTACATACATGAGGCTACATGAACAATGGAACAATTTTGTATTGTGGTTGACGTGGTGTAATGAAAAAAATGTCCTATAGTAACGTTTTGTTTGTGTTGTGAAGTAATGTGCGGCATGTAAAGTGTTTATTGTACCATATTTGAATGAAAATGGTTGGGCTTAATACCAGAGCAGAAACACGTGATCGTCTCAGGAATCTTCCTTGAGATTTATGGTCATTCAGTCTTCCCAATCCCTGATGACGAAGACTAATTGAAATGCACAGTTGTTAAGAAACCTCAATGCATGGAATTTTGTAGATAGATCTATCAGTATAAATATACAGAAACATCTAACTTAGTTGAAAGTCGAACCAAGCTGTGGATTATTCATGACGAGCTTATGAGCACATTTGGTCAATAAATGAACTCTCGCCTTCTTACCAAGCAGGTTTTCTTTTCAATTTTTTTTATTTTTTGCTCAAATAAAGTAGCGCAACAGTGGTAAGTGATATTATGCTAATATTTAACATCTTGAAGTCCTGCAACAACATTATTTTCAAAATCCGTTCAATTGTTTATTCTGCGAATATTCCGCAGCTTGGTACTAAAGCAATGTATGTTTCAACACGTTTCAACTCGCTTATAAGTTTCTGATCTATACTAGTCTATAGATCTATTAGATGCACATAAACATCTTTCGCTGTCACTAGTATTTTCCAGGTTTGTAGGTTTGGTTTCTGTATGAATTTACGTGGTGTATAAAAATAACTACTTAAAATATTTGCATATTTATATGTAATGTAGTGTGGTGTGCGCAGACAATTTTTCAAAAATCTGATTGATCACAATACTCTTTTCCAACAGTGTCAAAAACTATGCAAAAAAGCGGGGATCAGAGGTAACTTTACGAATCACGCGAGGGCCACAACTACCACAAGAGGACTCGAGAAGGGTGTACCGGAGAAATATGTAATGGAGAAGACCGGGCACAGAGACACAAGGTATGCTTTACTTTTGCAAAATTAACAATAAAAACGAAAACAAAACAAAACAAAACAAAACCGTTCAACTTAAAGAGCCTTGCTCACTGAAAATTAATTTTCAAATATTAATGTATTAACGTTGTATTGGAATGGTAATTGATTATCACTGACTGATAAAATTTTGGGACTGCAGTATCTAATTAAAATCATTTCGAGAATTACTGTGTCACTTGCCAGCAACGAATCCTTTGTAACGACTAGAAATATAACCCAATTTTATTTGTGTTCATTAATTAAATTATTTTATTTTATTTTATTTCATTTCAAAAAGTGCTGCAGCAACCAATGTGTATCCTCATATCTTAAAGACGGATCAATTAGAAAAAAAGACATATTTCTATTTTGTTTCTTATTGTATAAGGATACTCTATGCAAAGAATCAAGCCTATCTGACTTTACCTGACCTTAGGGTAGAAATCTTGCCATTTTTGGGTTCTGTCATTTTTAGCTCCAGTAGATCATCCACATTATCCTAAGAAAGACCTACCAGTACTTGTGTAAATTGGTACTCATGAAGTATTTTGAGAAAGCAGGAGTTATCCTAGGCTGCATTCATTATGTATACTACAGGGGGGGGGGGGGGGGGGAGGATTTTTTTTTGACAATGCAAAATTTTCAGATCCCCCCAAAGCACAACATATTTTTTACGAATCCCCCTCTTGGTCAAAAGGAAAAAGCATGCCCCCCCCCCCCCCCCCCCCCCCCCTCACACCGGAGACATTTTTTTCAATTTATATTTATATCAATTTTACATTTTTTTCAAAAAATGAAGAACAAGGGTCAATGAAAAAAAAATACAAAGCGTAAAAATGCAAATAAAAATCCTAGGTGGCTTTACTCTTTTGTGTCGGTAGTGACTTTCTACCAAGTGATCTGGTGCGCTCCTCGATTGGTACCTTACTACATAGACTGAGTATCATTTTATTTTGTATTTGATTGTTTGGTTTGTTTTCCGTTGTGCGCGCGAAGCGCGCCGCAATTTTGACAATGAAACTACAAGACTATTAATCAAAAGTCCAAAGGCGTTTTTGTCTGGCAGACGAAAGCCACTGAAGAGGACCTCGAGGAATTGTAGTAAAACAAGAAGGCCTTTTACGATTTTTTAAGTTTAATATAATTCTTTATGCGCGCGGAGCGCGCAGCTTTTTTCAACATATCAGTTGAAAGAGGGTGAATACACGAGAATAGTAGTGCAAGTGATATTTCTTCAGGAAGGAGGTTCAAACTCGGTGTTCAACAATTGAGCCTTCCTTCATTTACTATCAAACTGCACAACCTTGTCTTAAATATATGTAATACCTCAACAGAAATATGCATCCCCCCTTCATGTTATGAAAAAAACTTGACATCCCCCTTTTCCACACGGGAAAAAAGTTGGATAATCGCCGGTTTTGTCACCGGGAAAAACCTGAGTACGATCTTGGGCTTTTCAGGGTTTTTCCTAGTCGTCCTTCTAGAGTAGGTAATCCTGGAGTTTTTCTCAAGTTTTCCGTGGTCGCTCCATCGCTGTGCAATGCGACAGTTACTCTGCTGGTAATCTCAAGTTCACGACGCTACAAGTCAGGAGGAGCTTAGGCGCGCTAAAAAATTAATGAAGCTACGGATTGAATCAGTAATCGGCATTCCCTCAAAGGAAGCGTTGATTACTATAAGTGGTATAAGTGTCAGTCAGGATTAAGCTCAATTGCAAACGCTGAGACGTCCATGCTTCGCAGTTCCATGCATAAACAAATTACTATTTTATTTTACGCGAACTTTTAAGCAGATGACGGAATAGAAATGGCAAAGCCCGGGCGCCAAAGTGACAATCGTAGTTTGTAGGTTCGGGGCAACTGTCAAAAGATGGGACATCTTTGCAGTTTTGTTACCTAAAGATGCAACATCTTGACAACAACTTGGCCCATACCCAATACCGTATGTCATATCTCTCATGTTATTATATAAGGTTCCAGACAACTGCCCAAAGATGAATCATCTTGACAGTCCGTTGCCGAAAGATGCAACATCTTGACAACGCGAGGTCTTTTCCCCTAATAAAAAGAACCAAATAAACCCGGCAAAATGAAATTAAATTTTTGTCTGGTGCTCGTTTGGTAACAAAAACAAATCGTTCGTCGTTCTTAGTGCATTGTAGCCTGCTAGCAGGCGTTGGAGGCTGTTTTATCGGCGAAAACCCGGAGTTCGTAGTCGCGAGCGCCATCTTGGATTTTTTGGCCGAGTGACAATGGGGCGAGTGTCAAAATGAGGGGGGGGGGGGGGAAGAGGCGGAAAGAACGCCTGCAAGGAAACTATGCAGTTTTGAGTAGCTAATTAAAATCCCCGTCCACCAGCAGACGGGAATTATGATTGGCTAATCGGTCAATATGTCAATCATCTCCGAGCGTGTTGGGGTCACACATTCTCAAACGGAAACTCAACAAATAAATATAGCGGTCGATTTCCCTGGCAGAAGCAAGGAATTTCGCGTGCGCTTTCTTACTTCGGTTCCAAGTCAAAACAAATTGCTCGAGCTAGGAGCTGGCGATCAAAGGCCTGCTTGAATGCATTTTTGAATAGCTAATTAAAATTCCCGTCCACCAGCAGAATCAAATGCTTCCATTATTTAGGTTGGAAGTATGTAAATGCATGATAAATACGGATTGTATCAAACTTCAATAGATGTACCTCATAATACTGCGTGATATTGCAATAAAATGAAATGTTGTCATTCCTAATAGACTGAGTGGTTCTGGTGTACTAAGGGAGCAGGTCAAAGCGCATGCCATATGAAATTTTGCGTTTTCCCATGCCCATTTGGAATCCAACATGAGAATCCCAACTGCGCCCTACTTCGACGACATCCCAGCCTTATTTTTCCATCGAATAAAAAAGCCGTTGTAAATGCGGAATTTCCTCAGGAAATGCACTGGAGACGACCCGATCTTTTTGAGCAAAAATTGTTTTCGTTGGAAAACGATATAGTGTGGACGGACAGGGTCTTAATTTTTTTTCATCGACGTTAGTACGCTGTCGACGACGTCAATCCGTTGTCGACGACGTTAGATCCCTATCGGCGGTAGCTCACTTTGGAGAAAACGACGTAACCTGACGTTGATGCACGATGTATAAATCGGGGTCGGATATTTGGAATCGACGCCGATAGGAATACATCGTGTCACGGCAAAAAAAAAATCGTTGTTCGATTTCCAGGTAGTTTGAATGATCCCTTTGGTCACCCCTCTTTGGTGCGTAATCTGCAGTAATCGATTGGGTAAAACTTTACAAAACCTGTAGTTCTCTCCTGATCTCGCATCAAAAGAAAACCAGAGTTTTTCGCATGTCGTCCCGCGTCGTCTCCCGATAGAAAACCCAATGTCGTCTCACGATTTCTAAGTTTTCCTCACCCCACTTTGGTCACCCCTCTTTGGTGCGTAATCTGCAGTAATCGATTGGGTAAAACTTTACAAAAACTGTTGTTTTCTCCTGATCTCGCATCAAAAGAAAACCAGAGTTTTTCGCATGTCGTACCGCGTCGTCTCCCGATAGAAAACCCAAAGTCGTCTCACGATTTCTGAAGTTTTCCTCACCCCACTTTGGTCACCCTCTTTGGTGCGTAATCTGCAGTAATCGATTGGGTAAAACTTTACAAAACCTGTTGTTTTCTCCTGATCTCGCATCAAAAGAAAACCAGAGTTTTTCGCATGTCGTACCGCGTCGTCTCCCGATAGAAAACCCAAAGTCGTCTCACGATTTTCCCCAACTATTCAGCTCGGTCTACCTGTGGTCATCGTGAGGTGTGAGCATGCAGTCCACACTGGTCAGCGTATACCACAATTTCAGGAAGAAATATGGCGTCGTGTTCCAGTAAAGACGTAGTTGGTTAAAGCCGGTCTGTGATTGGCTGTCTTTGTTTGGGGCGCACCGAACTCACCGACCCAATAGAATCCAAGTATTCGATCACGTGTTCAGGTGGTATAGCATCACTCTTCGCACAATTCACAGGATACACTTGAAACGCCATTGCGCTGCTTTGGATAACCTCGAAGCTCTAACAAATAGTTTTTGTTTGCGTTTCCAGCCGTCGGACGTCCTTGAGAAAACTTTGATAGTGATATTGTGACCGTTTAGTCAATTATTTTAGTAATTTTGCAAGTGAAACTGATCGATGACGTAGAGTTAGCTTATGGCATGGCTTCAAACACCGGCGGCGGCGGCGGTAAGTTTAAGTCACAGCTAGCGCCTATGGCAAGTTAGAAGAGTTATATTAACAGAAAGTTTATTATTTGTAGTTTGCTTGCAATGTTCATTCAGTCTACCGACGTCTTATAGAACACCTTATTACTTATGTTTAGAGCTCGGATATTTAGTCTACCGACTTGAAACTTTTCGTCTCAGAGGCTTTGTATAGTTTCAGTCCGTTTGCCCATTTTCACACATCGAAAGAGCGAGCAGTGACGGAGTTTATACCTGCGAGCAGAGGCTACTTTTTATGTACCTGCATTTTCTTTTACTGTTAATGTATCTTGTGTTTTTCAACTACGGCCTCTGCATCATTTCTCTGTAGCGCATGTGTAAAAAAATGGCGGAGCCCGGAGCTTGGAGGAGAAACTGGTCGATCTCTAGGTCGATCAACTTTGTGCTGCGCGAGCAAGAAAATGTCAATTTAAGTTATCTGCTGTACAACTCACACAAAATCATGGCGACCTTTAGACAACTCGATTTAAAGGCTTTTAAACGCTGCTCCGATACTCATTCTAAAGTTTGCCTTCGTCAATTCGAAGTGGTTCCTAAGCTAAAGCTTATCCAATTGTAAAAATGGACAGGGGTGTCTGTTTGCCGTCATAAAAGAAGGATATTGGGAAAATGTTTCAATAGTAAAAGGGTTTGCCATCAGTAACATCTCGGATTATTCAGCTTAAATACACAGTTTGCCAAGGTGGCATTTTTGTATAATCTAAAATCTGGTTCAAGTTGACTGCTATTTGTCAAAAAAGTCCCTGCAGTTTGCTGAATGTTCTTATTTTATATGTAGGGCTTGCTGTGTGGCGAGGAAAACTGCCCTAATTGTGGTCGTCTCTACCGGAACTCAAAAAAGCCTGAATTCTGTGAATGCAGTTTTAGACTTGGTGGTAATTTTGAAGAAAGACCATCTAAAATCCCAAACCTTCAGGCGCCCAAGAGCACCCTTGTTATGAAGGATGGTGACACATCTCTATTTTCTGTGCAAACTAGCACCCGGGATGACAGATGTTTTGTTGTTGTCCGGGGAGAGTCCAAATTGTGTCACCTTGACAAGTGCAAGAGAACAAAGGCAGTGGACCAGACCAGTGATGTCCAGTTTGGCTGTCCACATATCACTCTTGCAGAGAAATCTGTTGCACCAGAGGAAACTTACATGCTCACCCAAGACCTAATAGATGGATATCCAGCTGATGCCTCTGTTAAAGAGAAGTTACAAGCCATGAAAACAAAGTTGGGTGAATATCCAGCACTGTACAAGATATCCAGCAAGACGTATGTGGTGTAGAGTACTGCTTCCACAGTAGCTCCAACATCCTATTCGCATATACACATGCTAGAGGTTAGACTTTATACACGTCTTATTAACCAATAGACCGATCCCTATTTTGACAATAGCCCACTCATACCAAACAATAGGACGTTTTCCCTATGGAATTCAAAATATCCGAGCAACAAACTTGAATATCGAAGATTTTTCAATAATAATTCAGCTTTTCAAGATAAAAATATAAAATCCAAATTGCATTCAACAACTTTTAACACCTCCCTGCAATCGGTGTCTTTTCCGGGCTCTATGCCAAAGATAAAATTTGACTTGTCCAACGTAGCAACAGTAACTAGGAGTATAACAATGAATGTGGGATCAGTGATTTGTATGGCATTGGCTGACTGCATTTTTAATCGGGGATGTGTGTGTGTGTGTGTGTGTGTGTGGGGGGGGGGGGGGGGGGGGGGGGGGTTGAGGACCTATGGAAAATTTTCCAGGTGGGCTGTTTTGGACTCTGGAAATTCAATGGGAGGGGGTGTGTCTGGAGACTTGAAATTCCAGGGGGAGGGGGTAAAAAAGATGACTTGTTTCAACTGTGAAAGGTCAGTTCCTGGTCAAGTTTTCATGAAATCAATAATAAAAGGTATTCCCTTGAAATTAGAGTTATTGAAAAATACATTTTATTATTTTGCCAAATATTCTAAATGCAGGATTAGAAAAGCAATCTGATAGTATCATTGTCGGCAAATACTTTTTTAGGGAGAGCTGAAATGCCGCTCCAAAAATTGCAAGAACAAAACCACAATAACAAGACAACAGAAGAGCAGAAAAGTTTGCGAGCACCTCCATCTACTGCTGTGCATACTTAGAGACACCTGCGCCTGTGACACCATTGACAACAGCATTCCATCTACCTCTGCTGCTTCCTGTTTATCTTCTACCATCACGGAAAACCACTCAAGAGCCAATACTATAGAGCTGAACTGCAAAAGATTCATTCCATACCCAGTGCCACGTGAAGCCATCTCTGCCTGCCGGATTTATGATGCTTCGACAACATTAAACCAAGCTGCGAAGTCTTGGCCCACTGTGTTTGAGCCTCAAGAAACTCATTGCAAACTCTGTTCTTCCCTACTCAGGCAATCAAGACCAAAACTAGGGAGCTCCAGCAACAGTGGCTTTCTCCTCACCAATCATCACGCTTTCCGGAAAGTGGACATCCGAGTCAAATATTGCAGTAACCTAGAATGTCAAGCAATGCACCAAGCTTGGCCGATTAATTATGATAACTTTTCTGCCATTTGTTGTGATTTCTTTTTGCTGTTTAAGTAATATTATAGGAATCATTTTTTTGTCATCTTCTAAAAACTAGCATCCTGTTAAAATACATTGATATCGTATTCTTGGTGTTCAGATGATGTCATCAAAATCCTAACTTTGAAGCTATGGCCTCTATGAAACTGTGCTTTTCAGACTAGTTAGAGTTCCCCAATACGAGTCTTCACACCAGATTTGATCTGATTTCTGCTTTTAACTCCTGGGGTATTTCTGTCCCGCAACACTTCTTTGGGCTATAATGTAACGCCATCTTTCAGGTAATACTCCAGTTTGGAGCATTCGGTGAAACCAAACTTAAATATATGATTTTCATGTTGAAAATGTATTGACAGTGAAATTTGAGTTCTCCATAATGTGTGGTTCCAGAAAATATCCAAACCAAACCCCCTCCACGGAAGGGTGTTGGAGAGTGACCTCCCACACCAGTATTTGTATGGAAATGATCAGGTAATTTGACCCCCCATCCCTCCGGAATTTCCAATGCCCTTCCGTGGGGGGGGGGGGGGGGGGGGGGTATGGATAATTTCTAGAACCACACAATTTAGAAACCATTTTTGCAGCATGATAGAGATGACAAAGCAACAACACCTTCCTCACACTTCTCTATTTAGTTTGCCTCTGCTCTCATTAGCCTCAGTAAGGATGGTAAATCAAATGGGAGATTTGTCATGCAATTAACGTTGGTGTTAAAGGCCAATCACCAACAGGTAGCCTTTGAGCTCGGTTTTCTTTTGTTTTCAAATTGATCCATTGTTTTTGGGGTGCTGTGATTAGCTAAGAGTCCGCAAAGGCTCTCGGTTGGTGATGGGCCTTTAATCTGATTTTTTCATTTCATTGTTCGCACATGGCCTTTGCAGATTACAAAGGAGATTAGGCTAGCTAGCATGTAATTATAATGTTCAGTGTGAACCACATAGGGGATACATGGGTGAGAATCTTCAATTTTCAATTAACATTGTGTGTTATATTTACAGGCCTTTTCAATGTGAATGACAAAATCCTTGTGGCACTAGATATTCTTGTCGAATGGAGAGAGGCCTTGAAGAGGGGTGTTTCTGTGCAAGTGTTTATTGAAAGTAGGGTCAATGCCTTGCTCAAGCTAGCAGGAGAATCTTCTGTAAGTTAAACATGATTCATAAATTCGATTGATGTTGTGCTACATTTCTTGACATGGTGAAAATTGAAAATACCCATAGTTCCATAATGACCAAAACCTGACCAATGCTTTTAGTTATACTTACTCCATAGTTTTTAATAGCATATGCTAAAGTTACACCCTATTTTTTCCATGTTGTTTGCTTTTTATCCCAGTGAGGTTTAACATAAGATCTGGTAATAATTTAAGGTACTATGAGTATACCTTTGAGGGGTCTCACGGGGAAAAAATTCGCATCACGTCACAATTTACACCACAAACGTCGTTCATATATCATTTTAAAGTTAAAGGATTGGCCTATCTGATGAATACTTTTGTTTTCATTATATTGTACATGAACATATATTTTTTTAGCTCTAAAGAAAAAAGGACGGACTTTCTTTAAAAATTTCCATCTTCTTCTGATTAAATTGCACAGCTCCAAATATTAGCAAAATCTATTCTTTAGAAGGTGATCTAAAAAAGGTGTGCAGGATTTTTGATTTTCCTTTTAAAACATATTTTATGCTAATTTTTGTGCTAGCATTGCCAAAAATATCTGTTTTCAACCTTTTTTACCGTTTTTGTGTCAGAAAAGTAATTCTTGATTTTAGTAGATTAAGTAATTTATATGGCCAACAGTTTTTCCCCTAGTCTGTGTAAATCTCTTCAAAGGAAAGGACATAATATGAAGTTGTTTACTTTTTCAGGAGTTAAAACCAGCCTTACAACGAGAATACATCGTAAACCTGCTATATAATGAATTTTATTGCTTTGAGGCACTTACTCAGCGCTCATTGGATGATGTAGTGTGTGGTATTTGTGGCATAGTACCAGAGGTCTTATGTGGTGATGGCAATGAGAAAAACTGCTGTGATATTTCAGGGGTACGTATATGCTCAGATTCCTTGCATCACCTACCCTTTATGATTCTATTAGATTCATAGCAATGTTTCTGCTAGGATTTGAACTTGGGTCTGCATGCTCATGGTAGGAAGTGCATGACATTGTTATATTATTAAAACTTTGGCAAGCATTTTGGTGTATTATCCGGGATTTAATTAACATGTTGGCAGTCTCCAATATATAAGAGCCCTTGCGAGTCAATCAGTAGCCATAAATTCTGGCTTTTTTGTACTCAATACTCTCCTAGGTGATAATAGTAAGTTTGTTTCTTGGGCATAAAATAATATGGTTGAGGCCCATTCTCATTGCTCCTTTTATCCCTTGCTGTCCTCGGGCTAAAATGAGCCCGAGTCCGGCCCAAAACATATTGTTGAATTATAGCCATTTTCAGTTACACGCACTCTTGAAAAAATTAAAATCAAAAACTATTTCCTTTTCTCTGCGATTCCATGGCATTGCACACCCCTTTCGAGAAAAAGGTGCTAAAGGTTAACAGCGCAAACACACGGGTGTCTTAGTGTAAAAGAAACCGGCATTGCCAAGGAATTGAGACAAAAGATGCGTTTTGATCTTGAAATAATTTCTTTCGAGAGCATGTGTAACTGAGAAGGCTATCATTGAATGAGAAACTGAGAAGGCTATAATTTTATTAAAATGGCCTAGCAATTTAGATCGTTGTCATGTCTTCTTACACTGCATCACATGCATTTGTCATCAATTTCCTATGATTGACAAGGACGTTGTCTGTGCTACCTTCTAGTCTTCATTTGTCATAGTTTAGGCATTATAATGATGCATCAATCATAGTAACAAGGTGTACCGTTTGGACCATTAAATCAAAGATTGGTTAATTGAGAAAGGAGGGAGGGAATATTGCACAGAACTTAATTTTTCCAAAGATTTGATTATATTCTATTTATATTATTTAATTAAATTCAATATTTATTAATTCCAACATTTTTAAAGATATGCCTCAATCCAGAACCCTCTCCCAGTAAGGAAGACGTTCCTATCACCTTAGAAGAGTTTTTAGAGAGTGTCAAGCGATATTGGGTCGAGGCATCAACTTATACTAAAGTTGAGCTCTATGGGGAAGTTATAAAGGCATCAACTGTCCCTCCTCTTATCCCACCCTGCGCACGTGGACATGAGGTGTACAACACTGAGATGAAGAAGAAAAGTATATACCTGAAGGACTCCAGTGAGGGTAAGGATAAAATGAATATTGCTAGAAATAAACCCGGTATTTTATGGTGTTCATATAATAGTTTATTTCCTCACCAGAACTAAAATAAACCATAATTTTGCTTCAGGGGACCCTGCACTCCTCCACCTTCTTATTCAGAGCAGAACTCTCGAAACGGAAGCCTTGGAGTCTCATAACTTAGAGGAACTTCGAAAGTTCTGCAAAGAGTGTCATATATCCACAACTGGGGCATCAAAGGTAAACCCTGGCAGGATATTTGCTTCTTATTATATGGACACGAGTGTTTTACTGGGAAATACGCCACTCGTAGGTCTCATACTAGTGAGGATATCGGTCAAAACAAAAGTGCTTGAAAATCAATTTGGAGTATTTTTTCTGGTTTGTCTATATAATAAAAAGAAAATTACACGGTGGCTTGAAGATATGAGTTTTATTTTCTCGTGTCAAAAACAATATTTACTCATTCGCTGCGCTCATTCGTAAAATATTGTTCTTGCCACTCGAAAATAAAACTCATATCTTCGCCCCACCATGTAATATCCTCTATATGTCAGATTCTTTTTTTATTCCCTCAGTAGCAGTTTGTAATAGTCAAAGATGGATCAAAAGCTGTTTGAATTAGTCACAGATGCTTTGTGCTCAAAACTTTAGGATGACGTTCTCAAAGAGTCACAGTTTAAATTCCTGTTCAAGTTTTTATTGGAAGTCCATATCCCAATGGTCAGGAAAAAAAATAAAAAAAATATTACCTAATGATGTGACCTGGAAGACCATTGTTGTAAGCCAATAGTGTAACCAACTACCTTGCCCATTAGGTCAAGAGGGATTTTTTTTGTATATTAACTGTTTTTGTTATTGTTGATGTTTTAAAGGGTCAGTTAATTAACAGACTACGCTCTCTACAAGAGACATTACTTGTGGGAAGCTCGCCTTGCCATGGCTTTACACATGTTACCATTTTGTGGATTTTACCATTTTGTGTGTCGTCATGGGGTAAGGGCAGAAACATATAAGTTGAAACGTGTAACAAACGTACGTTGCTTTAATGCCAAGCTGCGGAATATTCGCAGAATATTAAATTGAACTGATTTTCAAAATAATGTTGCAAGACTTGAAGACTTTTTAAAATGTTAGTAGCGGAGCTCCTGCGCGAGCACCATACCTAAGAAAATAACGTCTCGCATAACTATGGAGTTGATTTTCAAACGTCACGGGCTTTCTCGCTCATTTTGCTTACGTTATTGACGGCGCCAAGTCAAATGATTAGGGCGTTGAAATGGTATCGCCCAAAAGATTAATGTGTCCAAGTTTGGTTGCCATAGGTTGTTCTCTTCTTGAGATATGAATTTTTTTGTTTCTTCCTGGTATTAAAGGTATAGCGTACGTCCGTCCGTCCGTCCGCCGTACGCGGAAACTCATGGGAACCCTGTGGTATACTAAGAAAATTAAAAAATCTCGGGAAGGGATGGACCTTAGACAACCAAACTTGGATGAAGTTATCTAAGTGGCAAGGGGGGTGCAACTGCATGGTCACGTGGTATGACGTCATCGATGACGTCATCATAGGAGAAAAATGATATATCTCAAGAAGGGATGAACCTCAGACAACCAAACTTGGGTGAAGGTATCTAAGTGGCAAGGGGGGTGCAACTGCATGGTCACGTGGTATGACGTCATTGATGACGTCATCATAGGAGAAAAATGATATATCTCAAGAAGGGATGAACCTCAGACAACCAAACTTGGATGAAGTTATCTAAGTGGCAAGGAGGGTGCAACTGCATGGTCACGTGGTATGACGTCATTGATGACGTCATCATAGGAGAAAAATGATATATCTCAAGAAGGGATGAACCTCAGACAACCAAACTTGGATGAAGTTATCTAAGTGGCAAGGGGGGTGCAACTGCATGGTCACGTGGTATGACGTCATCGATGACGTCATCATAGGAGAAAAATGATATATCTCAAGAAGGGATGAACCTCAGACAACCAAACTTGGGTGAAGGTATCTAAGTGGCAAGGGGGGTGCAACTGCATGGTCACGTGGTATGACGTCATTGATGACGTCATCATAGGAGAAAAATGATATATCTCAAGAAGGGATGAACCTCAGACAACCAAACTTGGATGACGTTATCTAAGTGGCAAGGAGGGTGCAACTGCATGGTCACGTGGTATGACGTCATTGATGACGTCATCATAGGAGAAAAATGATATATCTCAAGAAGGGATGAACCTCAGACAACCAAACTTGGATGAAGTTATCTAAGTGGCAAGGAGGGTGCAACTGCATGGTCACGTGGTATGACGTCATTGATGACGTCATCATAGCGGAGCTCCCGCGGGCGCCGAAGGCGCCCGCGTAGCGGAGCCCCATAGCTACATGCAGGAGAAAAAGGAACAAAACAAAAGTGTATATGCATCGACCGATTCTGTGATGGACTTCCGGTTTCCGTGTGTCCGTCGTCGCACAGGCAACCCACCAGTTTTGAGCGGGAAAATGAGCACACGCGCGCTTGAATTTAGTTGGCGATGCCGATGGTCGGCGATTTTTATTTGTAGGGATGTTTAGAGATTTTGTTATTTCGTGTTTGAATTTTCGACAAGTGAAGGAAAAATATTTTCTTGTCCTTCATCAAAAACTGAAACGTTTCTAAAGTAAAGTAAGCTGTCAAATCAAGAGTATTTTAGACTAAAAGTCTACAGCAATGAAGCGGAGACAGATAATATGTCGATGAACACGGTTGTTTCACAGTTGTTTCAAGGGAAAAGAAGCGAAGTTATGAGGGACGGAGAATGGAGGGGAAATAGAGCAGGGAATGTCGGAAGACAAATTATGCGACCGCATGATCGAGGAGAACGGGAAATTAATGTTCTCAGCAAGAAGGTGGAGGTAGCCCTAGCCAAAATGTCGAAACCTGAAGATGATTTAAAAAGGCAGAGACGAAAACTAACGAAAAAAGCGTCTACAACATGTCTCGGAGTCTCAGAAGGAAAGATAGAAGGACAGCGCCAGATAATCGGAGAGGGAAGGTCAAAACTCGGAAGACTGTCGTCGTGCCGTGAAATGAAAAGAAGAAGAAAAACATTCTCAAGGTAGGTCCTTGCCACGTTTAAATTTGACCGTAGATTTAGCTTTAAAAAGTTTTACCCTTTCAAAAGTATAAAAGTGACATTCGACAACTATCGCAAATTTTTCATTCACGTTTTTTCGTGCCCCGGCGGCTCGCTTCGCTACTTGGAAAATAGACGGAAAGTTCATTGTGTTTACTGTTTATTTGAGGATTCCCACTGAATTACCATCGCATTTTTAAGTCATTTTCAATTTGACAACGATTCTACAGTGCTTCCGTTGCCATAGCTATGTGGTATTTAAAGTTTGGGAGAATTTACGATTTAAGCTTTAATTTGCTTGCGAAGGCAGCCATCTTGAATTGAACGTGGTCGAACTTTGGAAAAAACTATGCAATGCAATCTCCAAACGCATCTTACAGTAGGTTCCCAAGATATTTTTCTGGTTATGATAGGGTGTGCTTCACGGTGTATTCTGCATAAAACAGGCAAGTGGAGATTTTAATACAAATTGTTCACTCTCGGAAGGCACGAAAATTTTCAAATCACTCGGGGATACCAAATTAAAATACCGTGTGAAAGTATCCGTATCCTCAGTGATGCAAAGACTTTTCCTAAGTGAAAACTAGACAAACAAACAACCTAGTACATGTATAAGGTAATCCATTTGAGAATCGAGTAACAATTGTCAAAAAATTCTTGGAAAAAATAATTTACATCAGAGTGTAGACTTTTTTCATACTGTTTTTGATAGTAAACTTATCTAAAAGAATTTATTTCTTACAACACCAAACAATCGAAAATGAATCCAGAAATTTGTCCAAACCCATACAATTTATATAGGTTGACAAGCGACATGAAATGACCACCATTCCTTCACAACTTTGAAAAATTATTTCTTATGTTTCCTTGGAAAATTATTCTCGGTGTTATCGCCAATTCTTTATTTTATCAAGAACTTTAAAAAAGTGCTACAAACAAGGAAATTGGTTTTGTAATACTCCATCTAAGTTTCCACTTTGTGACCAAAAATTACTCGATTTCTTGGTAGATTTCCTCTTAATCACTTTTTCCCCTGTACATGAATCAGATTGAAATGCTTTTGCCATTGTTGGGCAACAGAGGGAATCTGTTTAGGGGTGGACCATTAGAAGTTGGGGGAGGGGGGTGGGGGGAGGCCAATCCTTCAAAAAAAAAATCTTGCACAGAGATTCAAGCTAGAAAAAAAATCCTACAAAGACATGGCTTGGGCTCTCGTTAAAAAGATGTCTGAGGCTGCATATTTACTTGAGAATGAAAGCAGTCATTTTTCTACTTCATTTCACTCAATCTTAATAAAATTTTCGGCGCATAAAAAAAAAACAGCCAATATAGTCTGTGAGAACTCGTGAAAACAAATACACTGCCCTTCGGGCCGTTTACAGGACAACTGTATCTTGCCGAGGAAAAACAAACTCTCCCAAAAATGCCTTGCAGTGATAGGCCCGTCAGGCACTCTATGTTCGAAAAAAGACCACTGACTTAGGTAAGCGTGGCGAGAACGTTTAACAGCTCTGAGGGCTGTTTTTTAACTCAACCACTATAATTATAACCATAAGAAAATTTTTCGTAGATTACAAAAAGGGTTTTCTTATTCCATTTCTGAACCATATAAATATAGTATAAGAAAATTGTGTTGATGCATAGACATAGGATTTGAATGGCCTGAGGGAACAGAACGCCACGGGAACAGGTATAAACATTAATGGTTTTGGTACCATTTTCCCATTAATGTACATATAACATTAATGGAAAAGTGTGGTCTTCCCGTTAACATTTTTCACACATTAATGGAAACACGCTACCAAACCAAAACAAATGTTTTTTCTGCAATTTTCCCTGTAGGGAGTGATAATATCTACCAAATATCATTGAGTCAGTACAAGAAAGAGCGCTTAGAATTATCTATGGCCCCACCTTAGAATATAATGAGAGGCTCAGACGTGCAGAGCTTATCCCTCTCACGGAACGTTGTGCAATTATATCAGCTAAATTCATAGAGAAAGCCAGGGGATTGAGCCCCTGCGTTACGTTATTCCCAATACCACCGTGGTGCCTCACGGTTATTCTCTGCGGTCAGGTCCTCAGAGGGCCCAGAAGTTTCGAGGCCGCACTGATAGACTCAATAACTTTGCCACTGTTCGTTATTCATAATTAGACAATTATCTGTTAAGTATTGTAAATATCAGTATTGTCTCTGACCTCCACTGCAATTCAGCCAATGCTGCTATGTGGCTCAATAAACATATATTATTATTATTATTATTATTATTATTATTATAAAATGCAACCTATTGTGAATGCACTTTTCAAAGTGGTGAATCTGAAAGATTGAATGTTATTCATCACTGATTTTATGTTTTGATCATTTTTATGGCTTAAGGGACTTCACTCTGTTACTAAAATGTATAATAATATCCATGCCATATGCGTTGATAAATTAGACTGGAAAAAAGAAGATCAATGTTTAAGTTTCATCAGGCTTATCGGTACCTATTCTCTTTCAATTTCAGTGATAAAGCAGCAGCCAGGGAGATGGCTCTTGGGACAGGCCATGGCATAAGGTAAACACTAAAATTAACTTGATATCAACATAATTGTATTAAACGGATGGCAGAACAGATTTTGAAGTAAGGGGGTGGGGAGCAATAAGACAGAAAAGTTGAAAATCTGCTGAAAATTAAAGGGGCTGCTTGAAGCCCCCTCTCCTCTTCCGTCCATGTGTTATGATTACTAAAATACTTGTCAATTTAATGCATTTGCAGTGCTATTATTATTATTTTGAAATTTTGAAGGATAATGAATGCTGTCAGAAGGTACTTGCTAAGGGAGTGTTCATTATTTATGGTTGGGGGGGGGGGGGGTCGTCAGTGTTCCGTGCAACTCCACTTTCGTTTTCTGTTTAGCCCCTCCTTTGGCAGTAGCAAAACTTTTTTGACCCCCCACCAGGAGGTTAGGCAAACCCCCTCCCCCGCACTATGCCATCATCAATAATAAGTGCTCCCTTACAGTGGTTTCTCTCCCTCACTTGTTATCCGCCTAAGAGAGGAGGAAACCACTGCTTGCAGGGAACCCCCCATCTGCAGGGGACTTCAAAAGGTACAACCCCCGGGGGACTCCCTATATTCGAATGCTAGGTTTGACCGTCATATTTTTTAGGGGTTGAAATCAGAAATCTGATATTTTTAGGGGTTCTAAAATAAAAAGCGGTATGGTAAAAAAAATACTGGTATTTTTAGGGGGTTCTCACAAGGTACAAAATATTTGAAAGAATGATCTAGTGTATTTGAAACTCGAGAGGATACATTTGATGTATATCAAATAAACGGCCAGAATAACCTGTCAACATTGTTGGTATTTTTAGGGTATTTCCAGACTGCAGTCAATTTTTTAGGGTGGAAATTTTTTCCAACCAGGTATTTTTAGGGTCAAAATTCGAGTTTCCCAACATCCCTAGCATTTTAACCTTAGGGTCCCCCCTCTGGGTACAACCCTCTCCTTACATTGGTATATGTTATGTTCCAAGTCCTTCAAGAAAACTATGTATCATGAATTTAAGATGTAATATATTATATAAGTATTGTTATAACAAAGGTAGTTTTGAATGGACAATTAATTCATGGAAAGCAACATGTACATGTAAAAGTGTGGTGTGACCCCCCCTCCCCCCTGAAATGCTCACAAATGAGAATGGCCCTCCCCTTATGGTGCTTTAGATCTAGGATGCCCCTCCCCTTTGAGGCCTCAACCCACCCCTCCCCCCCCAAAAAAAAATGTTCCTTTTCAGTGGAATTGCAATAAATATACAAAGAAGGTATGAGTAGAAAGACCAAAATTTGCAGCCACCTATTCTCTGCTCATAACATGGTTGGTATCTGTATTTTCTGGAATGACACATTTTATTAAAAATACACTGCTCGTGTAATAAAATGTACATATATTGTGATTAATTAAAAAAACTCATGACAAATAATTCCTTTTTTCTTTATATTGCATATGTTCTTTGTTAGAACCATTCCATTGGGAAGGGTTAATACCCTATTTTTTTCTGAAAGAGGTTCTTTATCTTACTTCCACAGGCCATGCCTATTATTAGTTTTTGGTTCATCAACACAGAAAAATATGTAACCGGGAGCTCCGCTTTTAGCCAGTGGCTAAATCTATATATTAGGAGAAAAGTGATATATCTCAAGAAGGGATGAACCTCAGACAACCAAACTTGGGTGAAGTTATCTAAGTGGCAAGGGGGGTGCAACTGCATGGTCACGTGGTATGACGTCATCGATGACGTCATCATAGGAGAAAAATGATATATCTCAAGAAGGGATGAACCTCAGACAACCAAACTTGGGAGAAGTTATCTAAGTGGCAAGGGGGGTGCAACTGCATGGTCACGTGGTATGACGTCATCATAGGAGAAAAATGATATATCTCAAGAAGGGATGAACCTCAGACAACCAAACTTGGATGAAGTTATCTAAGTGGCAAGGAGGGTGCAACTGCATGGTCACGTGGTATGACGTCATTGATGACGTCATCATAGGAGAAAAATGATATATCTCAAGAAGGGATGAACCTCAGACAACCAAACTTGGGTGAAGTTATCTAAGTGGCAAGGGGGTGCAACTGCGTGGTCACGTGGTTTGACGTCATTGATGACGTCATCATAGGACAAAAATGATATATCTCAAGAAGGGACGAACCTCAGACAACCAAACTTGGGTGAAGTTATCTAAGTGGCAAGGGGGGTGCAACTGCATGGTCACGTGGTATGACGTCATCGATGACGTCATCATAGGAGAAAAATGATATATCTCAAGAAGGGATGAACCTCAGACAACCAAACTTGGATGAAGTTATATAAGTGGCAAGGAGGGTGCAACTGCATGGTCACGTGGTATGACGTCATTGATGACGTCATCATAGGACAAAAATGATATATCTCAAGAAGGAATGAACCTCAGACAACCAAACTTGGGTGAAGTTATCTAAGTGGCAAGGGGGGTGCAACTGCGTGGTCACGTGGTATGACGTCATTGATGACGTCATCATAGGAGAAAAATGATATATCTCAAGAAGGGATGAACCTCAGACAACCAAACTTGGGTGAAGTTATCTAAGTGGCAAGGGGGGTGCAACAGCATGGTCACGAGGTATGACGTCATTGATGACGTCATCATAGGAGAAAAATGATATATCTCAAGAAGGGATGAACTTCAGACAACCAAACTTGGGTGAAGTTATCTAAGTGGCAAGGTGGGTGTAACTGCATGGTTACGTGGTATGACTTAATTGATGACGTCATCAAACGTGAAAAGGTTTACATCGTTTAATGGATGAACCTTAGATAACCACACTTGGGTGAACAAGTGCTTAGTAACGTGGTATAACGGTGCAAGGCTATCTATTCACGTACAATGGCAACCTTTTTGTCTTGTTAAAAAAATTTGTAACCGGGAGCTCCGCTTTTAGCCAGTGGCTAAATCTATATATTATATTATCAGTTACAAATGAAATATTATGAAGAGAAAACCTGCATGGGAAGCAGGCGAGAGTCCATTTATTGACCAAATATAAACTCGATATGATAATCCACTGCTTGGTTCGCCGTTAAATTTTCACCTTTAAATACTACTAAATAATAGTATAATATAGGATTTTGAGATGTTTATGTAGATTTTATAAAATGTTGTTGAAACAACCGTGACACAGCCCCTTTAAAAGTTGCAAATAAGAGTCCAGTAACTGTTGTGGTAAAATACAAAAAAAAAATCGTAAAGTAGTGTTTGTGGATTTCTGCTAAAACAGATGGCTATTGTTCTGCTGCCCTACGGATGGGTTTCCTGCGATTTTCATTGTTGAAACGATAGTTGCAGCTAACGTAACCAAATGAGATATATATATTTATTCTTGTGTTTTTTCTTGTTTTTGTTTTTCTAGGCCACGGCAGGATCAAAATTTATGTTTCTCCAAGAGTCAGTGCGGGATGCCGGAGACCTCTATCTCTCCTTCAAATATATGCCCCCTCTTTTTATTTGTGATACTCCGTGCACATTTTCACGCCACCTCGATCTGCGTGTGCCACATATCACAGAGAAATTATGGGGAAACAATGTGGGCTGCTTTGAACGACCAACTCTCGGCAAAAAACCTGAGCACGTATGTAAAACAAAATTCGTATTTGTTCTGTCAAAAGTAACCAATTGATACGGATCTTCTGAACCAATAAACATCATTCCATAGGAGCTCGGACAGCGAGCTTGACAAATGAGACTCTGAATTGGTTTGAAAGCATATTGAACTTGTAAGAAAACCAGTCGAACATTCGAATTAGAGCCTCGAAGTGCTTTGCCTTACATAAAGATTTGAAGCTGCTTTACCGTCTCTTGTTTCGATTAACTTTATTCTTTACGATCGTGTTGCAACCCCCTTACCACCCGGAAAACTCTGTTCAAGTTTGGTCACGTATGGGTCGATCAGAGAAATCAAGAATCAGGTCAAAAAATCCACCAATGTAGACTTCACTACCCGACCTGCACCCAGTCTGACCTGGATAGCTCATAGATAGAGCATCGGATGTACAATTCCGGAGGTCGTGGGTTCGAATCCCTCTGAGGTCAGAGATTTTTTTCTCTTTCTCCGCTTATTAGGGCTAATGCTCATAAGCACACATGGGATCATTTCATTAGCACGTTAGCTTTGACACAAGGTCAATTCCTTATCTCCTCTCGTCTCAGACGAGTTTTTCGTCTCTAGTGTGAATACAGGTATTAACTGCTTCGTTTTAGCCAAGAATTGTCATTGTACACGCACTATAGCCTGTAGAAGTTTTTACTGAAGAAGGCTGAAGGCCGAAACGTTTATGAAATGTTATCAAGAAATATGAGTTTGCTGGACTTCTCATCTCCACTACATTTTTTGGGGGTCTTCTGAAACTTTGCTTATGATTCATGATTCCATGTTGGATCTATAGCATACTGGTGGGCACGACGTGGACTGAAAACTTGATTCCACTTTTGTGTTTTGTGTTGGAATTTAATTTTAAAAGGTCCAAGCGATAACTCGTTTGTGTCAGTATTCCTTCTCTCGTGCCAAATGAACTCCGACCTGAAGAGTGCCGCGCACTACTCCTACCAACCGCGTTGAAAGAGTGGGAACACCCAATGACAGAGGACACAAGCAGGTACACTTCTGGGGACCGTTTTCACACGTCAACAGAGCCACACAAGAATGAGCTCTGTGGGTATCACAACATAGAACTACTTGAGCAGTGTACTTGTATCAAGACCAGCTACCAGGAAAGCGAAAACCACAGGAAGAACTTTCTTCGTCTTCGAAGTGCAGAAGTTCAGAACGCACTTTTTCTATAATTACCTTATGGATTATTATCACAACGAGAACATTTTGGATGACCTTAAAGGAAACCTGCAGCGTTCCATGGCAGACGAAGAGGAACTGGTGCGTGGTCCATATCACAAGATCATCAAAGTTCGCAGAGCTTGATAATTGTGTACGTGTCCGTCAGCAAGGGCCTACAGTACACAGGGTTTGCATGGGTGTGTAGAAAATCTTACAAGCTAAATATGCTTTCAAACTCATTTCATCATTTGACATGTTTATAAAAACAGATAAACATAATTCCGTATGAGTTCTGGCAGCGAGCTTGACAAATAAAACTCTTAATTGGTTTGAAAGCAGAGCTGTGTTTAACCGGTCGGACATTCGGGTTGAAGCGTGCGTATGACATACGGAGAAAATCGTTCCCGCCATTTTGTTTTGTTTTGCCAGACACATGTTTAGAAAGGAAAGTGCTTACCATTTGTCCGTCGATAGTCTAATTTAGGCCGTCTCCGTCTTCTAGTGTGAAAACGGCCATTGCGACTTCAGAAACTTGGTTCATGATAGGCGTGGTTTCACGAGCAACGTTGGGTGAAACCGGTGTAAACACAGCTATGCCGCAAGCCGTTCCCTGTTATAATTATTACAAGAAAACAACCCGTCACTTCGTGACGCTAGAAGACTCAACTTGAGCCCCCCTTCCTTAAACTGCTGAATTACATTACTAATGACCTCCCTTTTTGTTTGCTTGTTTTGCAATGGTTTCCCTGATTTTGGTGGAGAAAATGATGCATGTGTGTCTTGGTGAGCCAGTCCGGTTCTCAAGTCTGTCTAAGCATCCGCTAAAATTAAAAACTATTACAGAAAAAAAAAACATTTGACTTCGGAATTGTTTGTATGCTTATCAGTAAGGGAAGGTTAGAAACAAGTAAAGTTAAATTGTTCTAAGAAATTTCTTAGTTTATCATAGGAATATTTAGAGAATATCATTCATGACTTGGCGCGCGCTCTGTAGGCAGTGCCAGGTGTAACTTTGTTCAAACTTGGATGAATTTTTCTCAGCTCAAATCGTCGATATACAAGTAGAATTATCACTGCACACAAATGTAAGTTATCTGTAATAGAACCAATTAGGTTTGAATGTCTATGGTGCTTTCGGCTAAGGGAACCTAGTTCTTTTTTAGTTTACGTGGGAGATTTCAACATGGCCACGATGGCGGCTTTGTCCCTCGCTGAAAAACATCGCTTGAATTGGAACTTAGCCAAAGATGAATATTTTCCAACAAAAACACGCCCACCGGAGAGATTTCCTCCTTCTTTTCTGGTTTGTGTCCTTCGTTTTGCGATACAGCATCAGGATTTATGAGAATATTATTCATGGCTTCGCTTTGTGTAGTGTAGCATTTCCCCTTAGCCCGCGCCCAGGAAACCAAGGCGGTGTACGTTTGCTCAGGCTGAATGAAAAAATTTCTCAGCTTAAAGCTTTCGAATAAGAATTATCCCTGCACATACCTGCAAGTAATTTGTGACAGAACCATTTAGGTTTGGATAACTATGGTGATTTCAGCTGTCCGAGCTGAGTTATTTTTACGTTTCTGTGGGAGATTTCACAATGGCGGCGATGGCAGCTTTGTCCAACGCTTAAGAAATCGCTTGAATTAGAACTTAGCCCAGGGTCAATCCTTTCCAACCAAAACACGCCCACTGTCGAGGATTCCACCTTCACTTCAGGTTTGTGAACTTCGTTTGGCGGCAAAGCTTCAGGGCTAAACGGAGTGAGTGCGGACAATTTAGCCAATCAGAAACGTTTGCGCAGACAACCCGATTATAATAGTATAGATAAAATACGTTGCCGCGAGCCGTACGCGCGGGCCATATTAGAATGTATAACGTATTTGTAAAACGTATCTGCCAGATTAGCCGTATCCGCCCTAGAGGGCGGAAAACTCGTCATGGCGGGTTTTTCGTCTGACAAGTTTTCCTGATCGTCTGATATGAATTTCCCGTCAAAACCCCGTCTCGTCTCGGTTTCACACTAAGACGCGTTTTCCGTCCGGACGAAAAAATCGTCTCAGATGAGTGTTCCGTCTCTAGTGTGAATACGGCTACTTTATTATACGACTGTGACGTCGTTTTAGCATATAAGGCCAAAATTTCCGGAACCCCCCTCTCCCGCAGCAAACCCCACCTCGCCTCTGTTCTGGACCGACTTATTACTCAAATTCGGTAAATATTTAATAGACAACAAATAAAAGCTCCAATAAAATGTAGCAAATTTCTCCAAACGCTAGCTTTTCCCCGAAATCAATATTTTTGGCTGGGTTTCCTGTGGCGAGAACGCAAAAACACGTCCGATCTATGCGGAGTCTTTTTATTTTTTGAATTTTGGAACCCCGCCTCTCATAAGTGCTGGCTACGCCCCTGAGAATCTATATAGGGTGTGATTGACATCACCATTTTAGGCGAGAAAAATATGTCCATTTGTAAAAAATTTTTTTCTCAGCTTCCTGTCGAAATTTTGTTACCGGAACGATAATACACGATCACTACCATAAGACCTTTTCGGGCGTCTTTACAAAACGTCAATTGAGCAGGCGTTCGGATTGGCCTTTGCAAATGTCGCTAACCTCAATCCAACAGAAATAGAGTAAAATTGATCGATAGGTTCTTGAATTGCATATACGAAGTCTATTAAAAGAATTCTAAAACTGGTACAAAATGCGACTACTAGATCCGGGGAAGTAAGACATATTACAGTACGACTTATTTTTTGGAGAGCTGCCCTCTAACCACTGAGCTACAAGGAACTCTTGGGTGAGCAGGTCGTGGGTTAGTCCTAAAGTCATGACGTCAGAAAAACAAAATTTTCGATTTAGAAATATTTGTCCCTTAATATATAAAGGGCATATAGAATAAAAACTACACACTGAAAATAAGGTCAATCGGATGAAACGCGACCGAGCTATGGTCCGCTGAATAATTAACACTTATTGGATGAGGTTGAGCATTGATAGTGAGATTTGGCAACGCCGGGGTTTGTGTTATCTGCCGAAGCAAAGCTGAGGCGGATAACACTAACTGGAGGCGTTGACAAATCTCATTATTATACATCGTACTCACTATCTCGATTCTGATTGGCTAAAAGCGCGCACTTTACTTTGGGAATCACGCAGTTTGAGGGTCTCCAAGAATCAGCATGCTGATTCTTGATCCTACACACGCAATGCATCATGGGACTAGATCACTTGAATGGTTTCCCCATTAAACAAGGCGCTTGTGTAGAACAAATTGCTTGACAGAAAGAAAAGTATTTTTACTGAATCAATGTATAATAAAACAATTATTGAATTCGGTTTTTGTGATTTCCAGAATAAACAATGTCTCGCCAAGTGGAATCAAGCTCGGCCTCACGGCCTCTCCTGATTCCACTGGAGTGTTCACATTAGTGCCCGTGCTCTGGCACTGTGCCTGGGCAGTGATGCTGCATTTGCGAAGCTAGGTTATTGTTATTAATAGTATCAATTTAAGATTATATTATTATTATTATTGCTTTCGCAGATTGATAATCTTGCGTGGGAGTAATTTTGACACCAAGAAATCACTACTTGATGCCATTCGTGCGAGATTTCCAGGAGGTACTGTCAATATTCATGGCAAAATCAGTAACACTAATGTCAATGAATATTGGCAGAACATCCTGGAGGACTACAGGAGTGTGAACTCTAACAGCCCGAGGGTAGCCTTTACTACTTCGCATTTTGGCTTACAAGGACTTCCAAGAAGCGTCTCAAGAAACTATTGGCTTTTAGCACCACAGGTAATGCATTGGTGAAACAGAAAAAGGGAAGTTGAAAAGTTTTGACAAATTGAAAGTTAGTTGCAAAAAGCAGAATTCAATTGGTAAATGTACAAAAATATTTACAGGCAATTCTGCACAGGCCTGTTTCCTGTGAGCGGGCTATCTCAGCGTGTCGATGTTTCTCTCACAATGGGTTAGTGAAGACGCTGACTGCAGTTCTTTCTAAGCTAAGAAACATTTGATAAAAGGTAGCCCCACTCCTGTGAAGTAAACAAAAACGACTTTGATGAAAAAAAAAAACAGCATTTGGGGACCGTTCATTTTTATCAGGGAGGGGGGGGGGGGCTTGTGGAAATGAGGGGAGACCCTGTATTTTTTTGGGTGGCCCCCCCTTTCATATCCGTATTTTTTTAGGTGGCCCCCCAAAATCCAATGTATTTTTTCTGGTGCCCCCCCCCCCTTATAAATGCTTGCCCTGTAAGATGACTCTTGCCTAAGTGATGCAGTCTCATTCTTCTTAACGTTTTTCTTACTTCTGTCAAAGCTAAGGAACCGATCCCCCCTCAGAACTATTAAACGTTTTCGTGACACCCACCTCAGGTCCCCTATTTGACCTAGTAGAAGACATTTTACATAAAGAGGGGGTCACATAATCTTTGCGCTCGAAGCGCGCCTAACTTTTGATAACCGCATTTCATCAAGCCTCAGAAAAAGGGTAGATGTTTTTTTGTGTATAGTAAACAAAGCCTGTCAGGAGCCCAGGAAATACGCTAATTATATAGGTTATATGAAAGCTCCTAGTGAAGGGCTCCTGAGCCTTTAGGTAACATTTTTCATGCGCTCCGCAAATGAAGAAATTATTATTATTCATGTGCTTGAAGCGCGGCCCAAATGACTAAACGTTGAACTCACGCTTACCTAAGGTGTGTTCTTTCAAACATAGAGACTACCCGGCAGGCCTATCAGTGCATATTATATGTTAAATTCTGCATGCGCGCGAAGCGCGCCGAAATCTTTATTAAGTATTGAGTGAAATTAGAAACAAGCGAGTTGAAACATGTAACAAACATATTGCATGCTGTAAAAATACAAACTTTTCGTTTCCTCCCTGGTAGTGGCGTATTTTTTTGGGTGACCCCTCCCCCCCCCCTCATTTCCACCAGTCCCCTCTCCCTGATAAAAAATAAACGGTCCCTTTGGGCTCGGACTGCTCACGGCTCCTTGACTGCAGCATGCCCTGTATTCAGTGACACTGGGGAAAATTGGTTAGTTGGAATCAATATAACCTGTACATAGATTATAGACTACTTAAAGACACATTCACACCTGCACCTGAACCTGCAAATTACACCATCCAGGAGACACATACAGTAAATATAGTGAAGCTTTCAATTTTCCACAGGGGAACCAAGAATAAAACTGGAGCCTTCATCAAAATAACCTGGAGAGTTCAATCACATGTATAGGAAAAGCTTCACATGTCATTAATAGAAAAATGACATTTGAGTGAATAACAGGAAGTGGAAGAAGTTAAATCTAAAAATGGAATATATTTCATTTTGTTTCCAATAGATGCATATTGAAAACAACAGGGTGATCGCACAGCATGACTACAAGGTGTTTGTAGAAAATCCGATGGATGATTTGAAAACAAACCTTAATGTCGATCTGCTGGAACCTCAATATTTGAAGCAGACAACAGCAAGGTACAAAAATTCTGATGTTTTGTTAATTAAGTTCAAGCTATAGCAAATCAAGGATAATATGAAATCCCTTCCACACACAGCGCAATGGATTAAATGGCAAGTAGTTAAGTTTGTTTATAATTCAACCCGGGGGGGGACTCTAAGGTTAAAATGCTAGGGGTGACCGTCGGGAAACACGAATTTTGACACTAAAAAATACCTGGTCAGAAAAAATTTCCACCCTAAAAACAACAACTTTGACAGATTAAATTTTATTCTAGCCATTATTCTAGCCATTATTTAAACTACCTTATTTGCGTGAGAACCCCCTAAAAAATACCTATTTTTCTTACCATACCGTTTTTTATTTCGAACCCCTAGAAAATACCAGATCTCCGATTTCAACCCCTAAAAAATATGACGGTCACCCCTAGCATTCAAATATAGGGAGTCCCATCCCCCCACCCCCCGGGTAATTCAACCTCTTAAAGCGCATCAACAGTTGTGTTTTTTTAATTAACCTATTGCAACACTACCCTACACTTAAGATATACAAAGGAATTTTGTAAGAATAAGTAATTTTATGCTATTCATCTGATATTTTATAATAATTAAGTTAAGTCTTAAACTTTCGTAGTGTAATCCCGAATAAGACAATAAAAGTGTGCTCACCTCCCCTGAGGGGAGCACATTTGTCATGATGGCGTTTGTGTATGACGTAACAAGTTTGCATACCTGTCAGTGTTTGGTCACCATGATGTGCCAAATTTTGTAAGGATTGAATAAACATTCACAAGGGAGCACAAGTCTGAAACATATAATAATAATAATAATAATATAATAATAATAGATATAGGATTACACAATAGTTTCAGTGCTTAAACATGCTTTTTGAAATTAAAAATTTTAAATGTATATAATATATTAAAGTTATAGGAAATGATGTGTACATGAAAAACTCGGAAAAAAATCCGAGCCCCCAACAGGAATCGAACCTGCGACCCTCCTGATGCCGGTCGGATGCTCTACCACTGAGCTATAGAGATCATCATTTCCCATAACTTTAATATCGGCTGGTTGGTTGGCTTATATAATATGTTATTACGTAAAAATATTCTAAAATTTATGAAAGATAACAACTCTAAAATAAAACACAAGAGATAAAAAACTACAAGTTATTTGTGTAGCCAGGACTCCAACTCATTATCTAGGCCTCTACAGCCTGCAGCCTGACATAGTGAGTGTAAAAATGTGTGTTTCCAAAAAAAATCCATACCCTCTCCAGGGAAGGGTGTTGAAAAGTGACCCCTCCTCCACCCCTCTGGAATTTCCAAAGAAAAATACAGTGTTTGTATGGAATAAAAATCAGGTAACTTGACCCCCTCCCCCCTCCCCAACACCTACCCTCAATCTTAATTACTAATCTTCCACATCTTTGTAGGTTCATAGAGATCACAAATTACTTTGGGGTCAACACCGTCTTAGTCCAGTCATTTTACGGTTTGACCTAAAAGTAATTGCAACAAAAGCTTTTCCTTCACAATCCTGTCCCAAATACCCTTAGGAACAACATACTAAAAGTCCCATTTAATCGATATTTGATATTTGATATTCGCTATACTGTACAGTATTCCCAGCTAAGTGTTTGAATTTTTAATGGTTCAAAATGGACTCATTCGTGTTATATATACTTTGCTAGGTATATTATTTTTACAAACAACGCTTTGACAAAGAGAAACTTCCAATGTCATAAGTCAAATACAGTGCATGACTAGGAATCTTGAAACAAGTTTCCATACACAACTCAATAATTCTTAGTAATGGATTCGGTAGTCAAACATCAGTAGACTCTATACAAGGGGTCTATACAGGTTTATGTCCTGTTTTTTCTCAGCCAATCAGAGCCAGAAAAATCAGCTTTTGCTACAAATAAATTTAGCATGAAGACTTCTGAAAACCATTGACATGCAAGCCAAAAGTGTGCAATGTTTATGCTAATCCGCAGGACTAAATAGTCTAAAATGTGAAAAACAAAAACATTTAAACATTTTACTTATAAACAGGGTATTTATTTCAGTAGAGATGCCTTTAAGAAGTACAAAGCTATTTTACTTTGATTAATTGACATCAAGGAGGAAAACAATATCAAGACCCACTTTTGACAGACGAGAAGGAAGAGCAGAAATGTGCATGACGAGTTTGCTCAACTGCTCAAAGCACCTATATGTTATAAATCACTATGGGCGCATTTGTCAATAATTGCTTAATTTTTGATGCACAAGTTCATTTTTCGTGTAGAAGAATGGATGGCAGAACATGATGGGTGTAAAATGTGTACTATTTCATGAGGAATTTCATATATCCAATGAAATGCAAGATAAATTGAACAACAAACCAACCTAATTGAACTGTTAATCAAATACTAAATTTCCTTCCAACAATCACAATCTATCTCAGTTTATATTTAAGGCCACTTCTCTAAAGCATAGGTGCAATTGTATAAGGGATTTTTTGGATCACTTTTGGCGCATGTGTGTCTTTTTTTTTTCACAGGTGAAAGTAACATTGGTCTTGTTTTCTCTAAGGAGAAAAACTGTGGTAAATCACTAACCCTGAGGACACTTCTGCGTCTAGAGGGTGCCACAAACAGGCACCATCCTCCGATGGTGTCAGGAGGTGATGGATCTCAGGCAGGGACATCTGGGTAAGGATCTACACAAACCTAAATTAATTGCATTACAATGGTTGTTCAAAATATTACAAGTGAAAAATGATGTTTGAGTAAGAAGTGATTATGTATGAGGCTGTACCTCATAATGTTTTAGTCTTTATCATAATGTAGTGCACTTTGCAAGATTTAGTTTTTTTGGGGGGGCGGGGCAGCAACAGGCAATAAGAATGAAGCTGATAAAACACACACACACATAAGGGTCGATAAGGAACTTGAAATTCCAGAGGTGTGGGGGGTCAAAGGCCTAGTAATTTCCAAATGGGAGGGGGATTAACGGCCGAAAAAAATCCAGATGGTTAGGAAACTGCATTTCTCGTACCGATTCAGAAATGCGCTATATTTTGCGTGAATGTTTGTTTTTTCACTGACTTTCACACTTTCATACAGGTATCGAACATTGTTGTTGTGATTTTTGTGTATTTGCCAATTAATCGTATCCCGTCAACGGCTTCAGTTCGCGGCTTAAAATTACTCTTACTACGAGACTCGTGTTTTAAGGTGGCTCCCGAGTATTTATTGCAGAAATAGACCTCAACTTCTAGCGTATGTTTGACCCTGAAAAAATCTTCCGATTTCCATAATTGTTCTCACAGAGCTTAAGCAACCTCTGCACTACCAAATGGTGTAGTTCATTTGATATATTAAGCTCGTCTGTTTGGATATTTAAAATTTTCCAAAGGAGGTGTTTTTAGAATAATTGTTATAACTTGAAAATTCGACCGTGAATGATCTTATTACCAGCTAAAATCGCATCTATAGTAATAAGGGTTTACTCAGAGAAATGCCCAGGTCAGTTTTTCCCATGCGATTTAAGTTGTAAACGATGTAATAATTTTACCTTTAAAAATGTCTAATTCCGCTTCTGTTTAGTGTGCCGAGCGCGGATACCAGAAAAGTAGGGGAGCTCTTCAGGATTATATCGGCTAATGTTTACTCTTAATTATATAAAAGAGAAAATAGAATCGTGTATCTACAAAAAGCGACATTTAATAAACGAATGAGAGCAACGTCTTGTCAAGAATGTGCTGTTGCTATAATATTCAATTCGAGCTCGAAATACTTAAATTGCTGGAATTGTTTCGCAAGTTTCTTTCGTGAGAGGTAGAGTACAACCAACTGAGAAGACTTACCAAATTTGGGCTCGTCTTTCCAATACTGTATTGAGAAACATTATCCAAAAGGAGTCAGTGTTTCGTTGCTCCAACACAAACGCCAAGAAAACCCACATGTTATGAGCGCAGTGTTCTCGCCTCAGTGCACTTCGCTAAATTCTTCACGTGCGACGCTTCTAGTCCCGAAGTAAGACAGGTTAATAAGGGGTGGACCATTAAAAGTCGGGGGAGGGGGGGTGGCAATTCCCCAAAAAAAATTCACGCAAGGCCAATCCTTCCAAAAAAAAAATCTTGCAGAGATTCAAGCTAGGAAATAAAAATCTTACAAAGACATGGCTTGGGTTCTCATTAAAAAGATGTCTTACCACTGTATGCATTGCTACGCGACCTCAAAATTCAATGTTGCGATGGGCGACTGGCAATTTTTAGCCGTCAATCAAACCAAAACGCTGGATTCGGCTGCTTTACTGGATTAATATTGATTGCAAAATCAACCAAAATGGTTTTAAGCTATCCTTTGCCTTCCCTTGCCTAGAATGTTTAACTCTCTGTTCAAGAAAATTGATATTAAAATTTTCTTGCGTAAAATCGCCCATCGCAACAGTGAATTTTGAAAGTCGCGTAGCAATGCATACAGTGGTAAGTAGTTATTCCAGCAACTTCTCTTTAGCATTTTTCTACTTCACTTAATAAAAATGTCGGCGCGCTTCGCGCGCATTAAAAATACCATCAAACATATAGTCGGTGAGAACTCACGCACCGAAGACACTGCCCTCGCGCCGCTTACAAGAACAAGTGTATCTTGCCGAGGAAAAACTCTCCCAAAAAATGCCCTGTAGTGATAGGCCTGGCAAAGAATCACACTTAGTTAAGCGTGAGTTCGACGTATAGAAATTCGTCATGTGGACCGCTTCACACAAATGAATAATAATAATTTCGTAATTTGCGGCATCAATAATAAAACCTACAGGTATTGTTTATTATAAACAAAAAACGGAACGTTCGTCTACCCTTTCTGTAAGGCTTGATGAAATGCGTTTATAAAAATTCGAGGGCGCTTCGCGCGCAACGGAAGAAAAAGACCTCTACCATGTCCAATAGGGGCCGGGGGATGGCGAAAACGTTTAACAGCTTCATTCTTTTTTAACGGCAACCAAAAAAAATTATCATAAAAAAATTGTTGTACCTATACATACAGCAACAAGATTTTCTTAATCCATTTCTGAACCAAATATAGTATATAGTATAAGAAATGTTTGTTGATTTGTTGATGCGGATTTGGACGGCCTGTGGGAACGGACGCCACGGGAACAGGTAGTGCTCGATGCTCGGTAGTGATTCATACGCAAAATTATTGCCACCCCCAATTTCTAATGGTCAGCCCCTAACCGGTAGCTTTTCCGATCCCGCGGGTCGAGAAAGCGTCGCACGTGAAGTATTTAGCACCATGTGCACTGGGACGAGAACGCTGAATTCATAAACATGTGGGTTTTGTTGGCGTTGGGTTGGAGCGACGAAATACTGACTCCTTTTGGATAATGTTTCTCAACATAGTATTGGAAAGACGAGCCCAAACTTGGTAAGTCTTCTCAGTTGGTTGTGCTCTACCTCTCACGAAAGAAACTTGCGAAACAATTCCAGCAATTTAAGTATTTCGAGCTCGAATTGAATATTATAGCAACAGCACATTCTTGACAAGACGTTGCTCTCATTCGTTTATTAAATGTCGCTTTTTGTAGATACTCGATTCTATTTTCTATTTTATATAATTAAGAGTGAACATTAGCCGATATAATCCTGAAGAGCTTCCCTACTTTTCTGATATCTGCGCTCGGCACACTAAACAGAAGTGGAATAAGACAAAATTTCTCTGAGTATACCCTTGTTACCATGGATGCGATTTTAGCTGGTAATAAGATCATTCACGAATTTTCAAGTTAAACAATTATTCTAAAAACACCTCCTTTGGAAAATTTAAGATATCAAATGAACTACACCATTTGGTAGTGCAGAGGTTGCTTAAGCTCTGTGAGAACAATTATGGAAATCGGAAGATTTTTTCAGGGTCAAACATACGCTAGAAGTTGAGGTCGATTTCTGCAATAAATACTCGGGAGCCACCTTAAAGTGCCGAGAATCTGCCAGCTGCCGCACTCTAGACTGTTGTCAGGTTATAAAATATTTTTGGAATCTTAATTTGGAAGTTGCGGCTTTGGTGTAGTGGTTATGACTCATTCTTCGACCTCTAGTGCCGGACGTCCGGTTCAACCTTGAGGTCAACACATTTCTTCTTTTTCTTTTTTAAAATCCCATATCAAGATAGTTCTCGTTGAAATGTGTCGTTTTCTAAAATTTCCTTATATGGAAGTTTCAACTTTCCATATTTGGAAGTCCAGAAATTTTCCTAGCATTTTTCTTGCCCTACATTGTCAAAAAGTTCGTCAAAACTTGCAGGTTTTGGAGAGAATCGCTGTTCTTGTAGGCCGCCATCTTTATTTGGCCCCAGGAGCTCGTTAGCTTGATTTGAGAATACTTCAACTGGAATCGATTCGAGGAATTGGCTAAGATTTTCTAATTACATGGGGCAATTAAATTGTACATCAATTTTGACTAAATTTCGTGCAAAAGTGATAGAGATGTCTAAAGTTGAACAAAGGGCTCCACTGTAGCTGGGATTTTATTAAAAGTAGCAATGCAAATAAAGATCAAAGTATGTTAAGGTTTTATTAAACGATGCCTGCTACTGTCCTCGAAGTTTGATATTCGTCAAAGGGATATTATAAAACTTATGACCGAATTTATATTTGCAGAAAATGCGCTTGGACTTTTCCTGGAGTCACCTTAATTACATAACACAATGGTTGTACGGGCAGATCCCAAAACATCTGATTTATTCGACCGTCTTTATTCGTCTAAAGACGTCACAGAAAATGTCATGAACAAAAACGTTACAACAATGACTGTTGTTCATGACATTATGTGGCGTCTTCTGTGTATATATTGCAGTACGTACACACAAAAAAGAGATTTGTTTGTTTTATACAACAATAAACAGGAATTTTTGTCAAACGCGTATCTGTACTCTTATAGCAACATGGCTCTCGGCCAATCTGAGCGCGTGATTGCCAACGAGCAGCCGAGCCAAGAGGCGAGGCTGCGAGGCGGCAGCATTATAGAGCCGTTGCGAGGAGAAAAATTCTCGAGTTCAGAGTGGTGTAACAACTAGCCAATCAACGTGCCAGGATTTCAAGTGGTAGCCAAATGCTTATAGCACTATCAGTATCAGAAGAGAAATCTACTATTTGACCCCTGTCCACTTCTGAAGTGCGCCCGTGTAGCCAACGCCGCGATGCTATGTTTGTGTATATTTCTCGCGCTGTTTATTGTAACGGCGCGAGGGTAGTGTCTTCATTGTGCAGGTTCAGAAAGACTATATTAGATGTCATTTTTAAAAATATATTTAATGAAGTGAATGTTAAATCAGTTAGGTATCATAGGTCGACAGACAAGGTTCACAAATCTTTTAATTGATTGAAAATTTCCAATCCTCAATTATTCAAATTCAAACTAGCAATATTCTGATTATTCATATTCAAACTAAGTTCTCAAATATTCAAACTAAATTTGTAAATATTCAAACTAGCTTCAAAGTCAATATTCAAAATTCGAAATTCCGCTTCTACCCCCGGTCTTCTGTGATCACGCGAAAACAATTTTTTTTTAAGGAGACAGCTTAGACAGATAACAAGCAAGTGTTTCTGAGCAGAATTGGCATAAAGCAGGAACTTTTTCTGACGAGAAACTCGTCTCAGACGAGTTTTCCGTCTCTAGTGTGAATACGGCAGATACGGCTATTAAGTATGACTACACTGACTAAGTAGAGAAGAGACGCTCTATGTGGCTTCGAGAATATCGTTATACCGAGTATCGTTCAATCGAGATTTTTCCCAATACTTTTTAAGTGTAATTTGCCGGGACCCAGAGT
Source organism: Scolanthus callimorphus (assembly GCA_033964015.1). Lineage (NCBI taxonomy): Eukaryota > Metazoa > Cnidaria > Anthozoa > Actiniaria > Edwardsiidae > Scolanthus > Scolanthus callimorphus. The sequence goes on from JAWWUD010000043.1 coordinate 305,735, forward strand.
GTTGATCGTTAAACAAGAAAATCGTTATATCGAGGTTTGACTGTACAATGGAAGTTGGCATATTCATTTTACGTAAATAACATACCATCTGTATGCGTTATTTGTTATCGTTTACAGGAAATAAGAGGACGGCGGCCCAAGTCGAAGGCGAAGACGAAGACGATCGCCCAATCGATTCAGTCGAGCATGATGAATGGACCGACAAGGATAATTGTCCTTGTCATAACTCTCCAGGGTGGCTGGTTATGATTCAGTGCGAGGCATGCAATCAGTGGTTCCACATGTAAGTTATTTGTTATGACGTTATTTGTTATTCGATCGGGGCGAATATGAAGAACTTATAATAAGATCATTCTTTCTGCAAACCATTATTTCGCCTTTCTTTCTACCTTTTCCATTTGGACCTCGCAGGATTAACGGACGTGTTGCTCCATCTATATTTCTCGCATATAGTCTCCTTTTAGGAGCTACTATTTAATTAAGATAGGGCAGCTATGAGGCTATAATCATATCAGAAGAGCACGAGGGGCTAACTATGGGCTGAACAAATCCCAAAATCCTTTCTGTATTTTGAAAACGCATGACGCGTGACAACGAAGTCGGCATTTCTATAACTGTTTTTTAATGTTTTGTTTGATTTTCAGGAAATGCGTCAAACTGAAAAGGCGCCCGCCTCCTGACAAGAAATGGTTTTGCATGGTTTGCCAAATTAACCCTTAGGAGTTCATTAGCAGTTCATGGCCGTCCTACAAAAGCAACCGAGTCCCTGAGTCCCTAAACATAAACAGTCTATGAAGAAAACTTACTCCTAGAAGGAACTAATCGGTTTACAGTTGTACATAATTCAGGCACAAAAGCAAAGCTGTTATCATATATGTACTGTTATTTTGGACGCCATTTTGCTTTAATTAAAATCCGCCCCTAAGCACAACTATGTCCATCTATGTCCGTTGTTCTATTTCAACCGCCCTCCTGCTTGCGGACTGGAGGGGCTAAGTTGTGGGAAGGAACGCGAGTCCGCCTGGGTTACTTAAAGCTCCTCTCTGGTTGGACAATTATTCAATACCGAACACCTGAACACAAAGAAGACAAAAGCAACTATGTCCTTACTGGTCCGCGGCAAGAGGGCAGAAAGGCGCAGGCGGCCAAACCGCTGTGATGGGTAGAGTAGATTGAACAGAATCCATGGACTATTACGCAGATTACGTAGGCTCGATCACCATCCTTTTGTCGTCATGAGTAGTGAATAACTTGGCGGAGATGGAAAGTGTTAATAAGTTTGCGCCCCTTGACTGAAAAGGACCAAACAAAGGAAATCTCCCTGGGTAACTAATATGCTTTTGCGCCTAATTCATAAGGGACCGTTCATTATTTATCGCATGGGGAGTCAGAGGATCTTTGGGTAGGGGGGATTAGTGCTTCATAGCCAACATTTTGGGGCGAGAGAGTACTGAGTACACTAAAATTTTCGGCGACAGGGAACATTTTTTTGGCGATGGTATGACTAGTTTTACGGGAAACTAGGTGGTCTGCGTCGGCGGAGACGTGAACATGAACAACAACAACCAAAGGTTGAGATTTATGTTAAACGCCGTGGAAAAATGGTGTTTTGCTGACGTTTCGAGCGTTAGCCCTTCGTCGGAGCTAAGAGAGAAAACCGAGGGAGTGGGGCTGTTTATATAGTAAGGTAGAGCCGTTGCTAGGCAACAGATAAACATTAGGAATGACTAAAGGTGATAATAGGTTAAGAATAACAAAGGATGCCATGGGCCATTGAAATCGCAAACTAGTGATAAAAGTAAAGAAAGAGGGAATATGACTAGATATAAGAGAAAAATTCATTAATGCCGTGGGGTGATCGGCAACCGAGTAAAAGAAGTCTATTCTCTTTCTGGAAGCGAGAATGATTAGACCCGTTGTGAAGAGAAACACCGCAAACAGTCATATGATCCATAGTGTGACCGAGAAGATTGAAGTGTCGGGTCACTGGTTTGTTAAGGTCATTTTTGTTCACATTATTACGGTGCTGGCAAAAGCGCGTAGAAAGCATTTGACCGGTTTGTCCTATATAGATCATGCGGCAAAGGGAGCAAGTAATACAATATATGACGTTGGAGGTGGTACAATCAAAGTGATCCGTGATGTTAAAAGACTCGCCGCTAGGGCCGAGGATCCGGGTTGTGGAAACGACATGATCACACGTTGTGCATTTTCTAGTATACTTCGAAGTGCCGGGCTGTAGACCGCCAGGCGTGAGAACGCCTCTAACAAGAGAATTGCGCAAGTTTCGGTCCCGCTTAAAAGAGAACAAAGTCGGCTTGGGGAAAATGGCGGCTGTTTCCGGGTCCCTTTGTAGGATCTTAAAGTTCCTGGATACAAAATGCTTGATTGCTAAGTTAGTAGGATGAAAAGTAAGGGGGAAGGGAATCCTATCCTCTAGAGTGGGTTCTGATGGCTGCAAGGCTGTGGTTCTGTCGATCGAACGGGCGCGGCTAAGGGCGTTAGCGACGACATTGTCAGGGTAACCACGATTTCTGAAAAACTCGCTCATTTCGTCCGATTTACAGGGTCCTGAAGGGGTAAAACGGGAGCCGGGATTCGCCTTATTTTAGGCCGGGAAAACGGGATTTGGGTTACCGGGAACGGGATTTATCTACCGGGAATGGGAATCAAGATGCTTCAACGGGAACGGGATTTTTCAAATCTCCCCTTGTATATCCTAATAAAAAGTCGTTTATTTATCTCATTTTTCGCATTTTGAGACTGTTCAACGCACTTCAACCTGAAAATTTTACTTCTGATCCCTCGCAATCTGCGAAGTTTTGGAAAACAGTTTAATAAATTTGCATAGGCATTGCGGATCAGCTATTTAAATAGAATAGTATGATATCTCTTTTGTGTCAAAATTGAGGACGAGATATCATACGGGCAGAGGATTCGGGGGGGATTCATTTCATTTTTGGGCGAGCGAAAGGGAGGATCTCTCGAAAGAAGCCCTGAAAGGGGGATCACTAGAAATTTTCTACGCAGTTATTCCAGTATCTTCTATAGCATTTGTATTTATCTAGTTCCATTCTTTCGTACGCTAAAAAATTCCAGGAATGATGCAGCTACTCGTAAGATCTTGTGTGATTGGATAGGCATAACAAAGCATCCCATTGTTTCCTCGTTCTATTGTATGACCGCCTATTGTTTTGCACTGAGGGTATCAATCCAATAGGCTTAGATCTTACGAGAGCTGTATCACGACCCAAAAATTCTGCGCGCCGCAATAATAACAATTTCGTCATTTGCGGCGGCATGAAGAATAAAACCTACAGGCTTTATTGACTACATACAAAAAATGCAATGTTCATCTACCTTGTCTTTGAGGCTTGAAGAACTGTGATTAACGAAATCAGGCCTGCCTTAACATTCCCCGAGTCAGGTAACGGCTTATAGACATATTAAATTCGTTTTAGAAGTTTCGATAAATAAAAAGAGATAGTGCCCATAAAAGCAGAAATCTCAATTTCAACATCGCAGTTTTCGCGCGCCGGGATTTTAACAATTGATCCTACCGGGACCGGGATTTTACCTACTGGGAACGGGATTTTGCCCAAAAAACGGCCGGGAAACGGGATTGGGACGACCCCCCCTTCAGGACCCTGGATTTAGCCATAAAATCGGCCTCCTCGCTGCACAAGCGACGGAGTCGGAGAAACTGAGAGAACGGGATAGCCGTCTTGACATGATTGTCAAGTTTTTTCGGGCGAGTATGGGAGAATCTCTGGAAACTTGAAGCCCTGAAAGAGGAGACCACAATAAATTTTGAAAAGGAGTTATTGCTATATTTTTGCGCTTTTAATAAGTTTAGTTCTCTCAACTGAGTACGCTAAAAATTTCGGAGCGCATATTATGCACTATATGGTTTTTGAGAACTCATGCAATGAAATCACTACGAACGTCATTACGGTTCTGTCGATCGAACGGGCGCGGCTAAGGGCGTTAGCGACGACATTGTCAGGGTAACCACGATTTCTGAAAAACTCGCTCATTTCGTCCGATTTACAGGGTCCTGAAGGGGTAAAACGGGAGCCGGGATTCGCCTTATTTAGGCCGGGAAAACGGAATTTGGGTTACCGGGAACGGGATTTATCTACCGGGAATGGGAATCAAGATGCTTCAACGGGAACGGGATTTTTCAAATCTCCCCTTGTATATCCTAATAAAAAGTCGTTTATTTATCTCATTTTTCGCATTTTGAGACTGTTCAACGCACTTCAACCTGAAAATTTTACTTCTGATCCCTCGCAATCTGCGAGGTTTTGGAAAACAGTTTAATAAATTTGCATAGGCATTGCGGATCAGCTATTTAAATAGAATAGTATGATATCTCTTTTGTGTCAAAATTGAGGACGAGATATCATACGGGCAGAGGAATCGGGGGGATTCATTTCATTTTTGGGCGAGCGAAAGGGAGGATCTCTCGAAAGAAGCCCTGAAAGGGGGATCACTAGAAATTTTCTACGCAGTTATTCCAGTATCTTCTATAGCATTTGTATTTATCTAGTTCCATTCTTTCGTACGCTAAAAAATTCCAGGAATGATGCAGCTACTCGTAAGATCTTGTGTGATTGGATAGGCATAACAAAGCATCCCATTGTTTCCTCGTTCTATTGTATGACCGCCTATTGTTTTGCACTGAGGGTATCAATCCAATAGGCTTAGATCTTACGAGAGCTGTATCACGACCCAAAAATTCTGCGCGCCGCAATAATAACAATTTCGTCATTTGCGGCGGCATGAAGAATAAAACCTACAGGCTTTATTGACTACATACAAAAAATGCAATGTTCATCTACCTTGTTTTTGAGGCTTGAAGAACTGTGATTATCGAAATCAGGCCTGCCTTAACATTCCCCGAGTCAGCTAACGGCTTATAGACATATTAAATTCGTTTTAGAAGTTTCGATAAATAAAAAGAGATAGTGCCCATAAAAGCAGAAATCTCAATTTCAACATCGCAGTTTTCGCGCGCCGGGATTTTAACAATTGATCCTACCGGGACCGGGATTTTACCTACTGGGAACGGGATTTTGCCCAAAAAACGGCCGGGAAACGGGATTGGGACGACCCCCCTTCAGGACCCTGGATTTAGCCATAAAATCGGCCTCCTCGCTGCACAAGCGACGGAGTCGGAGAAACTGAGAGAACGGGATAGCCGTCTTGACATGATTGTCAAGTTTTTTCGGGCGAGTATGGGAGAATCTCTGGAAACTTGAAGCCCTGAAAGAGGAGACCACAATAAATTTTGAAAAGGAGTTATTGCTATATTTTTGCGCTTTTCATAAGTTTAGTTCTCTCAACTGAGTACGCTAAAAATTTCGGAACCGCATATTATGCACTATATGGTTTTTGAGAACTCATGCAATGAAATCACTACGAACGTCATTACGGAACGTTTATCTTGGCCAGGAGAAACAAACTCCCCCATCCACCCACCCCACCCCCCTTAAAAAGCCCTGCAGTAATAGGGCTCGGAGCAGTCTCAGTTCGAAAGAAGGCGTCTTATTATAAGGTAAGCGTGAGTTCGGCGTTTACGAGGATTCGCGCGCAACAAAATTAAAGAAAAGAGAAATTACAACTCTTAGGCCTAGTACATACGCCGCTCTTATCATGAGCCGATCCAACCTGTTGCCGTGAAATACGCGAAAATCGGGGCATTTAAATGGATTCTACATTACCGGTATGATTCAGAATAGTCTAGGTGACAGGCAGACCAGAGATGCACGAACAATATTGTTGGCTCATGATAAGAGCGGCGTATGTACTAGGCCTTAGGGAGATCACGTTATTTTTTTTTTCTTTTAGAGGGGAGATCACTTCATTTTGATGGTGTATGCTCAAAATCCTCCGGCGGTCCCTATAAATTTGCCTGACGGCTGGTGTTACCATTTTGACTGACAGCGCAGCCTGAGACGGCCTCTACAATCGCCTCGCGGACAAAGTAAAAATCGTACAGCGAGGGTATATTAAAAGTGTCTTCCGAAATAGGGCTCATTTTGGTGTCTTAGAGAAAAAAATATCGGGCATCCGGGTATTGTAGTACCCTCTGGCCGGGCCTGTTACGTATAGCAGTTGTTATAGTAATTCAATGATATTTATATGGTGCGAACAATTACGGTCAAAAGTAAACAGCAAAATATATTTAATTTAGTGTAAATCTGAATGATTACTCCGAGGTAAAGCAGCCAAAATCAGCCTGGCAGTGTTAAAAACTGTTGCTATCTAGTTTATTCGAAAATTTATTCTGTTAAAGAAATATCCGGATTCTTTGAGAGTTATGGAATCCGGAATCCACTGGTATGGAATCCGGAATCCATTAGGTTGGAATCCGGAATCCTAGGGCTGGAATCCGGACTACAAGATCTGCTTGGATTTTTACCTTACATGGGGCGAGTCATTGGGTGGTTTTAGTTTAGTTTGGTTTGCCAAACTCGAGGAAAATACGCCAGAAAATAGCGTCTTCATTATGATGCATGGTTCATGATTTTACGTGTTGCAGAGCAACGTTAATTGTGTTTGAGGTCCGTATCAAATACGTAACGATAGGTAAATATAACTTTATCGACGAGGCTAACTGATACACGCGAGTACACAGAAATCCAAGATGGACGAGAGAGCGAATTCCCTTGGTGACCACGCAACCACAGGTTGACCGGTCCTAACTAATCTATATACTGGCGCAGGAAGGGGTTCTCTATTAGAACTGGATATACGCACGCTAAGCATGGTTCATTACTTAAATCTAAATAGCGACTATAAGTCTGCTTCCTACGGTGGCCGGTAAGGGCCATGATTTATATCCTATTTTCTTTTTTAATTTGATAATAAAAAAATATTGTTTTTGGTTTTGTACAAGAGTGAGGTGAGAATATATTTATTTGTTTGTGATTCAGTTACTAACTGTAAATCTCGCCTAATAACTGGAAATCTCGCGCCTTAGAAATTGGAAATCTCGCGTTAGTAGCGTTAGTAACTGTAAATCTCGTGTTAGCTACTGTAAATCTCGATTTACTAACTGGAAATCTCGCGTTAGTAACTGGAAGTCTTCTCACGACATTTTATTTCGTGTGTTACACTTGTTAAGGTATCACGTGTTGAATAATACCCGGTTCTTCAGTCCTGCCCTGCAAGGTGGGCATACAAGGGATTCGTCCAACGGAATATTTTCATCTGGGAATTAACTATGCTGAAATGAATGAAGCTCGAGCGAATCGAAGTCTGTCAAAAAAGGTTTGTCAAAAAGTGATCCGAACCTGCGAAATCTGGTAATGATGTGGACAGGAACTTCGTATAAATTGTTGTTAGGCTATAGCCAAACGCATCAAAGACTTTGAAAAGTCGTAATCCCGAAGGATTTCGACGCGCTCACGTCATCTGTTAAAACGGCGACTTTATTACGCAAAAGGACTTTACTACATGTTGCACCAATGGCTCGCTTTGGCGAAAATGGGTAGGCATCTTACAGTGGTACACATCTTTGGCTGCTGAAGTATCATTTATCGTTAACGAGATATAAGGGTCGGTCTTTGGCTGATGAAGTATCATTTATCGTTAACGAGATATAATGGTCGGAATCAGGTCACGTGATCTAATTAACGTAATAGTCCCTTAAAGGAGGCACTATATAACCCTAAGAGAGATATAACTTTTCCAAAAGGAGCGAAATTCACCACCGAATAAACTTTTAAAAGACATGACTGACCACGTGACATTTGTATCAGCCTACTCCATACTCCAAACATTCCACTCGATGAGTTGCTGGTATCCTGAAACTGTCACAATCCATCATATTAATGATTAGCAAATATATTGGAAATTGTGTTGAACATCTCGATTTTCTTGGCTTACCGAGGCCTTAATACGCTTGAGGCAGACCGAATCATTGAGTCATTGGGAAAAAAGATTGCTGAAATTGACCTATCTTCAGGTCCAGTAGCCCTCCCCAAATCGTCTAATATATAGATTTAGCCACTGGCTAAAAGCGGAGCTCCCGGTTACATATTTTTCTGTTAACGAGGCAAAAAGGTTGTCATCTTGTACATAGGCGTAGTCTTGCGCCGTCATACCACTCGACTTGCACTTGCACCCCCTTGCCATTTTGATAGTCTGGTTGTCTGAGGTTCATCCCTTTCCGAGACATACTCTTTTTCTCTTGTGATGACGTCATCGATGCCGTCATACCACGTGACCATGGCAGTTGCACCCCTTTTGCTACTTAGATAACGTCACCCAAGTTTGGCTGTCTGAAGTTCATCCCTTCCCGAGATATGTTCTTTTTCTCCTGTGATGACGTTATCGATGCCGTCATATCACGTGACCGTACAATTGTACTCCCCTTGCCACTAGAGCAGATTTCGTATGACTGTGAAAAGTGCCGCGGTACGGCGCGGTACTGTCGCGGTGGCGGTACGGAACCTGGCCTGCTGTAAATGGAATGAAATCGCCAATGAAACCGCGTAGTCGCGGTACGGTAACGGTCGCGGCGCGGAACAACTTTGTCACGGTACTTTTCACAGTCATACGAAATCTGCTCTAACACAACTTCACCCAAGTTTGGTTGTCTGAGGTTTATCCCTTCCCGAGATATGTTCTTTTTCTCCTTTGATGACGTCATCGATGACGTCATACCACGTGACCATACAGTTGCACCCCCCTTGCCACTTAGATAACTTCACCCAAGTTTGGTTGTCTAAGGTTCATCCCTTCCAGAGATATATTCTTTTTCTCTTTTATGACATCATAGATGAAGTCACGTCACGTGATCATGTTACAGCACCCCCCTGGTAGCACAGAGAAAATACCCCAAGTTTGGTTGTATTAGCATGTTCCCTTGAAGAGAAATAATTTTTTTCTTAGCGGAGCTCCTGCGCGGGCCGAAGGCCCGCGCAAGCGGAGCACCATACCTAAGGAAACAACGTCTAGCATAACTATGGAGTTGATTTTCAAACGTCACGGGCTTTCTTGCTCATTTTGCTTACGTTATTGACGGCGCCAAGTCAAATGATTAGGGCGTTGAAATGGTATCGCCCAAAAGATGAATGTGTCCAAGTTTGGTTGCCATAGGTTGTTCCCTTCTTGAGATATAATTTTTTTTGTTTCTTCCTGGTATTAAAGGTATAGCGTACGTCCGTCCGGCGTCCGTCCGCCGTACGCGGAAACTCATGGGAGCCCTGTGGTATACTAAGAAAATTAAAAAATCTCGGGAAGGGATGGACCTTAGACAACCAAACTTGGATGAAGTTATCTAAGTGGCAAGGGGGGTGCAACTGCATGGTCACGTGGTATGACGTCATCGATGACGTCATCATAGAAGAAAAATGATATATCTCAAGAAGGGATGAACCTCAGACAACCAAACTTAGGTGAAGTTATCTAAGTGGCAAGGGGGGTGCAACTGCATGGTCACGTGGTATGACGTCATTGATGACGTCATCATAGGAGAAAAATGATATATCTCAAGAAGGGATGAACCTCAGACAACCAAACTTAGGTGAAGTTATCTAAGTGGCAAGGGGGTGCAACTGCATGGTCACGTGGTATGACGTCATTGATGACGTCATCATAGGAGAAAAATGATATATCTCAAGAAGGGATGAACCTCAGACAACCAAACTTGGATGAAGTTATCTAAGTGGCAAGGAGGGTGCAACTGCATGGTCACGTGGTATGACGTCATTGATGACGTCATCATAGGAGAAAAGTGATATATCTCCAGAAGGGATGAACCTCAGACAACCAAACTTGGGTGAAGTTATCTAAGTGTCAAGGGGGGTGCAACTGCATGGTCACTTGGTATGACGTCATTGATGACGTCATCATAGGAGAAAAATGAGATATCTCAAGAAGGGATGAACCTCAGACAACCAAACTTGGGTGAAGTTATCTAAGTGGCAAGGGGGGTGCAACAGCATGGTCACGAGGTATGACGTCATCGATGACGTCATCATAGGAGAAAAATGAAATATCTCAAGAAGGGATGAACTTCAGACAACCAAACTTGGGTGAAGTTATCTAAGTGGCAAGGTGGGTGTAACTGCATGGTTACGTGGTATGACGTAATTGATGACGTCATCAAACGTGAAAAGGTTTACATCGTTGAAGGGATGAACCTTAGATAACCACACTGGTGAACAAGTGCTTAGTCACGTGGTATAACGGTGCAAGGCTATCTATTCATGTACAATGGCAACCTTTTTGTCTCGTTAAAAAAATTTGTAACCGGGAGCTCCGCTTTTAGCCAGTGGCTAAATCTATATATTAGTATACCACAGGGTTCCCATGAGTTTCCGCGTACGGCGGACGTACGCCGGACGGACGTACGCTATACCTTTTATACCAGGAAGAAAGAAAAAAAATTCATATCTCAAGAAGGGAACCACATATGGCAACCAAACTTGGACACATTCATCTTTTGGGCGATACCATTTCAACGCCCTAATAATTTGACTTGGTGCCGTCAATAACGTAAGCAAAATGAGCGAGAAAGCCCGTGACGTTTTAAAATCAACTCCATAGTTATGCCTAGACGTTATTTCCTTAGGTATGGTGCTCCGCTTGCCGGCCCGCGCAGGAGCTCCGCTATAAATATTGAAAGAGGGTGGTTATTTATTATTTTATATTGATTTGTGTCCTTACTTAGTGCTTTTATTACTGCTATCATTTTACTGACACACAAATAAAGTATTTATTCGGTGAGTTCGGTGAGCTCGGTGAGTTCGGTGAGCTCGTTGAGTTCGGTGAATTCGGTGAGGTCGGTGAGGTCGCTGAGTTCCGTGAGGTCGGTGAGTTCGGTGAGTTCGGTGAATTCGGTGAGTTCGGTGAATTCGGTGAGTTTGGTGAATTCGGTGAGTTTGGTGAGTTTGGTGAGCTCGGTGAGTTCGGTGAGTTCGGTGAGCTCGGTGAGTTTGGTGAGCTCGGTGAATCCGGTGAGCTCGGTGAGTTTGGTGAGTTCGGTGAGTTTGGTGAGTTCGGTGAATCCGGTGAGCTCGGTGAGTTCGGTGAGTTCAGTGAGCTCGGTGAGTTTGGTGAGCTCGGTGACTCAAGTATATTAATGCCTGGGTCAAATGGCTAAAATACCCGAAAATAAAAAAATAAAAAATTCCTACACCGTGAATACTTATCCAAATTACCTGAAATTCATGCATGATATGAAATTCCCTTGCCACCTTTGATTGGTATTAAGGAAATGACTCCACCTAAAATAATTTGCATATTAATTACGATAAATGGCGCCAAAATACCCGAATTATTAAACGCTTTACGAGGAAAGGTAAATTGATTCAAGGGTCGTTTATTCCAATCTTAAACTCTAAAAGGAACATAAAACAGTGGCAGACCAACTAGATATGAGGGAAAATATCACAAGAATTCAAGTAAAATACGGATTTAAGCGTATTTTACCAAAATGCGGTGCCAGCGACGTTGTTTTGGTAATATAATAAGGAACGAAAAAATAGTTAATATCCCCATATCTAGTTGGCCTAGGGTAGAGCGCTATTTCCAAAGGATTTTGGCCAATTTTGAAAGCGTATAATGAAGTTTTTCCTTTCCTCATCGCTCGGTTTCTGTCTGGCATATTCGCGAACGAAATTGGCAGCCATTAAACACGAGAGCCTACTGTCAAAGACTTCTTTCTCAGCGGAATCACTTGTAAGTGTAGAGAAATTCAGCCAATCAGAGTCAAGGAATGGTAGTAAACATTCAACATGGCGGACGAACTGCGAATGAACAAGAAACACTAAAATTCCCAGCAATTTCATTGCTTCTGGTACGCTAAAATTGGTAATAAAGACGTATTCTTACTTTCGGTTATCACTTCATGTGAAGTACGGATTAAATTTGAACAAACTTTACTCAAAGGATCCATTTTGACTGCACAAATCCGTGCGAGATTGCAAGCATCGATGTAAGAATTACAGACACAGAGTTTTTAAATCTTTTTTCATTACAGGTTTCTTTCGTAATTATTTCGTAAAATAACATGAATTTGATCCCGTATTTGATTGCAATCTAAACATTAACTCATATTTCACATTTTGGCGCAAATTTCGATTCAAACGGATCCCGGCAGTCGCACGGAAAGCTACTCAGCAAAAAATCTCAAGAAATCTCACAACTATTACTTAAATGTGCCGTACTTTTTTGAACCCGAAGACATGCGGGTTTGCAAAGGCTGCTGCCATCCATACAGCAAGGCAGTCAAAGCATTTACGAAAAGAAACCAACGAAGGAAGTGCAAAATTTGGCGCGCGAGTTCACCAAGAGCACTACCGACTCTTCTCGGTGGTGTTTCCATCACGAAGCGAGGAATATCGGCTACCGTATAGTGAATTCCTCAAAAAATACAAGCAGCTTCAAGACACAGTGAATAAATGGAGTCACAGTGGGACCAAATCACACGAAATGAGAGAGTTTTTTGAGAACTTCGCTCCTGAAAACTGGGCAAGTTTGTCTGAAGCAAGAAAGCGAGAGCATGAACTGTTCGATTGTAAGGGCTGCCATCAGAATTACAGTCGACTTCAAGCACTCTTCCCTGTATAGTCGCCCTTATTGAAGAGCCAGGCTACCAAGAATCCCTTTTTCCATGCAAACAAACCAGTACTCAAGGAACCAAACAAGGCTTACATAAGGGAACTCAATCCAGCCTTCCAGAGTGTTTGTGGTATGTCTTTTGGTGAAGCCTTGAGCAAAATCCCAGAGACGAACCTGAAAGTCAAAGAAAGTGTTTCGGTTAAAAAGAAGGCTCGAAGAGAAATTTTTAGACAAAACAGAGAGAACATAGAAGCAAAATGGAAGCAAACATCTGTTGAACGTTGCCTCGGATCACGCCAGTCATTTGCAGGAAGAGAAAGAGAACGGCTAGCCTCATGTTTTGAGACCAAAGCTGAAGCCAAAGCCCGCACCGAAAAGGAAATTACAGCAAAACAAAAGAAAAGCCCCGTAGGTGACATAAACAAGATGACTTGGGATAAAAAAGGGCTTAAGGAAGAAGTTGAGGGGTATCCTGATGGTACATAAGTAAACTGGAGTGACCTTGCCCGACGATACCAGATAACCAATAAAGCCGGGCGGATAGCAAAGAATGGGGGACAAGTTGCCCAAGAGTTCTTAATCAAAGAAGGGGTTAACATCCACCGATTCAAGCGTTTGCACAAGAATACCAATGGGAGGAGGGTTAGGAGGAAAAAGCTGCGTGGCATGGGGGGACAGATATTAAGAGCGGATGTCTGTAACGGTCGACTCTAGCTGGAAAAATGGATTTTGGCATTACATGTCAGAATGAAGCCTGTTATCAGCAGATTCTTACGATATATTTTTTATTTCGTTGCGATCAATATTTTCGGAGAAATCCGGCCGAGTTTAGTGTCGGGTCGAACAAAGGGTTTGGGTAGCCTCCGGAGGCCGTTTTTACCGCACCAATAAAACATCAAAAATACAAACAAATGCAAGGCGCTTTGGAAAATTTAAGCTGGCAAAACTGAAGAGCACATAATTCTTATCATTTTAAGCAGTTTTTTATTTCCCCAGCGTTGAAAACTGTATATTTTACGATTTTTAAAGAATTACACTTTTTTGGAGCTCCAATTTATAGGGTATCTTTGACGTGCTTTATCAGGAAGATCCATGTACGTTTGACAGCTAAAATTTATTCAGGGTAATAGAGCGATGATAGATGTTCACAAATATCAAATAACTTTTGTGGGCAAGCTATTTTTGTAATCAGCAGCAGGCGATAGAATTTACCTTGATGTGGTGACTAAAACCTCACGGCATCTCACTGTTGACTTGACAAGCGTGGAGGGAAAATCTTGCAAAAATCCCTGCTAAAACGAGAATAAGAGTCTAACACATATCCTCAGACAGTGATCGAGGTTTTTCGCTTGAGTTTGAATCTGAAGAGATGTAATCAAAGCTCTCGAGTTTCAAAATTGTTGTTTACATCCCGAAACACTAGAACCATGCGTTAACTTGACCTCGCCAAACAACACGAAAATCCACTTTTCGTTGGCAAACGAGCTCTAATTTTCCGTTAAGCAAAGATAAACACCTTCGGAATATCCAAGAACATACCTTGCAAGCCATATTAGACAGGATTTAGGCCATTTTAGTGGAGAACACGAGAATCTCTTCTCCGAACCCGTCAGTTCGGTAAGCATTGCGTGACGCTGGTCACGTGGAAAACATACCCAAGTGAGCACAGGTAGCCCGTAAAATGGAATACGGCGTTCTACGGCGTAAGAACGGGAACGATTTTGTTTATTATAATAATTCCTTCAAATATTAATAAATCATAAATTCCCTCTTGAGCAACGAGCGCTTCGCATGTTCATTTTACCTGTAGAAGTGAACCTTGCGCAAGTAAAACTTGACAAAGTAGCGCCGACCAAATCACGCGCAAAGGTGTGGCATTTCTCACACTCAATTATCACTTTAGCGCTCGCAGCATCTAAATTCCTTACCTAAAAAGGAAAGAGTATTGTTCTCTAAGAATTGCGCAAACTTCCTCTAAAAGTAAACAAAATCTTAGACTTTCGATCCACCGCGCTGTCAGAAACAAGGAGAACACCGGCAATTGAAAGCTGTATTTTCGACATGACCTCTTGTGGTTATTCCGCATATGTAAAGGGGAAATGCGCCGGCGTTGAGCTCGTTCTTGGGGAGTGCAAGAAAGCGGTGACTTCTCATCTTCAATCGATCAAGGCTAACGACGGGATAATAGAAGACGAATTCTCTCTTCTTCTGGCTAGAGCAGGTACTAATTGTTCTATCATTATTGAAATTCTAAGTTGAAATCGCTAGAGCACACGTGGCGTGAAATCTCGCAATAGAAGTCAATAGTAGAGCGGCGTTACTTTACATTGTCTATCTAAGTATCGGAAAGTCAAATAAGCACGGACAAGACGGTTTTTTTTCTGTTACTTTTTAGGACTGTTTGATAGTTCCACTGAACTCCTCTTGCTTACAATTTGCAAGAAGCATAGAGACGACTTTGGGGTGAAGTGGAGAACTGGCAAATCTACCTGTTCCGTCCCAATTGTACGGTGGCCCACATATGTCAACCGCAAATTGGAGTACAACACATTCGCAAAACTGAAAGCTTAATCGCAAATGGCCAAAACTCATTCGCAAATGCCAAAACACATTCACAAAACCTAAAACACATTCACAATACCTCAAAGCACATTCGCAAAAACTCAAAACACATTCACAAAAACTCAAAACACATTCACAAAAACTCAAAACACATTCACAAAATCTCAACACATTCGCAAAAACTCAAAACACATTCACAAAATCTCAAAACACATTCACAAAAACTCAAAACACATTCGCAAAATTCAAAACACATTCACAAAATCTCAAAACACATTCACAAAAACTCAAAACACATTCGACCCAGGACTCGCGCGTTTTGGTATACAGGCGCGGCAACCAAGCTATATCTGGTATCCGCCATGTTTTGCCACACGTGCGGCCACAAACTCGAGGAAACCTTTTTGTTTTGCCCCCAATGTGGCAACAAAGTAAGAACAAAAAAACATACGGAACGTCAGATAATAGAAAGCTACTTTCTTGCTGGTTATGAATATGATACCATTTTATGTTTCCTTGAGAAACACCATGAAATCAGCATGTCTATGTCAACGCTACAACGACGACTCGATTCATATGGCCTGAAGAGGAGAAATGCATCCGAGGTAAACGACAACGAAATTAGAGAAACC
The DNA here is from genome assembly GCA_033964015.1 of Scolanthus callimorphus. NCBI lineage: Eukaryota > Metazoa > Cnidaria > Anthozoa > Actiniaria > Edwardsiidae > Scolanthus > Scolanthus callimorphus. The sequence goes on from JAWWUD010000043.1 coordinate 321,508, forward strand.
ACTGCAAAGGAGCTCGATGGTCCAGGCTGTTTGATGGGATATAGAGCCATGTGGCACACTTTAAGAATAAAGTATGAAATGTGTGTACCTAGAGCAAAGGTTCAGCAAACCTTAAAGGAACTCGACCCCACTGGTGTCGAAGAAAGAAGACGTCATTGCTTAAAGAGGAGGAAATATACGTCATCTGGACCTAACCAATGCTGGCATGTAGATGGATATGATAAACTGAAACCATTTGGTTTCCCTGTCCATGCTGCCATTGATGGTTACAGCCGACGAGTGTTATGGGCTAAAGTTACGCATTCCAATAATAATCCATCAGTTATAGGGAACTTTTATTTGGAATGTGTCAAAGAACTCCAAGGCTGCCCGATTCTTGTCCAAACTGATCCAGGTACGGAAAATGGCACCATGGCAGCCATGCAATGTTACTTGAGATCGAAAGATGATGATGATCTAGCTGGAGAAAAGGCCCATCGCTATGGAGCATCCACGGGAAATCAGAGAATCGAATGTTGGTGGTCACACCTGAAGAAGGCACGTACAGCTTGGTGGATTAATTTTTTTAAAGACCTGTCAGATAGAGGCACATTTATTAATGGTAATACCTACCATCAAGAGTGTGTTTGGTTCTGCTTTAGTGAGCTACTTCAGAAAGACTTGGACTTTGTGATGCTACACTGGAACACTCACTATATTCGCCAATCTAGACATGACACCATACCTGGAAAGCCAGATGAGTTATTTTTTCTTCCTGAGAGGTCAAATGCCGAGGATCACCTTCAGTATGTAACAGATCAGCAGATAGATGAGGTCTCTGTCCACTGTAGTGACAGTGTCAATCATGATACCCTTCATCAGGAATATTTCAAGTATGTTTGCGAGCAAGAGTCAATACAACCACCAGAAAATTGGCAACAAGCCTTGTCACTTTTTCAACGTTTATTAGCACTTGATCAGTAAATAATTTGTCATTACAATTGACATTAAAACCAATGTCTGTTTTCATCTCATTGAGGACAACCTCCTCATTGAAACATAATATTCTATAAATTTTTAAATAATTATTCAAATCATTAAAAAAAAGGAACTGGAACAATGCCACTATGTTATGCCAGGGCTGGAAATTAGGAAAAAGCAAATTTGCATCTACATGTAAATGTAGTTTCAAAATATTATTGTATTCCCTAATTTTCTTATTTTTGACCTTTTAGATAGTTATAACTGAATGGCCCATTATGGCACAATTTCCAGTTTGATTCATAAACTTTTAAGTATTGAAAGTCAAGCAAATTCAATTCAGGCAATTCCAGATAATATTTTGTTCCTCTACTGGAAGGCCAGAAAGGGGTTTCCATGTTTCCATTAAAGAGAATCAGGGCATATTTGAGCATTAGGCGGAGGCAAAAGTATTTGGGGCATTCTAAAAACAAAAGGAGAGGGGGGGGAAGATATCATCTGGAATTGTCTGTTGATGCTTCAGAACAGTAACATGAATAATAATAAACTGTACCCAACACGGAGACATTGTATACATTTCTCTCTCATACCAAGTATCTTAATTCAAAGTTGCATAAGAAATCAAATATTATATACATATATTTAGAAGTTCTATATACCCTAATCTTTCTTTCTCTCTCTATAAATATATATTCTATCAACTAACAATCAAGTAACATGATTAATAAACTGTACCAGAAACAGAAACATTGTATTTGTTTCCCCTCATGCCAAGGACCTTAATGCAAAGTTGCTTCAAAAAACATGACAACACCACGCTGTAAGAAATCATTACGAGTTCCTATTGGATGAGCGCTAGAGTTCTGTCTGTTTTGTAAATAAATATTACTCTTCCCAGTAGACCGTTACACCTCTTGGTTTTTTACCCCCCGGCGGCTGTCTCAAATTCATTGCGTGATCACCTTTCTATGTACCACGCGATCAACCGTTTTGGGCGTCGACTTAGTTGGAAAGCAGCAAATCAATGTGTCTCACCAAACTCTCAAAGTTTCATGCCCACAAATACTCATCACGTGGTACATAAGCAACTCATCACGTGGTACAGAAAAGGTGATCACGCGATGAATTTGAGACAGCCGCCGGCGGGCTGAAAAACCAAGAGGTGTAATGGTCTACTGGGAAGAGTAGTAGATAGATTTCTGTCTACACAGGCCTGAAAACCAGACAAACGTCTTGGCAAGTCCATAGAAACAACATCCATTTCACCTAACAACATATTTTTCCAGACATCAGAACGATTGTTCATAACGCTTGTCATTTTACAGTCAACCTGAATCCGCTGCAAGTAATAAAGAAATCCTATGTTGGTTTTGGGGCACACTTTTCAGTTGTGTAGTGCCAATGTAAACAAAATATCATATCTTCCCAAAATGTTCAATACAATATATCTTTGCTTACAAAATAGTTTGTCGTTTGGTGCACCACAAAAAAGGACTGATGTAATAAATATTCACTCCTCTGATCATTATAGTCATCATTATAGGCTTTTTTTATTTTTGTTTGCACTTTTGTGAAATAGCACCAGAATTGGTACATATTTATATTATTTGGACCATTGCGAACAATTTTAGAGAATGTCTAGGCCAGTTGTGCCAATTTTTACATTCAGGGGGGGGGGGGGAGGGGGGGGCAGATCTTTCTACAGTTTCAACAATCTCCAAATACTGTAAGTACAATAGATGTTTATACCTTGTATTTGTGCCCCCTATGTGGGTAAACAGTAAATAATTATCATAAACATGAAATTCTCAGCCAATATGCCCTTCACTTTGGCAATTGTTTGGCACCCCTCCCCAAAAAAATTGTTTGCAATGGTCCAAAAAATGTGTCAATTTTGGTGCAGTTCCTCAAAAGCACACAAAAATGTGATTTTTTTACACGTAGAGTCTACTCTGGCAGACCAGCCATCCTGAAAAGAGCCTGGGAATGAAGTTGTATTTGTACTGAATTGCAGTGCGCATCCAGTTCTGTGCACAGGTGTGGTTTTGGGGTTCAAAAATGGTGTCACTGAGTGCGCACAAGAGCACAATGACATGTTTTATATAGGATTTGAAGGAAAGTGACACTGAAATATCAATTGAAGGGGAATGACCTTAAATCAGACCAAACCCAACTCCTTCATCCATTGCAGAGTTTAGTGCATGCTCCAATGACTGGTAGTCTTGACAGTGGACAGGCAACATAATACTTGGGTCACAAGTTGATGCAGTCGGCCTGCACTTGCACCCTGCTCCACAACCATACTTAAATTTGACGGCGATTGTTTTCTCCATGCCAAGGGGTGTGAAGCGGTCACTCCCAGTGATAAACTTGTACAGCTTTTGCATGCCTCCTATTAATATGAATTACGAAAGTTAGTATTTTGATCTTGATAAGGGAACAGAGGGGTCACTAGCCAGAGTTACTATTGCAGCAATTCCAATCCTGATAAGGGAGCAGAGGGGTATCATACACTACCCACAATGTGTTGCCATCGCATGCATTTTTGAAGTCATGGTCAAGAACCATTCCCTTGGAATTATTAAAAGAGGTAATCCCTGTTGCTCTCACTTTAGACAAAGCATGCATTTAGGCAAAATGTGATCTAATTTTGTAATTCTATCTAAGAAACTTGAAAATCAGAAATGCAACAGCACACTTGCAACTCTACTTCCTTCACCCTATGCGCAAGGACCAAAGGAAGATTGAAGATTTCTTCTCTGCACAAACCACATGTTGTACCCTTAGTACCAGCCTTAGTACCAGAGCCTCAAGACTTCTCTTGTTTAGTTACGCCAAAGCAGGGGTTTGGCACGACAAGCGAAGTGAGGAGGCTCTGGCCGGACGAGTAGCCTTTTCCAGTTCCAGTCTCGAATTACTTGGCTAAACCGGTTTGCGGTCATGACCTTTGCTGTCATGTTTTGGTTTGTAATTATATAAGTGGGTTTTGCTACATGATTGCTCGTACAAATCTTCAGTCCCGCAATGGCAACCCACTTACACTTTGTTGTGTGTGCGCATGTCTGTAAACTGTTATCTTAAAGGAATTGCCAAAACAGAAGTCAACATACATCAACTTCATGTTGTATTACAAAGCCTGCACAACTTTAGAATGCACTGCGGGATATTTATGCCGTTTTATTTATGTACTTGGATTTGCCGTCTTTGAGACCTTTGTCGTTTCTTGATTAACTTCATATTATAAACCCATCCACATGAAAATACTCAAGAGCTTCAGCTGTCTCAGCAATAAGGGGCCGACCATTTGACTTCTGAGGGGGAGGGGGGGGGGGGAGAGGCGGTGGATGATTTTGAAAAACAATATCCTTCTTGCCAAAAAAAATCATCCACCCACGTCTGGAGGCTCTGGTACATGTTGCCTGTCTAGCTTTTAAAACATGGCTTTATTTACCTGATAATTCTTCCAGATCCATCACATAATCATTAAAGTGCTTGTACACATTAATTTCACGTGCTTTGAGATTGCTGCCATCAGCACTGTAATCTGGAGTCATTCCATCAAGAAGAAGATCTGCTGTTGGGGTGAACTGTTTGGCTCCAGAAATGGTAAACAAGGGCCGCATAATAGCTTGATGGTTTCGAATGTAATCCACAAACAAACCTCCTAGGTACCCCATACCAACAACAAGCTGGTCGATGACTGTCAGGGTCTTTGCTATGCCTGTAACCACCATTGACCTGTTATTGAAAGCAGCATAATAAATTAATTGATTGATCTTAAAAATTAAAATCTATTAAGAACTAAGATTGTTTCATTTAAAGATGCAACTTATGTGACACCAGAAAACAGACACCAGAAAACAAAATAAAGGCAATCTGCTTCATTTACTAATTTACTTAATTACAGTTACCTAGTGGTTGTGCATGGCTATAGCCTAGGCTCGAGCAGAAGCACTTGTGTGAGGTCCATATATAACACTGATAGATTCGGTAGCTTTATTACAAATATATTTTCATACACTGTAGCATGAAATTGAGCTAGTCTGTTAATTACAGATAAAAAATTACCTAGTAATGGCTGGTACCGAATTCAAAGTCTCTCTCGATGGCACCCCCCTATAGCCTATTGACTGCAGGGTATCAAACATAGCATCTTGGCTTAGCAGCTCTCTCAGCTCTACGTCACTTTTACAGTCAGCCATCTAGAGAATAATAAAAAAAACTTTAAATATCATGGGTTGTTGTGGTGTATGAAGAGGGCAATAAGATACTACGAAATTTAATACAAGCAACCTCTAGCTTCAGGATGAAACATAAATTATTTGTCTGGACACTGTCAATGGTTTTAAAGTGCATATGACATTTGTTATTGGGCTCGGAGACTGGGGGATTATGCATGTTCGGAGACCCAGCATACTTTACGGTCATCTCCAAAGAGTCTTCCCATGAAAGACCCCCTAGGGAACCTTACTGTAATTTTAATTATAATAATAATAATAACAACGATAATGATATTTGATAATGATAATAATAATAATAAATATAGTAATAATAATAATAATAACTATGTAGAATTATATATGTCTCAATGCTTTACAAAAATAACTTCCTATCCTTATATAATATACTATTTACATTGAATTTAACTAATCTAGTAATTAGTTATTTACAAATATATACAAACTATGAATTATATGTATGAATCAGGAGGGATAATTTTTTCCGGTGTGAGTTTTCGCGGCAGAGAAAAAATAGCTGGGTCCTCGAGCATGGGGGATATGTATCTCTCGCTAGTGTGGAAGTGAGCAGATGGCTGCTAAATCAGGTCAGCACATGTAGGCTTACAATAGATGCATGCATTACTTGTTTCCAGTCCCCAATGGACTGCTAGATATTATTTACATGTATGATAAAGTGTACATTACCTGTGTGATACATTTCTTCAAAGAATTGTCATGTATCACATGTGCCCACCCTTCTGTTGTTACACTGGTAATGCCATCAACAATGTAGTCATAAACAATTTCAGCAAAACAACATGGAGCTGGCCCTCCTTGTATGATGGAGCAAACAAAGAGTTCCCCAGCAATTTTAAACTCTTCACTTGCAAGAGCTCGCATATCCGGGTAGGGAACGCCATCATTATCCAACAGCGTACATCGGATGTGAGACAAGGTTTCTGTAAAGTAAAAAAAGAAACTATTATGAGAAATGCAAGTAGTAATAATAATAATATCTCGTTTATTCCAACCTTTCGCAGCTAAAAAGCTGAATTACAGGCGGGTCATTTACATGGACATATACAATAAATATAGGTATAAATATAAATAGTAAATCTAAAGTTCATACAGTCAGTCCCTCAATAGGCTGTGGGCGTGTTTTACTGTGACAAATTTCTGAAATCTGTCAGTGTTACACAGGGCCTTCTTTGGCTGATTTCCTTTTCTCAAATTGTATTGAGAAGGTGCGTATACTAGACGGGTATTAACAAGTTGGTAAAGGGGGTTTCCCTTGTTAATACCACTAACGAAGCGCTCACATAGAGTGATTCTACACGCACATAGATATGGCAGAACAGATCTGTCCAGCGCGTCTGCATAGGGCAAGCCAGGGTAGATAATAATAAGCGCCCTTTTCTGGACAGATCAAAAGTGTCAAAAGGTCTATTATTGCTGCTATGAAAGAGGTGTTTTCTGAATTAAAAATAATAATGGACAGCAGGATCACTGAGGGATACTATATACACTAGTTTTACAAACTTAAATTATATATAGATTTAATTATTTCTTATTAGTTTTGTGCACTGCCCCATATCCATAAGCTATCATCTAAGGTCATATATTTATATATTAAGTCATTATGAAATGCATACCTGTGAAAAATTCCCGCTTGGGTCCTCCATCATCAACTGAAGGCTCCCCAATAAAGGTGACCTTCAAAGAGCCTTTGGGCTTGAACCAGCGCTTGCGCCTGGCAGCAACATAATCTGCAAAGAGGCATGACCTCCTAACAGAGATCCTGTTCAACGCATCCATCTGGAGATTGCTCTTGAGATATCCGACAGCATTCTTGATGCCAGCCAGCAACTCAGCTGTGCTGGTCTCTGGCTCTGGCTGCTCTGCAGACGTGTTTTCCTCTGAGGATTCTCCCTCATTTTCACCCTCTCTCACCTCAGACACCTCACACTGCCCAATTGGATCTACCCAGGCTTGAGCGCATGCATCTGCATGACGTTCTATTTCATTCAAATTAAAGTGTAAAAAGCAGGTAGGACACTGGTGGCTTCCTACAGTGTCAGGGTTGGGTGAAGCAGATTCAAACATGACACAAAGGTCACTGTCATTTCCTTCCTCTACTTGTTGGTTTATCTGTATTTCAGAGTCAGATTCTAGCACAGAAGTTGCAGTGGCAGTTGAAGTGACAGACATGGCAGAACGTTCATTGCCATTTGTCTTTGCTCTTTTGTTCTTTACCAGTCTTTCATTCTCTTCCCCGGACTCTGAAGAGCTTTCAGGCTCGGAGGTTTGGATGTATTCCCCGAGCCTGGATTTTGATAGATCCAGTATACAACAGATGTAAAAAGTTACCCTGTTGTATGGCTTACCGCACTCGTCCTTGTACTTGTATAAAACAAACTCTTCGTCCGACTCCTTCAAAGTGTTGACCTCTGTCCCATCAGGGTAGAGAAGGGCAAATGCTGTGCTTTTCAGCACGTTGCCTGAGTGTGCCTTGTGCTTGTCAGCACCGGCTTTTAATAGCTCGTCTCGTTTACAGCCTTTGGTAACCGAGACAAGGAGGCCTTTACCACGAAGAGGTTGAAGGCCATAGTCTGAATATTGCATGATACCGATGTTCACCTTCACGGTGTCAGATAGGTCGTCTATCCGTTGTTTTACTTTTGATCTTCCCTTGGCACCGCCTCCCCTTGGCTTCGGGCGAAAGAACTGTGCCCTCTCCTTGGCCTTTTCTTCTGAAAAAGTACTAAAGGAAGTCAGTACTTTCTCTTTACATGTTACAGATTCAGATTTGTTGCCACATTGGGGGCAAAACAAAAAGGTTTCCTCAAGTTTGTGGCCGCACGTGTGGCAAAACATGGCGGATACTGATACCAGATATATAGCTTGGTTGCCGCGCCTGTATACCAAAACGCGCGAGTCCTGGGTCGAATGTGTTTTGAGTTTTTTGTGAATGTGTTTTGAATTTTAAATGTGTTTTGAGTTTTTGCGAATGTGTTTTGAGTTTTTTCGGAATGTGTTTTGAGATTTTGTGAATGTGTTTTGAGTTTTTTGCGAATGTGTTGAGATTTTGTGAATGTGTTTTGAGTTTTTGTGAATGTGTTTTGAGTTTTTGCGAATGTGTTTTGAGGTATTGTGAATGTGTTTTAGGTTTTGTGAATGTGTTTTGGCATTTGCGAATGAGTTTTGGCCATTTGCGATTGTGCTTTTAGTTTTGCGAATGTGTTGTACTCCAATTTGCGGTTGACATATGTGGGCCACCGTACAATTGAGTGGGCCCCGCATGGCAAAACCGCGGTCAAGGGTGATCGCTTTGTAACTTTCACCCAAGCTTTAGAATTGCACCAAGTCACCGGCGAAGTCGTACAGATCGGATTTCGTAAGTATACGGCGATTTATTTAGAACACAACTGAGAGAGAGGTCGCCACAGCGCGAAACACAACTCTGGTAGCGTGTGCGCAATGAACCTTGGGAACTGTTCGTTGACGCAAAGGATCAAGGGAAGGCTCAATCGACGAGCGAAAGAGACAGCGCGTTCCAGTGCGTTATTTTCTTCGCCCCATGAGGCCTTTCGCGCTAGTTCGTTCCCAGTCGCTCTCGGCTCGAATATCAATAGAATGCGCCTGGGTACAAGGCAGATAGAAGAGGTCTGGGTGTGAGTAAGGAGTTAGCATATTTTTTTGACAAAGGTTTTTTGCGTAAATAAAGGGTAGTGGAGGGCAGATGGTAAATTTTCGAGAGGGGAGTAGATATAAGTAAGGGAGTTTATGGAAGCTCTTTGTTTTGCACCATTGCACCTATTTCGATATTCAATTTTGTATTTACATCGGCCGAAAGACACATGCCCATATCTTTTTTTTTCATTGACAGCCATTTGTAGGCGTTGCCGAGAAAAGTTGACATCAGAGCGCCGTAGATTAGAAGAGGAGGCAGTCATCGCTGAGAGCATGGCCAAGCTCACAATAGCTGACGATCGCAGTTTTGCGCTTAACGAGACTGCGGGCACGGTAAGTCCCATAAGCACAGACTCCTCTGGTTCTGACGTTTCTGGCTTGGAAGTGCGGCGTGAAAAGCTCAACGAATTCATGCAAGCGTGTCGGAGTCCAGAACGTGTTGTCGGCGCGCAAAAAAAGAGGTGGGACGACATCGGAAACAAGGCCAGACAGGTACACGTGTCCAGAGCAAGTGCCGTGATAGTGGAGTCGCTAAAGGTCATCAACCCCAATGATGCTGGCAGTCTGTGGCAGGCCGTACAGGACTCCCACGCAGTGGATGAGGCACTCGGTGTAGTATCGCCGGCCAATCACAGGTACCTAGCCGCCCTGGCCGAGACGTACATGAACGCCAGCAGCTGGGATACAAGATGCCAAGTACTGGCTATCATGGCCGACCTGATCTCCCTGAAGGAGCTGCGACAGTACATCCCCAAACTGACAGAATACCGATTCAAGATCGCCAGACTACACATCATGAAGCATGGGCGCGGGGTGGCGGTTCCCATTAACAAGAACTGCAGATTCCGGGTTGACGACAAGCAACTAGACCACTTCCTATTTTTCATAACAAGCCCTCACATCGTACAGGATTTGCCTTTTGGTCAGAAGTACCTGACGCTCACCGGCGGAAAAGTTCTTGAAACACCGAACGTCATTCGCACCATGGTCCCCAGACGAATCTGCCATCAGTACCAAGCCTTCTGTGAGAAGACGGGTTTCCGACCATTCAGTCCATCTACCATGACGCGCATCCTATCGGTTTGCTCCGCCTCGGTTCGAAAGTCCCTACAGGGCCTCGATTATATTGCCGCCGAAGGAGCCAAGGCATTTGATGACTTAGCAGAGGTTATCACGAAGGTGGAAAACAGCGGCTGTCGGACAAATGACTGGGCTGACTAATGTGAGTTTCAGCTAAAACAAGGACGGCAATACATCAAAACCGATTACAAAGTGAGTAACAATGACAATTCCAATACCCAGTGCTGGGACGTCAAGCTATAGTCCGACAGTAATCTTTTATTCCAATACTCTGTTCAAAACGGCAACAAAAACGGCATACTATTATTATTGATTTGTCAGACGTAGGGAGGATTTTTCTACTCATCGCTATCACAGGGTCCCATCCCAAGGATTTCCCTCGGACGGTTGCCATGGTTCCATGGTTCCGGTTCTTTTCATTTTATAAATAGAATAGACGCACAACTGTAATACCCTTTCGATTCAGGAAGAGAAAGCAATCTTATTTGGTATTTTGGTCTTTCCGTAGGTTCATGTTTGTAATAATAGCCCCGTGGCAGACCATTGTATCACCCATGCCCTGAGCGATGCAAAGCATGCACCATTCGCCGCATCATGCCAAGGCCACCAACACGACATGGCGTGCTCCTCTTGCGAGGAGCTGTCACTTGTTCTAAGGGATATCGAGGAGTCTGTGAAAGCCATGGACAGGGTTGTCTCTGGAGCCGTTGAGTGCGACAGCTTGGCTTTCACTTGCCGCCAAGCAGTAGACGCAATTAACGCATGGAAAGCGCATCAACTGCGCAGTATCCAACAGGACAAACCACGTTTGAAGGCGCTGAGGGAGCTTACTCCAGATAATGTCTTGATCACGCAAGACTGGGCCATGAAGTTTCTACCCAGAAATACCGCGAGGCCCAAGCCGACTGCTTCGGTAAACGGGGTATATCATGGCACATCTCTGTAGCGGTGAGAAGAACATTCAGTTGGACCTTACAGCACCAGACGTTCGTGCACTGCTCCCAGGATAGCACCGCCGTCATTGCTTGCATTGGCCATATCCTGACGGTATTGAAGTCTGAGCATCCAGGCATAGCGAGGGCCTCCTATCGCCAAGACAACGCGGGCTGCTATCACTGTGCAGCCCTGCTTGCAGCTTCCCACCTAATGGAGGATTCAAGCGGAATAAAGGTACGTTGCAATTATGTATTGCATAATGTTATTACGCTCAATACTAGTTCTTACTTGAGCCTCGAATTGGAACTATTGAATTTTATATGTATGTTTTATACCAAGGGATTTGGTTATTCAATAGCCTTTTGGAATTGGCAGTTTCTAAACGTCCTGTTGTTTACAATTAGGGAGTTGACGGCCTGCTCCGCTTCCCGTCGTGACGGCGAAAGAACTAGAACCCAGTCTCCTCTCGTTAATTTCTTTAGATCGAGGATAGCTAGGATAACCAGCAAGAAAGCTAGAAGGCAAAAATAATGTTCAAAGCAGAAGCGACTGATGTGCTGGCTTTATTGTATTTCAGGTTGAAAGAGTTGATTTTAGTGACCCCCAGGATGGTAAAGGCTCTTGTGACCGTAAAGCTGGCAACATCAAACAGCACGTCCGACGCCACATCAACGAGGGTCACGACGTCCAAACCGCCGCAGACCTACGCGATGCCATTACCTCTCGCAGTGGTATCGACGGAGTTCGTGTGGCTTTGGTGGACGCCAAACACTTGCCCGTATTCCCGCATGTGAAACTGGAGGGTATCAGCACGTACAACAACTTCCATTTGGGCAAGAATGAGCTGACCTGTTGGAAAGCTTACAACATTGGCGAGGGAAAGAAGATCCCGTGGTCGAACCTGAAAGGTAAAGCACATAATAGTGCTCTGACATTATCCCTAGGTAATGTCGCGCCAATTAGTTTTTTTTTTCCTTTAATGGGTTAAGAAAATAATGCGATTTATTTGCGAGTAAAACAAGCGTGCATCGGAGAGGGGGAAAACATTTGGATTTTTAGCTCATTAAAAATATTTCTTTATTCTAGCCTCCAAGAAATTGGAAATTTTCAAGTTCTCCGCCGAATTTAGCGAAGGCAATTTTGTTGACCTCAAGGGGACGAGAACGCCGCCGTCAGCAGACCCGGAGCCAGTGCAGATCAGCAGTGAGGTACCGGTCGCGTCCCGCCTAGAGGCAGCGGAGGATACTCTTCACCTGTTCCCTTGCCCGCACGATGGCTGTACCAAGACCTACCAGAGGCACTATGCTTTAGAAGCTCATTTGGAGCAGGGCAACTGCAAACTGTCCCCGGAAAGGGAAAGCTTGCTAGATCGAGCGAAAGTGCTCTACACCGAGAAACTTGTGGCAGGAGCTAGTAAGCAGCGGCACATCCCTGCAAGACTTCTAGAAGAAAATGTTGCAAGTGAGCCCTTAGGTCGAGGATGGGCGCTAAAAGAGCCTAAAAAGGGAGGCAGATTCAACGACAACCAGGTTGAATTTTTGACGGAAGCGTTCAATAGAGGTCGAGAGACGGGAAACAAGGAAGACCCAGCAACCGTCGCCCAGCAAATGCGCTACGCAAAGGATCTACCTGGCAACCGTAGATTCGCAATTGAAGAGTTCCTGACAACTCCGCAGATTCAAGCCTTTTTCTCTCGACTGGCGTCAAAAGACAGGCGCGGCGTTCCCGCTGAAGTCCAGGAAGACGGGGTGGCTGCTCAGGAGGAGGCAAGCTATTCTGAAGCCCTCAACGTAATACTGACCCAGTGCCAGCTGACCCACCCTGTTGTTTACGACTCGGTCAATCTATGCGATCTCTACAAGAAGGGGAAGTTGGACAAGCTAACCGTGGCTATGCTGCGCATGATTTGCGCGAACTTTGATTTGGACACCAGCGATGTCCCTACGGCATGCCGGTTCAAGGCACCCTATATCTCGGTCGTCCAGGCAACCCTAAAATCGTGTAGCTGTTCGATGTAAGCTGGGAGTCATGCGAGCTACGACTGCTCTTGTGGCTCTGCCCATTTCATTGAACGAGTCTGACTCTTTAACTTCACTAGATCAGAGACCGAATGAATGTCGCCTTTCAATTTTCAACTAAAAATCGTTCCTTCCGTCTAAGTTTACATTGTAGTAGGAGATTCAAACTACGTAGATATACCTACACCAAAACAAGGCTGATAATATATAACTTTTTTAAGAACGGTTCCTTATTCAAAAGTTTTATACGCTTCCCGATGCGCGTGACCGCCGCTATCAAGGGCTTTAGGACTATTTTGTTTTTTGCTTACGCACGCTGACTTGTTCTCTGTTTAATTTGAGTTAACACTCATGCGCCCAAGACGATCACCGCGCAAAACATTACAAGCGCGTGAATTATTATTAACCAACATTACCAAACCAAGTCCAGAACCCAAATTCTGCTTCTGATCTTTCACACTATCTCGAAAGTAAGAATAGAAATATCAAGATCTGATTACTGATGTTTATGAATTATTATAGTTAAAAATAAGAACTAAGCAAATTCGTGTCTCAGTTTGCGGGCTGCCTGTGTTCACTTCGGTCTGTTTTTCACGCGATCCGCGTCACGGAATAACTGCAAGAGGTCATGTCGAAAATACCGTTTCCGCAATTCTTAGTGAACAATGCGCTGTTCTCTTTGAGGTATATTGAGTGTCAGAAATGCCACAACTTCGCGCGTGACTACTAGTTAGAGACGGACCATTATTGGTTTTGACGGGGGGGAGAAGTGTTGAGAATTTGGAAAATTTATTTTGCAGAAGTTATGACGTAGTAAAATAATTGTATTCAGAAAATATATTGTTTACAGACAACAAATTTATTTTTTGCACCGGAAAACACAGAACTGATTTAAAAAAAGGTTTGCATGCTAAAAAAATTCCCCCGCCCCCCGCCATAACCCCGTCAAAAAAAGGTTAGTCCGTCCCCTTGGTTATAATCCTGTTTTACTTGCGCAAGGTTCACTTCTACAGGTAAAATGAATATGCGAAGCGTTCGTTGCTCAAGAGGGAATTTATGATTTATTAATATTTGAAGGAGTTAATAATAGACAAAATCGTTCCCGTTCTTACGCCGTAGAACGCCAGTATTCCTGTGCTCACTTGGGTATGTTTTCCACGTGACACGTAGGGCATAAAGCGCGCGGAAATCGGCACCATCTTTTGTCCACGGTCGCCATTTTGGCCGTGAGGTTATTTTGGGGAGACTGGTAACTAAATACATTAAGTTTGACAGCCCCCACTTTCACCTCCTCCCACGGGTTTATTATGTCATTGATCGCCATCTTGATTTGACAATCGGAAAGAAGGAAGGAAGAGCTTTCAAACGAGACCTTCAGCATCTTTGTAGGGCTTTCGCGCGCTTGTTTTTGATTTTTTCAATTTAGTTGTTTTATCGAGTTTTGGTGTCGAAGACCTGAAAGAGAAAAAATCGGTATTTCTGTGCAGTTAATACCGTTTTGAGTGTTATCTTTGAAACGTTGAAATTGACATTCACCTAAAGTTCACTTGTTGTTCTACAATCGTATGGTTTGGGTTTTCTCGATTTGTTTGCGTGAAGGCTCATTTTTGAGTTTTTAAAAAGTCATTTTGCTTCGAAATATGGCCAGAACCCGGAAAAAATGGACGGTTTGTGTTTGTACAAATGGTTTTGGAAGACAAGAATTAACAGTGATGGTGAGCTGCTCAGAGACAAAGAGAGTGAGAAATTGAATCTTGGTCAAAACTACGACCCCAGGAGAAAAGGTGAGGCATAAAGGAAGAGCGCTTTTATATATTTTTAACTTTTTAAGGTGATTTTTAGTGGTTGGTATGGTATCGAAAAATCAACAAAGCGCTGTTTGTTTACTACGCGCGAGTTCGTTGTTTCGGTAGTTTCAGTCGGGGATTTTTCATACTGCAATGCTTCCGTGACCGTCAGTCGATCAAAATACGACCTTTCACTATAATTGTTATTCGAGGGCTGAATATAGCATCTTTTGTATTTGAAAGATGTGTATATCAATTCATTCTGTCTCTCGCGCGCTCTGAAATCAGGTGGTTCGAGTTCATCGGCCCTTGCCTTGGCTGTTCAAATGATTACTTGAGTTATCTAGAAATTATTAATCATATTATAAGCTGTACAGAGAAATGCTTTCTGTTCCTCAATAGTCCAATATTTCTTTCTTTCTATCAAAGTAGTTCAGGAAGTGCATAGACACCAAATGCCAGCCTATTGGGCATTGAGAGGCAAACTCAAATGTTAAATTTTCTGCCTCAATTGATTAGAATTGTGAGAAACAATATTCAACAAACTGTGAGAAATACTAGATACATGATGTATCTAGTATTTCTCACAGTTTGTTGAACATGTAATGCCAATAGGGGCAAGGGTACTCAATTGTTTTAGGATTATAGCCACTATGACCTGTAATTTAATGTGGAATCCATTATAAAAACAATTTTCACAAGAAAAGATACCCCAGAATCAGTTTATTTGTACTATATTCTATTATTTGTACCCCAACTGAGACCTAGCCTGTTCTGAGCAGGTCAACAATAGTATGCTTGGCTTTATACTATCAAAACAGGTAGTGTTTCAATCGAGCTGTTTCAATTTCAAGCCCGGCGGCAGCAAATTTCTATCACGTGACATCTAAAAAGCTATCACGTGACCTAGGCTTGATGTCTTTCAGCCAATAAACAGTCAGTACTCAGTCACATGATCATTTTCTCATAGTCGCATGTCACATTTTTGGTCATCCCATGATATAAATCAGTGACCTGTGGGTTCGAAATTTCAACGGCGTGATTGAAACTCTACCTGTTTTGATAGTATAAATTGTTTAAAACTCACAATTCCCCTTATAACATCTTGATACCACTACTGCCAGTTTGCTCTTCAAATTTGATTTGTTATTGATAAAAGTTTGAGCTCCCATAAAAGCTACAAGGTAATGTTGTTACTGAGCAAAACAAAAGGAACTATGAAAAGGATTCTGGGAATAGTGGTATCAAATGTAATCAAGGGACTTGAAAATAAAAAAAAGTGTGCAAAAAAAATTGATGTGGGTGGTCTTTATTATCAAATCACATTTTTAGAGAGAAGTTTGTTAACCATGCATACCCCATTCTATCTACTGAAGGAAAAATTGGGATGTTGTTTAGCAGCAATCATCCCCTTAGAGCTCTTGTAAGGGAGTACCCCGCCATGAAGGGAAGCCACACCAGTACTGTGCACTATAAAATAGTAATAATATGATTTTATATCTGCCTTGACAGTGTTATTGGCCATTAGGACAGATCAAACAGCAACGAGTGCTTTGGGGCTTGTCTTCTGGGATACCGCAGGGCATGCAGCTCATGAAATGACTCCTGAATAGCCAACATAAACACTGATTGACTAGGGTAGTGAAATGCTGCTACATATATACAAGCCCAAGTGTTACTGTGTGATGCAAGGCTTGACTGGGGCCACCCTGTTGATGACCACATGGTCATTTTCACTGTTCAGTGATAATCATGGATCAGATTATAAACATTTTGTTTCATATTACAACCATTAGACAACTTGACAGACCATTAAAAGCATTTGCTCATTGCATTCAAACCAAAACTGAACTGCAAAATAAGTGACATTCTAATAGGACCTAGAGTTCATTGTCTGCATAAATTATTGATGTGTGGCTCTGTTATGTTTCCTTGAGCTTTTCCCCTTTCTTTCTCTGGTATCCACAGAAGTTACCAACTGGAATAAAACAAATGCACTTTCTCCTTGAACAAAGTTTCATGACAAGCAAAAGATATTTGACCAGTCATTGTGACTAATATTTTAACAATAAAATATTGTTATGGTGACTGCTTGGTAATTTTTTTGAAGGACACCTTTTGTTCAGGCAGTGAACCACAAATTTATCAAGTTTGTAATAAAATTATTTAATAAGCAAGCAATTTTTAGTAAACATTTGTAGGAAGCATAAATAAAAATGATGAAAAAGAGATTACATGCACATTTGTTTTAATTTTCTGTTTTTTTTTTGGAATAAAATCTTCAATGAAATTGAAAGGAATAGAATTCCTTAAGAGGATCCTTTGGAGTTCGATATACCTACATCTTCCTCATCAACAACTCTGTATAATGTAATTTCTATGTTGACTGTGGACTGGCTCACCTCTGCTGATATCCCACTTTAACCCTAAAGGAAATTGCCTGAGTGATGCAGCAAGTAGATTTCGAAAATTAAATTTACCACTTGACAGACATATTTTCAAAAATATTTTTTGCCCTTGGACAACCAAAACCAGAATTACACTCAGTAGCTTACTTTTTATGTCTTAAACACAGATTCTTAAGAATGCAGTGCTGGGCAAAAAGAATTCCACCCAAGAGGAGCTGAGCGATTTCATTCAGTCATTTTCTTCCAGAATTCTCACGAGAACAAAGGAAAAGTTATTAAAACCCCCTTGACTATTATTTCTTTCTTGAAGCACAGCACAAAAACTTCCCCAATAATAGACTCAATGATGTCTTATGGCCTCTTCTAGTGAAATTTCAAATTGCATCTTGAAGAAATTTTATCGCAGTGCACTAGCAAGCCACAACACCGGTAAAATAGTTAATCAGTCATATTCAAAGACACCAAAAAAAGATTTTTACTCAAGCTAGGAGTCTTGTGAATCACAGTGTGATAAGATGAAAGTGTCATGCTCTTACAGTCACACACCACAGGAACATCTGACATGCTTTCAACAAGTCTCTTGGTTATATATAAAGCTCTGGTTTTTCTCCTGACAGCACTTAGTTCTCAAGATATACTCTCCCGTATCTCACACCTGTACAGATGAGTTAATCCATTCATTAATTCATTCAGAAAATTGAGCCCTGTCACTAACGTTTGTTTTTACTCAGTGAAGTCCCTATTCATGGAAACAAATACAAACAAACAAAATATTATTGCATGAGAAAAAAATTATTGCAGTGAAATATTCTGTGACAGTGGAAAAATATTATCTACGATCTTCTAGGCAGGATTTCTAGAGCAATACATACAGGGCTGTAGAGATACAGTTTCACAATCTGGTCTACTTAGTCTTGCCAGCACTTCTTTCAGTGAACAACAATCCAGTACTTCTTTAGCAAACCTTAGGTGGCCAATAAAAAATCCTTGGTGGCGAGAACAAACTTTCCTGCAGACCGCCTCTAAATCAACCAACAGAAGATTTAAGTTCACGTTCTTGGTTGTTATCGAAGGATGAAACAACAGTTCGAATGTCTGGAGCTGTTAGTGTTAGCCGACTCGGACTTGTTTTCGCCACAACTTCGGCCAATTTCAGGATGATCCTTGTTTAAAAAGGCACCAAGGGATCTCCAAAAATACTCTTCTAGTTTTTGTTTCCTTTTTCTCCTGACCTGCATCACTGTCTGTGCAAATGTTTATCCCAAAACCCACAAAGAGTTCGACAATCGATCCGCCATTTTGAATAACAAAGTGTACATTCACGCGCTCGACCGCTGGCTACAAGGACATGCGGACGGTGCCGATTTCCGCGCGCTTTATGACCGATGTGTGACCAGCGTCACGCAATGCTTACCGAACTGACGGGTTCGGAGAAGAGATTCTCGTGTTCTCCACTAAAATGGCCTAAATCTTGTCTAATATGGCTTGCAAGGTATGTTCTTGGATATTCCGAAGGTGTTTATCTTTGCTTAACGGAAAATTAGAGCTCGTTTGCCAACGAAAAGTGGATTTTCGTGTTGTTTGGCGAGGTCAAGTTAACACATGGTTCTAGTGTTTCGGGATGTAAACAACAATTTTGAAACTCGAGAGCTTTGATTACATCTCTGCAGATTCAAACTCAAGCGAAAAACCTCGATCACTGTCTGAGGATATGTGTTAGACTCTTATTCTCGTTTCAGGAGGGATTTTTGCAAGATTTTCCCTCCACGCTTGGCAAGTCAACAGTGAGATGCCGTGAGGTTTTAGTCACCACATCAAGGTAAATTCTATCGCCTGCTGCTGATTACAAAAATAGCTTGCCCACAAAAGTTATTTGATATTTGTGAACATCTATCATCGCTCTATTACCCTGAATAAATTTTAGCTGTCAAACGTACATGGATCTTCCCGATAAAGCACGTCAAAGATACCCTATAAATTGGAGCTCCAAAAAAGTGTAATTCTTTAAAAATTCGTAAAATATACAGTTTTCAACGCTGGGAAATAAAAAACTGCTTAAAATGATAAGAATTATGTGCTCTTCAGTTTTGCCAGCTTAAATTTTCCAAAGCGCCTTGCATTTGTTTGTATTTTTGATGTTTTATTGGTGCGGTAAAAACGGCCTCCGGAGGCTACCCAAACCCTTTGTTCGACCCGACACTAAACTCGGCCGGATTTCTCCGAAAATATTGATCGCAACGAAATAAAAAAGATATCGTAAGAATCTGCTGATAACAGGCTTCATTCTGACATGTAATGTCAAAATCCATTTTTCCAGCTAGAGTCGACCGTTACAGACATCCTCTCTTAATACCAGTTCCTGAGACCAACGAGCAATTAACTGAAACATTAAAACTTAATGTCAGGAATGGAGAATATAGTGTAGGAGAGCTAATTGTGCCTAGAAAATATGACAAATTAGTTATCGATAAGAAAGGGGAAATAGTCAAAAAAGAATTTACAGTAGAGGGAAGAAAGCATCCCCTAGAAGAAATCCGGAAAAAAATGCTTGAAAAACACAGGAAGTATATGAGAAGCAAAAGCGATGACTACTATGCCAAGCTCAGCAGGGTTGAAGTTTCAAAGAGACTAGAAGAATTGGGGAGCTAGGTGATGAGCAGAATCTAGAATCAATGCAAGGACAATTGAAACATTTAGAGAGAACAAGATATCTAACAGTTTGGCATGATCACTCAACCATTGCCAATCACGGCCATTTGGTTTTCATGGTCTCGACTGCATATGATCCTGCTTTACATTTAACAAATAAAGAATATCAGGAATCCACAGGCCTTACAGTAGATGTTCAAGCTGAAATTGAGAAGCCTGAAGTCTACATAGTTGCAAGATGCCGAAGCACTGATGTTGAGCAGCTAGCATATGTAGAAACAAGGTGTGAGTGTTTACAGGAGCTACACAAGAACATAGAATACAGCCCTGACATTGATTTGCATGATGAGATGAGGTTTTTCAAGGGAGATGGACCTGCCGTTGCATTTGAGGCTGGACAGCAGAAGGGAGGGCATTACTTTTTCTCCGCATGTGGAATGCACTACATCATGAGCCATGAGCCGGATCACAATTTCCGATGTCCACAGGTTTCCTTAGTTGATAGACAGAATGTGGTGCTTAGAGGGCCACTAGGGAAGAAAAGATCCCTAAATCAAACCGCAAAACCACTGGAAGGTTTAAGTATAGCACAATTAAAGAGAGAACTAAGGGGGCGATGCCTTCTTTTTAGTAAAACCAACAAGAAGCCTGAGTATGAGCAACAGTTGAAGGAAGAACTAAAAGGGATACAGAGGGGTCCTGCATTGCTTTTCAACAACCCAACTGCAAGCCTCAAAGATTTTAACCTACAATCCTATGAAAACCTTACCTGTGAACCAATGCATGATCTGTCTAATCACATCACAAATATTCTTGATGAAATGCCTCACAACCTGAACAAAGATCAAAAAATTCTTTTTAACAATATTATGGAACTTACCCTAGGGGACAAAGAAATAAAGAGAGCTGCTGACAATAGGATAGCAATTGTTATTTTGCACAACAACTAAGAGGACATGTTTCTCCACAAGTACAACTTCTTCTAGACACTCTTGTTGAGATGCAAGCTATTCTGTACAAAAGTGATGTGTACCGCTCACCACGGCTAATTCTTCGCTACCACAATTGCAGCTTTCTTCATTTTGTTATGTGTGACACTGTGTTTGGTTCTAAACCAAAAGCTCTTACATTTCGAAAGCTCTATGGCAAGTACATACATAATCTGGTTTCCCATGCACCCTTGCGACTCAGACTCATTTCTGGAGCTTCGACCAATGCCGAAAATGAAGAGAGAATGTTTAGTACCATGAAAAGCATCACACTTTCAACTTCTAGTAACCGACCAGGCCATATCATTGGGAACATGTTTCTTCGCATTCAGGCAGAGCAGAAGATTGGAAATTTTGGCTCGACTTATGTATCTGATGTTCCATCAACCCTAACAGCAGCAACATTCAAACTCCCAAATACAGTCTTCAAGCATGATTTTCTCAAAGATCAGAAGTATTCAAGGTGGTATCAAGCTCATTTGGAGCGCATCAGTGATTTCTTATTACCAGGGGATGGTGTGTGGTGGAGGAATGATGCTGAAGGGACAGTTGAATTTTTGGATGCTGACAGTGAACCTGACAAAAGAGCTGAGGGTCCAAATCTGCATCATTTCCGTTCATCCTCTCTCCAAAAAGAGGAAACTTACCTCTCTACATGTTGGGAAGCAACCACCAAGTCTGACACTCCTATTCCTGCCCACTGGATGTACATATCAAATGACAGAGGTGGGGTGAAGCGAGTGCCATCAACACTCTGGCAGGAACTGGAGAGGGAAATACCAGAACAACCAGTGACATGTCCCCAGCAGCCTGTCAGAAGTGACTTCTACCAGTGTGAGGAGGAAGAAGAAGAAGACGACTACGAGGAAGTAATCAGCATGCGAGAAGTAGAGGACAGTTCTCAATGTTTGGATCAAGCCTCAACTCCAGCACCATCTACATCTGACTGTACAGGTTTTACTGAACATTCTGAAACCTCTACCAGCACATGTGAGAGTAGTACTACTCCTATGCCATCTGATTACCAGCCTGAAATTCTTAATGAAGAAAACAGTTCTAATCAAACTCAACTACCTCTGAAGACACGCTTGGCAAAGACGGTGCAATTTGTTCTTGGGCCAATAAATGGAGTGCACAGGTTTGACTCAGCTCGGCATGCATTAAAGCAATCACCAAATCATGTGTTTCTTATTTCTAATTACAAAACAGCTGTATCCCATGTGCAAAAAAGGTCCTTGCAGCACAAACAATTCTGAAACGACAACTGAGAGACTGGGAGAAGGACAATTTCATTGACAGTGACTTTCAGATGGTTTCTTTTGATGCACTCAAGGAACACCCTGCAGCATCAATGTGCCTAAAGAAACTCAGATATGCTGAAGCTTTACTAAAAGAATGGGCTTCAAACCCATAAAGCAGTTTAAGAGTTTCCATTTAAATGTTGTCACAATGACAATCCCAAAGAATCAGTTGTTACAATCAGCACATATTATAAAGAGGATATTATTACATGGCCATGTGGAGCTATTAATATTATTTTCATTTGTTGAAAATTTTACACAAGAATCAAGATACCAAAACAAGAAATTAACATTAGTATCTCCAAGTGCATGATCTTTTATTATATTATAATATTTTTTTTATTATATAAACATCAATAAAATGCCAAATTGGTTATTTCATTGGTGTTCAAATTATAATAATGCTATTAAATGTAATCAGCCCGAAGGCTTTCACATTGAAAGGGAAGGGGCTATTGTATTGTATAATGCCGAACATTGCAAGTATCAAACAAATTGCAATGTATACAAAAGTAAGACTCAAGTTTAATATGTAGTAAGAAACAGATCAGCTTAATTTGAACAAACTGTGAGAACTTTTTAAGCTCTTATGTATATTTTAACATGTAGACATAATATCAGACACCCATAATTTCTTGTGTTTTCTGGTGGCCCTCTTGGATAATGAGAGTCAATTTTCCAAAACTTTAGGGTAGAAACAAATGGTTTTTTCTGTCAAAATTGTTCTCCCAAAGATTTAAGTTACCGAAAGTTGCTTTTTCAAAGCTCACGGTCACGCGACGTGTGGGGAAACTTGAATCACGCATGGTTTTACCATCTAAACGTTCGAAATTACTTTTATCAAGACAGTTGACTCACCTTTAGCTCGGATCCCAAATAAACATCCATAAACCTCGTGCAAAATATCCACTGAACACGTAAAACGGCGAAGGAAATGACACAAATACGTATCCTTCCCCCCCCATTTTGTAAAGTAACAAACAATATGCTAATTCGACCTCGCTTCCGTGGCGGACCTTCCTTGGGGGTCTCGCTGCATATTTGACCCAGGCATTAACCTAGCCGAGGAGTTCGGTGAGTTTGGTGAGCTCGGTGAGTTCGGTGAGCTTGGTGAGTTTGGTGAGTTTGGTGAGCTCGGTGAATTCGGTGAGGTTGGTGAGTTTGGTGAGTTCGGTGAGCTCGGTGAGTTCGGTGAGCTCGGTGAGCTCGGTGAATTCGGTGAGTTTGGTGAGTTTGGTGAACTCGGTGAGCTAGGTGACTTCGGTGAATTGGGTGAGTTCGGTGAATGCGGTGAGCTCGGTGAGTTCGGTGAGGTCGGTTGGTGAGTTCGGTGAGTTCGGTCAGCGGTCTAAGGCGCTCGGTCTTGTTTTTTCTGCTCCATAATTTACGTCCAAGATACCACTATATCCGCCGCTACTCGACTTGGTTATACTCCTGGAAGCTTACTAAACTCCTGGCCTATCTTCTTGGTCGGTCCTGGTTTAGTTGTGGAGCCTGTTGCTTGTGGATTCACTGAATTTGAACTTCGGTTCCGACTCGGTCTCTGTCCGCCATCTTGGATTGTACAACAATGCAGTTATCTCTGCTTGTGCTCGCAGCCGCGATGCTTCTTCGAGACATTTGCCCTTATGGTTCTTCCCTCCAAGGCCTCCAGCTTAAGTCTACATCATTGAAGAATCCATCTAGTGCATCGGTCATTTGCTTGTACTCGTTTCAGTCACGATCAGCACCTCGGGCATTTCCTGCCCCGCTGACCAGTTCGTCCAGCTGGCTCGCCATCTTGCTGGTTATTAGCTCAAACGGATCCATTTTAAACCCTGGTCGTGCGAAATTTCCATGTGGTTCATGTGAGAAACCAACCAAGTCTAACCAACTTGCTATTTGTTGTGACGGTTGCGATACTTGGTATCACATTAGATGCCTTCAGATGCCCCTGCATATATACCAAGGTCTAAATAACTCACACACGTCCTGGATTTGTTGCACCTGTGGTCTGCCAAACTTTTCTTCGTCGTTATCCAGCTGTACGGAGGACTTATCTGGTCTTAACCCTTCAGTCCACTTGACAGCATTGATGCGGATGGCTCACCTACACTAGAGCCCAGTCCTTCTCCAATCGCATCGTCATCCCCGGTGTCAGCTCCAACATTCAAGAACAAGCTGCGGTGTATGGCTGTCAACTGTAACAGTATCGAAAGTGCCGAAAGATCAGCGCTTCTGGCAAACCTTGTGTCCCGCCACTACCCAGATATTGTATTTGGGTGTGAATCCAAGCTCCACCCTGGCATTCCTTCGCCGTCTGTTTTTCCCGACGGATATACTATCTACCGTAAAGACCGTACTGACAGTGGTGGTGGTGGTACTTTTATAGCTATAAATGCATCCATTTCATCGTATCCGCTGGACAACATCTCAACTGATTCCGAAGATGAATCGATCTGGGTATCTGTTCGGGCATCCCGCCGCAAGGAGCTGCATTTGTGTTCTTTCTATAAGCCACCTTCTGCGCCTGCTACTCGCATCGATCTTCTCTCCCAGGCGCTGTTGAGGGTGTTCAATAAGCACAAGAAATCTCACCCTAACGTTGTCATCGCAGGTGATTTCAACTGCGGGGATATAAATTGGAAAGAAAGCCCTCCATTAGTCACCAATCCGAGCACGGCGGCCATGATGAATACGTTACTTGACTTCATCGATGACCACGCCCTTACTCAATATGTGACAGATCCAACTCGTCCCGCCTCGCTGAAATCATTGGACCTCGTCTGCTCCTCCGTCCCTACACTCGTCAATAATGTCTCTGTCCATCCTGGCATGAGTGATCACAACGTCGTTAATTTCTGTATTAACATCAATCCACGTCGAGCAGTCAGACCTCCACGTAAGGTGTACCTGTTCAACCGGGCGAACTCAGAGGGCCTCCAAAACTCCATGAGCATGCTACTCAGTAGATTCATGGCCTCCCCACAAACGCAATCTGTTGAAGAAAACTGGTCTATGCTCAAGGAGGGCATACGCTCCGCTATCGACACCCACGTCCCGTACAAGATGACTAAACGCAAACCAGATGTCCCTTGGATTACCCCGAGCTTAAGAGGCAGCTGCGCAAGCGCGAACGTCTGCTTCGCTGTGCTAAGCGTTCTGGGAACAAATCATCTGATGCTTGGGCAGCTTACAGGCTATACCGCAATAAGGTCACCAAGGCTCTGAAATCCGCCCATAACCAATACCTGAACGAGGTCGTCGGTGGTGGCATGGAATCCAACCCCCAAAAAAATTTGGAACTATGTGAAGCATTGTCGATCTGAATCCTCTGGAATCCCGACACTCCGTTCTGGTAACGACATGTTTATCTCGGCGCGCGATAAAGCGGAAGCTCTTAATAATCAGTTTAAGAGTGTATTTACGGTGGATGATGGCCATCTCCCAGACCTTGGCCCGTCCCGTTACCCTTCTATCGGTGACATTACCTTCACTAGCGCTGGTATCAAAAAACAAGTTGATAGCCTTCAAACATCCAAGGCTGCAGGCCCTGATGAGATCCCGGCTCGCATACTACACGACATGTCTTTCCATATGGCTGACATGCTGTGTGTCATTTACCAGCAGAGCTTCGACAAGGGTGTCCTTCCCCTTGATTGGTCCGTTGCCATGGTTGTACCAGTCTACAAGAAAGACAAACGTCACAACCCCGCCAATTATCGTCCTATCTCTCTGACATGTCTTGCCTGCAAGGTTATGGAACACGTTGTTCTGAGTCATGTGAACAGGCACCTTTACTCCTTCAACATCCTGTCGCTCCTACAGTTTGGTTTCCGCGTCGGTTTCTCCTGTGAGACCCAACTTATCCTTGCAACACATGATTGGGCGAACACATTGAACTGTCACGGCCAAGTTGATGTCATCATGTTGGACTTCAGCAAAGCCTTGATAAGGTGTCCCACGTTAAGTTAGCCCACAAATTACACCACTGCGGCATCAACGGAAAGACCCTTGGCTGGATCGAAGCATTTCTATCTAACCGCACCCAATATGTAGCTGTTGATGGCTCCCACTCCAGTCGGATCCCTGTTACGTCAGGTGTCCCCCAAGGAACTGTACTTGGACCTACCTTATTCCTTGTATACATCAATGACATCGTGGAGCATTGCAACTCCGACATTCGTCTCTTCACTGACGATACCGTTGTGTACAGGGACATTCGTACACCAACTGCCCACGTCGCACTCCAACAAGACCTCACCAGACTGGAAGCCTGGGCTGACGCTTGCCAGATGAAGTTTAACTCTTCCAAATGCCAAGTTCTCGCCATTACCAACAAACGCACCAGTAGTCTGTTCACATATAACATGGGCGCCCAACCACTCATCGCTGCATCAGAACATGACTATCTTGGTGTCAGGTGTGCTCGTGATCTCCGTTGGAGCAGACACTGTGCAAAGGTTTCTTCCAAGGCCAACAAGACCCTAGGGCTCCTAAGAAGGACTCTTAAACCTTGCTCTACGGCCGTCAAGGAACGTGCCTACGTCTCTATGGTATGCCTATCTTGGAGTACGCCTCCCCAGCCTGGAGCCCTCATACAGAGAAAGATGTAAAAAAGATAGAACAAGTCCAGAAGAACGCGGCGCGCTTCGTTTCCGGCGATTACCATCCAAGATCCAGCACGTCGGAACTCGTGACATCTTTTGTTTCATGGTTAGCTTAAGGATTATACAGATCAAGGGGTTGTTGTCCATTGAGACCGAGGGCCGAGGTGGATAACACACCCAAGATCTGAATAATTCTCCACATCATATGAAAGCTGAATTCATTGTTTTATTATTTATTCAACCTTTTAATTTTTTATTATTCATTCAAAATGAATCAGCCAGCCTGCCTACAAGTGCACAACATCACATGTGCAATAATTTCCCAACTTATCTCATCTTTGATGTCATCGATGCTCGATGGGGTAAATCGCTTGCCTTTTAAAACATCAAGAATTCACAAATGGCGCTCAAACAAAGCGGGAAAATATGTTGAATGAAGAATTACTGATTATTATGCTCTTATTTCTTTAACAACAACATATCATCCACACAGTTTTAATGTGTGGTTCCAGAAATTATCCATACCCCCCTACGGAAGGGCATTGGAAAATCCGGAGGGGTGGGGTGGGAGGGGGGGGGGGTCAATTGACCTGATCATTTCCGTACAAATACTGTATTTTTCCTGGGAAATTCCAGAAGGGTGGGGGGGGGGGGTCACTTTTCAACACCCTTCCGTGGTGGGGCTATGGATATTTTCTGGAACCACACAATGGAGCTTATTAGGATTCTAGTGTGAACCAAGTTTTAATATTGTAAACAAAATCATCCACTGACTGGCTGACTGATAATATTTTTACTGCTTTTTCTATCAGGCTTAAGACCCAGATAACAAAAGTGGAAGTTGCTAATAAAAAAGTGCCATGTGATGATGTAAAAAAAATACTGTAGCAAAAATTTGGTGCACTAAGCAACTCTGACATGGGTCATATCATGAGACAAGCATTTCCAGGAATATCAAGAAAGAAGCACAGCTCAGGATATAAATATCATTATTACAATGTGTGTCTAGATAATGAAGTGTAAGAAAAGACCACACAAGAAAGACCAGCAAATACAAATGATCCACTTTCTACACATAATCAAGAAATTAACACAGAAGTCTTACAAGGGAAGTTAAGCTCAGCAAAGAAAAGAGTTTCTGAATTGGAAGAAAAGCTGAATGAATATAGTACCAACAATGAAATCTCATGTGCATATGACAATGACATATTTCCATGTATATCTTTTAACATGTTAACAAGTGAGTTGGTTGGAGAAAGATGCCATATAGGAAGTGGTGTGTATGGAACCTGCACTCTTAGGTTTTATAGAAATATACCAGTTGCAGTTAAAGTTTTAAAAGAAGGGTCTTTTTCAGATGTGCTAGCAGAAGCTAGGGTTCTCCGAATTTGGAGGGCCATCCAAATCTTCCGATTTTGCTTGGAATTAACCCAAAGTCATCTAAAGAAAAATACATTGTTACAAAACTTCATGGGAAAGGTTTAAAACCTATGACACTCAAGTATTCGTTACAAAAAATGGACCATGAACGAAGTCCTCTTCAGCTGCAAGACATCCCTCAGATTTGCCTTGGAATAGCACGGGGTGTACAATACATCCACATCAAAAAATTGTTGCACAATGATATAAAAAGTGATAACATTGTTATAGACTTCATTGATAATAAACCCTCTCCTGTTATTATTGACTTTGGCAAATGCTGCAAGATTCAGAATGGTAGAGGTAAACTTATATCACCAAGCAAAAGGAAGGACTATTTAATGAGCCACAGCCAAATTGCACCAGAGCTGGTTGATGGGACAGGGGTGCAGACTGTTTGTTCTGATGTTTATTCTTTGGGTAAGGTTTATGAAAAAATGTATTAGTCAGCAACTTTCACTTCATAAATCACTTAGTCATCTTGCAAGTAAGTGTACTCAAATTAATAAGCATTTACGCCCTTCTGTAGACACACTTATTTATGAACTGAAATTAATTCTGTAAATGTCACCATGTCAAGGGCCATTCCATTTTTTATCTGCACCCCCACCCCTACTGAAATGTTTTTCTGAGGGAGTATAGCAAATCAGTAAAATCACACTAGTGGTCTAGTTATAGCCTACTTATAGCATACTAGTAGCGAAAGTGTCGGATTTGAAAGCCAGGAAATGACAAATGACCAGATCAGAAGATGTTTATGACTATACAAATTGACCTGCTAGTGTGATTTGACTAAAACAATTATTCCTCGCCATCATGGCCTCTTAGTCAATAGCTATTGACTCAGAGCCCATTTGAGCTTGAGGAATAATTGTTAAATAGCCTTTTCAGAGGGGGCAATAGAAAATAGCCTCTTCCATGTTTTTTTTCCTAGGGGTGCAATACAAAAAAGGCTCTGCTGTAAGTATTTCCGAGGGGGTAGCACAATAATTTCTGAGGGTTACTAAAGAAAATGACCTGTTCTGTATGGGGGTGTGGCTAAAAAATAGAATGGCCCCAATCAGAAGAGCAATATACATGTAAGACTGAATGTTTTTTTTATTATTGTAAGACTGTCTAACATTATTTTCACTATTGTATCTTAATAAAAAGAACAACAGACATACTATCTACTTAAGTCAAAATATGTTTATCTCATCATTGCTTGCAAGGTTTTAGATATACCATTTTGAAATGGAACCACCTGACACTAGTGCAAAATAAAATGATTTGCAAACCATTGTCATCTTGAAGAAAAGATACAAATCCTACTTTGAACCACTCTACTATAGCTATGTATACTATTTACAATACAAAATAGTGGTTGTGGACACAGCAAAAGAATGATATAGTCCAGTCATCCTGTGGTTCGAACTTGAACTAATTGCAACAGAATTTCTGTCTCTGCGAAATGAAAGCTAGTGGTCAACTTACTAACATACTAAAAGTTCCCCAAAATTCCTGCGGTGGAACATGCTCAAATTAAGGGGGTAAATATTTGAAGAATATACCACAGGGTACCCGAGTCACAAAAGCTCCAAAACAATTTTTTAAACCTTGAAAATAAATGTTGTTATACTTTTGTGGAACTTGAAAGAGTTTTGCTACATATTTGTACTAAAACAAACTTGTTGTGGAATAATTTTCAACGAAAATGTCGTCATTTTGACCACGGATACATTTTCTTCATTTAAGCAAGGAACGCCTGGTAGTTTTGTGAGCACGCGAACTCGCTATAATCGTCTCTTCCTCGTCTTTCTTTTTTTTCAATATATTTCTAATGGCTGATGTTCTGCGCTACTTTTAGACTTATCAGTTGTGCTTACGTGTAGATATTCATCACATTTTAGTCGGCCGATCATTGTTTTCATCTGGCAGTTTTCCAAATTCCTGCGCTGTACCAAGTCCCGGGTATAGACTTGAAACCTCAGTAATAAATAAACGCGCGCAAATTCATTCAAATTGCGGCGTACAATTTTCTCCTAAGTTTATTTTACCGATTCCACGCTTTTAGTACTTCGTAAGCTCCTCCTTTCTTCTTGATGAAGGCATGAGCCTCATATTGAGCTCCCATATTCGTTCCCGCGTTGGCTGGCGGCGCTTTGTTAGACTGCTTGCAGCCCCTTCTTCGGCGAACGTCCGTAAATCGAGGGAACTTTTTTCCTTGCGGCGCGCTTCGATTTGTTTACAGTGTCGTGGTGCATCTCTCCCTCTCCTGGGTAACTCGACACTGTAAACAAATTGAAGCGCGTAGCGGGTAAAAAACATTCTCTCGATTTACGGACGTTTGCCGAAGAAGGGGCTGCAAGCAGTCTAGGGCTTTGTAGCCAAGGTGAATGCTTAGAACTTTTTCGTCCCGCTTTAGACGTCAAACAGGCCAGAAGATTTTCATTCCACTTCCTGTCGCAGCACCTGTGTTCCTTATTTTGTATGCAATGGACGGCAGCTGCACCTTGTTGGGCTGCAGATCGGTAGCAAGGAGTGCAACTCGTAAACGAAGACAAGTGTAAGTTCCTTTGGTAGCTCACGAACCTGTCGCATCTTTATCTGGTGGTAGTGGACGCCTCCTGGATATCACTATTTCTTTTTTTTTATCAATGATGTTTTTTGGCTTTTTTTTTAGAATGATTTCACGTTTCGTAGCTTTTACTACGGGCCTACAGTAATTTCTGGTAATTGGCATTGCTATGCTATTGTAGGTGCCCCTGTTTACACGTCGTGTCAAGTGTATTGTTTTTTTCTTCTTTTGTGTGTGGGTTTGTTGTTAATGTTATGTAGTCAACAAATTTAAAAGATACATGAATCCAAAAAGTTTGGAAGACCTTCTCTCAGTTCTCTAATAATTCATTAGCCTCCGTTTGATAAAGCCGAATTTTCGGCAAGGCGATAAGCAGGCCGGTGTGTTCTCAACTGTTATCGAACCCTCGGAATAGGAAATGACACAATGGCGAATGATGCAGTTCTTTTGCCATTTTGCAATCCTGGCCAGTTAGTCAGTATTCCAAGCAAACGTTTGTGTCGTGGTCGAGACGGCCTAGCCGGTGTAGCTGGTGTTTTTTGGTGTGTGCTCTTTTAGAGTTTTATTTTACGATGAACGCACTGTTTTTTATCCGTTAGCGCATGCACCATGTGTTGCACCGTATGTGTGATAAGGTCCTTTTTCGGACTTATTTTTACTCGGGAGTGCAATGTTTTTATCTGTAAGCAGTGTAAACGCCAAATTGAAAGCGCTTACATATGAAAAAAAATACGCTTGCGAATGAAAAAAAAATACGAAAACACAAAATCGCCAGCCCGATATCTTAGCCTTTTCTTTTTGTTTTGGTGAGTTTTTCGCCGCCCGAGGAGCATACCGATATCAAAATTATGCTTTACAATAACGTCAATAACTCTTCCGCCTTATTCAAGCAAGAAATTGTGGAGAAAAAGACTCGTAGCGTGTTGGGAGTCCTTGCGTTTAGGACAGCAACACAGAAAACGCCAGGCGTTCCTTGCTTCGTCTAGGCTGTAAATATCATGCTAAAAAACGTTTCTATTACATTTAATTTTACAGTTGCAAGTTTTGAGAGCCTTCACATTTTATGTGATTGCCTTAAGCCGTTTACAATGAAAACACAACGTTATTTTGTGACTTAAGCAATAGTTAAGCAATTTCTCGACGCGGGTACCCTGTGGTATTTTCTTCAAATATTTACCCCTTAATTTGAGCATGTTCCACCGCAGGAATTTTGGGGAACTTTTAGTATGTTAGTAAGTTGACCACTAGCTTTCATTTGGCAGAGACAGAAATTCTGTTGCAATTTGTTCAACTTCGACCATCAAAATTTCACTCGATGACTGGACTAATACCCATTCCCTATGATCCACACTGACAGAGATTTTTTCACATATAAAACTAAAATGTAGTAGTTTTCACATCTTGATTCTTTTGTATCAACTAATGAGGATTGTTCTTGATTTTTCACATGCCACATGAGCTTGAGCAGTGAGCAGTCGCAAAAACAACAAGCAGCCCTTGTTGAGGTCCTCTGAAATTCCAGGGTGGGTGGTCCTAGAGGGGGCAGTGTTGTTATGTCAAAATTATGAATTTCCAGGGAGGGTTAACATTATTTCCAGGGCGGTCATTTCGAAACTCAATTGATTCCCTAACTGCATGATTCAGTCCCCTGGCAGTGTTGTTACCATGAGAACATTTTCCTGTTCATGCTGGCCAGGTGAAATAACCACTCTTGACTTTGCATAGGAATGAAGCAGGATGGCCCAAATATATCAAAATCGTTGCAGCATACTTTGAGGAGATTACCATAGTGTGAGTCAGCTGGATGTTTAGTATACCAATTTACTCGAGCCATGTAAAATATAAAGTGCTTGCTTGATGTTTGATAGTTAACTTTAATTATATGACGAACAAAGTATGATATTTCCCCAATTCTACTTTCCTTGTCTATACTGCAAATCAGTCTTCCTCCGTGGCCAGCCCAATTAGCAAGTATGTATGCATTTCTTAGAGTTCGACTGAGAGTTGATCCATGAAGAACAGATCCAATTTTTGCAGATGCAAACTGTGCGATTGAAAAAGGAATACTGAGCATTTCACAATGTACATTCAATAATTTTGTGTAAACTTCACTGAGGTATCTCACGTCATCACTGTCCAACGTTGCATCTTTTAAAGGTGGATGACACTCTAAGAATGTATTGTCACTCCAGTCAGTACCATCCAGATTGTCAATGTCAACAGACCTTTGCATTTGGTATGAAAATATGCATTCCATAGGATCCAGTGTGGTCTTCACTGAACCTACAGATCGAGATTCAGGAAAGAACTGCTCAAAATCACTAGAAAACATTTCAGGGAAGGTGTACACTTTTGATTTAGCCTTCTGGAACTTTCTCATTAACTGCACTTCAATTGACCTGTTATTTGTGTGAAAAGCCCCTAGGATGCCATTGTATCTTTCGAAACTAAAACACCAGAATCCATGGAATGGTCCATAGTCTCTTAGACATTCTGCAAGATGGCAGTGAAGGTGCATATTAGGGGTTACATGCTCTGCTCCATACAATAACACAAAGCTGTTTAAAAACTGGATCATAAAGCGGTCCCCAATTGAAATATCTTCAAGTGTTATCACTTTCTTGCCCAAGTACCTGCATGCACTTACAAATAATGCCCAACATTCAAGATGTTCCTTTGGTAGCATTCCTTGGAGAGTTGGGACAGAGTATAATAACACCCAGCTCTGCCACTGGTCGGCAGTGAACCCTCCAAAGGCATGTTCAATTTTTCCAGGATTTCTTCCAATATCCTGTGGGGTTCTTGTGGAATCAACCCTTTTCTGGATCTCTTCAAAATCTTCTGACTTCAAAAGAGGGTTTTCAACAGACTGCCAAATGTTTTTCATCATGTGTTTCGCTGTTCCTAAAAACAAGTTATGCATTGGGTCTATTACAAAATAATGAATGCAGTCAAAATACTGTAGTTCATGAAGTACAGAATACCTTGCTCCAGACTTTGAGCAAAATGCTTGCTGGCTAGTTGGAGTAGTTTTATCAAACATTAAAATTATTTACATCAGATTTTGTAAGTATACATGTAACATGTAATATTTCAAAAATACTCAACTCAAATAATAATACTACTTAAGGTATGAGTATACCTTTGAAGGGTGTCGCGGGAAAAAAATTCGTATCGCGTTACACTTTACACCACAAACGTCGTTATATATCATTTTAAAGCTAAAAGGTTGGTCTATCTGATGGATAATTTTGTTTTCATTATATTGTACATGAACATATACTTTTTTTAGCCCTAAAGAAAAAAGTACCGACTTTGTTTAAAAAGTTCCAGCTTCTTCCAATTAAATTGTACAGATCCAAATTTAAGCAAAATCTATTCTTTAGAAGGCGATCTAAAAAAGTGTGCGGGATTTTTTATTTCCTTTCAAACATATTTTATGCTAATTTTTGTGTTAGCATTGCCAAAAATATCGATTTTCAATCTGTTTTACGTAATATTTCCGAAAATACGTAAAATATCAAAAATCCCGCACACCTTTTTTCAGATCACCCTCTATGGAATACATTTTGGAGAAATCTTAAAAAGCAAAAATTGGTACTTTTCCTTTGAAGCACAAAACGACGAAAACGTTCCAACAAATTAACGTTGCATATAAATATACCACTTAGCAAGTAAGGCCGTTTCACAAGCTTTACGATATATAAATGGCCCTTGTAGTGTAAATAGTGACGCGACAGTGATTTATTTCGCGAAAAAAAGGTATACTCATACCTTAAAGCTTGAAAAAATGAGAAATTATGAAAAACATAATTAGCTAGAGCATGTTTTACTCGTCTGTGAAATCAACTTAAGCATATTATTTGGTGCTATTACACATTTAATTATTTTGTCTGTTTTGTCTGTGCATGGCTATCACAAATAATTGCACTTTTACAGTAAGAAATCGTTTCTTCACAGGCTAAATAAGACACTCTAATGTATATTTGTACTGAAATGATAGCAGCAAGGGATACCAATGATCTTCGATACTGTGGCCAAATCTTATCATTATTTAGTCTTGAGATTATATGTAACATCTCTGCTGCTTTATATGCATGTAAAAAAGGATGAAAAAAAGTTGTGATTTGCTGATAGATACTTGTTTTAAATGCATGAGTAGGCAAAATTCATTGCACACATGGTACTTGAAGAAGTCCTCAATGCCAACAATGGAACAGTTTCCACTGCAAAAATAAAGTTCTTCGCTTTCCCCATCAACAATATCCAGGGTTGCAATTTCAGGGTCATACAGAGAGTAGTTTGACCCCTGTATGTCAGTAACCATAAGCTTCCCATTTGTGTATTCATATGTAAAATGCACCAGGCTTTGAGCTTTAGCATACAGTTTCTTTGTTTCAGGACTTGAATCTGCGAGCTCCATGCATTCACCATCATTATTGACGAACTTTACAAACGATCCTGGGACAAACTTTTCTAGTGTTGAAGGCTTGCCCTCATAGGTGGTGTAATAGCACTCATTGTAAGTAAAACACTCCCCAAATTCTGCTGGGGCCTTTGCTTTGAAAATTTCGGTCAAGTGACTTGCTACCACGTGCATTTGCACTTGCTTGCGGCAATGAGCTTCTATACTTGTTTTCAACGTGTCTGTGATTTCTTTAGCTGCTTCAGTGTTGTATTTTTTTCAAGACCCAGTGATCAGATGAGTGGCAGCTTACTACATGGAAAGCATCTCTAAATTTTCCAGAAGAAAATTTGGTTGTGTCAACATTCACTTCCTGCTCTTGCATGTCCATCCACAATTTGTTTGACAAATCAAAATTCTCAAAAGTTAATGTGACTTTTTTTTGGAATTCGCCCTACAAGCTTTCCAGCCTTCAGCAACGCAGCAATGGATACAGATGCAGGGAACGACCTTTTATTTGGCCTTGACTCAGTGGACTCCACTCGGGCACTTGAAGCTGGCACAGACAAAGATTTTGACGGTGGTTTGTTGCTATCTTTGTCCGAATCCTCATCTTCATCATCATCTCCAACATCATTTTGCTGATGTTTTTGAAGCACAAATCTCACAAGATAAACCTGAAGACAATAAGAAGTTGAATATCAAAAAAAGGAAGAATATAAACTTTTGCCATCCCTCCCTCCCCACCTTACCCGATCCTCCTCCCTTCCCCTAACATTCTCTCTAACCCTTATGTCAAGTCCAGAGAATCATATGTTAAATGCAACCCCCCCCCCCCCCCCCCCCCGAGGCAAAAATTTGTAGCTACGGCCTTGGTAAAGCATCGCGAAGAATGGCTGGTCATATGGTTATGCGCATATATTAACGACTAAAATCACTCGCGCGTTGCCTCATTATAGGGTTGGCGGGAGCGTCAAATACAGAGAAAACGGCAAAATGCATGTCAAGTAGCTCGATAAAAAAACATAATTCCGATTAGCTTTTAATTCTCACACTAAATACCCTTGCTGTTGTATTATGCATTGCTTTATACACAATTTTACATGCTTTCCATGTTGTATGGTTGAAAAAAGCATAGTACTTCGGGGTTATGAATACGGAACAAATTTTTACGAATTTTGTATGGGAAACTGACGATTGCGAACTTTGGAAGCGTTTTTCTTAAAAGCGGCGAGTATTCAAGAAAAATTACCAAGGTTTTCTAGTGGCCGTTGTCATAGGCTTGAAAATCATTCTTTGACCGTCAAATTCCGTTGAGAAAAGGATAGTACTTCGAATGAAAAACCGAGAAATCGACTATAAAAAAGCAATTTACAGATAATTATTCACATCGGATTCGATAAAATTCTTTCCACGTTCTACTCCCTTGAGACTACACATCACGTTGCTTAGCAGAACCGCTAAATTGAAATTTCTAATCAGTTGGATGTGTTGCTTAGAAACGAGTTATAAACAACTTCGAATGCGAGATTCAAAGAATGTAAAGAATGGAGAACGCACGCGAATATCCCGCTCTACAAAAATGGTTATTTGTGAGAGAACAAGGTTCGTCAGCTGATTCTTACTTGGAAATACAAGGCCACGCTCTGTGGGCGCTACATAAATGTTGTTTGCAGATCAATCCTCACGTATTTGATGTCTTCCAAGCAAGTTTGAAGTCGATCAGATGTCAACTCGTTGAGGGCGCCAGGGAGAGACTTACGATCGTTTTGGCCAAACATGTTTGCCAGTTTGTCAAATCGGTACAAAGCATTAAAGGGGCAAATAGCAAGAACATTAGAAAGAATGCGTGGTTTAAAGTGAAGCTTTTGAGTGGAGAACTAGAGAAGCCACAGACGAACATTGTGCAAACTCTTTTAAATGAGAATGGAATGCTGCGACGGGAGAAACACGAAATAGAAGAAAAACTAACCAGAACCATGGAGTCGCTTTACAAAAGTCTGGCCGAGGCGCAAAGAATTAAGACGCGGCTCCAGATCGCAGAACGGTCAAAAAGTTTGGAACACCATGGCAAATCACACGAGGAACTTGGTAAAAAACAACAAGAAAGGAATACTGCTGTGTTAAGGTAGGCTACACGGATTCGGCTACACAACTTGAGTTAACAGCGCGCGGTGACGTAGTTTGTTTTCTTAATAATCTTTGTTTGCTCTTTTTCCAATTCAGAGATCAAGCAAATTCGGCCCTTTGGTTCGCAGAGACGTTTGGTTTGCTTCCCTCTGTGTTAAAGTGTAAAGACAAAAGTGGAAATGATGTTGTGATACAACTCGACAAGAATAACTCAGGTGAGGAAAATACATAATCGCAGATACCTTCCTCCCTAGACAATTTCACTTTTTATTTCATCAGATGCGCGGTCATGTTTTTGCTTCGTAGTTTTTTGTTTCTATAGCCCGTAAACCCCCTCGCCATTCACTGAAGTGCAAAATTCTAAGATGAATTAAATTACGATGTTTACTTTTTAGTTGAAAGTCCGGATAGCGAGGAGAACGTTTCACTAGAATCGTTGCCAGAACCCGAAGTACAGGAAAACAGTCAGTCTGGTGAGTAAAGGCTTTCGGAATAAGTTCGTATTCCCTTCGTCGTTTTCCGAAGGTCTTGTAAGCCGCTGACCATTTTTACTCCTCTGTTTCAAAGATGGCGGATCGGGAAGAGAAACGAAACAACGACTGTACGAGGCCTTGTCGGAGGACGATAGAGCTGATGTGGAGACGATTGCGTACATTATGGATAGGTTCTCCATATCTCTGAAGGCGTACCACGAGCTTACGCAGACTAGTTTTGGAAAAAAGACGCTACCACGGAGTCATTTAGTGGAAGGATGCACGAAGCACTATAACGCCAGCTACGAGATACGCAGGACGCCAGGCGAATTCCCAGGGGCAGAAGTGGTGTTTGAAGACGCTTTGAAGAAGGAGCTGAAAGGACTTGTAAGCTATAGTTTGTGTGTTTATTCGCGCATAGGTAACAAATATTAGAATATTGACACAAGGAACCAAAAATTTGGGATGGCTGTCACAATTGAGCTTATTTTTTAGTAAGCTTATATACTAAAACCTTAATCACCTTAACTTTCATTTCAGTTAGAGCAAGGAATTGAATACAGCCATGACAATCCAGTGAAGGTAAAGGGCAGAAAAATATGAATCAAAACTACAGCTCTTACATGTGGATATTAAAACTAATTCTTAAAATAATAAAATCCAATAAACAGCCAGAAAAATATGAGTCAAAACTAGACAGATATAAATTTTATTTTTGCACAGCATCATATCAAGTCAAGTCACATGCAGTCTGATGAAAATTCTTTGTTTGTTTGATTTAATTTTCCTTTTAGATCAAGATTGCTGGTGATGGAGCCAAACTGTCTCGACACAGTTCCTTACTTGTGTTTTCGTTTGCAATCCTGGAGCATACTCAGCAGCTATCTAGTGCAGGTATACTAGCTTTAGTTCCCCTATTCAAGTTGTAAAAATCACTAGTAGTGGTTTTCATTTTTTGGGACTTGAAAAATCCGTGGGTATTTTTTTAGGGTTGAAAGTTCTGACAGGCTAGTTGATCATCAATGTACCGCCTTAAGCTGGAGCTTTTTCCGGGTAAAACATAATGGGAAGGGCATTATGTGTATGCTGGTTTTAAATATCCTGTTTAGGCTAAAAAAGTTGGTTAATTCCTCGGGTTATCAGATTTTGGGAGCAGGTATTCTTTTGGGAGTAAAACCAATTACAAAGTAATTACACCAATTCTGAATAAAACCTATAAGAGTAATTACAAAGCAATCACTCAGGACAGTCAAATGAAATACGCTCTATTAGTATTATACACTCTTATTCTTATGTCTATTTTAACAGGTACCCACACCATAGCAGTTGTGAAAACCATAGAGGATTACAGCACCCTGCACGAGAGCCTAGCAAATGTTATCGTTAGCGTGAATAGACTGGTTGAAGATGGTGGAATTGATGTTGATGGGCAGTGGGTGCCAGTTGAGCTATTCCTGGGTGGTGATTATAAGGTATACATTATGTTGACTGTGCTCAGTATCTGGTTTAATATCGCCTTACCACTTTCACAACAGGTCATTATATCTTGATCGATTCTGGCTGAGCCTAACACTATGATATCAATGTAAGGTTCCAGGGCTAGTAATTGAATTTAACACCCCCACCATGGATGTAAATTCCTTGAGCCTTGGATGGGGCTATGGATGTTTTCTGGAATTACACATTTTGTTTTAAAATGATGTTCATGTTTTCTTTATTTCTAGTTTTTGCTTATTGTGATGGGGATGAAGGCTGTCAACAGGACAAGTTGGATCTTGGCGGGAAACTGTACGCGACGCTTGGTACCAGCGAACGTGACCGTCCGCTCGATGTAATCTAAGAGCCCGGCGTCGTCAAAGTCTTCCTCTGATGCGTGATACGGCTGGTATGGCATAGTAAAAGGTATCCTTGGAAACAGCCATCGGATGAGATCATGCTTAATTTCGAGTACTTCCAGAGAAACCCGAGGAGACTTCAAGCATCTTTCGATTCCCAGGCCCAATCGCTCGATGGCGTCCTCGACTCGATCAAAGCTAGGCCGGCAAAGGTTCTCAAATTCGTCGACCTGTTCCTCGGGAATATGGTTGACGGGCTCCCACGTACAATGCTCGAGGCTCCATCCGTACCAAGAGCATAGATATTCGCATTTGCCATCTCGCATCCTTTTCGACAGGATGGACTTCACAAAATGCCTATCTGAAAGGACCTCTCTCTTGGCAGCAACCTTCTGTTTCTTCGGTAGCTTCACGTCGTCTGCGTGACGGTAGAAACCAGGAGTCGGTCTGGAACGCTTGTTCATTTTGGAAGTTCAAGAATGAAATGTTTTAATTTCAGAAAATTGCAATTTATATCGTTACAGACGGATCGAAATCCACCAATCAAAAACAGCGCGTAGCGCTCTTTTGTTCTGAAATCAGCCAATTACCTGCGCGTTGCTAAGGCAACGCATTATATACGGTTATCAAGTTCGATGTCAACAACAAAAGCGAAATTTCAAGTCTAAAATTTTCTTGATCTTCTGACAGGAGAACATGTTCCATTGCGATTATCATGTTCCATATGACTACAGAAGAATTTATTATTATTAGTCTTGTTTTGATAATCATGCGAGTTGTATTTGATTCGTTAAGGCCAAAATGACGTTACAATTATAGCCAAACTGTTATCACGCCAGTTGTTAAAAAGTATCTTCATATTGCGCGCGAGCTTTTATTATTACGTTTTAAAAGAACCGCAAAAACAACTCTCGCTCGTGCAGTTTGCAAATTAGCTTTAAGCAGCGCGGGTTGATTTTGCATGTTAATGAGTTCAATGTGCTACCTAGTCCCGAGGGTGTACTTAACCTCAGCCAATCACGTCCCCTCATGAAATTTCAATGTAGAGCGCGTTAAAGTTAATGATGTCCCATTAGACAATGCCATTCTCCGCGATGACACGAATAACCATTTACAGTTATCTAACTCATGGCCCTCAACATGGACGCACAAAAAACATTAATACAAAACATATGGACTGAAATTAGGACTTTTAGGATTCCTAAACATATGCTTGGTTATTTTTAGGTTAGCTCACCTTGTCTTTTCTGTGTGCTATTTGCGAAATATGTGTGCACGAGGGCCCTTTAGCGGAGACCAGAATGTCACACGTCGCGGTTTGCATGCTGAAGTGAGACGCACATGCTTTTTTTAGGTTGGCCAGTGTAAAATCTTCATAGTTATACTGGACAAATTATCTAGGTTGGATGGGTTTGTAATTCTGCTTCGTGTCGGGTTCTGAGCTCAAGCGCTGAACAATTATTTCATGAGGACTACTCGAGCCTTTGTGCTTTTTGCGACCCTCTTGACGCTTCCTCTTTTCGCTCATCTCTTCTTTCAGGTCGTTCCACTCTGAGTTGCGTTTCATGATTTTCAAGAATGGTGAATAGACTTGAATTCGAATCGAAGACTTGCCTTGCGAAATCAACACGACCACGAGGTTCACCTCAACCTTGCTCCCAGGGACTTGTGGTAATTTACTGTCCCTGGGAACGAGGTTGATTCAAAGTATAGTAACTCTCGCACGTGTTGGCAAAAACTGGAAAATCAAAGCATGGAGCTGATCGTAGAAGGCCAACAGCGCAACACTCTCTGCATCCAGCTTGCCCATATAAGTTTTTCCGAATACACGGGGAAAAAAATACTCGTTTGCTTCCCAACTGGTCGTCCGGTTGGCAAAATCGCCCTGTGGCATTCTTCGAAGAAGATGAAAGCCAGTATGATCCGCTAGAGAATCAATGCATTGTCAGTGCATTGGAGGTGAACAATGTGACGTATCTTGAACTTTCATCGGATGATAGCTATTCTTTCCCTGCTTCAAATGAAATAGGAACAGAACCATCCATCCTCCATGGCCCAGATGTGGTCAACGGTTACGAAAATGGGAACTTCTTCATTGGTGTGGTTAGCAATGTCCACAACAAGCCACCCTTACAATACAACTGGTACCGTAACGAAAAACCATGGTTAAGTGGTGCTGCCCACTGCATCATTAAGGTTTCCGAGCCAGGGAGGTACTTTTGCAAGCTACGGTATCAAGAAAAAGAGGTCCTGCAATCTTCAACTGTCATTATGTGAGGGCATTTTTAGAGTGCAATTTCCCGGGGGGGGGGGGGGGGGGGGGGGAAGATATTTTTCGACGGGGGTACTCCTTTTTTAGATGGGGGTTCTCCTTTTAACCCAAAGAGTGCATTGTCCTGGAGGGGAGGATACATTTTTAGACAGGGGTTCTCCTTTTTTAGACGGGGGTACTCCTTTTAACCCAAAGAGTGCACTGTGTCCCGGAGGGGGACATATTTTTAGATGGGGTACTCCTTTTTTAGACGGGGGTACTCCTTTTAACCCAGCTCTAACAAAATTAAGGATAAGGGGTCATTGTTTACAAATTGGAAGAGGTCGACACAATAAAACATATGTAAGACCTGATCAAGTGATGGAGGATTTATAAAGATAAGAGGAACGCTCTTTTTGAAGATATCGGACAACTATATTTTCTCAAATTGGAAGAGGTCGACACAATAAAACATATGTAAGACCTGATCAAGTGATGGAGGATTTATAAAGATAAGAGGAACGCTCTTTTTGAAGATATCGGACAACTATATTTTCTCAATTTCATTAATCCAAATAAGAATAAACAACCATCTGTCGCAGTTTTGTAATTTACATTATTCAAGGAAAAACCTAAGTGCAGTCTTGAATAAAATTGTCTGTCTAGATAGCAAATTGGGTGTGGTCAGGGTGTTCGCACAATGAGCAATTTCTAGGTTGTCATTGGCTAAGCCTATCTAAGATTTAAATAATTAGCATATTAGTAGAAACCGAACAGAACTAACTGAATTTAGATTAGAACAGAGTGACGCTGGCAACTGCGGCCAGGGAAAAACAGTTCTCATGAAACCCCTGAAAAAGATTTAGGACTGTTGGACACAGTAATTGTAAGTAGATTTGTAGATTTAATCATTAAGACATTTATTTGTAGATTGTAGATTGAAGATTCATGCAGTATTATTATTATTGTATTTCAGTTGACTATACATTATCCGCTTCGTACTGTAAATCAGAGAGATAGCGGAATGTAGTGCAAAAATAAAGTCCTGAATAAAGTCCTGGAAAGTCCTTGAAGTCGTTTTAGTCTAAATTACTGTCCTCTGGAACTCGAGAAAGGACGATTTCAAGACATTTTGGAAAGGATCCAAGACACACATTCACGAAGATTCACGAAGAGAAGTATGGTCTCTGTACTTTATGAAAGCTAAGAATGGACTCAGTTCATCGATATATCCTCGACAAAAAGGTAGGACAATTCTTGTTATATTAAGAGAAAATCGGGAGACGATTTATCAAGTCAAGAGACATTATTTCAAGTTGAAGTTAAAGTTATTCAAGTCAAGTTCAATGACCAAAACCACTTAACCGTTAACAAGAATTCGCGCCAAATTTAAATACACAACCTTAATATTGCTAGCCCGGTCTGGAGACTGGAGGGAAATCAATGTGGTTTCAAAACATATCTACTGTGAATACCATTTTGAAGTAAATTTTAGTTTCAATATCACAAAGAAACGCTTATGAATTAGTTCTACAAAGACAAGAGTATGCCGCCTAAAGTTAATATCGATTATCTAGTTGCCAAGCGGGACAATTCCGTAAGC
Source organism: Scolanthus callimorphus (assembly GCA_033964015.1). Taxonomy (NCBI): domain Eukaryota; kingdom Metazoa; phylum Cnidaria; class Anthozoa; order Actiniaria; family Edwardsiidae; genus Scolanthus; species Scolanthus callimorphus. The sequence goes on from JAWWUD010000043.1 coordinate 364,808, forward strand.
TCTTTATATGAACTATTCGAAGAATTTACAGTACTCGTGCAACCAGGAGCAAAAGTTTCATCGTTGGAGAACGTCTATAAAGAAACGGAAATAAAATATAGATCCATAAAACAACAACAAGAAGCTATCGCAGACAAGATTTTTGAAGGCAAAGTTGATGTAGAAAACAGTGAAAAAATTCTTGAGACTAACAAAAGTGTTGGCAATCAAGTAAAACAAGATTATTGACATGTACCAAAACTTTACAGAGTACCAAAATAAATACGCTAAAGTTAAAGAAGCGGAACCAAATGTTGACATAGCACGCCGTGGCTTCTGCAGTTAAACAAATGGCGGAAACATTTTCAGCATCTAAAAATGATAAACCTCAGGACTAGAAAAACTTTCGGTACCAAATTGGGACGGAAAGAAGGTCTTATGCGACCTGGAAGCGTGAATTTAAGCATTGTATGGCAAAGTATAATCAAGATCCGGATGAGCAACTGCAGCGATTTCGTAAAGCCCTTCCTAAATTCTCGTTTTGGGCTGAACAAGTAAAAAACTGTAAGACTGTTTAAAAAGGGTTTGAAATCTAGACACAGAGTTTGCTGACAAGAGAAAGTTAATGGACGAATTGCTTTCAATTATTACAACCCATAAGTGTAAAATTGGATGGAAATTCTCTTTTACGCTACGCAACAACAATCGTACGTTTGTGACTGAAATGGAGATAATGGGTGTTATGTTAGCGAGACGTCTGAAGCACCATTCCTTATGTCTCAGTTACTTTCAAAACTAGACCCCAAAGATAATATCGAGTTTGGCAGAGAGATGTTCCGAGAACACAAAGAAGAGAACATAGACAATTTAATTGCTTGGTTGCAACTAGAAGCAAATCTAAGATCACGGAACAAAAGGCTGTTAAACAGTGAGCGCGAAAATGAAAATGTGGCTCACAAACATTCAAGCAATAATGCAAATGACAGTAACCAAGACAGATATGCGTCCCATGATAACTATAATAAGGGTGGTAATAGAGAAAACACAGTCAACCCATCAGTAAACACAGCACACATTAATGATGAAGATCTTTGTCTTTTCATTGTCAAAACAGACATCTCCTCTCTGCGTGTCCTATTTATCAAACTTTAACTATTGATGAACGATGGCGACTTGTCAGAGAAAATGGCCGCTGTCGCAAATGTTTAAGGCTCATCATACCAACAACTGTAAAAAAACAGACGGGAAAACTTGTAATCAATGTACCAGGAGCCATCATCGTTCTCTTCATAGTAACTCTAGGAACGCAAATTTCAGTGCAACGCCAAACCAAGCAGAACAGACAGTTACAAATCTGCCTGCACACCCGTATGCGCACCCGTATACGTACCCACCTGCGCACCCATCTGCGCACTCACCTGCGCACCCGCCTGCGTATCCATCTGCTTACACACGCACATCCACAACTGCAATTAACTCAAGTACACCACCTTTCGTACCGCAGTCGCGCAACAATACATTGCAAGACAATAATAACTTAAAGGGTATTTGTGCTGTGCAAAAACTAAAGGTTATGAATGCGGAGAGAGATTATGTTGAGATCTTAGCTATGATAGACAGCGGTTCCAATACAAGTTTGATGTCGAAAACCACAGCTAGGCAGCTTGGTTTACAAGGCACCAAGACACAATTAACCATGAACCTCGCTGGTGGAGAACAAAAGTCAGAGCAGTCTGAACAAATAGAGATTACTCTAACACCCGTTGATGACGAGACTATCACGAAGTCTATCCAAGTACTAACAGTCAACAAACCTTGTAGCTCAGCTATACTGTTTCAAGAAGCGCAGTGGACAGCTATGCTCACTTGCAAACCATTACAGACAAGCTTCACCTCAGCGGAGGATCTATCGACTTGTTGATTGGAACAGATTTCCCGACAGCCTTTGTTGATGTTCATTCCAAATACGGAAAAATGGGAGAGCCAATCGCCAAGAGGAATTGCTTTGGATGGTATATCCTGGGTGTGGTTGATGGACAGACAAACAACGAGACGATGACTGTAGATGTTGCTGCTGTAAATACGGATGAAGATATTAAGAAGTTACTCAAACCCACAGAGTTATGTACATGTTCAGACGACATGTTGAAGGAAACAAGTTCATAAATCCCTTGCTGGCTCAACACGAATAGTTGACGGACGAGTAGAAGTGAGGATGCCATGGAAAGAGACAGGACCCCCAAAGCAAAGCAATTATGACATTGCATACAAAAGAATGCTTTCATCAGAGAACACTTTCAGAAAGAAAGGCTGCAGTAAAGAAATCAAACAGGAAGTGCAGAAACTAGTAGACAGCGATTTTGTTACAGAGATTCCAAAGAGTGAAATTGACCACAGGAAGCCCGAGTGGTATTTACCAATGAGTGCAGTCTTTACCCAGAAAGATCCACAAAAATACGTCTTGTGTTTGATGCGTCCGCCAAAGGCCATGAGGGTCTGTCGTTAAATGATCGCTTAGAGAAAGGCCCAAGTTACATTAACACAATCCCACATGTTTTGATGGCTTGGAGATGGAACTGTGTAGCATTTTGCAGCGATCTGCGTAAAATGTTCAATCAGATCATGATTCATCCTGAAGATCAGATTTATCATAGATTTTTTTAGACAAGTCCAGATAGAGAACCAACGGTGTACCAATGGCGTCGGTTAAATTTCGGTGACAAGCCAGCGCCCGACATAGCCACAGGGTCGGTTAATGCATTGGCAAAGTCCTTCCAAGACAGCCTTCCCGAAGCGTCGAGACTGTTACAAGAGCAAGTATATGTTGATGACATCGGAGGATCGAGTAACACCCCTCTAGAAGCTGAGAAGTTGACGAAAGACATAGACGAAATTCTCACAGCGGGCATTTTGAAGTCAAGGAATGGCACTCTAACGAAAAGAGTATAAACAAGTCCAGCGAACGTCAAACCATCTTCCTCGGACACAAATGGGACAAAGAAGGCGACAAAATCACGTTTAAGAGAGACGAAGTCGAATACATCCAGAAACCATTCACTAAACGAAGATGCTTAGCGCAGTTATCACAAGTATGGGACCCACTAGGTCTTGTTTTACCTGTCACCATCAAGCTCAGAATTGACTTGCAAGATCTATGGGCGTCTGGCTACGCATGGGATGAGATTCTCCCAGAAGAAATTCAGATGAAATGGACAGAAAACGTTAAAGTACTCAATGAGATTCTGTCAATTCAATTCGAACGCAAGATCAAGCCAGATGGAGCTTCAGGTGAGCCAGAAGTACATGGATTCTGTGACGGTGGAGAACAGGCATATGGAGCTGTTGTTTATCTCCGATGGAAATTAGAAGACGGAAGTTACAAATGTGATCCTATAATGATAAAGTCGTTCGTTGCCCCCCTCAAGAAAAAGTCTATCCCGAGACTCGAATTGTTAGGCTGTTTGATCCTTGCCAGGCTGTACTGCACATGCGCACAAGCACTGAAGTTTGCGCAAATGCTAGACTGGAAAAAGATACTGTGGACTGACTCGAAAACCGCTCTGTCGTGGATCAAGACGCCTGCAAGGAGGTTTAAACCTTTCGTATCAGCCCGTGTAGCCGAAATCCAAGAAAGTGTAGACGTCAAAGATTTCCAATATGTCAAGTCTAAAGACAACCCCGCTGATGCTTTAAGTAGAGGAATAAGTACAGAACAGTTACACGCTTGGCTAGACGGACCCGCTTTTCTGCGCACAGAAGAAATATTCTATGATGACAATGGAAGTCATTCAGAAGGAAGCCAAAGCAACAGTGAAGAATACAGAAGTGAGTTAAAAGAAAAACAACCAAGCATGGTAGTTGAGAGTAGAAGTTGCAAGACGGCTGAAGACGTTTGTACTGAGAACGCCATCCTGAAGTATCTATTAACCTCGTGTTCAAGTTTCTCGAAAGTTCGGCGAACACTTGCATATGTAAGAAGGTTTATCTGCAATGCAAAAACCAAGGGTGACAAAATGTCCGGACCGTTAACAACACTGGAACTGCAAGACTCTGAAACGATGCTTTTCAAATGGTGTCAACAAGATATGAAATCCAAAACTCTAGACAAGAAACTTAAAGTTGGAGCTGACAAAGACGGAGTGTTGCGGGCATTTGGCAGGTTAGAAAATATCCAGAATCTCCCCAAGGACATGCGTCATCCAATAATAATACCACGTGATCACCCACTCGGAGATCTTATTCTACATGACCTTCACGAGCGACGAGCCCACTGCGGATATAAGAGCTTGATATACGAAGCGCGCAGAAAATTCTGGATGGTTGGAATTCGCAGATCTGCAAAGCGTATTACAGGGAAATGTATCACTTGCAAGAAACTCCGAAAACAACCACTTGAGCAGCTGATGGGTCAGATTCCAAATTTACGTGTAGCAATCGGCTTACCAGCGTTTAGTAACACAGCGATGGACATGTTTGGTCCGATTCAAATCAAGTTGAACAGAAAAACGAACAAGGAAGCGCAAGTGATTATTTTCACATGTATGACGACGAGAGGAATACATTTAGAACTGGTTTCAGATAAAACCACTGACACGTTTCTCATGGCTTTTAGACGGTTTGCTTGCACTAGAGGACACCCGAACATCTGTTGGTCAGATTGTGGAACGAACTTTGTTGGTTCTCAAGGGTACTTAAGAGAGATTATGCTCAATTGGGACATACCCCGGATCCAAAGCACGTTGACAGAGGAATTTGCATGCGACTTCAAGTGGAAATTCAACATTCCAAAGGCAAGTCACCAGAATGGCGTCGTTGAGAGCCTCATTAAATCAGTGCGTCAAGCAATCAATGTTACGTGTAAAGATTGGTCATATACAGAGGAACAGTGGCACACCTTTCTCAAAGAAGTAACGTACATGGTAAACAGTCGCCTTCTTTACCCCGCATCGGACGACATCTGGATCGAACCACCGATCACTCAAAACGATCTCATCATTGGCCGACACAATTCACCGCCTGTGCCAGAAGAAGAGACAAGAGTCAACACCAGAGATCTTCTCCGTTCGTGTCACAAGCACGTTTATGAATTCTGGAAAGCCTGGATCAAGTACTTTGCGCCGAATCTGCTACAAAGAAACAAGTGGTTCCAAATGAGGGAGAATGTCAAGATTGGCGATTTGATATTAGAATTAGATGCAACTCCCCGAAGACGATGGAAAATGGGTGTGGTAAGCGATGTCTACCCTGGAGCTGATGGCCTCGTCAGAAAAGTCCAGAACAAGACTCAACAAGGAAGATATGACAGACCGATTCATAAATTATGCCTGATTGCAACCAAAGAAGAACTGGAAGTACGTTAGAAGAACACAAGAACTCAAATAGATAGTCTTAGACAGCAATAAATAGTCGTAAAACGTCGTTAGTCGTTAACCTCCTAACTGGAGGAGGGTGTTTCGCACAATGAGCAATTTCTAGGTTGTCATTGGCTAAGCCTATCTAAAATTTAAATAATTAGCATATTAGTAGAAACCGAACAGAACTGAATTTAGATTAGAACAGAGTGACGCTGGCAACTGCGGCCAGGGAAAAAAACAGTTCTCATGAAACCCCTGAAAAGATTTAGGACTGTTGGACACAGTAATTGTAAGTAGATTTGTAGATTTAATCATTAAGACATTTATTTGTAGATTGTAGATTCAAGATTCATGCAGTATTATTATTATTGTATTTCAGTTGACTATATTATCCGCTTCGTACTGTAAATCAGAGAGATAGCGGAATGAAATGCAAAAATAAAGTCCTGGAAAGTCCTTGAAGTCGTTTTACAGGGGCTAATTTCCCTTAGTGTGGTCAGGTTATACTTTTACCTAAAAATTGGTGAATAAAGTAATTTTGTTTGAAATCCTTTTTTGTTTTAGTTTCAGTTTGAGACTTCCCAAAAGGATAGGGCTGGTTAACCCTTAGGGATAGGGCAAGCAACCCTGTCTAAAAATATGGGAGCCCAACATATTTTCAAGAAAACAGTGAAACTGCTCTTGGCTCACTGCTTATGCAAACATGTGTTTTGTCATGGAAATGTTAGCAAAAAAACGAGTTTTCAGCTGCAAGCTCTTTTAGCCCAAGCACCATTCTTGTACCCAGAGCTCCCTGGCTCGTCACCCTAACAGGGGAGGCTCTGGTGACAGCCCTAGTCTTGCGAGACCCGTTCCCGTTGTGACGTGATGGCATAAAAGAAAATTATAGTTTTATGACACAATTACTTTAGAGCATTCAAGTTGAAGGCATAGATTAAACAGACGACTAGGAAAGGAATACCAGTGTTATTTTGAGAGATACGTTTTTATAAAGTGAGATAAAGCTACTTTTATATATGCATGCACACCATTTCAGCCAATCAGCAAAAGGCCTAAAATGGATGTCACCAGAGCCTCTCCTGTGAGGCAATGAGCTGGGAGCTCTGGGTTTGAGAATGCCCAAGCACATGTGCTACTGAGAACCCTACTTCTTTTTAACAGTTTGTTGTTGTTGTAAATTTCAGTGATCTACTGGTACAAGCAAATAAATGTACCACAGAGAAGCCATCTGAATCTTTCCCTCCCTCAGTTTCCCTGGCTACATTATTGCAAATGGGCAAGATCAACTTCCAAAGCAGTGAACTAGAAATATTATTCTTATAAGAAAGTGCTATGGCGGCATTGCTTGCTTTTAATCCTTGACCAATCATCTACATCTGTGATGAATGCAAATAGTACTCAACTCAATAGATCAGTTGGTGGCTACTTCCATAGAAGTGACTTGGTAAAATATTTTGCCATTAGTGGAAAGAGTGCCCCGAATTAAGCAAAGATGCCAATAAATTTATAGCACCATAGGACGGAAAGTAGTAAAATACAACAAGTTTTACATAGGTTGTATGTGATTTTGCAAAGCCATATCATCACTAACCATATCGTCACTAGTGGTATAAAGTGGCACATTAACTAAATTTGGGAGCTGTTTCCAGTGATTGTGCCAGCTTTTTGCTATTTGCTCCTAGCAAAGGGCAGAATTAGATGCATCTGTTATCACTCTGTCATGCACTACAGTCATTTTAGAAACTGGGACTAGACTTTAATCAAGAGGTGAATTGCATTCTGCAGTTTACACATTTAGAGATGTTTGATGTAAAAGTAGCTACAATTTTGCTTGTTTGCCCCCAAAATAATATTAAGGTTAAGAATTTTACCTTCTCTGAGTTAAATTGATATTGAATGTTATCCATTGGAAATCAAACAGGGGTTAGTATCTCTGCCAATGAAAGATTAACATAATATTTTGTTATGGTCTGCAACATTGCATGGACTTTACAAATTAATGACGTTTGCATGATCTAGTTCACATTTACATTTGCCACTACTTGTTCCATTATTGAAAATATAAGGCAACATAATTTTGTTCTGTTGTAATGCAGTTGAACTAATAAATTTGAAATGTGCATTCTTTGACATCACTGCCGTTGTGATATTGTAGATGGATCTTTGTAGTGGGCTTTGAGAAAAATATATGTCATAGCTGCATTTTGTGGCTTGACATCTATGTTAGGGACAACTCTTTCACATTCATCTCGAATTGGCTGTGGTAGAAAGTCGTCGTCAACCTCCATGACTTTTGAATATTCAGCCACCTCATCAAGTAAACTCTCTAGTTACTGGAAACCCTGGGGATTCAAAACAGTAAAAAAAAACAGATTCTTTGTTTACTGCAATGATATCTGCCAACCGATTAGCAAAGTGGGTAGGAGCAGGACATCCAGGGTTTAACTTCTCTGCACCAAGGACTCAGTTTTGTAAAATAATTGAAGGGAATGAAAAAATCGCTATCCAATTTGTCCTGATTTGCAGGAGGGTCATCTGTGAAGCAGGAATGTCTACAGATTTATATCAGAAACATATAAGCAAGTTGAAACATGTAACAAACATACATTGCTTTAGTACAAAGCTGCGGAATATTCGCAGAATAAACAATTGAACTGTTTGTTTTTTCAATGTTAGTAAATTATCACTTACTACTGTTGCTCTACTTTATTTGAGCAAAAAATGCAATCTTAAGAAAAGAAAACCTGCTTGGCTAAGCAGGCAATAGTTCATTATTGACCAATATGGTCATAAACTCACCACAAATAATCCACAGCTTGGTTCGCCGTTACATGTTTCAACTAAGTTTTATGTTTCTGTTTATATACATTGACACATTTCAACACACCACATTGCTCAGCATCATAGCTTTCAGGAAAGTTGTAGAGATGACTAGGAACTCCCTTTGGCACTTGTGCATCTTTCTGACATCTAACTCTGTGAGAATTCCAGGTGTCTATGAAGATGTTCATCTCTTTCTCAATTAGAGGGATGAAAACAAAGGATAAAATGGCTCTGTAAATAAGATATGATATATTATAATTAATAAATACAGGTATCCAATGATATCTAACAACGCAAGAACACAATGGGAGAGGCTGAACGGCTTACATATTTAGAGTAGCATCTACAGTGTAAGTAATGGTATTACTATTTTCAAATAGCATGTTGCAAAAATTCATGTAATACGGTAACTTATCATAAAATGGTCATTAATTGCTTATGCACAAATATATGCACAGCATACAAATTGTCTTCAAATTGTCTTCTTTAATTACAAAAAAAATGCAGAATAAAGTAATAAAATCATATTAAGAAGAATATGTTTTGCTTTTGTATAATCAAAATATCTATGAATAAAGAAGTTTCTGGTTTAAGGATATGGGATCTGAGTGGGGTCACATATTTGAAATACTGTAGAAGTGGTTCTGAGTTATAGTCTCTGAATTGCAGGTTAGATGTAGTGGGTTGGGAAACTAATGTACTTCCATGACATTGTCTCTATTTCATTGATATCAGAAACCTTGGTATATTGCAATGCCGTAGCTAGCGGAAGGAACAGAGGAGGCAATGGCCCCCCTCCCAGCGAAGTAAAATTTTAGTGTCAACATGTGGGGAAAAACCTGCTTGCCCCCCACCCAGCAAATACAAAGAATGACAAGGGCTTGCCCCCCCCCCCCCCCAGATAAATATGTCTATCTATGGCCTTGTATTGATTGGTCCATCCAAATGACATGAAACACAGGAGGAATGAATCAGATGGTATTCTGAGTGTACAATAAATAAAAATAAATAAAAAATGTCATGACTAACCTATCAGTTTGGCTCTCAGGATTATAATGCCCTTGCTCAAGCAACATTAACAGTTGCCTCTTAAAAAAATTCTCCATACGCTGATGGAGCTCAAGCCACCACCTTTCTATCTGGTAAAGGAATAAACAATAATTGATTTTTCATTACTTGTTCATCATTATGACAGGGCTTTAACTAGAATCTGTAAAAAAAGAAAACCTAAACTGCAACGTACTGTACTTGCAAGTGATTGAAAGTATGTAACTGTAACTCATGAACTAAAAAAGACATTGGAATAAATAACGTTAAGCATTCTGGAATGTTCATAGAGAACTTTCCCTCATCACAAGAAGATTTGCAAATTTAACATGAAGCTGCATGGTGTGCAACTTCTCCATATAATTCTTTTGCTATAGAGTGCATGCACTTAACCCGTGCAACATATTAAATCTAAATAGTGCATAGTTTGATAGTACTTCTTTTTTTACAGGAAAAAACTGACCGGGCTGACCGGGCTGAAATTCTCCATGTAATTGGCCCCTAAGTCGACTCATCCTGTGCAAGAACAAGTTGCCCAGGAGCAATGAAGCTCAACCACACCTCAGTACACATCATGCTAGATTGATGCATCATCCAGTACCTTATTGCTGGTGGACGAACCATAATGAACTGTGTTTTTTCCCTCAATTTGCTGATCCACCCCAACATCTTGCATGACAAAAGCATGTATAGCTGCCATGTCCCCAGTTTCCGAACCTCTGTCAAGCCGTAGATGTTGACCAACAACTACAAAGATTAAAGTTACAAAGTTTTCATTCCTGATGAATCCATACACACCAATGATTGTCTCAAAGGGAAATTAAGACCTCACTTGCAATGGTTACAGGGGAGACATACACAACAATTAAATGTCTTTATTTCTCAAAATGTAACAGGTCAATTTTCTAAATCGTCTGAAAACATAATAAATATGACTACATTTTTCACTCTATAAAGTCGTTCTTTTTTATTATTTTTTTATTAAGATTTTTTTTCGATGGTGGGATGGAAAGGCAGATGATACTCCAATGTTTCACAGGCTTGAAATATGTTTCGCTGTTAATTTCGATCTGCCCATGCCCAGCGCCGGTCATTCAGCCTCGTGTCTGTAAGGTACAACCTTAGTTTTTTCTTACTGCCCTATCATCAATCTAGCACAGATTTCTGGTTGGGTCAGGAAACCAAGTAAACCACCCTGATGAACACAGTTTGAAGAGTAAAATGTGTGGCAAATTGCTGAGTGACATTTCCCCCTTGGGTAGGGCATTTATTTTCTTTTGCCACCTACAACTACCCTAATAGGTGGCACCTTGTCCCGGGTTGGGCAGTGACTTAAGCATTAGAGCATGCATGTAACTTTCTATGAATTTATCGGTGAAATAGAGCATGCATGATGTTGGGAGAGACACAAGCATTTCAAGTGTCTCTCCCAACATCACAAGTGCTCTATTTGCCAATAAAGTAAAAGAAAGTTGTGCTCTAATGCTTTTATAATATAGCGGGGAAGAACCATTACTTTATCGGTGAAATAGAGCATAGATTTGGACCAATCAGAGCATGCATTATATTGTAGCTATATTATAATATTGCATAAAGCATACATGCACCTTTGGAAAGATGTTCCAGGTACCACTTTCCTACAAGTTTTGGGTCCGAATTAGAGGGCCATAGCTTTATAAAAAGAATAAACCCACAGAACACATACTGCAGGCCATAAACAGCTAGAGGGAAGGTGTTGTTCTGAAATCCCATCAACTTGTCATGTCCGTCTCCCGAGTGTGTGTGATTTGGACCCTTCAAAATTATAATAAATATAAACAAAGTTGTACTTAATATTATCATGTAACATTTCTTCTACTACCACTGTGCATTGCAATGAACAAAACCTAAATTAAAATATGTGAATTTAACAAATAGATCTCAATTTGCATGCGTGTGTACTGTAATAGATACACAGATGACATCACAGAATGTCATGAACAAAAAAGTATGCCGAGTTGCGTGACTGTTGTTCATGAGATTCTGTGACGTTTTCTGTGTATGTATTACAGTACATATGCACAAAAAATGAGATCTATTTGTTTTATACGACAACAAACAGGGATTTTTGTCAACCGTGTATGTGTACTCTTATAGCATGATGGCTCTCGACCAATCAGAGCACGTGATTTACTGGTGTTGTTGTATAAATGGGGGAATCGTCACCGCTGGAATTGACTGATGCGTTACTAAAGTTAAGTGTAGTTAAAGCTGGTTTGTAATGCTAAGTTATTACTAGTCTATGCTCCTTCAGCAGGCAGTCGTCGTCACGCTTACCATTGATGTGAACGTTCCTGTAGCACCTCTTCTTCTTTTCTTCTTTCCACGTCACCGCGGCGTTCCAGCCCTTCTGGATCCACTTTAGCCATAACATCGTAAACAAGACTGCGGGGCACTGCTAATTTGTGATGTTCTCTTAGCTTTTGCGTGCATAGCACGATATCCCAGCAACTGTCCCGGGCCCTCTAATTCCTCCACAACTGCTCGTTCAACTTCATCGGCCCGGTTTCATATTTGATGTATCTTATTCCAAAAACAGCCATCCTCCGGCTGAGAGTAACCAGACTCCAAGCGTATTCCGGAAAGTCTCTTTCACGAAATCTAAAATCTCACTGCGTCTTACGTTTTGCAAAACGTAACGTTCTAAGGCGAGTTTGAGATTCTCGTCGCCTTCCCAGTCAGAGTTTCTGATTCTGGACGACTCTTGCTAACTGAGTAGCAACACCGCTGGTTTTGAGTACTGCTGGCTATCATAACACTGGGCCGGTTTCGACACGCTGATATTGAATTTCGTTTTGAAAATGATAACACTGGGCCAAGCTATGGCCCAGTGTAATCATTATAATAATAAAAATAAAACCATTTTGAAATGATTTTGATTTTGCAATGATGACACTGGGCCAAGCTATGGCCCGTTATAATCATTGCAAAATGTGAAATAAAAATAAATCATTTTGAATTGCTTTTCTTCTCTTTTTTTTTCGCTATAAAGGTTTAATATTTGTTTATTGTTTTAACATATATCTGTTTTGCATTTTTACTTAATTATTACGTTTTATTTTATTTTATTTTTTTCGATATTTTTATTTACTTATTTTATTTTTTCGTTTTGCATTTTAATTTAATTATTACGTTATTTTTTTTCCGGTATTTCTATTTACTTTTTTTTTGTTTCATGTTATTGTTATTATTATAGTTATATTGTTTTTTTTTATTTTCAATTAAGGTTTTTTAATTATAATTTCACTAAGACCACCCTTTTTTCTTATGACAACAATGGGCCACAATACACAAGCACAATTGCAGGCAAAAAATATATATCATTACACTTGTGTTTGAGTGATCCACACTAGAGGCAAGCACAAAATGGCAGTTTAAGACAATGCAATGTTTAGTATTTGAATGCCTGTGTGTTCTAGTGTGAATCACTCCACAAGGGAAATGTTTGTATGAGTTTCATAAACTTAAGGCTGATCTACATGTTGCAATTTGCTTGGCTGGCTTCTGTAAACTTCATTCGGTGGGAAATCAAATGAAGTGGATTGGAGCCGACAATCAGCAGAACAAATTGCAAAAGCAGTAATATAAGTAAGCTTTAGGGAGGGACAAAATAGAAAAGTGATGAGAGGGAGGCCAAATGCCAAAAATACAAATTAGGAATTTTCATGTGAAAAATAAATCTGGCAGACAAAAGACAAACAACGAATATGAAACAAAATCAGCAAAGTCTCCCCAAAACCCCCCTCGCCACTTTTCCAATGTCAATAGTTTACATTTTCATAGTTCTTTGCTTTATTGTGATTCAAAATGAAATTCTAGCCTAGAATCGGCCTTTTCAAAAAGAGAATGAAATTTAGCTTTTTCAAGTGTCAGCTTTAATTCTAATGGTTTGTTTAAGCTTAAACTCGACTTCAATGTAAAATTTCAATTTGAATCGCAAATTCATAGCGACGAATCTCTGTGAAAAATGACAATTGTTTATATCTTTACCTTTGGCTTGGCGAAGAAAACGCTGGTTGACCTTGAAATGACCACCTAACTATACAAACAAGATTCCGCAGTAGCTGCTGTAGAATTAAACCATATTCCTTTAGAGAAATCAGCGAACACAGTCGACACACAGACAACACAACCGAAAATGAGCGGGAAAAGCCGCGCGGTATTTGGACTGGGTTCCTGTATTCCCAGTGTCTCTCGGACACGAGAAACAGATTAGGCTCTGGGAATGCAATCTCGTTCCCAGAGCCTACTCCGCTGTTGTTGTTTGCTCTGGGAACGAGATTGCTGGGAATGATACTAATTCTTCACGTTCATGGTTCAGAGTGGTCATGTGACTATTACCCAGAAAGCCTCGGTGGCAACACTTTTTATACATCTTCCAACAACGAACTATCACACTTCGCATCAAGTAGACTTTTCCACGTTCCAGTGCTTATTTCGAGTATTTCCTTATCGAAAATGTCAACCATTAATGCAAGATCGGTCCAGAGTGATTTTCGAAGCATTACGACAAAGCTAGCCTCAATTCAAGAAGCTACAGAGACGGCAAAGAACAAGATCAATGAAGTCGGTGTTAACGTCGACATAATAGACGGAAATCAAACCACATTTTCAGATATGGTTTCAAAGACCTTCAAGGATATGGAGGATAGAATAAACAACAGAATTGTAGACGGCATATCTTCTCTCCTCGATCGAATTGAGGTGCTGGAACAGGCAATAACAGAGCCAGGAACCGCCACGGGTGCAAACACGGGCTCCAGGCCCGAGACACCGAGAAGCGCCAGGAAACACAGAAACCCCGATTTATCGGTAAGGCCCTACAAATGACATTTAAAATAAGCTTATTCTCAGCTTTGCTATCTTGTAAAATATTGCGCTCTCTAGCTTACTTCGGTACGATCAAAGGCTCTTCGAGCATTCTGAATTTGAATTTTTAAATAGTCGGATTGTTTATGTGTAAACATGCGGTAGTTTTGAGGAAGCCGGTGCATTCTCTTGAAATAAAGCGGTATGCATTGATGTCGATATAGCACAATACCCTACCGAACTCTTAATTAAGAAAATTTGGTCCTTCACTGGCTGGCACATACAAACTTCCTATTGAATATATGTTATTAGTATTTATGTTAGAGTGGAAAAAGTGATTGTCTATCACTTTCCGCAACATAACACTTTTATTTATTGTGCATTTTCTGCTTAACCCAAAATCTTGTTGATTGGCCATTTAGCTTGTAGACCTCATCTCTACATCTCTTGTGACAAAAAAATTCTAACCCTGCTTAAGCTTCACGTCTCAGTATATATCCACCACTATTCACCTCCCCTTCGGGGGATTGTTGCTAACTATTATTTTACAATTATTCATTGAGCCTCAGAGGCTCTTCAGTCAATGGCCATGAGGCTGAAGGCAATTGACTCAGAGGCCATGAGGGCAACATGAAAATGTTTTTTTTAGTCAAATCACACTAGCTCTCGCCAAAAGAGACTCCCGCCAAGAGGCGTCTGCACGCTAAAGCCAAACATGCAATCCTGGACGTATTTTGACCCAAATCTGGTCAAAAGTATAATACACGGCCAATTTGATTATTTGATATTTAATTTTTATAGCACACAAATAAGACGAAATATTATGCAACAAAGTTAAATTGGCCACGTAATTCTTTTGACCAGATTTGGGATAAAATACATCATGAGTATGGAATATTTGGCTTGAGCGCACAGACCCCTCTTTGTAGGGAGTCTCTTTCGGCGAGTGCTAATTGGTGTCTGCTTTCCCAGGCTAACTACACACTACCTATCATGGTTGTGAAAAATATATTATCAAAATATTACTACTTTTTTTTAATAAAAGTTTTGTGCAGAACTAGTACTACTCTATAGAATGTCTTGATAGTAATACAATATTTTTATTACAGTATTGTGTGAGATCAAAGTTCAAGAATCTCTGGACTCGCATGGGACACAAGCAAGCAGTAAGAACCATAACTATTATTGTACATTTATTGAGCAAAGTGACCCACTCAAATCCATTTTGATCTGAATCCTGATTGGCCTTTGAAACAGAACACATGTTAAACGGGCTCTCACACACTAAATATTCGTTCACCGTCGACATAAAATAACTAAAATTGTAACCGTGAAAACACATGTACATTTGCCCGTAGTAAAATAATCCTCCAGATTAATAGAAAAACGTTTCAAGTGTTGGACAAATGCAATTCTAGGTTGTTTTGACCTGTTATCAAGAGGATGGAATTGGATTGCGATTTGAGCTATTTCCGTGTCAGAGAAGTGACCAGCAAGCATGAGAGAGCCCCTTTAAGGTCGAAGGTGACATCTGCAGCGCCCGTAACATCCATTGCAAGTTTTAAAATTTCCAGGATGAAAGGGAGCAGCAATCAGCAATATGAGTAAATATGTTCATATTGTATGGTTGTGTTTTTGCTAGGTTTACTGATCCTGTTAATGTAGAGGTATTAGAGCAGCTGCAAAGAGAAGTAAAGGAGATGGCCACAGTCCAAAGTCAAACAGGACTTACAGAACGAGATATCCAATGTAAGCAACTTATATGCATTGAAAACACGAATCTGAATGAGAACATTCACTAGTAACGTCGAGATCCCATTTGTATAAGTGGGATGCCCTGCTAGCAGATGTTTTTACTAAGCTGACAGGAAGGAGGAAAAGAGATCTTTGTGCTGCTTCAAACCTCCCTTTGCTTTGCCACCGTCCTAGATCTTGTAAAGTTTGCTAGCTGTTCTTTTAGCCCACTGTTATTTTTACCATACAGTCTTTTACGAAAACCCCTCCCTCTACCCTCCCCATGCCCAAGTTTGTAGAACTATATAAAATGTCTTGGTCCAGGTTTAGTTTTGTATATGCATGCATACCAAAGGATGTTTTCCGCTTAGATTATTTGAGCCCATCCTTTTCAACCAAATTCGTTCAGGGCCTGTCGTTCATGCCTGTCAGTTCAGGGAGAGAGGCCTCTGCTGTCAGGGAGAAGTGGCATTACACTTACCCCTGCTTGAAAATTAAATGCTTTTATCCAGTGAAAACATTCTTACAAGTTCATTTTAGAAAAAAACAGAATAACATTTTGTTAATTTCGAATCCTGCTCTAAATTTTTCTTGATTATAAACATCAATGAAATACCGAGATAAACTAACAGCCAAGTTGGGATTCGAGTTAGGAATCGAGTTAGGATTCCAGCTGTTGGATTGCAGTTACAGTCGCGTTTATCAAAGATGGAATAACCTAATTTCATTCATTACCAAGGGTGACATCTTAATAAATGAGAAAATTATCGGAAACTGTCGGCTGAAATGACATTTAGAACCAATATCCAGAAAAAGCGCAATCGAACCAAGTTTAACCACACCAATTTACCTCATAACAGTTTCCCAACCGCCCAAAGACAGAAAACAAGGCGATAATAATCGCATTGCCGAACACCGCGCGAGAGCAACCTTTGAATATAGAGTAGAGTATAGAAGGTACGGAGTCACGCCAACTCGAAGTTCTTGAGCCATCAGCAGGATCAAAGGAAAAGAGAAAAATGTATATTGCCTCGAATGGGACTCGAACCCACGGCTTCCGAATTCCGGTTTTGGATGTGTTAACCACTACACCACCGAGGACAACCACGCTGGCAACGCAGCAATTCTAGGTAGTGCAGAGTAAACACCCGTAGGGGTCCCAGGCTTTTTCTCGTTTTCCGTAAACTGATTCACAGGGACTTGGTAGAGACATATGTAGAGAGAGTATAGATAGGTCCAAGTCCAGGGAATGGGACTCGAACCCACGGCTTCCGAATTCCGGTTTGGAAAAAGCCTGGGACCCCTACGGGTGTTTACTCTGCACTACCTAGAATTGCTGCGTTGCCAGCGTTTTTTCACTTTTCCCAAGATGCAACAGTATGATTATGTAGATACCCGCGTACGGTCTGGGTACTGGCATGTTTATTAACAATTATTCCTCGAGCCGGAATTGGCTCTGAGTCAATAGTCCATGGGGCCATGAGGGGGAGAGGAATAATTGTTTTAGTCAAATCACACTAGTAGGTCCATTTGTAAGACAAAAAAGTTTTCTGGTCTGATCATTTGCTATTTTCTGGCTTTCAAATCCGACACTTTTCGCTACTAGTAGGCTATAACTTATAGCCTACTAGTAGCGCAACCAATCAAAATGCAGCATTGATGATAGACCACTAGTGTGATTTGACTAATTTTGGATATTAAGGTAATTATGACTGAAAGAGTTACGTGACTTACTGCGTGTCAACATTTGTCAAGAGGGTTTTGGCTGTGGTACAAAGATACAAAGAAAGTCAAAGCGACTTAGAAAGGTAAGCAAAATATTGCTTCATCTTTAAGTCATGGAGATTATCCTAACATGCCTTGCAGCAGCAATAACAGCATGACAAATAAATTGAACTGAATTGGGTGATGCACTTTATGTTGAGAACTGCAAAGTTCAGAATCTCAAGATGTGAAAAAAACGTGCTGTAAAATCCAGACTGCTAGATTTACTTTGATGAAGGCCATTTTAACTTATCGCTCAATACTTATGTTGTTGCTATTTCTTATTCTACCTATAGAAATTAAGCAACAGGAAAGAGTCCCTAAATGTTGAAGACAAAGACAGCGACCTTGGCAGATCCGTCATATTGGAACTGATGTCATCTGAGGACTCTGACGAGGAAGGCTATACAACCCGACCTCTCAGCTGGCGAGCAGAAGAAGTTAGCCAGTTTTTCCTTGAGCTAGACAGTCGCCATGAGAGGAAGCAGACACCTCAACAGAGGAGACAGCGACATAAGAGAGCAATTAGGAGAGCACAGCGAAAGGAGAAGTGAGGCTGTGCCACAAGAGTTAAGAGAAATTGCTGTTTGTGATGAGGAATAGAACAGTCTTCGGTGCTTATCACAAACTGCCTGCATAAATACCAATGAATTTTCTACTAATGGAAGTTTAAAATGTGCATGTGTTTTTTTTTAAAGCGTCATCTTTTTTGAAAAAAAAAAAACAGTATTATAATAGATGTAATTCTGACAGGGATACTGCGGCAGCAAATTTAGACACATGCTTGAGAATATAAGAGAATTCATTGGTATTTAATTCAATAGGCCTTCATCACAGTTAATGTATAGATTTAGCCAATGGCTAAAAGCAGAGCTCCCGCTTACATATTTTTCAACCAGACAAAAAGGTTGCTATTGTACATGAATAGATAGCCTTGCGCCGTTATACCACGTGACTAAGCACTCGTTCAACCAAGTGTGGTTATCTAAGGTTCATCCCTTCAACGATATAAACCTTTTCACGTTTGATGACGTCATCAATGACGTCATACCACGTGACCATGCAGTTGCACCCCCGTTTCCACTTAGACAACTTCACCCAGTTTGGTTGTCGGAGGTTCGTCCCTTATTGAGATATATCATGTTTCTCCTATGATGACGTCATCAATGACGTCATACCACGTGACCATGCAGTTGCACCCCTCTGCCACTTAGATAACTTCACCCAAGTTTGGTTGTCTGAAGTTCATCCCTTCTTGAGATATATCGTTTCTCCTATGATGACGTCATCAATGACGTCATACCACGTGACCATGCAGTTGCACCCCCCTTGCCACTTAGACAACTTCACCCAAGTTTGGTTGTCGGAGGTTCGTCCCTTATTGAGATATATCATGTTTCTCCTATGATGACGTCATCAATGACGTCATACCACGTGACCATGCAGTTGCACCCCTCTGCCACTTAGATAACTTCACCCAAGTTTGGTTGTCTGAGGTTTATCCCTTCTTGAGATATATCATTTTTCTCCTATGATGACGTCAACGATGACGTCATACCACGTGACCATGCAGTTGCACCCCCTTTGCCACTTAGGTAACTTCACCCAAGTTTGATTGTCTGAGGTCCATCCCTTCCCGAGATTTGTTAATTTTCTTAGTATACCACAGGGTTCCCATGAGTTTCCGCGTACGGCGGACGGACGGACGTACGCTATACCTTTTATTCAGGAAGAAACAAAAAAATTCATATCTCAAGAAGAGAAGCACCTATGGCAACCAAACTTGGACACATTCATCTTTTTGGCGATACCTTTTTAACGCCCTAGTCATTTGACGTGGCGTCGTCAATAACGTGAGCAGAATGAGCGAGAAAGCCCGTGACGTTTGAACTCCATACCTATGCCTGGACGTTATTTCCTTAGGTATGGTGCTTCGCTTGCGCGGGCCTTCGGCCCGCGCAGGAGCTCCGCTAATATGCCTTAATAATATCTTATAGTTATCAGGAAACAAAGTCCAGTATTCAATTCATGACATCTGTATTAGTAAGACTGCCAAGTTTGGGACTTGACTTTCTGGCGCATTTTCTTACAAAGAAATATATGGGCAAAAACACCAAAACGAGGATAGATGGGCATCAATACCCATCCAGCCTCGGTTTTGATATTTTTGCCCATACATTTCCTTGTAAAAATTACGTTTTGAAAATTCATATCTCTGCCAGTATTCAAGCAATCTTCACCAAAGTTTGCAATTTTATTAAATTGAATACTTGAATGCTTTTCTGATAACAATTTGATAATATATAGATTTAGCCACTGGCTAAAAGCGGAGCTCCCGGTTGTGTACATGGTGTTCATCACTATAATAGGCTTTTCAAAAAAAAAATGTCAAGAGGAAAACTTTTATTTGCCATGAGCTGTTTTAATATTTCAACATATACATACTGTGTGTTTAACAAATGTCCTCTGATTTTCCGTGGTATGTCCTCTTATATACCACGGAATGACGTAATAAAGTGGTCAAAATGTTGTGGACTCACGAGGCGCAGCCGAGTGGGTCCGCAGTACATTTTGACCACTTTATTACGTCATTCCGTGGTATATAAGAGGACATACCACGGAAAATCAGAGGACATTTGTTTTATACCCCAACAAAAAGGCAAAAATAAAAACGCAAAAGCAGCGCGCGCGCAGCCAAACGGTGTTTTCGTTGGTTCTTTTAAGCGCGTGCGCTTATGATGGCTCGTTCCGCGGTATGTCCTCTTATGTACCCATGGCTGAGAGCCAATCAGAATTCGAGAAACGCGCGCGTTGTGGTATAAATTATATTATTACGTGTTCAGTGTATTTTACTATAATGTGTCACCCCAGAAAATACCCATCATGAATGAGCAGAAATCCAGAAAAGTTGGGGGATGTGGGCATAAAGAGAGAGGGCTATACCTACTTAGCAGTTTTTTTGCGGGCAGGGTCAAACCATTCTAGTTCATAACTACTAAATATATACACTTGATTTCATGATGCATAGTTTTCTCAGACGGCTTGGAACAAAAGGTGAGGTGAGAGTTGCCTTTCCTAGACCCCTCCAGACCAGGGGGGGATGGGGGGGGGGGGGGGGGGAGAATGGCGAAGAGAACGAGATGGGGGCCGCGATGCACTATGGGAGAAACTCCCAAATTTTTTAGTCGGGGATGATCGTCAGAAATTTTCAGTTTCACCCCTAAAAGATACCAAACATGGCGGGCCATGGCGTGGCTCAAAAAAATTATTACCCTAAAAGATACCCCTAAAAGATGAGGTCTTATGTGCCAAGTAGGTGCGAAGAACACAGGTAACAGGTGAAAGATACCCATCAAGAAATTTCCGTGTTTGTTTCTAATTTATCGTCTTCTCATCGAATAATCTTTCTTTCTTACACGGTTTTTAGAAGCACCATCATAGGAAAGAACAATTTGGACACAGTTTCGGCCCTTAAAGATACCAATCTCCCTAAAATTTATTGAAAATCACGATCACCCATAAAAGAGACCAAACCACCGTGATTTTAACCCTAAAAGAGACCAAACCAACGTGATTTTAACCCCTAAAAGATACGACGATCATCCCTGACCCAAAAATATCCAAAGAAAACAGAAACATACAGTATTTGTATGAAAAACGTTAGGTACCACCACAGCACCACCACTCCAGAATTTCCAATCCCTTCTGTGGAGGAGGGGGGCCGGATGAATATTTTCTGGAACCTAGCATTACACATATAACAATAAGATTATAAAGCTAGAGATTCGTATGAGTAATCTTCGATCAGCTCATGGAAATTTAGAGCCATTAATCTATTGTTTTAGTATTCACCAACCAGATTATCCAAAACTAGTGGATAAATTATTTTCTCCAAAACACAAGACAGCCGTCCTGAACACCCTATGCTAACTGCTATGTAATCATCTTAGTACCTCAGCATCCTCACTACAGTGGTACCTCTATTCAGAGGCCACTTTTCAAAGTCCCAAAATAATTAATTGTCATTCAAGTACTGTATACTAGTTGGTTCAGAATGTGGTAAATTGTTTGATGCTACATCCTTAAAAATAGCACTGTAAATGCATTAAACTGATTCTTGAAAAGTATTTATTTAATAATCACACATAGTTTCTTATGAGCCCCCCAAAATGTTTTATATTGTTCAATAAAATAAAAGTTTCAATGTTTGCCCATTTATATTTTCTTAGTTTATTTTAAACTAAGAATCCAAGTTCTATTGCTTAATTTATTAAATAGCATTGCATTTGCTGTGTGATTATGATGTGAGAATGCACAGTTTTCAATCAATTAGAGTGCATACTACTAGCTATTTATGAGGCCGAAGGCCAAATCAGAGGCCATGAGGGCGAGATGAATAATTGTTTTAGTCAAATCACACTAGTAGGTCAATTTGTAATGCTAAAAATTTTGTTCTGTTCATTTGCTATTTTCTGGCTTTCAAATCCGACACTTTTCGCTACTAGTAGGTTATAACTTATAGCCTACTAGTAGCTTAACCAATCAGAATGCAGCATTGATAATAGACCACTAGTGTGATTTGACTAATTTATAACTGCTATGCATCAAAGGATATATGAATATGGAAGAAATCCAAACAAAAAACATTTTTCAAATGAATGCCATGTGATGTGAAATAGGTTAACATTACGCACTAGTCAGTGGGAAGCACTTCCCAACACGGGAAATAGCGGGGCATTAGATATACAAGAATGCTAGTGCACCGCTAATTCCTTGCAATTTTGGGCACATTTCTGTGTCTAATCTGTACATTTTTCTCCCTACCCAGGGCCGCAAATTTCTTTGCATAATAATACACTGTATTATTATTATAAGTTTTCATTCGCAGAGAAAACTCCTGCCACTTTAGCCAAGTGCCACAATATCAATAGGAAATTTCATGGCGAATCCCAGCCCAAACCCTACCTACAGTCCCAGCCATAGCAGCAACCACAATCTATAAACCACAATCTCCCACATACTGTGACTTCTTAAGCAATGTGTGGTTCCAGAAAATATCCTGTGACCCCCCATTTCCAAGGAAAAATACAGTATTTGTATGGAAATGATCAGGTAAATTGACCCCCCCCCCCCCCCCACCCCTCTGGAATTTCCAATGCCCTTCTGTAGGGGAGGTATGGATAATTTCTGGAACCACAAAATCTAAAACCAAATTAAACCCCTGCTATTCCCAAAGCATTCAATATTATGTCAATTACAAATATAAACCAATTTTGCTGTTTTTTCTTGAGGAAAAAAATCAATTCCCATGAGTATCACCCGAGGGGGGGGGGGGGGGACTTGGCTTGATATAGGGCGGGTATGTGCCGCTGCGAATTTCAAAGGCGGACCCCATTCTGAAACGATTTTTGGGAGAAAAGCATACCCCGTTCTAGAGGACGGTTCCTAAACGATACCCCGTTCTAGAGGACGGTTCCTAAACGATACCCCGTTCTAGAGGACGGTTCCTAAACGATACCCCGTTCTATCAGCTGGAGGAAGAAATCGGGACCCCGTTTGGCAGCACATACCCGTATAGCTCTTGTAAGGGAGCTACATAATTTGGTATTGCATCGTCTCAATGAAAATTATACCATTTAGCATTTCCAATTTGCATAAATAGTCATGAAAAGCTGTTTCTAAACCAAACAGTCTAAACCAAACAGTTGTAATTACACACTGCAATTACAACTATGTTGTGAACAGCGAAATGCTTACCTGCCAACTCTCCCAGTTTTCACCCTCAGTCTCCAGGGAAAATATTGAAAAAACTTTCCAAATATTTACTGGAATATCTCCTGGGTAAATTTATTGTTCATTTCTCATACAGTTGTTGTATTTGAGACAAACTTTGGTTTTGGAGTTTTCAGGGTTGGCAGGTATGGAAATGCAAACATAAACACATGGCTTATCACCAAGACAAAACAATAAGTGGGCACATAAGCTTACATATCACACACTAGAATTTTGTAATTTAGATTGAAGCACAAAATTAAAAGTGTGAGACTAAACACATTGTATTCGTGTTTTTTTTTTCCAATTGATCTTACTGGTACCTTTTTACTAAAGCTTACTAGCATATCATCAGGTTTTATGTATTCACTCTAGTAAAATTTAAGTTTAATGTGCCTATTGCAAACATTCTGTTGTGCACAAGAAACACTAAAAACATTTTCGAGAACATTTTTCTAGTGTTTTCTGTAGTTTTCTAATGTTTTTGTCAACACGCACGTTTCATTAGTTAGCCTTTGGTATTAAACAGTTGAAGGAGTTAATATTAACTAAAATGCTTATTGTATTTTGATGCTAAAACAAGTTCGAGTATCGCTGTCACGCTTCAGCTCTATAAGGATTCAATGCTTGATGTAAACTAACAGCAAACTTTTAGTTCCTACCTTCACTTCATTCGGAGTAGATTTTCCCCCCATGTAGAAACAACCTTATTGTAATCCTGTTCGGAACTGTGAATGTCCTGCCATCTTCCTATAAAAACTGCTAGCCTTTATCCAGGAATTTTGAACCACGAATTGCTCGACGGCCGCCATCTTTGTCTTTAGACCCGACTTCTCGTGTGCTAATAATATTCATCCAAATAAAACCGTCACGTCACTCGCTCCTGCCATAGTGGAAATGAGCTTCTCCAAGTTAATTTTGCTCTTCAAAAAGTCGAGTTACTGCCCAGTTATTAACTAAAACGCCCAAGCGTTAGTGAAAGAAATGAAGAATGACTTCGCAAAGAACTGCACAGCCAATTGCCAATTCTACTCGGCGCTATAAAAATCTTGGACTTCTCCCGGACTTCTAGATGACTAGGAAGACACTCTCCTGATTTCTTCACACACTAGTTGTCCCTAGCTTTTTGTAAACATATTATCATTTGCGTAGAACAGTTCTACAGACGTGTTGTACAGATGTATTTCGTTCGGCATTTCGATCAAGATAAACAGAGTTGCATAAGACCATATTTGGGTTTCCTGTAGTCTGTCACGTGAGCAGCATCCCCCCCGACCCCCCACCCCTCCCCCCTCACTACCACACCGCCATGCTGTGACGTCATGAGCGCGCGCCACCCACCACCCGTCACTGGCTCGCCGCCATGTTGTGACGTCATGACCACACGACTGCAAAGGAGACTAGATGCATCAAAGCGGCTGCGAAAGGTGCAGGCTTCACCGTCCGGCGCGGAAATGACCTTGGATGACCTTCGACGTTCAAAAATCCCTTTGCGCGATATTGCCGCATGTCAGGTTTTGGGTACCCTGTGGATTTCTTACATTCGCACTAATTGCGATCATTGGACTCGTACCGTACCATTTGGATTTGTTTTTTTGACGCTTTTTTCTTAGGTATGGTGCTGGCCGCAAAGGAGCTCCGCTATTGTTATTCAATAGTAGTGTGAGAAAGGCCTATACGGCTAAATTTGTTGTATCAAGATGTGCATTTTCAAAATTATGTTCTGCATTTCGTGTTTTATTTTTTTTTTTATTTTTTATTCAACCCTACAAAACCCGGAGTTACTAGCGGTTTTCAAGCATACAAAACCTCGGATTACTTGTGGTTTTGTCTTGATATGATCTGTGGGACAACGCGAGGTTACTAGGGTTTTGTCTTGGTAGTCTCGATGAAACGACGCGGGATTACTAGGGTTTTGTCTTGGTAGTCTCGATGGAACGACGCGGGATTACTAGGGATTTGTCTTGGTAGTCTCGATGGAACGACGCGGGATTACTAGGGATTTGTCTTGGTAGTCTCGATGGAACGACGCGGGATTACTAGGGTTTTAACTTGGTAGTCTCGATGGAACGACGCGGGATTACTAGGGTTTTAACTTGGTAGTGTCGATGGAACGACGCGGGATTACTAGGGTTTTGTCTTGTAAAAACCTGTTAAAACCTGCGGATTATCGCGCGTTTTCCATCGGTTTGACACTGGTCGTTCCCTGTGGAAAACTCGACTTTTTTGCCGTGCCAGTTCCTAAATTTGAGAT
This sequence comes from Scolanthus callimorphus, assembly GCA_033964015.1. NCBI lineage: Eukaryota > Metazoa > Cnidaria > Anthozoa > Actiniaria > Edwardsiidae > Scolanthus > Scolanthus callimorphus. The sequence continues at coordinate 390,383 of JAWWUD010000043.1, forward strand.
CCCCCAAAAATCCTCTGCCCCCCCCCCCCCCCCCCCCCCCCCCCCTCCCCCTGTAGTATACATAATGAATGCAGCCCTAGGTGTTGCCAGTTAAGGACTGTCAGGTGAATAATAAATTTAATATGATTACCTAACTCAACAGGCCAGAATCTGTGCAAATGGCTACAAGAGGTGAAGTCAACGAGACTAATTGTTGGCCATGGAGGGGATGAAAGATGCCCTGGGTCCAAGGCTTGCTAAGAGGTTTGTTACAAATTTATTTTTTGTGAAAATATCATTGGTGCCTGGAAGACAGGAGACTTGCAAAATTACATGAGAATATTTAAGACAGATTGTGTTAGAACTTTGCCTCAAACGCCTTCCTGTTCACATTGCTCAATTTGAACTTTAAAAAACAAACTGATGTAAAGGCAATAGGAATCAACTCTGAAGTAACGATATTGCTCGAATAGTCTTTACAATAGTCTTAAATAAGAATTTGTTTCTATTTTACAGTAAACTAATAAACTTATACCATAGTAAATATGTTTTTTCTATCTAATATCAGCATTTTAATGATTTACCAGATCACACAAAAGTTTCCAACAAATTTTACAAAGAATGCACAACAAAGAGCCAAATTATTACCCCTATCCCTGGAGTTGAGAATATCAGAATCAAAATTTGCTTTGGTGTTTTCTATAAGAAACAATATTTTCCTTATTTGAAGGCTACATGCATATTATCTTCTAATATTAAGTGCAATCCTCAACAAAAAAAAGCATTATTATTATTATTATTAAAAACGAAATGTTGCTATGGCAATGGCGATTGTATGCATGGGTATAGCTATCAATTGATTTTCCATCCAGGCAATCCTGTCTGAGAACTGGGTTGGCCTAGGATAAAAACACTTATAAAGGATTATGAGCAGAAGGGTTGACCGAGATTAGCCTGACAACCTGGGATGATGCTTACCCTGGCATCATGGAAAGGTAGCCTTAGCTGGAACAATGCTATGACTTTAATTTTAAATATAAATCACATTACTTCTACTGTGTTAAAAATTTGCTCTATATTATAAAGTCATTATTGAGCAATTTCAGAACATGTACCCCACAATGGGGCCATTCGGAAATTCCTCAAAATTGGCACAGTGGCTGTCTCAAATTGATCGGGAGCGAGTCACCTTTTTATGCACCACGTGACAAGTTGTTTATATACCACGTGATCTACAATTTTGGCCGAAGACTTTGTTGGAAAGTAGCAAAACAATCGACAAATTTCGATATAGTAATATTCTTACTTTAAGCCGAGGCTCAGGGGAATAAATAAAAAGAAACTACATTGGCATCGAAAAATGGATAACTTATTTGTTTTGTGTTATTCCCCTGACCCTCATATTCAAGTAGGAATTTTAATATATATGTATATTTGTCTCGCCAATCTCTCAAAGTTAGCGCCCCCAAATATTGATCATGTGGTACATAAGCAACTCTTATATTTGAGACAGCTAACGGCAAAAAGGCGTAACAGTCTACTTGGGGAGGATGTTACTAAAACGGGGAGAGGGGATCTCGGGAATGGGGAACCACACGTTTTGTGCATTTTGCATAATATAAACATGGCGGCCGTTCGCGAGTGCAAATTCTTTTTGAAGAAATGCAAGGTGTTTTGCCGGTTCTCGTGTTAAAAAGAGCTTTTTAAATGCAGTCAAAGGCAAGCAGGTGAATTGGCGATGATGGATTTTGATATACAGGTCACAGCTGCTTTGTTCGAGAGTATCCCACTTAAGTTCATTTGAGAACTCAAATGTTTCTGTATCCAGGAAATCAGGATGCCTCATGTTAATTTGACTGTCTGGCAGTCTATCCCAGATAAAAAAAATATTGGTGTTTGTTTCATACTTGTTATGTTTCAAAGCTCATTATGCTCCTATTGCTTTCTTCTTCAGAAAGTTAACCATCGACCTTGAGTGGCTGAAAATATTATGGACAAAGGCGCACCGAAAGAGCAAAGTTCCCAAGCGAAATGCATCTGTACAATGTACTACGCCAGAACACAGGCTCCCCAGGCTACTGATTTGTGTGAAGAATTATAAGCTTAACGGTAAAATACAGATAATGTATGGACATGTAAATCACAAGAAAAATATACGATGGAAATTTAAAATCACAAATAAAACACTGTTCTACAATAATATCTAGTTGTACTTCTCTTGAAATCTGCGAAAATTATGGGGATTTGAGCCCTATTTCTCTATTCTTGGGTGAAACAAATTATCGCCTTCAGGAGCGCAACAAGCTGCCCTTCTGTGTGAACAAACGTAGTACAAATAGAAAGCATATTCCAAATGAAGTTAAAGCTGTCTAAACGCGAAATTTCGCCGTATAACAGAAAAATCTATAAACGCATTTTCGAACCAATACGCACATGTCCCAAGCGTAAAGACCCTCTTTACTAGAATTTACATTCTCCGTAAAGCTGCGTTAAGAACGACTTTACGCTTCGTTGTGGTAAGCGTAAAGTTGCGGATTTTTGTGTCATTACGCAGCCCATACGCGAAGCGTTATCGCTGCGTAAAGTATATATTTAGGCAAAAGAAAAGGTTGCGTAAACGTCTGTAAATGCTTCCTTTACGTCACCTTTTCGCTTCCAAATCGCATCCGTAAAGTAAGGATTTCGTGCTGCGGCTTCTCCTTTTTTGTTTCTCAGGGTGTCCATGATTATTGTTCTCCAGAGTCGAGGTGCAAGCAGCCTTACTATGTATGCACCAAAAAAACTGTTGATCAATCCATCTGCCATTGCCTTTGAGAAGGCCATCAAGCCAACCGTGGTCTACAGAAACCCAGAAGATTACATGAATGTATGTTTTAAATGTTTCAGAAATGACAAACACAGCTGGCATACACACATTCAAAGAGGAAAGGGATGAAAATTTCAAAGAAACCACATTCACTACATGTTTATCGTCCCCGCCCGCATCGTTTGTTGGAGCCGCATCCTTTTTATTTTATTTTTCATTTTCACAAATTGTCTCCAAAACGAAGTCAAACGTCACAAGCGGTTAGAAACTGCTTTGAAATGTGGCTTTAATGAGCATGGAAATGCTTTGTATGAACATAGATTGCCCTTAAGAATAGTTTATGAAACAGTCGTAATTGCATTTTGTACACAAAATATGACATAAACCAATAAACAAGGCATAAACAAGGAGCAAAAAGAAATAATAAATAAAAAATAAAAAGGGCCGCATGGACACTTTTTTGGAAAGCTCCGGACGATTAACATATTAATTTTTTTTACTTGGCCTTACTCCTTAACGTCTTGTATCGCAAGCAACGTTTCCTTCCCAAACCTCTCGAAACTATAGGTCCTTGTTTATCCATTGCCGAGTCAACAAAATACCTTTTCACATCTCTTAGCGTTACTTGTGGCATTCTAATGTCCTTTACCCAGCCAGTGTTTGTTGCTGCAATACTACGTGCATCTTGGTATGACTAGTTTTACGGGAAAACTAGGTGTGTAACGCCACGCAGAGTTCCGCCGACAACGAATGCTTGTTCCACGCGTCGCTTTAGTAGATACGAAAACACACGAGATGTATTTTACGGATACCAATTTTAATCAACGCCTTTACTTCTTGAAATATCGTAAACTGAAAGGTAATGAGCAAAAAGACTAAACTAAACACTAATCATAAACATTCCGATCATTCCACAAAATATGTACGGATTGTAGATATCATTTACAAGTAACACAATAGACGGTAAATCAAAGAGATATATGCGACTAGGAATCTAGAAACTACGACGATCAACTAAAGGATTACTAAAAACGCAATCACATGTAGTAAAATCACTAGCGAGTACATGATACAATAATTCAGCGATACTGGGTGTGCCATTGTGCGCTTGTTATATACACTATAATTGTGCGCATCTTACATGGGTCATTGCACAAACTTGCACGAACTATAAAACCAATCACTCTCCTTAAACAGCATGTGCACGTAGAGAACTAAATCATACAAATAAATCGTTTATACTAGTACTAATGATAATAATGGAAAACAACTTACATAACATTCCCGCTTGTCTGGGACTTGAGCACACAATTCTCCACTACGTTCGATAGAATAACAACTAACACAATCCTAGATATCTGTTACGCCCTATGAAAATATGTGACGTTATTCGAACCAGGCCTCGACGGCCGTTACAAGGTGGTCTGCGTCGGCGGAGACGTGAACATGAACAACAACAACCAAAGGTTGAGATTTATGTTAAAGGGACATGGTCACCGAAAACATCAAAATTATAATATCACAAATAATAAAATAACAAGTCAAATTTGTAAAGAATGCTTTCAACTTGACATGGTAAAAATTTGAGGTCATTGCGATGTAGGATTGCAGAGATATTCGCGGATTGTAATTACAGCTTATATGAGGAAATCCGACTCTTTTGAAATCGGTTTACCTCAATCTTTTTTCAAACATACTAAATTTGCCATCTTAATTCGCTCATATCTCAGGAATCCTTCTTCGTAATCCAATGAAATTTTCCGTACTTCTTTCTTTAAACTGACTCTTTCAATTTCAGAGAATATTTTTGTATTTTGTGACAATAATTATTTTAGTGTTTTCTAGGTGACCATGTCCCTTTAAACGCCGTGGAAAAATGGTGTTTTGCTAACGGTGTTTTGCTAACGTCTTGTATCGAAGCAATGTTTCCTTCCCAAACCTCTCGAAACTATAGGTCCTTGTTTATCCATTCTTAAGGGCCGTTACTCTCGTTTTAGCAAAACACCATTTTCCCACGGCGTTTAACATAAATCTCAACCTTTGGTTGTTGTTGTTCATGTTTACGTGCATCTTGTATCCAGCGTACATTTTCCTTGTCTTCGTTGCCGGAACCAGCTCTACTGAAACCCAATTTTTCACATACGGCAGTTACTCTCGTCGCCTTCTTGCCTTTTCTCGGGACCCCTAATTGCTTGCAGACGTTGGTGAATTCTTCAGTTTTTAACTTTTTTTACCTCTTAAAGAGACTTCACTTCAACTAATGCACGGCGCTTGGGTTGGCCAGCGTCTGACTTTCCCGACGCCCTTTTGTGTATTTACATATTTCCCCCTGACCTCGGTTTCACGCGCGCGTCGCAAAGAGTTGTGGGAAGACTTGAGGAAAGTGAATGGTCGAGTGCTGTGACGTCATTGACGACGTCATAATTAAGGGAAAAATAAATATCAACTATCTAGTTTCTCTGCGGGGACAGATTAGATATTGATAACGGGATACATTCTTAAATTGTATTTCAGCGGTCAGCGGTCAGCGGTCAGCGGTCAGCAAAGATGGCCGCTAAATTCTTGGCTCCTTGAACAATGCTAGATATGTGGTTTTAAATCGCTGCAAATCATTACCATCCTATGTCATCACATGTTATAAATCTACAAGAATTAGTCAGGAGCATTGTGAGATGTTATAAAGCTAAAAATGTGTCTCATTTTACGCAAGTTTCCTCTAATCAACACTATGCAGCGTTCACAACTAAAGCACAAGAGAGCCGAAGAAACTGCTCCAAAGCGCGGATCAACAAAAAAGCAAGATCTCAAGCGTACTCCAGTTAAATTAGACCTAAAAGGTACAGAAAATACTGTTACAGAAAATAAAGAGAAGATGGAACAAGACAATGCCTCAAGTTTCGTTAATAACGTTTCCCTCTTTTTGAGGTCAAGATGAACACATGGATTGAACGGAAGTTACAAGATATTGTAGCCAAGGACGCGACTTAAGTAGTTTGTGATCTAATTGAAACTCAGGATTTTAAGGAGTCGCTAGCGGAAGCAGTGGGCTTAAATGACATGAAAGATTCATAAATGGAAGAAATGGAGATCAAACTCGACCAAACAGAACAGTATTCTAGACGGAACAATATTACAATCGGGCGGGCGTTCCCGAAACAGAAGGCCAAGAAGCTGTAAACACTGACGACGAAGTAATTGATGTTTAAAGCGAGAATTGAATGCATATATAAAAAGGCATGATATTTGTCGATTGGACACAGGATTGGACAAAAGGTACAAGGAAAGCCGTGGCAGATCAAAGAAAAAGACAAATGAAAAGCCTAGCGTCCGGCCCAGAAAAAGGCGCTGGTCGAAGGCGCACAAGATGGAGCCCAAAAGGCGGTCACCGAGGGCGGTGAAAAAGAACAAAAAAGATGGCAGTCGTAGGCGCCACTGGAACCAAAAAGGGGGCAGTCGCAGGCGCCACTGGAACCAAAGAGGTGGCAGTCGTAGGCGCCACTGGAACCCAAAAGGTGGCAAATGAGGGCTCAGAAAATGATACCCAGTGGCGGCGTTTGTAGGCGCCAGAAATGATACTCAGGAGCTATCCACTGGCGCTTCCACTGTTGCACAAGCGAGAGCGCTTGAAAATTCAAAGAGAATGCACCCGGACAAGGGCCCAAAGTCAAGTGGTTGCAGCAACGCCAAGTGCGTTCGTGAGAGAAGGAGACTGGAGATTCAAATAGAAATTCTGGAACGAAAAGTAATAGAATTAAACGGTAAACATAGTAGCAATGCCATGTCGTTTTTTTACGTGCATTGTTCTTGGGATGTATGACTTCTTTCATTACAGAACGTCGATTGGCTTGTGAGAATGACGATTTACTATCCACGACTATGAAGTCGGTTTATAGAGATTTTTTACTTACAAAGCTGTTTAAGCGTTTCCTGACTCTTTCTATAATTTTCATTTCAGCTGCTGCAAATCGGGATGATAACCAAACTGCCCACCAGTCCGGCGTTCCCAAGTTCGAAAAAATTCCCAGGCAAAAAGCGATGGAGTTGGGGGTAAGAATTCAAATTATTCACTTTATAAACAGTCACATGCTAGAACAATCGCTAAGGCAAAAAATGATACCATGCGCGCGAAATATCTTTTCTATCATTGGTCACGAGAGAATTAATATAGGGTGATCTGGAATCCCAAATTGCAATTTTGATAGTTTGTGTGTGCGTCTCTCTTCGCAGAGCTCTCCATCCCCTACAGGGTCTTAGCTGATTGGGCTGAAAAAATGCCGCGCACGCGACCTCGAACTTGCACTGTTCCAGTACTTCACGCTAAAGAAAAAGAGAGATATATCTAATAAAAAATGTACCATGGAGTCGTGCCATTCGAGATCTATGATCATTTACGATGCTTTGAAGGGCTTAAAAGTGGCACTTGCTTCAATGTCGATCTTTTTCAAAGTATTAGTCATTCATGTGCCAACAAATCCTGGATTGTACACTTGTTTTTGTGATTTCCTATATTTACTGTGGTGGCAAGTCTCATGCCCTGCATTTCATATTTACAGTGGGCTGATTTAGGAGGAGGTGTCTACATATGTAAGGTGACCCTAAATGCATGTGTGAAGACAGCACGCAGAAGACGCCTTCTTGCTAAAGCTATTCCAGAAGATATTTGTCAAGGAAGACATATTAGGGGAAAAGTTTGGCGAGCTTGACAAGGATGTGATTGGCGCAATCGTGGGTAATGTATAATACTCCATTTACAGCGCGAGAAGCCCAAGTATGGCCACCCGGTAATTAATTCGCATACTTTCGCGTTAGCCAATCACAGGCGGGGGTTATTACAAGTGAACCGGGCTCAAACCGCAAAACTGCTCGAGTCACGATGAGTGTTCAAGTCATGAAATACAGCGAAACTTCCTTGGTTTTCTATTTGCTGTATTTGCTCTGAACGGATAAAAGTTATCCAAGCTGAAATCAAATATAAAATGTCCGTTTTCTTGCGGGTCAAGTACTAGAAAGACAAAGTAAACAGGTGTAGTCGGAAATCAAAGCGCGCGAGAAAAGCCGTCGACTGAGTTTGTCTCTCCGCTAGTCGGAGGTCAAATTATTCGCCCGCATTTTCCATTTATGCTTGGCATTAAAACTGCATCGACAACAATTTATATAATTTAGAAATGAATTGAGAAATTTCCTTTTCGAAAAACATATTGACCATTTTCCGAAAGAGAGACATCTGGTAGACAACTCAGTAGGCGGGTTCTTGCAAGTTTAGATCGCAATGTGAGTTTATTTATCATCCCAGGATCTGAAAAGTAAATTGCTATTTGAACATTATAATTTGTATGATTCTAAGCTCATTTCTAAATAATATAAATTATTACATGTATCGATGCCTGCAGGTTTAGTGCCGAGTATAAATGGGAAATGCGGGCGAATGATTTGACCTCCGACTAGCGGAGAGACAAACTCAGTCGACGGCTTTTCGTGCTTGACCCACCAGAAAACGGACATCAGCTTAGATAACTTTTAGCCGCTCAGAGCACATAGAAAAATTCCGCTGTATTTCATGACTTGAACACTCATCGTGACTCGAGCAGTTTTGTGGTTTAAGCCCGGCTCACTTGTAAAAAAACCCGCCTGTGATTGGCTAACGCGGGCGAAAGTATGCGAATTAATTATCGAGTGGCCATATTTGGGCTTCTCGCCATGTAAGACAACATCGACTAACAGTGTTTACATCTCAACTTGGTGCCAAGAAGATAATTATTTATTAGTAAAATCACAAACAGTATATCATCAATGCTGCTGCGCTCTGATTGGTTGAGCTACTAGTAGACTATCTTATAGTGAAAAGCGTCGAGGTTTTCAAGCGAAAAAAAAGGCAAACGACCAAATTTAAAACGTCGTTTTTGACTCTAAAGATTGACCCGGCCACGGCCACTAGTGTTATTTGACTACAACCATTATTCCTGTTGCCCTCATGGCCCTTGAGTCCATTTGGGTTTTAAGAATACGCAACGTAAAATTGAAAGGATTACAAAAAGGATCATACTTATTTTTTTTTTTTTTTTACAAGACTTCTCCTTGATCGCAAATATCCCTAGAGAGGACAACGGGGGGAAAGAGGAGAACGAAGCTTCGATTAGAAAGGCCCTTAGGAAACGCTGTAGCGATCTATGCTACCAAGCTGTCAAGCCAGACTATCATAAACGTAAGTCTTCTGCATATCTCATGTATACACGATAGTCCAGCATTAAAGGTGGATTTTCTGGTAAGCAAAAAAGAGTAAATCTCTGAACGTGTTACTTCTAATGCAGAAAATGGTGATTTTCCGACCAATACATTTATTTTATAGTATATCCACCAACGAATGGATAGGTCATTTCTTACGCTTTTATTCAACGTTCCCCGTGAATACAAGCACTACATTCCAGTTTGCTAATATACAAAAAAGACGCAAAAAGATATCAAAATATGAATATGATTCATATGCACTTGTTTTTATAATATAGAGCGTCGAATGAACAAAAAACAAGGTGTGCCAATGAAGGACAAGAAAGGAAGACGTCCTAAAAGAGGTATGTCCGAAACAACGAAAAGATCCTTTGCAAACGGATGAATAATAATAATAATATTTTTTTATAATAATAATCCTTTATTAAAAATTTAATAATATAAAAAGATAATATTTACACATATTCTAATACTAAGGAATAACAATAATAATGAACATAAGCCCCTGATATAAATTTTAATAATAATAATAATACCTGACACACATTTAAATGAACATATTTATTTGCACAAACACTCTACAATGAATTTTTCGCCGATTTTTCTTTTCAAATTTTAACGGCCAGTGAAATTTAAATGTAGAAGTGGCAATGTGATATTCAAAAAAATGTATCTATATTATTTGATAGGGTGATTGATGGGCGTAGAACGTCATCCAAAATGGCGGATCCAAGATGGCCGCCGTGCCACCATTTTGGATATCTGTTGATTGTTTGAGGCCATCACGTTCAAAGACTAAACTTAAAAAAAATAAAAGACAACACTTAAACGATTTCGCAATACACAAAAAGTAGCAACTAACGATTATGGTGGAAAGAGAATAATATATAGGCAAATATATGATTGTTGTTAGTGAATTTAGGTAGGAAGCGCAATCCACAAAATTATAGCAACTTAGTCGTCCCTACTGTAAAAGTTCTCACTATGACTATTACTTTCAAAGCCTATCACTGAGTCAAATACATCTACGACTATTGTTTAAATGCATGCAGAATATTCCTCTTACACACACAGGAATAATAATGATAAGAAAAAAGCAGGGATAAAGGGGGAAATCATTCTATGGCAATCAAGGCTTTGCTCCAGCCTTTTCCGATTTTTTTTATAGCCTGGTGGTAGCAACTTTGAACTTATAAGCAAAAGTAGCGAATGTAAGACTTTAATTTGTCCTCGGAGTAGCGTTCCTTTCTATGCCTGAAAGCCCTTTCCTATTCAAACCCCTTTCTTCCCTGAGGTTTCCTTTTGAGGTTTTCTGCTGGTCCTGAGTTTTCCGCTGTTTTTCGATTAAACCACGGGGGCAGCAGATTGCATGATCGTTGTGAACGAACTTTTGATATAAGGACTTCAAAGGCACAGTTTTGTTGCCGGGACTAAGGATGATCATCGAAAAATGGTGATATCGTTTAGATCGTAAAATCAAGCGGCGGTGAATCTAATTCACCTTTTCATATTGATTTGCCTTTTATGTATTTAATATGGCTTCATTCGACCAGCAGCACTGCATTTCATACTGTGATACCTTGAATTCATTGCCAGGTATTTATTTCCATGTCTTTTTGACTACCAGACTGATAGTTTCTAAAAATCAAATTTGACGATATGGCGGCCATCTTGGATCCGCCATTTTGAATATCACAGCAGCTCCATATCCGAATAATACGACAATTTTTCGTATACAACATTCTAAACTATCCTGTTCAAGTTAAATATTCGTTCGAATTTGAAATATAGCGACAAAACTATTTTAAGGGGTTCGCGAACAGCTGTCAATCATGATGACATTTTCATCCATTAAAATGCAAAATCAGGGATGGCAACAAGAAAATTCACATTCAGCGTGAAAATCTACATAAGAAAACTCTTGTTGCCAGCTTTTACTAAAAAAATGCCTCATGCGCCTTAAATATTGCAATTTTCTGATACTTCGTCTAGTCTATAAAGCAGGATCCAAGGCATCAACCCTTGATATGCTAATGAGTGTTGCCATGGTAACAGTTTGGGCTCCAAAAGTATTATAGGACACGAAAATTCTAAATATGTAAAATATTCCAAAAATTGTTTCCGAAAAAGTTTCTGAAACTTCATATTGCCTTGACATCAGTGATTTTGGCAGAGTGATGCTCGATATATCCACTGGGTGAAAAATTCCAGATTCTTTAGGATAGCAGCACATGGCGCCAACAGCGTATCTATTGGTAGCGATAAACATGTCAAGGGTTGAGGTCTTGCTTCCTCTTACTGTGCGACTACGTCAACAAGGCCATCCCGCAAAACGTTTGTCATTTAGAGATGACAAACCATTTTAAGGAAATTTAATACCTGAATTATGTTTGGCGATGAGTAATTTTAATTAGAAGTGTTTTGAAGTGATTTCTGCTCTATAACTTTCACAAATTGTTAGAGAAAAGCTAATATTTTGATGCCTCAGATCTAAAGAAAGATCCTTTGTTCTGTACTCGCTTTCTGATTGGCTAACTTCTAACTTATAGCGTGCGTAGCAGATCGACCGGTGAGTTCTCACATGGAAGTTCTCACATGGACTATTGCTAATTAACACTGCAGAAAATGACACAAGCTCCACAACAAGGCAGATATCTCTGGATGACAGTGGCATAAGCATTTCGTACAATGACGACAATGATGATGATGCCATTGAATCTCCAGACAATGATTTTCATGAAGGTTTAGATCTTTCACCAAGGAGGTTTTATACTCTTTGGTTTCACAAAACAATCCGTTTACTTTTCTCTCCAAAGCAAAGTTTATTTGGGGGGATTAGGTTTCACATTAACAGAAACAAATAATATAGACATTTACGATATGGGAATAAAACGACTACTCCTTTGCCAAACATCGCACACTAATGCTGGACACCTGTTTATAACGGAATTCCTTTTGTCTTGTTGTAGTATCTAGTAACAGCGACGACGACGATGAAGGTACCAATATGTCTTCCAATATAACTTCCCAATGTTCATAACTTCGTGTATTTATCACTTAACTGCTGTCATCCATATCCACAGATACTACTTAGACGTCTGGCATTCGCCCGATAGACGTTTTTGATACAGGTAGAACAAAACTCAGATTAACTTGGCCTATAGGTGAGGAGCAGCTTTAGAGATCTTTTTTTTTATTTTCCGAAAAGGTGTTCTGGTTCAAATTAGTATGGCTCTCATTTAGCAAAACCCAAATAGACTGAACATTGATTTTCAGGAAGAGTACATTGGATTGGCAAGCCTAGTTTTAAGCCTTTTCAATTGTTTTACCCTTCGTACCTGAAGTAAACAAACATATTATAGTCATGATAACAGCATATTCCCTCTGAATATTTTTCACAACCAATCTCACCAATTCTTACCATATTTTGTGTTAACTTACAGGTTTCCCTGGTCAGAGTGCTGCATATATTATACTAGCTAGGTTGTTTTGTAATCAAAAACAGAATAAAGGCAAGTAGTCACTACCCTCTGGTGAGTACTGCTTATTTTTTGTTAACATAAAGAACATTGGAACAGGAAGATTATAGGTCTTTTCTCATGACAACAGGCACCAGCTAGCTGTGATTAGTAGAATAAGAATTTACAATTTTGCTCGTATGCATAATCTTTATTTTTAACTGCAACATAAAAATCAACAGGATGGACTAGTGGAAGTGCTCAAATGGCCTATGATGGCAAGAGCAGATTTTTGTTGGAGCCAGTACCAATTCGATCTATAATAAAATGAAAGTATTGGGACAATGTAATACATGTGGTGCAGTGTTTTATAAAAGTAATATTTTTTTTTGTGTATCATGCATGAATGCGTACATGCTTTTTGAAATAAAACTACACCAAAGGGTTTAAGCCCTTTTGTGCACAAAGTACGTGTTGCTGTCCAGTGTTAAACAAGTGGTGCCGCTGTTGTCATGGATACTTTGATAATAGGCGATTTTTATTTTCCTCTCCTCAATAGTCCCATCCCCCTAACTCTGAGTGGATATCAACTGCACTAGCGACTATCGTTGAATCAGAAAACTCAACCTCGTACGTAGGGTCAAAAATTTTCCCTACTGCGTGAGCATGGTCGCTCTTTCATGTAGCCAGACTAAAGACAAAGTCTACTTAATGGTCAAGTAAGTACCTTTAAGGGATAGATAAAGTGCATTTCAAGTTCAAGAGCTTTTATCACGAAATAAAAATACCAAAAAGTTGTGGTTCGATCGGCCTTTAACTAGAAAAAGTAAAATCATGTCCAAGGTTTAAATGAGTACACTTTCAGAATCAATAAAGTGTCTTTAAAGTACAGTGAAAGCATGTTAAAAGTACGAATAAACTTCCAATAAAGTAGGAAAAAAGTACAGATAAAGTATGTTTAAGGTGATAAAATCATCTACGTTTTAGCAAAAAAGTACATAAAAAGTTAGTATAATGTTCGCTTCCCTAGAAAAAGTATAAACTAAAGTATGCTTAAAGTACTAAAAAAGTTTGTCCAAGGTTTAAATAAGGTACATTTAAAGTACGCTTTCAGTATCAATAAAGTGTCTTTAAAGTACAGTGAACGCATGCTAAAAGTATGAATAAAGTTCCAATAAAGTAGGAAAAAAGTACAGTTAAAGTATATTTAAGGTGACAACATCATCTACCTTTTGTCAAAAAAGGACATAAAAAGTCATTATTAAAGTACTGTTTAAGTGCTTAAAGCGCCTATGACACGAAATGTTACAAAGCAGATTTTTGTTTTAAATGTCGAGAAGGGCATCTAAATACTACTTTCCGAGACTTTTCCGCTTATTTTAAATTTTTTTACAAAAATTAGGGCAGTCAGAAAAAAAAACGCAATTTTCTCTTCAAGCGGTGAAAGACTGGGTCCGAGTGTGTGACGTTTGCAGTGTGTTCTCTCAAATCAAAATGGCTTCCAAGCATGTGAAAAGCAGCAGCAGTTCGTGTTCTTCTTTGGAATTCGAGGTCAAGGAATGCGTCGGAGAACAGGAACTCGAGTAGTCCTCTACTCAAACGAGCCCTTAGCTAGCGACTGCTGTTCTGGGTTGAATTCTGACACAGAAACCGATGATAAAGATGGAGCAAGTTCGATCGACTCGGCGCGATTCTTTTGTACTTTGTCTCAGGAACATTGCTGGTTTTGCGTTTTCCTATATGGAAATTATTGTGAATTACTCAAGATTCCATGTAGAAATTGCGCTGTTAAACTTCACGTTCTCGAGTGCGGTGCGGCTTGGCTTGCATACTTGAGAACCGCTACGATCAGCAGGATTGTACACAAGGCTGTCCTCTTAGACTGGTTGGTCGCCTCTTCTCCCAGCTACACATTATTAAAGAGTGGATAACTTTTCAAAGTTACGTAGTCGAGGACGCAGCTACAATTTACAGTAACAAAACATTTTATTTTTCCACAAGTTAAAAAGATGGCCTAGAAATGTTTTCATAAAACCTTTTGATGTAAGTTATTTCTAAATTCCTCACCTATTCTTATGATTCTCTTCTACATTTCTTTAGCACATCACTTTATACCCACATTCTGATAAAAACAATATGGTAGCAGATATTGCACTTGCTTTCTTGACTTGTGGCATTGAAAACCTGGATAAAGTGGATTAGCTTGCTTGTGGAAATTATCTCAATTAAAGTTAAGTGTAACATCAAATTAAATCATGAGCCGTACAAGTACAGTAAATGTTATGGTGTTTTTTTTTTTGTAAAATTCTGACTAATAACTTGGTAGTTCGTCTGTATCCTGATTGCCTGGTTGCCTACACTGACTGTTTTTAACAAGTGGATTTTTGGGTACCAGGGCTGTGAAAACTCCAGACCTCTGCTAGTGTGCATCTATTATGGCATGAGTGAAGCATGGCTCATCATCACCATCTGACTGGGTTGAATGTTTAGAGCATTTTCCTACCATTACACGGATACATAGCTACACAATAGCAGGAACATAATTGTACTACTTGGCCCTATGGAATTTTTACCATTGATGAATGTTTGCTAAAAATGTCCCTGGCTTGCACCTTCAGTTGTCAAGATTTTTTAACAAAGGAAGACACATTTGTTGACTCAGCTTCCTCAGGGGTATGACTAGATTTCAGGAAAACTAGGTGGTCTGCTTCAGTGGGGACGTAAACAAGGACAACAACAACCAAAGGTTGAAAAACAAAAACACACCATTTCTCCACGGTGTTCAACATAAATCTCAACCTTTGGTTGTTGTTGTCCAAGCTTATATGAGGTACTCGAAATCTTTTTAGCACAATGCCATGTGCATGTCTTCGATTCCAAATTGATGTGAAAAAGTTTTCAATGGTACACTGTACTGTACCTCCAAATGTTAGAACAGCATGAGGCCAGTAATCTATTACAGGCGATGGGCTTGCTACATGTTTTTGGCTTTTAAACAAACATGATTGGAACTTGAACTGTTTATCAGGCATTTCTTTGAAGGTGGAGTTTAAATTGTTCACACATTTTGAAATTGAACTCCGAGATGGGAATTTTATATTACCATGGGCAGCACTGTGTCTAACAAGTGAACATGTAACATTCTTTTCATACTGAGCTTTTCATATGAAATTGATCCTGTCTGTGCTTTGAGAATTTTTATGGTCAATTTTGAATTTCGCACCTACAAATATTGATCAAGCAGCTAGTGTAGTGAAGCCAAACACAACTCCTGGACATTGGTGTCTGTACCAGATTCTTTTTCAAGAAAGTCATTTGAGTAAGGCAAGCTAGAGGTGCCTGTTTTCTGAAATGTGTGATTCCAGAAATTGTCCATAACTTTAACCTACCACCCACTGGAATTTCCAGTGAAAAATAATTGTATGGGAAATATTTGACCCCCCACCCTTCTAGAATTTCCAAATCTCTACCAAGGGGGAGGAATGGATTTTCCTGGAACCACACAATGTCAAAGAATATGAACTATGATGACTGCTATTGGTCCCTTGTTAGTAGAGGCCTCTAATCTCTGCATTTTGCTGCCTGAGGGTTGCAAGGGAAAGAGACCCGGGTCAAAGCTTGCTCTTTTTTGCCACCATCCACAACCTTGGGTGGTTTCCTAATCATTTTATGAGCCCATTATCTGTGCAAGCATATCTACAGACATTATCTGCTGATATTATTTGAGCCCTGGAGCAGAAAATGTCTGTAGATATCCATGGTTGTGGACAGTGGTAAAACAAAGTGAGTTTCAACCCAGAGCAGAGGTCTATTTTCCTCAGCTAGTGAAATGCAGAGAAAAGATGAGAGTATATAAACACGGTTGTGACGTCACTCACGGGACGATGTTTGCGCTGCCTTCTTTTTTCATTCTTTATACATTTTGACAAAAATTTATCCAAACACTTGAAGCAATGAAATTGTGAAAGCAGTGCTGTTTTCTTTTTAGCTATCATTTGTCGTCCCATCCTTTAACCACAAGTTCAAAGAATTGGCTTCTCTTCGACTTTTTTAGTCAAACACGTGTAAATTTTCAGGATTGTCAACATTTTCGTACGATCTTATACATGATATTTTTGTCCTCTGACATCCTCTTCCCTCCCTTTATGAAACGATTTCTTTGACTTCTGGGAACTTTTTAAAAGTATACAGCTCCTACTAAGAGGAGAAAAACAACACAAATCAAGTTTTAAGCGACCAACTAAAATTCTGGATTTGGAGACTTTCAGCGAATCGGCTAGCCAAAATGAAAAAGAACAACGACGACCAAATTATTGAATAAATCAACATTTATTTCATTACTTTCCTATTCAATTTTTCAAAATGATGATCTTTCACAAGCCGAGTAGGTAAAAAATCGTTTGCTTGCAAGTTAACAAGCATTAAAAAACATGAAATTCTTACCGGCGATCGGCGAACACCGACGGCACTGTCGACGAAACTTTGACTTGAGTTGCTTCAAAAATTCAACACGATCGAGTGACAGTTCATGGACATTCGTTCATGCCATCAGCAACAATTGATATCAACAATTAGTTAATATGTTTTGGGCCCGACTCCGGCTCATTTTAGGCCGAGCGCAGCGAGGGATAAAATGAGCACTGAGAAGGGCCCAAGCATTCAGTGCAAAAATGAGAATTGATGGTGGCCATCATAACACCGATTGACTCGTGCGGGCTCTAATATATTAGAGCCCGCCAAAATGTCCATTAGAGCCCGGATAATACGCCACAATGCTCGCCAAAGTTATAATAATAGAGCATAGATTTGGGCCAATCAGAGCTTGCATTATATTATAGCTATATGATATAGATAACAATGTTAATAACATGTCTACAGATAAGTGCATGCTACAGCAGAAAGTTAGACTTGGTAATGGTTTAAAATTAAATTGTTTAAAATTGTTAACAGATCAATATTTAGTGGCTTTTACGGAAGACAACATTAAAGCCATCGTGAAACGAGATGAAATGAAAATGGACTTAGAACAACAGCCACTTGTTGGCTGTCAAGTGTGTGCACTGTGGCAAGGTGATGGAAAATGGTACCGTGCCACCATTATAGAAGTTGGAGGTAGGGGATGCGTCTTCTTCCTACATATAACTCTTGAAAAAAGGGGTTCTCTTCAGGAACAAGCCCCTTTGAGTTCAGAGGAATCCTAATTTTTAGTGTTGCGGGAATGCTTTCCTCAAAAAAGAAACAGCATTTTGCAAGTCTTATAGTTCTCACAAGTATGTTGTTTTCCTGCCTCTAACAAAAATTGCTAAGAAATGTTTCTCTTGTGTATTGCCCTTATATTATTGCTCATGTCTTTATAGTAAAAAGAAACTTTGTGATACATAGAGGTTATTACAATATGGCCGTGCAGAGATACAAATTTTATCTTCATGTAATGTTGTTTATTAAAACATCAATGAAATACCAAATTTGTATTTTACTTGAGTTAAGCTTAAAAACTGAGTGAGCAAAGACTAGTGAGTTATTCTCACATGTGAAGATGTCAATTCACACGAATTGGTATTTCATTGCTGTTTCTAGATAATAAAAAAATTATCTTACATGTATTCCCATGTGATATAATTCTAAAAAACTTGGTATTGCCGTGTCACCATTTCAAATCCTCTTTTTCAAATTTCGTTACGATTTAACAGAACCAGATTTCTTGAAAAAAAAAAAGAAGGCTGGCCTAGAGAAGAAGCCAACGGGGCCAAAACAAAAAACAAAAAAACAGAAAGACAATGGAAAACAGAATGAAGGACAACCTAAAGCCATTGCGGACAATCGCAAAGAGCTTTTAAAAAATGCCAAGAAAGAGAAATTGGCGGAAAAAAAGCAGCACAAGAGGCTGTATTGGTACAGAGGAGACAGCAGGCTGAACAAATAATAAGAGACTTTGCTGGTGAGCAAGGTACTAGCGTGTCATCCGATGAAGCTGTGGATTCTGATGAAGATTACCAGCCCAATGATGACATTGATTATGAGTCTCCTGTCAAGGAGCTTTACAGGATAGATGGTATGTCTTGAAACATGTTTTTTGTTCCATGTATTGTAGCTTCATAGAAGCCAATGTCAGGGCTCAATCTTAATGGTGGTCAACTAGCCAAATACTAGTAGAATTTTCATTTTGGCTAGTTGATTTTGGCTCTTCATTATCCATTGATTTTGGCTCTTTATTATTTTGGCTACTCGATTTTTGTCAAGGAAGTAAAAAATATAGTAGAAAATATAGTAGAAAATATATTATGGCTATGTGAATCTTGGTCATTTACTCGCCACTTGACTACTGTACTATTAATTTCAAAGTTAAGATCGATCCCTGAATGTGTAGGAAAATTTATATTATTTCTTTCACAGACCCAACTAAGGCTGCAAAACAGTGGTCAAAACAGTGGACGCTGCAGGTAAAAAAAAATAAAATCCATTGAAGTGGAAAGCATGATTTCCAACGACATAAGAATGGGCAAAATGACAACTATCAATTCTTCGTAATGGGAAAGCATTACTTTTCATTGTTTTTTTTTAATGTTTGTGCAAATGTGCCTTGTGCGACTACTGTACCCGAAGAAATTTGCAAAAGGAGTCATGCATCATACATGTATTATTTCATAATACACCAAAATTTCAAATTTCCCTTTTTTTGTTGAGGGAGGGGTGGCATGAGTTATATTTTCCTGCAATTGCAGTTTCCAGTTACTGAAGTGATCAAATGCTGTTGTGTTTTACCAGTGTCACAAAGAAGTACTCCCTCAAGTGTATTGCCTGTGGCCGAGGAAATGCCAATACCAAGAGGTACTGCATCTTTTTCAAAGGTTTTGCATTCTCTAGAAGTTCAGTTCAGTTCCTCCAGAATTTCTTTTTTTTTCAAAGTTTGGGGGGATAGAAGTTATGTTTTCCCTGCAATTGCAGTTTCCAGTCACTGAAGCAAACAAACGCTGTTGTGGTTCACCAGGGACCCAAAGAGGTACGCCATAAAGTGGATCACCTGTGGTCGACATGCCAATACCAAGAGGTACTGCATCTTCTTCAAAGGTTTTGCATTGTCTAGAAGTTTAGTAACACGAATCTTAAAACACAGCCTTTGGAAAATAGCATTTTACACAAGGAACAATCAAGTCTGCTAATGCTCCTCCAGAATTTCCAATTTCTTTTTTTGTGTTGGAGGCGGGGGGGGGGAGGAGGGGGGCAGGAGTTATTTTTTCCCTGCAAATGCAGTTTTTAGTTGCTGAGACAATCACTGTTGTGTTTTACCAGGGTCTCAAAGAAGTACTCCCTCTAGCAGAATGACTATGGCTGAGGCAATGCCCCTACCAAGAGGTACTGCATCATCTTCACATGATTCTTGATACAGCCTTTGGAAAATATCATTTAATGAAAAAAAATTCAAGCCTGTTATTTGTAAGATGTGAAAGACCTATAGATAAACTTGGATGAATTTCTTAGGATCCCAAATTATCTCTGTAGCATGACATGTAAATAAGTTCTCCAAGTTCAAATTTCTGGACTTTTGACAGCAGACTGTCGGACTTTTGACAGCAGACTGTCATGGAGTACGGACGTGGCTAACGAGAGCTCCGGCTTTTCCATGATGTGAGAGGCTTTGATTATATTTTTTCAGTTCAAAGTATCTTTGTTTTAATGGCTGAAAAGCAAGAAAACGATAAAAAGAAAAGGAAACGCAGTAGAGGCTCTCAAACCGATACGCCGGATACAAATGATGACTCGCTCGCAAATAGCGAGTCATGCGGCCATTGTCAATGTGCCGAGCAGATGAGTGAAATTAACAGGAAACTCGATATAGCTTTGCAAAGGCTTGACGAGATAGGAGCTTTGAAGGAAAGACAAGATGCACTAGAGGAAAGGAACAGGGAGCTAGAAGGCAGTCTGGAGTTTGCTTATCATGAAATAGATACGTTAAAGAAGCAGCTTCACGACCAAGAGTCAACTCTTCAAAATCTACGAGACGACCTACAGCGTGAAACTACCAGGGTATCAAATTAGAGGGTCACAGTAGACGTAACAACCTACGCTTTTATATGATTCCTGAAAAAGTGAAAGAAACTCCGAGGGATACAGAGAATATTCTTAGGGATTTCTTGGAGACCAATCTCATGATGGCGGCGAAAGATGTGGATGAGTTGAGCCTTGAGCGAGTGCATCGCACTGGTAGCAAGAGCACGGATGGAAACCCGCGACAAATCATCGCTAAGTTTAGTTTCTTCAAAGAGAAGGAGTTTGTGTTGAGACAAGCAAACAAGTTGAAGGGGTCTACTCTTTCGCTATCAGAAGATTTTCCACCCGAAGTTCTACAGGTTAGGAAGCGGCTCGTCGCAAAGATGAAAGCTGCCAAGCTCGAAGGCAAAGCCGCAAAGGTAGTATTCGATAAACTTTATATAGACGGTGTACTCTATAAAGATCCAACCGAACAGATAACATCGACAAATAGCACCGTTTCAATTGATTCTTGAGTATGTTTTTCTTGATCGATCTTTTTCGCCTATATAGTAATAAATAGATTGAATTATGTAACTTATAATTTTTGAAGGCCTTTCACAGTTGGATGAGATATAAGCTTACATTTTTTTTTTCTCTCCATTCGCTCATCTCACCCCTCCAGTCTGCTGAATTTTTTTTTTTTTTATAAGATAAGAAAATTATGGTAAAGTTATTGACTTATTTTTTCTCTGTTTATGTGTTGAGTTTTTTGAATACTAATTTTCCCGTGTATGCAAATGTTTTAGCTTCAATTGAGAGGAATGAAAACATTTTCCCTTTAGACAATAACCATTGTTTTTCTCACGAGCTTTTTGCTATCCACCAATTTCGGAATAATATGCGTAGTATTATCGCTTGATGGCAGGCTGCAATGTTGATTTTAAATTGATTTCATTAAATGTCAGGGGAATCAGAGATTTCAAAAAACGCGCGGCAGTGTTTAATTATTTTGAAAAGAGCAATGCAGATATAATTTTTGCTCAAGAGTCTCATAGTACGCCCGAAATTGAATCAATCTGGAAAACTGAGTGGAAGGGCGAGATATTTTTCAACCATGGTACTAATCAATCGAGAGGTGTTTTGATTTTAACAAAGCCTGGTGTTGACTTGGATGTAAGATCTGTAAAATATGATGAGAACGGTCGTTACATCATTTTGCACGCAGTCTTTCAAGATGTGCTCTTTGTGATTGTTAATGTTTATGCACCTGACAAAGAAGTCGAGCAATTAACATTTTTTCAAAATTTGAAGGAGGAAGTGTCTGCTGTAGTGGAAAACACAGAGGCTAAGTTAATTTTTGGCGGAGATTTTAATGTTTTTTTATCATCAGATTTAGACAGTAGTAGTAACTCTAAGCCTAAAAAGGGCACTAAAGCAGTCAAGGATTTGATGCTAACTTTTGACCTAATCGATATTTGGAGGATTAGAAATCCGGATAAAAAGGCTTTCACGTGGAGACAAAGGAAGCCTTTTGTTCAGAGACGACTTGATTTTTGGTTGATTGATAGTACTTTTCAGGAAGAAATTTCAAAAACAGACATAACACCGTCAATTAAATCGGACCATTCATGCATCGTTCTCCAAGCAAAAAGTTTTCCTGAGCTGAACAGAGGTCCTTCTTACTGGAAGTTTAACTCAAGTTTAACTGATGATCCCGACTACGTTACTCTTATAAAGACTAGCATTCCTGTTTGGAAGAATGAGTTTTGTGAAGTTAATGATCAGCGTGTCCTATGGGACTTGGTGAAGTATAGAATAAGACAAGTATCAATGAAATTTAGCAAAATGAAAGCTAGACAGAGAAGAGATAGGTTGCAGGAAGCTGAGTCACGTTTGAAAGAAGCAGAAATGCAGTGTGCTGATGACGCATCAGATATAAACATTGCTAATCTTGAATCATCTAAATTTGAATACGAATCGTTATATGAATATGTTGTTCAAGGATCAATTATACGATCCCGTGCTGAATGGTACGAGAAAGGCGAAAAGAACAATAAATATTTCCTGAGTCTCGAGAAAAAAAGGACTAAGCAATCTTGTGTCAGAAAAGTGATCGATCGGAATGGAAAACAGGTATTTGATCCCAAAGGAATTTCCAGTGAGTTAGAATATTTCTTTTCTGAGCTATATACTGAAAAGATCTGTCTTTTGATAGCATTAACATTGACCATCCATCTATTAACGAATTTATGGAAAAGTTAAATATTCCAAAAATATCTACTAAGCAAAAAGAAAGCTGCGAGGGCCATCTTACAATTGGCGAGTGTTATAATGCATTAAAAAAATTCAAGCTTAATAAATCACCAGGTAACGATGGTTTGACTGCTGAATTTTATTTGGCTTTTTGGTCTGAGCTAGGGCAGGACTTAGTCGATGCATTGAATTATTCTTACATTCATGGCGAATTATCGATTTCACAGCGTCAGGCGATAATTAAATTACTTGAAAAAAAGATAAGGATAGAAGATATCTAAAAAATTGGAGACCCATCTCACTTATTAATGTTGATGCAAAAATGGCGTCTAAGGCTTTGGCTTTGAGACTGGAACCAATACTACCTTCGATTATACACCACAACCAGAATGCGTACGTAAAAGGCCGAACAATTTCGGATGCTGCTCGAAATATCGATGACGTAATCGATTATGCAAATCTCTGTGAAATTCCTGGTCTTCTTGTAACAATCGATTTCGAGAAAGCGTTTGATTCTCTTAATCGAAATTTCCTTGTAAGAGCTCTGAAACAATTTAATTTTGGCGACTCTTTTGTCCGTTGGATAGTAACCATGTATACTAATATTAGTAGTTCTGTGATGAACAATGGTCATCAGACGGGTTTTTTGCTGTTACAAAAGGCGTCCGCCAAGGCGATCCTCTGTCCGCTTTTCTTTTCATTATTGCTCTAGAGGTGTTAGCTATTTCGATAAGAGAAAATAACAACGTAAAGGGTCTACTGATTGGTAAAAAAGAAGTGAAACTTAGTATATTTGCTGACGATCTCACTGTTTTTCTGCAGAATAAGCGATCATATCTTGAGCTCAAGAAGGCATTATTCGAATTTGCGTCGGTCTCTGGTTTAAACGTTAATAACGACAAGACCGAAGCTATGTGGTTAGGTAGTTCCCGAGCGAGAAAGGCGATTAGTGAGGAGCTAGACATCAAGAAAGTCGATGAACCCATCAAAATTCTGGGAATTTATTATTCCTACGATGAGAGAAAGAGAAAGGAATTAAATTACGACTTGATTCTACATTCGCTAAAAAAAAAACTCAATTTCTGGAAATGGAGGAATCTTACTTTATTGGGGCGTATCCAAGTTTTAAAATCCTTTGTTCTGCCAAAAGTCGTCTATAAAACGGCTCAAATCTGGGCATCAGCACAGGTATTAATGATGTAAACAAATTGCTATACGATTTTGTTTGGAATGGAAAGAAAGATAAAATTAAGCGCTTGACCCTCATCAGAGATTACAAATTTGGGGGCTCAGGATGCCCCATCTAGAGTCTATGGTCAAAGCACAAAGGATCATTTGTCTAGTTAAATATTTGTTTGGCGAGGAAACGACATGGAAATATATTTTGGATCAATACTTACATAGTGTGGGGGTTTCGCTTCTTCTGTATTCTAATTTCGATGTTGACTTATTGCAGCTTCCGCATATCTCGTTATTCTATAGAGAATCGTTATTCGTGTGGTCTGAGCTTTTTAGAAATAAAGATCTAAAGAGCGCGAACGATTTTTACAATGAGAATCTCTGGAATAATAAGTATATTCGTGTTGGTAAAAATAGTATATTGGACCATAGACTTCATAGGCAGAATATTCTTAAAGTAGCGGATTTAGTAGACCAATATGGCTCTCTACTCTCTTACGAGAAGATGAAGCAGAAGGCTCCTGAACTTACTGATTTAGATTATTTTAACTGCATACGAATTTACGATGCAGTGCCGGAAACATGGAGAAAAGCTATGAAAGTCGAAAGTGTCTACCCTCTTTGTAGATATGTGGTTACGCCCGATCAGTTTCAAGTTGATGATATTTGTTTGAAGTTTAGCAATTTAGATAAAATTAGTGCGAAAGTAATCACTACCATATTCATTAATAGGATTTCTAAACCCCCAGTATCAATTCAAAAATTTGAACGTGACTTGTCGCACAATGGACGCAGCTGGGAAAACATTTTTTTGCTTCCTCGCATAATCACGATGAGCACTAAATTGAGAGAGTTTCAGTACAAAATATTGACGCGCATTTTATTTACAAATGATCGTTTATTTAAAATGAAATTAGTTTCCAGCAATTGTTGTACGTTTTGTGAGGAACAACCTGAAACAGTTAGACACCTCTTTTTTGATTGTCCATATGTTCAGGCCTTCTGGTCAGAGTTAACGGTTTGGTTTAATTGTGACGATTTTGTGTTTAATAATTTATCCTATGAAAAAATTATTTTCGGGATCATTGAACAACAAGGTGTTTTTTTAACTCTGAATTTCCTGATATTGCTTGCAAAAAAAGTAATTTATTTTTGTAGGTACAAAAGAATGAAACCGGACTTGAAAGTTTTCAAGAAGGAATTAAATGGGTGCATAGCATGGAGCTCTTAATTGCGAGGGAAAATAATAATATCGACATATATTTAAAGAAATGGGAAAAAATAAGTCTATTATTAGATTAAATTTAGACTTTCATTGTTTTTTTGTAGCTGTTTCTCTGTTTCGCTTTTTTTTTCTACTAAGAGTAGACTGTATTTTGACCGTTAGTATAGTATTATGTGATAGGGTTGTAGCTTGTATTAGTATTTTTTTTTTTGTCCTTTTATCATGTATTAGTATATATATGTTGTTGTATCGATAAAACGAAATAAACATTGTGAATAAAAAAATAAAAAAATAAAAAGTCAAATTTCATGGGGTAAGATAAAGATGATAGAAATCGGGCCTATAGCTCACAAGCAGACTTCCCTGCACGACGGCGAGCAAGCTACAGTAAGCTCCTCTCTGTCGCTCTTTTTTCCCTGCTGTTGCAGTTTTCATCAAAAATACTGTTGTTTTGCAGGGCCCCAAATAGGCCGATCCTTGTTTACATACTAGCGCGCATGCGCGAAATGTCTGGGGCAGAAAGAAAAACAAAATGGCGGACGCTTTGAGCGCTCCGTCACAAACAGGCGCGATTTCAGGCAAATCTGACGGTTATTTGGATAGTTTGGTACCGGATGACAGGAAGAGGTACAAAGAAAAGCCCAACGTTCACGTTGGTGATACTTTAGAAGCATTTCCTAGTCCGTACGAGCTTTGGGACGTCAAAGGAGTTTGGGACGATTCGCCTGCAAACTGGCCGAATGTTTCATACGGAGACATTTATTCCTACTTGGTTGATACCCCTGGCCCATTCACGAAAGAAAAGCTGAAGGCCCACAAAAGCTTAGAGGCATACGACTATTTTGTCTCAAGGAAAGTCGGGCCAGTGTCTGGTTTCACTGGGAAACCGAATTCGACTGGGTACGTGTTGTTGAAGGCAGATGTGCGACCCGGGCAAGCTGAGTCCGTTAAAAATTCACACCTCGCTTGGGTGATATGCACAGCGACGGGGGAGAATACAGTCGGCCACTGTGATTGCAAAGCTGGGTAAGTAATACCAACACCATCCAATGAATCGAGCAGTGGTCTTGTTTGTTTACAATGCGTATATTTAACTTGAGCATTTTTATACATAGCCTC
This sequence comes from Scolanthus callimorphus, assembly GCA_033964015.1. Classification (NCBI taxonomy): domain Eukaryota; kingdom Metazoa; phylum Cnidaria; class Anthozoa; order Actiniaria; family Edwardsiidae; genus Scolanthus; species Scolanthus callimorphus. The sequence continues at coordinate 416,598 of JAWWUD010000043.1, forward strand.
GGAGAAACCTGCAGCCATGTTGCTGCATTGTTATTCAAGGTCGAGGTGGCAGTTCGAGTTGGCCTGACAACTACAGCATGCACTAGTGAGGCTTGCAGGTATATATTGTAAATCAGACTCTCCTTATGGTTCATATTTTGCCTGTGGAAATATTGGTAAATGAATAAATTGTAGGTCCCCTTCACATATAAAATTTTTCATGGGAAATGTCCACCTGTGTTTTGACACAATTTCTTCCTTTTTGTTTGTCCAACAGGTGGAACAGGGTCTTTGGGTCCAACTCCCTGACTGCACCTGCTGAAGAAATCGACTTCAGGCCGGGCAAGAAAACAGAAGTCATGCAAAGAGGATCTGCACCCAAAGCAGCTCGGTCACCACTTGCTTGTACTGCAGGAGATGAAACATACATAGAAGCTTATTCAGGATTCTTAACAACTCTTCATGAAATCTGTCCGAGCGCCTGCATCTTCAAATCTTTACCCCGTCTGGACCCAGAAGAAACAGATACAGCTAATAGCCAAACAGATTATAGTGAACATGGTACAGTTGCTCGAGAAGAACTGTTATTACAATATTTAATAAGCTTGTGTTGTTGTTGTTGTCAGCTTGTGTTGTTGTTTGATGGGTTTCAGGCCATGCAAGCAGAGTTTCTCTGTCCCTAGTTCACATCATGAATGGGGGTGAACAATGTGAACTGAGGGGGAAAAATACTTGTATGACCCTGAAACCCATCAAAATAACAGTGCAGTCTGAAAAGTGGGTTGATTTTATTTTATTTTTTTATTGAAAAATTCTGTTGTTTTATTAATCACCATTGGCATGACAGGGAGGTCATGTTTCTATTGGGAGTAAAATTTTCAGTATGTTTTTTCGGGGTCAAAACTTCCAGTAGGCTTGTTAGCCATCATGCAACACAAGGTCTCTTCCATATGCTGAAGCTATTTCCAGAAACATCTAAAAAAGAAAAGCCTGGTATCTTGGGGGGTATAAAACTTTGGAAGCAGGTATTTTTGGAGGGACAAAATGTATGGCACAGGTATTTTGGGGGTGTAAAATGTAGAGCTCTTCCCCCCTCCCCCTACACGTTTCTGCCATTGTTGTTAGATCTGTTAAAACACTAGCCAGGGATGTTCCCTGCACTAGCCAAACAATGATAGCTTCCCTGTTTGATGAGATTTTATTCAGGCAATTTGTTTATTTGCATAAAATTCGTTTTCGCATGGTTGTGACATGCCTTATATACTTTAATTGTGCTCACCTAAATACAGCACTTAACATTAATGTCTATCAAGTTTTGTGGGTGTTCTACATTGAACTATCTTTTATTCCCAGGCATGGATTTCTTATCACATAATGATGATAATGGTTGCTACCAGGTCTTGGTCACTGCAAGGGGCGACACAAATGGCACACACCCAGTAGTTCCTGAGAGCCCACCTAGTTTTCCCTGATTGGTGCAAACTTACCGAAATATACCTCAGTTCCAACAAATACATCACAAGTTCTGGAGGTATATGCTACAAAACTAGATATAACATATGAGGAAGGAAGGCAACTGGAAGCTGAAACAAAGAAACAAGCCGAGTGTCCAAAATGGTTTGAAGTCAAATACCCAAGACTGACTTCTTCAAACTTTGGTAAGATTTACAAGAAAATGAATAGCAGACGTGCTAAGCCCCAGCTTGTTGCTAGGGATTTGCTGCAGCCAAAGCAGCCTACTGCATTTTTAGACAAATATCTGAAATGGGGGAGAGAGCACGAGGGAATTGCTGTCCAAGTCTACAGTGGACTTGAACAAAAGAAACATTGCCTCATTTATGAAAGTGGGATATTTATTAGTCCTGAGGACAGTTTCTTGGCAGCTTCACCTGACAGGCTAGTGTACGACTGCAAAGCTACCCATCCTTGGGGGTTGCTGGAGGTGAAATGCCCCTACACTGCTCGTGACAAAACACCATTGGAAGCTGCAAGAACCAGTGAGAAGTTCATGAGCAAAGAATCCAATGGCATTCTTGAACTGGACAAAACCCATGACTACTACTTTCAAGTTCAAGGGCAAATGGCCATGACAGGTGCCAAATGGTGTGACTTTGTGATTTACACAAAATCTGGCATTGCCATTGAGCGAATTACTTTCGATATTCAGTTTTGGGAAGAAGTATCAAAAAAGCTTGCTGCTTTTTTCTACAGTCATTTTTTACCTAAATATGTTGCCATCAAAGGAGACATGTGACTCAGTTATTTTATCATGGTTTAATGAACAAATCATAGAGCAGATTTGACATGCCTGTCGAATGCTTAAAATTACATTTGGTTTTTGGTTATCTTAACTTCACCTGCCAATTCAAGTTAGGTTTACTTTTGACAGTCATATACAATTAATGTTTAAGAGACTAAAATGTAAAAGTCTTCTTTTGAGTTAACTATGAAGAATTATTTATTTGTTGTTCTACCATAAAGTTGATATGTTAACAGACAAAAGAGAAATTAAGCTTGGTCTTACATTAAGACTGAAGGTAAATTTCTGAAATCCAATATTCACACAAATTGTTGACTTCATTACGTCAGTCAGGGAAATTCACATTTTCCTGCTTCAATGAAAAATTAATAGGCTAGGCTGACAGCAACATGAACTAGGTAATTGTTTGCACTGTACATCAACTTCAACTAATGTTTCCCAGTTAATGTGTTCTTCCAGAAAGAATTCATATCCCCCATGGAGAAAATCAGAAATTCTGGAAGGGTGGGGACAATAATAGGTTTATAATAACCCACTACCTAATAGATTTATTAAAAATTCCATTGGGGGATCATTAGACAAATTCTTTCAATAGAGGGGGTACAGTTTTTTTCTAGAATAACACAAATAAATAGCATAACATTATTTATAACATATTTTTTTAACTAGAGGTTTGCCTACCAAAAAAACTTGACCCTGATTTGAAAGACTGCTGCTCTACCAACTGAGCTATCCCACTCAGCCCATATTTTTTTTTCAAATATGGGTCAAGCTATCCCACTCGGGCCAGATTGTTTGAAATCCAGGTCAAGTTTCTCTGGTAGGCAAAGTTTCTAGTTGTCCTGCAAAGTTTGTAATTTATAGTGTTGTTATTCTTGTACTAAACCTAGCGAACTAAGGGTGGCAACAAATTTACCAGTGCACCAATGATAACAAAAATGTCATTGCAGCTTTTGACTAGTTCTAAATCCCAAGTGGTGTTTAGGATTCGAAACTTTTTCATTCTGCCAATAGCTCGTTCAACCTGAAAAAGAGAATAAATTATTCTATTTTTAGAACATAATTTTTTTACAAAGAGATTTGTTCGGAACCCTGTGTGAAAAAGGATTTCTTTGAAATACACTTGCATTTCCAAAAAGCAATTTATATGTTTTACCAAGCCATAGTAAGTGGTATTAACATTTTATGATCACATGATGAGATAGGGCTCTCCTGTACATGTGCATATCAATATTTAGAGCCATTTTAAGTTCAATGTTGTACTAACAGTAATTCACAGAATTTTGTTCATTAAAGGAGTTCACAGATAGTCATTACACATAATTGTGTTGTCAACAGGGATGTTTAAATTTTGCTGACCTCCAAATGTGTAATTAAAAATAAATGAATTCATTATTATACATACATGGATTCTGACATTGGCAATCTTTCTTGAAGTGATGACTTCTGTGCGTTTGAGCTGGTTTTTCCCCTTTGTAAAGGAGGGGATTACCAGAGCTGCACCTCTGCAAAGTACTTCCTCTTTTATAAGAAACCCTCTGTCTGCCATAACCTGTGAAAAATGCATAAAAAATAGAACACATGTATGATGATCTGCCTTGACCTATGGGAATATTTATTGACCTATGGGAATATGTATTGGAATGAGGGTTTCCAGCTGCTGAATCGGCCTTTCACAAATGAAACCATTGGTCTATGGGACATCATGAGTATTTGGTTGATTGTAATTCATTTATTTAATGAAAAACTGAACAGATTAGACAGCGTCATGTGAATGGTCAGGCAAGCCTGTCACCACATAAGTACACCAATGGAATTTAGGAATTCCATTCAAAATGTTCATACCATACTTTCCAGAGAATTGTTATTGTCCCTTTTGAAAGTGTTTGTCTATACATTGCTAACCTGATCACCATGTTCAAGTTTTTCTAGAAATCCACTGTTGATTGTGAGCTCTTTATCAGATACTCGCCCTTCCCAGCAACGCGACAGGAATGAAACTGCTCCAGTTGGTGTAATGCCCACAAGAACTTTGATGGTGTTGTGATGCTTGTAATTTGAATAGGTGATGTTGCGTGCCAGCAGGTTACTTGGACGCTGAATGAAGACCTCAGAGCAGTCGATGATTACCCGTGTGTTTCTGTAGGTCTTCCACGCTTAAATGCCTTGGGTACATTCCGGATGATGGCCCCCTTTTCTGGCCAAACTATGAGGAATCTCAAAGCTTTGGCTAGACTTTGAACTCCATGGCGGAATATACCAGTCACCTGGTTTTCACTGATGCCAAACCTATAAAAAAAACATAAACACATCTTAACAGAAAATACAGTGCTGCAACTGTACTGGACATATGGAAGTAAATTGGGCAATTCCAGAAAATATATTTTCTAACTACCATGGATGGCAGTATTCATTATTCATTGTTTTTTTACCCCCCATACAACCAGAATTCCCATGACTATCCCCCTGTGTATAAAGCATTCTGGTTGCTGACTAAAATCTCCTTCCCCTACAGAATTTCACCATGGTGCTCTGTGAAGTCCAAATCCAGAGAATTCCAAAAACAAAACCCCATACCCTTTGGAATTTCAAGACACTGCCTGTGGTAAGGGTACTTATTTTTAAGAATTGCTCGTTGCTAGTTTCCTGTTGAGTACATCTACTGAGTAAAATTACCTGTAAGCTAAGTCCTTGTTTTGTAAGCCAAGTCGCAGCTTCATTAAAATAAGTAACACCTTGTCTGGTATGTCCAATGTTTTACAAAGTGTTGGAAACTTCCGTCGTGATACCAAAGACACAATCCAGGTGAACAGCTGATGGCTCCGAATACCTAAACCAAGAGTGCACAGGATAATTACTCAAGTGATTATGGTAACATATGATTGCACAGAGAAGTAAACCATAATACTTTATGTCCTGGAAAATGGCCATAAACTGTAGTGACAGCTGACTGACAGGTAGGGGTATAATGAAATACTTCCTGGAGTCACACAATAAAGTTGTTAATATAAACATTGTGCTCTTGCTTACCAGTAAACTATTTCAGCTGCTTTTGATCCAAGTTTGTCACAGACAGTTTTGTTTTACTGATAGATTTTTGCAGCTGATCTCTTTCTCCAGAAACCTTCACAAATAAATTGTTGAATGCAAGAGTCCGTTCTTTCTGTTGCTTTATTTCTTGTTTGAGGAGCCTATTCTCTTCTTCCAACTGCCGACATCTCTCAGAAGAGTCGCAGCAAGCGCGATCGTCGGTCTGGGTGTTTTTATCCAGAGGATTGTCAGTGGAACACTCCTGTACCACCATTTCTTCGACGGTTTCAGCGTCATGTTCAACACCGGAAGTGTCGGTCGAAGAACTTTCTCCTATAACATACGCTGTAACGTTAACTTGCTCTCTCTGTGCCTGTCTTTCGTATCGTTTCAGTGAACTTAACAGTTTCGTTTCTAAGTCAGCTGGTTGAGGATAGCCCATTTTCAGTTGTGGTTTATAATCGGGATGACGCGAACTGTAGTGCGGAGTACCTAAAAATTGCAAGTAAACATAGTCATGTAAAGTCGGGAAAGATCGCTTTTTCGCCCAGCAAATATCCAAATAACAGAAAGCCAGCATATCTTCTTGAAACAGAATCTCACCAGTGAGAAAATGAGCGTTGCAAACTCGATCGTCCGCGCTTGGCGTCCAAGGTTTGGAGCGGTCCTCGTAGTCAGATCGTCTGATGGAGTTCAGCCACTCTTTTCGTCGATCTGGCTCTTCTTTCGTCGGAATTTTGTAAAAACCAGTCTCTCCTGGATTCATACGGGCCGTGCATCCGATCACACAGCAAGATTTTACCATATTTTCGCTCCAAACGCTGTATAAACATCGGATTACATATACTCGCTCTTAGAAGTTTTCTAATATTTTGCCGCTTTCTGCCCCAGACCCCAGCATGCATTGCGGGAAAACAATGACGTCAGCAAGGATCGGCCTATAAGTACTCCCTCAAGTCGTTCATTCTTGTTGGATGATATGCCCCTTCCAAGAGGTACTTCATCTTCTTCACAGGTTTTACATTTTCTAGAAGTAATTTAGTTTCATGATTCTTGACATAGCCTTTGGAAAAAAGCATTTTACACCAGGAAAAATCAAGCCTGCTAATGTTCAACTCCTCCAGAATTACTGATTTCCTTTTGGGGTGGGGGGTTTGGGTGGTGGGGTGGGAGTGGAATAGGAGTTCTTTTTCCCTGCAGTTGCAGTTTCCAGTAACTGAGACGTTCAAATACTGTTGTTTTTACAGGGCCCCAAGCAAGTACTCCCACAAGTCGTTCGTTCTTAGCCTGCGTAGCAAGCGCAAAAGGGAAAGGGAGAGGGGCGCCTGGAACCGAGGAGCCGAGGACGCGAGGAATGGGGAGAGAGAAGGGAAGGGAGCGCTTGCAGACAGCACGCCGGCCCAACCGTTATGAAATTCGAGTTTTGGACGCTAAATTCCTATTGGTCGGTTGCTAATCCCCAAGGGACCTTACGACTTTTGGCGCGCTCAGCTATCACACATTTCCAAGATGGCGGAGCAGTTTGAGTCTAACCTCCAAGCAGCGATTCAAAATCTAACAGAGAATGGCTACAAATACGATTTCTCCTTAAAATCAGAACAAAAACAAGGGCTGAAGCAGTTGTTCGAAAAAAAAGATTTGCTGGCTGTTCTTCCGACTGGTTTCGGAAAGAGTATGATCTATCAAATGCTCTGAGTTATGTCGAAGGTGCGAGGAGAAAATGGAGTCGTTCTTGTTGTTTCTCCGCTACAAGGCATTATTGCCGACCAGATGAAAGAAGTAGAGGACATCGGGCTAACGGCACGAGATTTATCACAATTACTGGACAATCTAGATGAGATCGAGCGATCAGAATGCAACGTTTTGTTCGCCTCGGCAGAAACTGCTACCAACAACAAGTTTCTCGAGTTTATGAAGGGAACCGCTTCCTTTAGAAGTCGGCTTTTGGCTGGTATCGTGGACGAATCACACACCGTATGCACATGGTCTGGATTAAAGGCTGGTTTCCATATAGTCGTATCAGTCGTACGAGTCGTATCAGTCGTCTGTGAAAAATTTCACGCGACCCGTACGACTATATGGAAACACTCGATCGGACGACTCATACGACCAATACGACTGATACGACGGGTCGTTTGACGGTCGTCTGAGATAGAAAAAATTCTATCTCTACGACTCATACGACCGGAAATGGGCGTGATACGACAGCAGTTTTTTAATGGAAACCATCGCATACGACTCGTACGACTCATACGACCGAAAAACATGGCGGCGCATACTCAATTCGATCGCAAAAGCCTTGCTTTGCTCTAAAAATATCATTGTATACTAGCCAGTAAAGATGTGAACGTCTGAGAAAACGGCCTCGCGATTTTTGTGAAGAAATTTAATTTATTAGCAGTAAAAACCGATGATACGGGGATGAAACTTTAGAAAAGATACACACTCCAAGTTTCTAGTGAAGCGAAGTGATTGTGCGAGCCAAAATTGACTCTCTTGCCTTTTCTGCGTAAAAACGGGACTGTAGGGGCCTTGAAGACTCGCGCTTCTGTTGGTAACCGCCATTTTGGTGCAAAATCACATGCTGTCAAGCGACTGATACGACCATATGGGAACCAAGAAACGCAAGGGTCGCACGAGTCGTCCTGTCTCTGCTGGAGGCCTGTTTCATACGACCGATACGACTCGTACGACTGATACGACTATATGGAAACCAGCCTTAAGGTACGACGAAGTACTCTGTTGAGGATCCCCCGTACGAGAGTTTTCACTTTTTTGTAGGATGGAGTAGAAAATTGCCTGCGCTTTCAGGCTAAATATCTTAAGCCACATGTTAGTAACATGTCTTATCGTCATCTTATGCCTAGTATCAATGAGTTTTCGCTTTGCATCTAATTACAGGCAAAAAGAGTCAAAGAAGAAAAAGGAAGCAAGACGAAATGTGACGGCGTTCCGGGGTGCATACGGGCAGTTATCTCTGCTTCGATCATTCTTTTCCAAAGGTATTCAATAAATTCACTTCACAAAAATATCCATAACTTACTGACACTGATGATAACAAGAGTGTTTAATATACGCCAGACTTTGCTTCCTTTGTGTTTTCTACTTGTGTTTTGTAAATCCAATAATTTGTAGATTGAATAACTCAAATTGGGCAGGTTCGCATGATAAAATTCAATAAATGAACTCCAAGTTGTCCGATTAATAGAAAAATAATTTCGAAAGCTCCTTGGAAGACCCAATTGGACTTGGCAGGGCTTTGCTATGTCCAGTTTTGGAATGTTCCTCTTAATCTGTCTCATTCAAATTCTTCTTATTCAAACAATGTGGATTCCTGTAACTTATATTTTGTTAAAAAAATGTACCTATAATTGGAGCTAGGCATAAAATTACACCAATATTTTTTCTCTAGATGAACCTTTCTTTTGCTTACAGATTTTTTGGACAATGAAATGTCAGTTGTGATTCTAGGTGGCTCTTGGATTTTAGAGTACAACTTTCTATATTGGCACGACCAAACCCCAGGGAACTAAGGAGTTTTAGTTTTAGCTTTGGTTCTTCTAGCAGACTTTGAAGGCGCATCAGACTTCGCGGCTCGCACTGTAGTTTTTTTTTAGCAGTTTGTTTTACCACGTGCTTTGGTGGCTGAGAAGGCTTCGCCATTCTCGAAAGCAGTCGACTACAACCTCATTCAGCGCGCGAAACTGCGGCGAAATCATGAACTTGCATGCAAATGAGTTCTGGCTGTGAAACTACATCTCGTTCTACGATCATGCGATTGGCCCAAGACGTGAGAAACCTATATCTCGATTAGGTGTGAATGTCAATCACTGTCGTCGAAGGTGTCGGCGATGAATTTCTTTACCCTCGCGTTTCTCAAAGAAATTATCAGTGCTGTTTACGACTATTCTTTTGAGTTTTAGGTCAGGTTCCGCTTGTTCATTCTCGATGAAATTTGGCAGGCCGCTTGACTAGGAATCTGTGACCAAAACTGTGTCTCGGAATGTTCGATTTCGAAATAGTTTTTTAAATTATGAGCCTCGCAGCGGGGGTAGTAACGCAAAAATGCGCTGTTTTACTTTAGCTTCAAACACGCTGGGGTCTGGGCGTCAGAGAAGCGGCCATGTAATAATGTCAAAGATGGCGGCGAAAACGGCGCGCAATGCACACTGGTAGGAAACCATAGGGATTTCCGGTCAGACGAGGGCATTCCGGAATTTAGTTATATCTTCCGATAGAAAGCCGACCAATCAGAGATGTGAACGGAAATAGCATCGTCGGTCTCGTAGCTTCACAACGACATCGGACATGGCAGCGTTGTGACAGATTCCTCGCGGTGGAAATTTATCCAATTTTGAGGTTTTTCAAAGGCTATTCTGAGGCTGTTATGGTAAGATTTTTGTCATTATTATCCTTTCTTATAAATTCCGAAAGAAAATGAAATTCAAAAATCCAAAATGATACGATTAGAACCTAAGCATTCAAGATTGAAAATTTGGTGTATTTGGCTAGCTGATGTTTTCTTTCGGAAAATTAGATGAAGCACTTTGTTGAGCGCTCGGGGTTTCCTTTGTTCGTTTGAAAAACAGCTTTCAATGATTCGAACGCTTTTCAGGTCTCAAAAGTCAAAGTCAAGACTATATCATGCGGACCCGAACAGAACAGAACCCGAAGCGAATGAATGAACTGATGGAGCAGCAGGATGGAGTGTCAAATTAAATTTGTATTGTACTGTAATAATCATTATCCATTTTACTTAAGCTTGTTTTAGTCAATTAAGACTTAAGTTACTTAATTTTGTTCTCTTATTGAAAAAAATTGTCAGCATGTGCAAATTAGGTTTCGATTTCGCGCGCTTTTTATTCTGCGTTTACTAGCACAGACAGTGAAAGGTGTTAAAAAACAGATTCCCTTTTAGTTGAAAAAGCGAAATATAAAAAACTTCTTCTCCTAATGTTCCAGTCTTGCTCAGTGATGAGGGTGCAGGGCACATTGCTTTTGTTTGACTCTGTCAAAGATTAGGTTTGTTTGTTACCTGATAATTATTTCTTTCAGTAATGCTGAGTTCCATGAGTGCTGTAGGGGGAAATCCTGAAGGGAACGAGAACACTGACATAGATGGAAATTCTGGAGACAGAGGAAACCCAGTAGTATGTGGGAAAGGGCACGTTTTCCAATTGGGAAGTTTAGACGAGCAGAAAAGGCAAAGAGGGAGAAGCTGGTAGCCCAGGCAGTGGAATCGTCCAAGACCATCAAGGAGGTGATGACAATTATAAAGCCTTAACGGAGAGGTTAAGGATAAAAAAAAGAAAGGTATGAGAATGCCTGGGAAAAGTATTGCCAATAATGCTCAACTGGAGTTAAATAAAGGAGTGTCACCCAATCACTGGAATACCTTTGTGTTATTGAGAGAACCAGTCCCTTGCATTTAGTGTCTGACTGGAATATAAACTTAGTGTTATGGAGAGAACCAGTCCCTTGCATTTAGTGCCTGACTGGAATAATAACGTCGTGCTATTGAGAGAACCAGTCCCTTGCATTTAGTGCCTGACTGGAATAATAACTTTGTGTTATTGAGAGAACCAGTCCCTTGCATTTAGTGCCTGACTGGAATAATTACTTAGTGTTATGGAGAGAACCAGTCCCTTGCATTTAGTGCCTGACTGGAATAATAACTTAGTGTTATTGAGAGAACCAGTCCCTTGCATTTAGTGCCTGACTGGAATATTAACTTAGTGTTATTGAGAGAACCAGTCCCTTGCATTTAGTGCCTGACTGGAATAATAACTTAGTGTTATGGAGAAAACCAGTCCCTTGCATTTAGTGCCTGACTGGAATAATAACTTGGTGTTATTGGAGAGAACCAGTCTCTTGCATTTAGTGCCTGACTGGAATAATAACTTGGTGTCATGGAGAGAACCAGTTTAGTGCCTGACTGGAATAATGGATTTATATGGTGGAGAGAACCAGTTGCTTGCATTTAGCTAGTGTTCTGTCTGTTGTTTAGAGCTATCCCCTTGTCATTATATTACTTCCTGACTTGAACCTGTCCCTTATGCTGGTTTTGTGCAATTGTACTAGCCAACTTGAATAATATAATAATTCTAGCATTGTAAAGGTCCTGCTGTTTAATGATATTTGCAGCTAGCTGATTTAAGTGACACCGAAAAGTCTCAACCTGAAAAGAAAAGAAAATCTCCATCGACATCAAGCAAAACAGCCCCTGGAAATAGTGAGATTTTAACATTGTCTGAAAGACAGGCAAGACGAAGAAGGAGGAGCACACTTGACAGCCTCAAGGACCTCCATTGTGCTAATAATGAGAAAAATATAAATACATCTGTAAATGATGGGATGTGGGTAACACTAGTAAAAAACACAACAGCTGAGCAAATGACCAAGTATTTGCAAAATTCAAAGTTTTGTATGACCAAAGTAATTCCCAACATAATCAAGAAAAGCTTAGATGATCTAAAGAAAAGTGATGATAATATGGTCAGAAGCTTAGAAACTCTGTACAATGGGGGGCTTATAAGTAAGAGAAAATATAGTGGCATGAGACTTTCTAAAGATTTACCAGTATTGCCAGACAGTAAAGTAACTCTCCCAAAAATTATGCCATACAAGGCACTTATGTCATCTATAAATACCAAGGTTGATATAGGAGGGCTGTACAGCCTGGAAGATTTTGCAAAAGAAGTTAATGTACCAGCTGCACCCGGTGTTTACAGAAAGCTTGAGCCATTTCTTTTGAGACTAACCAAGTTTTACTTTTTAGTAGACAGCTCTAGTCCTGATGAAAGTATCTTCCATTGGTTTAATGGGAAAGAAAATGAGTTTCTAATTGCCCTTGGGGCAGATGGTGCTCCATTTGGGAGAGATGAATGTGCAACAGCTTATCTTGTAAGTTTTCTAAACTTACTGAAAAAAGTGAACAGTTGTGATGAAAATCATCTTTTACTTGGTGCCAGCTGTAGTGAATCTGATGCAATACTGATAGAATACACAAAGGCTCTTGTGAAAGAATGGAGGAAATAGAATTAAAGGAGTACTCCATTGAAGTGAATGACATAGTTTTCACTTGCAGATACAAATTCAAGTTAATTACTGGAGACATGAAGTGGCTCTCTGACATGTCAGGGGAACTTAATAATGCTGCTACATATTTCTCTCCCTTTGCTTTTTTTTTTTATATTTTGTTAAAAAAATGTACCTATAATTGGAGCTAGGCATAAAATTACACCAATATTTTTTCTCTAGATGAAATAAGCTTGTTTTAGTCAATTAAGACTTAAGTTACTTAATTTTGTTCTCTTATTGAAAAAAATTGTCAGCATGTGCAAATTAGGTTTCGATTTCGCGCACTTTTTATTCTGCGTTTACTAGCACAGACAGTGAAAGGTGTTAAAAAACAGATTCCCTTTTAGTTGAAAAAGCGAAATATAAAAAACTTCTTCTCCTAATGTTCCAGTCTTGCTCAGTGATGAGGGTGCAGGGCACATTGCTTTTGTTTGACTCTGTCAAAGATTAGGTTTGTTTGTTACCTGATAATTATTTCTTTCAGTAATGCTGAGTTCCATGAGTGCTGTAGGGGGAAATCCTGAAGGGAACGAGAACACTGACATAGATGGAAATTCTGGAGACAGAGGAAACCCAGTAGTATGTGGGAAAAGGGCACGTTTTCCAATTGGGAAGTTTAGACGAGCAGAAAAGGCAAAGAGGGAGAAGCTGGTAGCCCAGGCAGTGGAATCGTCCAAGACCATCAAGGAGGTGATGACAATTATAAAGCCTTAACGGAGAGGTTAAGGATAAAAAAAGAAAGGTATGAGAATGCCTGGGAAAAGTATTGCCAATAATGCTCAACTGGAGTTAAATAAAGGAGTGTCACCCAATCACTGGAATACCTTTGTGTTATTGAGAGAACCAGTCCCTTGCATTTAGTGTCTGACTGGAATATAAACTTAGTGTTATGGAGAGAACCAGTCCCTTGCATTTAGTGCCTGACTGGAATAATAACGTCGTGCTATTGAGAGAACCAGTCCCTTGCATTTAGTGCCTGACTGGAATAATAACTTTGTGTTATTGAGAGAACCAGTCCCTTGCATTTAGTGCCTGACTGGAATAATTACTTAGTGTTATGGAGAGAACCAGTCCCTTGCATTTAGTGCCTGACTGGAATAATAACTTAGTGTTATTGAGAGAACCAGTCCCTTGCATTTAGTGCCTGACTGGAATATTAACTTAGTGTTATTGAGAGAACCAGTCCCTTGCATTTAGTGCCTGACTGGAATAATAACTTAGTGTTATGGAGAAAACCAGTCCCTTGCATTTAGTGCCTGACTGGAATAATAACTTGGTGTTATTGGAGAGAACCAGTCTCTTGCATTTAGTGCCTGACTGGAATAATAACTTGGTGTCATGGAGAGAACCAGTTTAGTGCCTGACTGGAATAATGGATTTATATGGTGGAGAGAACCAGTTGCTTGCATTTAGCTAGTGTTCTGTCTGTTGTTTAGAGCTATCCCCTTGTCATTATATTACTTCCTGACTTGAACCTGTCCCTTATGCTGGTTTTGTGCAATTGTACTAGCCAACTTGAATAATATAATAATTCTAGCATTGTAAAGGTCCTGCTGTTTAATGATATTTGCAGCTAGCTGATTTAAGTGACACCGAAAAGTCTCAACCTGAAAAGAAAAGAAAATCTCCATCGACATCAAGCAAAACAGCCCCTGGAAATAGTGAGATTTTAACATTGTCTGAAAGACAGGCAAGACGAAGAAGGAGGAGCACACTTGACAGCCTCAAGGACCTCCATTGTGCTAATAATGAGAAAAATATAAATACATCTGTAAATGATGGGATGTGGGTAACACTAGTAAAAAACACAACAGCTGAGCAAATGACCAAGTATTTGCAAAATTCAAAGTTTTGTATGACCAAAGTAATTCCCAACATAATCAAGAAAAGCTTAGATGATCTAAAGAAAAGTGATGATAATATGGTCAGAAGCTTAGAAACTCTGTACAATGGGGGGCTTATAAGTAAGAGAAAATATAGTGGCATGAGACTTTCTAAAGATTTACCAGTATTGCCAGACAGTAAAGTAACTCTCCCAAAAATTATGCCATACAAGGCACTTATGTCATCTATAAATACCAAGGTTGATATAGGAGGGCTGTACAGCCTGGAAGATTTTGCAAAAGAAGTTAATGTACCAGCTGCACCCGGTGTTTACAGAAAGCTTGAGCCATTTCTTTTGAGACTAACCAAGTTTTACTTTTTTAGTAGACAGCTCTAGTCCTGATGAAAGTATCTTCCATTGGTTTAATGGGAAAGAAAATGAGTTTCTAATTGCCCTTGGGGCAGATGGTGCTCCATTTGGGAGAGATGAATGTGCAACAGCTTATCTTGTAAGTTTTCTAAACTTACTGAAAAAAGTGAACAGTTGTGATGAAAATCATCTTTTACTTGGTGCCAGCTGTAGTGAATCTGATGCAATACTGATAGAATACACAAAGGCTCTTGTGAAAGAAATGGAGGAAATAGAATTAAAGGAGTACTCCATTGAAGTGAATGACATAGTTTTCACTTGCAGATACAAATTCAAGTTAATTACTGGAGACATGAAGTGGCTCTCTGACATGTCAGGGGAACTTAATAATGCTGCTACATATTTCTCTCCCTTTGCTAATGTCAGTAAGAAAAACATGGATATCAGAAATGGGAGCATTGGATTAGATCCCAAAAAATCCACCTGGCAGCCTTGGAGCTATAATCACAGAATTGCTACAGCACAACAAGTAGAAAAGCTCAAGAAAAAGCTCTCAAATCCAAATGACAAGAGTCAGAGGGCACAGGTGACTCAATTTATTGCCAGAAAAGGCTCTAGGCAAGAATGTGTCCCACCACTAGGCAAATTTGTAAAGTACTGCAAGTCAGAGCCCTTGCATAACAGCAATAATGCTTGGCAGCAGTGGTTCCTTATTCTGGTGACCATGGCAATGTCATTTGTACCTGATCAGCTTCTCAAGGCCTCTACAAATGTTAGTGACCTGCCCACTAACAGTCCATTTTCCATGTTTATGCATTGTCTTAGATACACTGTCAAATGTAACAGACTGTGGAAGTGTATATGTAGGTGGTTTGCAGATGGGAGGAAAACCAACCAGAAACTAAGTTATAGATTTACAGGCAAATAATCTAAACAGTGTGCCTGGTACTTTGCTGAGCTAGTTAAAATCCTCTTGCCATTTGCACCAGATACAAAAACAAAGGTCAAACTCCATGTATTAGCATATGTGGCCTTAAAGTTAAGAGATTCTGCATCTGTTTTTAGCCGTGTCAAAGTAACACTTACAGATATTGAACGGCTGGAGCTTACTGCAAAAGAATTTTTCAATGTCTGGTCACTATTTTTAAGTAATGTAACACCAACAACATGGACAATCGGTTATGCTGTTCCATTTCATGCTCGGCAGCTTTTTGATGAGCTAGGTCATGGACTAGGTCTAAATAGTATGCAAGGGAGAGAAGCCAAGCATGTCAAGCTGAAAAAATTCATGGAGTTCACCCCCTCTGTTTCCCAGCATGCTCGCTGGCTGAGTGTGTTTAAACATGAATTTGTGAGCTCTGTGTGGCTCAGAGAAAAGCATACCAAGCTGTGGTTCCATAGGAACAAAACTTGTCAAATGTTCACACCAAACCATTGCATAAAAGATGCTAGCTTTTGCTATTGCGGTTTGAGCAAAAACAAGACAGACTCTGCATGTGAGCTTTGTAAAAGTGACCTGATGTCCCTTGTCAAAGCTAGGGTTAAAAATGCCAAAGTGCATGGACAGCTGAAGACATTGTTCAAGAAATGAACCCTTGGAATAGCCACACAAAGCAAGTATTTTGAATAGATACAAATGCTCTCTGCTTTTGCTTTTTCTTGAATAGTATGGGTGTTTTCTCTAGGGTTTCCTTTGTAAATTTAATAGATACAGAAAGTATGTTTTCTTTTTGGAAAGCTTTTGACACATAATTCTTAAGGGTGTTGTAATAAGTAAAATAAGTGTAGCATTTTACATAGACAGTACATTAAATAAAGTCAGATATTCATGATTTTAGACATTGTGCATGGTATTTCTTGTACTTCATAAAGAGACACTGAAAGCTACACAAAGCAATTGTGAATCACTTTTCGGATCATTTTTAAACATTAAATAGAAATAATTGGACATTTCTATGTCAATTTGCTTTTCCCAAGCTTTCAGAGTCTATTGCTTAAAGTCCTCTAGTATTTGGAATGAAATAAAAAAGGGGTGACGGGTTACTTAGATTTCTAGAATTCCATAGGTTGAGGCAATTCCACACAGGCCCATAGGGCTGGAGGCTAGCTCATGTCTTGTTCTTGGTAAAGTCTTTCCAGAAAATATTGATACCCCACTAAAGAAAGAGTGTTGAGATTTGATCCGCCTACCTATCTGTTTTAAAGAGTATATAATTTAAAAAAAATTCTGGACACCCAGATCCCCCTGCTCTGGAAATTCCACTTCCTTTGATAAGAAAGGTCTGGTTTTGCGTCAAGGACTGCAGCATGTTAACAGCATCTGTAAGAGAACACACTTTTTCCACTTGAGTGGACATGCAGTGGCTCTCGTCTACCAATCAGGTAATCATGTGTCAAACAAACTCAGAAAAACTGAACTGAAGGTCTTAAGAGAGTCAGCCCTCTATTTAACCAGTCAAGTCGAAGGTTATGTTGCACTAGCCAATCAAAATCCTAGCCCCCAATCCCCAGGACCAGACAGGGAAATATAGCAGTCATACCAACCTTAAATTTCAAACACTTGCTATAACAGCTGCATTTTCCCATCAGTATAACAGGAAATTTCCAATGAGAGGCACTATTTCACTGGATAAAAATCTCTGCCAGCCCTAGGGTCCAGTAGTCAATGGTACCAGGGGTATCGGAGACCTCTTCAATTTTGATATAATTTAAATTCTTACTTGATTTTGAGGCTCGGGGGACTAACACAAAAGAAATCTCATTGGCATCGAAAAACGAATATGTTTGTTTTGTTTTTTTCACCCTGAGCCTTGTATTCAAATTAGAATCTTAAATTATCAAAATTGGTCTATTCTCATTAAATACATATTTGTTAACACTGTCCATGTTTTTATTTGAAAAAATAATCAGTGGTTTACATTACTGGGTTAATTGCAATGCAATCATGGAAACAATGTCCCTAGATGTTATACCCCTTTTTTCTATTAATTTCAATAAGCCCTGGTTTTATACTGAAAGAAAGTAAGATTATTTCCAACTGACAGAAGATTTCGAAAATATGAGGGTCACTTGATTTGTTAGGGTTGGCTACCTTGTTGTCTATGTTGTATGTGCGCGTGTGCCCGGTGTTGGGCGTATACATTGTTGTGGGCCACACCCATGCCTCGGTTGCCCTTGTGTTCTTAGATAGTAAGAGTTCCATGTGCAGCTTACACATGGAGCCAGTATCTCGTTGTGGGCCACACCCACTGTGGGTTGCCCAAGTGAGCGCAGAACAGTAGTATAGTAGGGGCCGAATTAGCCGTTTTTTTTTGTGGGGGAATACTAATTTGTGGGGAGGTCAAAGATCACGTCAGGAATGTTGAGGCGGAGGTCAGGAATGTGAAGAATGTAGGGTATCAGGTTACCTATACTTATGTGGATATACGCTACTAGGGGTATCAGGTTACCTCTACTTATGGGAGTGTACAAGGTTACATTTACTTTGTGGCGCTAGGCTACTAAGAGTATCAGGTTATCTATACTTATGTGGATATACGCCACTAAGGGTATCAGGTTACCTATAGTGATGTGGCGCTAGGGGTATCAGGTTACCTACAGTGATGTGGATGTACGCTACTAGGGTATCAGGTTACATATACTTATGTGGATATACGCTACTACTTTACTAGGGGTATCAGGTTACCTATAGTTATGTGGATATACGCTACAAGGGGTATCAGGTTACCTATACTTATGTGGATATACGCCACTAAGAGTATCAGGTTACCTATAGTTATGTGGATATACGCTACTACTTTACTAGGAGTATCAAAAGAAGGAAATTGGGGTTTGACGAGTACGAAATCGTACTGACTAACAGTCTAACAGTCTAGCTACATGACTAGCTACATAGACTAGCTACATAGTCTAACAAAGACTAGCTACATAGTAGAACATAGACTAGTAAATGTCCCTCCGTAAAGGGTTCTAAAAGGGTCCTGTAAAGACCACGACCACGACCACGAGGAGGAGGAGGATATTAAGAAGCATTTTTTATAATGTCCCTTTGTCTCCTCCTCCTCCTCCCCTCACAGGAGCGTTTTAGAACCCTTTACGGATCCTCCCCTCACAGGACCGTTTTAGAACCCTTTACGGAGGGACATTTACTAGTCTATGTTCTACTATATAGCTAGTCTTTGTTAGACTAGGTTGCTAGTCTATGTAGCTAGTCATGTAGCTAGACCGTTAGACTATGTTAGTCTATGTTAGACTGTTTATTTGGGCGTAGGTTGAATCCTTTTAGAACCCTTTACGGAGGGACATTTATAACTACGGGGTAACTAAAGAATAAACACGGGGTAACCAAGGGGTAACCACGGGGTAAAAAAAGGGAAACCAAAGGGTGACCGCTGGGTAACAAAGGGAAACCAAAAGGTAACCAAAGCGTGTCCACGCTTCGCTGCGCTTTAGCCTCGTTTTCATATTTTGACCCCAAAATCAGTACGATTTCGTACTTGTCAAACCCCATTTTCCTTCTTTTGATACTCCTAGTAAAGTAGTAGCGTATATCATATCAAGAAACCTGTGTCGTTTCAAAGGTATTACGGGGGCCTGGTAACTACTTGCTTGGTAACCACCCTCGAAGAGCCTTCGATGTAAACATGGCGGACAAGAAATGGCAGGAAGACTGATTTTCTGTACTTCGTGCGACGATTTCTTTGTGGAGACGGCAGCCAAGGAGCCGTTTTCACGAAAAGGAGCTAAGTTGTTCATTTTACGTTCACGATTCTCCGTTTCGGGTATAAATCGCGATGTTTTCTGTAGCTTTTGCAGGATTCTTCGACAACTTCCTCGTCTCGACTACCCTTGTTTTCGAGGGTTCAAGAACGACAGAGAAAAGATAAGTATATGTTTAATACTCGGCTCTCAAATGGAGATTTCCCGCTCTTTTCAACGGGTATTTCCATATTTGTACATAAGATATCGATTTACAGATTGGTTTGAGCGGGTTTTTTGAAACCGACAATCTCTTTGCTTCCCTGTGATCCATGGAGGACGTGATGAAGAACAATAAACTTTTTTCGCATTTTTATGTTGGGCCACCCAGAAAACAGCTAAAATTTAGCAGCTATAGTCCTAAAGATTCTGTTTCTTCGGGAGTTACTGCAATTCCCGTGAGACACGAGACGCCAGCAGCTAGCAAGCAACGACCAAACAAGAGACCCGCAGCAGCTCTAAAATCGCGAA
Organism: Scolanthus callimorphus; assembly: GCA_033964015.1. Taxonomy (NCBI): domain Eukaryota; kingdom Metazoa; phylum Cnidaria; class Anthozoa; order Actiniaria; family Edwardsiidae; genus Scolanthus; species Scolanthus callimorphus. Next base: position 436,370 of record JAWWUD010000043.1, read on the forward strand.
GAAAGTGTGCATGCGAGAAAGTGCCTTTTAAGAAAGGGAAAAAGCCTTATAATCAGCTAAGTCCTGAAAGAAAGCGACACAAAAAGTGCGAAGTGAAGTCTTGGCTACAGTCCCAATTTACTAAGCTTCCTAAGGGATGGAAAGTTAATCAGGTTGGCTTCTCCTTTCAACAAACTTCTAACACTTAGATTGTGTCAAAATAGCGTGACAACAATAGGTGTATTTTGCTTAGTAATTCGAACAACTATGTGTATAGTTAATTGCTTTTTATGATTTTATTTTGAAGGTAACCTTAAACATTGATGACAATGAGACTGTGGTATTAAAGTTTACAGAAAAGAAGCAGACTTTGCCCCCAAACAAGCTGTTCATTGTCAGAAGAGCACTGCAGGTAATTATTTGATATGTACACATTGTATGCCTTCATACATCTAGAAAACTGACACTACTTTTATTTCCAGGCTAAAGATAAAGGTCAGATTTCTGATGATGCGTATAATGAGTTGAAGCAGATGGTGCCAGGTAGCAAACTCCCTAGTTTGAACCAAATCAAGAAGGAAAGAGCAGAGCAGAACAGGATAATACCAATCACAGCTGTTAATCAACAGGTAATGACTTGAGATGGATTCCTCCTAATGTCTTGCTGAGGGGCGTACCCAGGGAGGGAGGGGGGAGGTCCAGGGGTTCCAAAACCCTATTTTAGCCAACATATATTTTTAAAATAAATTCATTAATTTCTAACTTAGGAGAATTCAAGTAATATTTATGTCAAATGGAAACTGTCTTTGACTGAATCTTTTTTTTTGCTTCCCAAAAGTTCTTGCTGGGTCTAGGAACAATTCGTTTTGACAAAAAACATTTTTCGACTGTGAGGTGGAATCAGCTGGTTTTATGCTTACTAACTCCTCAAAATAACAAATATGATTTCAGTGCTAGATCCCTGAATATTAAATAGGGAAGAAATCCCTGGTTAATTATTTTTGATACCTTTATTTTAAGTAACATTTTTCTATTCAGATTCCAAATGGTATCGTTGTTAAAGGCTGTACGAGGAAAATTTCTGACCTCCTTGAGTACCTTTCCCATGATGGGTCGTTTACATCATTGCTGTCTTCCACGGATACGCTTCATCTGCGCTTCTCCGGTGATGGCAGGAAAACCACAAAGAAGATTGGAAGTGTCATGATGACCTTCTCAGTCCAAGGGGAAGAAAAAAGAAGTCCAGACAAAGAGTATTGTCTGTCAATATTTGATGGTAACCATCCTTTATAATTTATTAATATTGTCATCACAGGGAGTGTTTTTAGGTTCAAAAACTCTGGTAATTGGTATTAAATAGATTTGTTTAAATATATTTCAAATTTAATTTTTTTAAATAAAACCCTAAATTCCTATTTATTGCTCAACCTTTGTTACATGTTCCTAATAGACACTTTCTGGCACAGCTTTCTAATTGATACATGCAATCATAATTCTAACCAAAGTCATTTGAGATTATCATTTGTAATTTGATTTTCCCTTCGATTTGGTTGTATATTTCAGGTAAAGAATCACGTGAAATGATTGAAGGCACCCTAAAGAGTATTTTTAGTGAGATCACTTCAAAAGGATGGAATCATGCTAAATGGAAAACACTTCAATGTCAAATGGTAATGCATGGTTATAAGATGGATGCTGGATATTAGTCAATCTAGTGATAAGGGTAAGCTGTGGTCATAGTAGCTTCAGGCCTTCAGTTTCTAACAAGTGAAATTGCCTTTTAGGAAGATGTGTGCAGATTGGAAGTGCATGGCTCTTATACTAGGGATCAATACCCCATCATCTAACTATTTCTGCTTATGGTGCAAATGCAACAAAAAGCTCATTAAAGACTTCTCAAGTAAGGGCTAGCAACAATGTTTTTTTTCTCTTGTTCAAATGAACAGCTGATATTTTTATTCATGTATGTTTTGCAAGTGAAGTGAAGTTTCTCTCATGCACCTGAAAATAACATGAATTGTTTATAACACTTTTGTAATTGAGGTGCATTCAAGGTATGATTATAGTGATTCGAAATTTATTACATCACACAAACTCCTTACTATTATTAAGGTTTATTTTTCTTTTGAAAACTAGTTCAAGATTGGCCAGTAACAAGAACATTGGAGGAATGCTGTCAACTGGCTGGGCAAGATGAATCATACGGAATCAAGTACCCCCCACTAGTTCCGATAGAGTTCACTAACATTATCCCTGACACACTTCACATGAAGTTGCGAATTGGGGGAAAGCTCATAAACCAGGTAAGATCTTGACAATTATATTTTGAAACCTCAGAAAAGCACCCTTGTCTGTTTACTGTGATGAGGAGAGATATCTATAGTGAAAGTTCCCCTATAGTGCATGGTACTTTATATTATATACGATATATATTCTTTAAGTGGTTCCCTCTCACTAATGGCTCAATAAACCTTTTTTGAGAGAACACTTACCTCCTTACAGGTTGCCTGTTGGGCAATAGAGCAGAAAAGGAAGCGAGATATGGAGACAGCAATGGCTGATATTGGTAAGGGGCCGACCATTTAACTTTTGAGGAGGGGGGGGGGCTTTTTGTCAGTGCAATATTTTTTTTCTACCTCTGTTAAGCGGTGAGAATTTTTTTTTCAATAAAAAAGAAGGGTTTTAGTCACCATTTTGCTGTGCAGGAAATTTGTGTTGCAAATTAATACCCTGTGGAAACTCTGGTGTACAATTTGTAGCCAAATTGTTCTAATGTGTATATTCATATTTATTTCAGGAATTAAGTTTGAGTTTGTTGATGTTCAGGATGATGGGGGCAAATCTGTCACAAAGTGGACATCACTGGACTGTAAGAAAACAGTGTTTTGTTGGAAATCTACCAATAAACCATAGCTTTAACTCCATATCCCTAACACTGGCATGTTTGTTTTATTATAATTGAAGGTGACGATGTTGAAAGAGTGATTGCAAACCTTGACCTTACTGCCTTTCTGAACAACATGGTAGACAAAACTCGAACAGCAGTCGATTGCCTAACAAAGTCCCAGCTACAAACAGTTTGTTCCCAGTACAAGCTCCGTACAACTGGTACAAAAGATGTGCTCAAAGTCAGGCTAAAGGAACACTTTAAAGATAACAACATCCAGTTTCAGGTTAGTTTAATTTGGAAAAAAAATTACAGACCCTGTGGAAATTCCATGGTCGAAATCGAAAAGCCCTGTGGAAATTCCAGGATCAAACTCAGTGACCGTATAATATGGATCAATCCATTTCGGATGAGAATTTATTTTACATTTTTTCCCTTGGTATTTAGGCATCCTGTGTTCAATCAGTTCAGACAAAGGTGTTGGACATCCATGAACTAACAAAAGTCTGGAGGGATTTTAGAGTCCTCGCAGATGCCCTCACAGCAATTCCTGGGGAACCAGAGTTCCTTGCTGCCACAAAGTTTAAGCAGTTGGCACTTCAGTGGGGAGCAAATTACCGGAGAGCAACTTTTGATGAGGTACTGTATGGTATAATGTTCCCTGCTAACACATGCCCTAGCAGTGCTTTTCTCTCCTGTTTTCACTTCAGAGTAGAAACCATCCCCAGTTAAAGCTGCTTCATTTTCCTCTTTCATCTGAAAATGTCACTGAAATGGCAAATATAATAGTTGATTGATTTCAATTAAAATGGAATTAATAATGTTTACATTATTTATTCATTATTGGTATTGTTTAATCCACAGGATGTGATTCCTTACATACATGGTATGTACTAATTATGTTAATTTGTTGTTCAATGGTGTATAGTGGTCAACTACCAAGCAGTCACCCTTAATCTCTGTTGTTTGATGGTTGAATTTTATTTCAATTTATTTCAGTTCTTGTATACCACGTGCCCCAGTTTTTGGCATCTGGCCCAATTGTTGGGATTAACTGCCAAACAGTTGAAAAGAAAAAAACACTTACAGAACAGGCAATTCCACCGGGGGAGCCAAAAAGGTGGAAGGAAGTCTAACTATACAGTCCAGGTAAAGTACCAGTTACAAACCAACCACTATATGATATTGAATGAAACAACAAACAAACAAACAAAATAAGTGTTACTTGCAGATACTTGGTACAGGAGGTACCACCATACACTCAAGAGGCTCTTTGTTGTATGTTGGATTATTATTTCACTGTTTTATTTTTTTTCAACAGATCATGGAGATGGTTCCTTTTTTCTCGTATCAATAATATAATAAGAGTAAAGAGGAAGAGGGCAAAAAACAAGCCAAAAGCCTAGATTAAGATCCTAGATAAACTCTGTAAAACCCTGCAAAGAGTTGTATTGTATACTGCCAACTCTTGTGCACACCCTGGGAACTACTATTTTGGTGTCTGCAACAAGTGTATCAAAGGAAGACCACTATCCCAGTCATTTGCATATTTGTTCATAATTAATTGGTGGAACAGGACAATAATACCTGGGAGAACATACCCGGTAAGGCAAGAGTTGATTGTGTGAATACTGTAATTACAAATTATAAAAGATTTGTCATTTTTCATAAGAAACAATGAGAAAGAAAAAGCAAAAAACAAGCCAAAATCACAGTGGTGTACTATCTTGGCAAGGCATATTTTGTACATACTGTAAATACAATTATTGAATTATTTATTATGACTTGGAATAAGGTTGCTAATAAACAAAGAAGTACAAATGTCATTGTCTTACAAAGTAGTTGAATGGCAGTGTGGCCAGTCTAAAACAAATCTGCACCCCCCTGTTGAGGACCTCTGAAATTAGGGGGTGGGTGGTTCTAGAGGAGTTTGACATTCCAGGGTGGGTATCAGTGTTAAATACCGGGGTCAGGATGGTATTCTGGCTATAATCAAACAGGGGTGTTTAATTTTTTGTGTGGCTTCCCAATAACTGCACTTTAAAAATGTGGCTGACTGACAAGCATTTAAATTCTAAGAGTGTGGGGTGGAGATGGATAATATGTTGTCAACGCACCTTTCCCAGATTATGAAGCAGGTTTCTCCTTCTCCGTTTAAAACTCATCTGTAAGTACGCCAGGGGTGGGTAGGTAATGGCCTTAGGCGAACACGTGTTGGGTTGTGAAGAGTTATCGGAGCTGTCCAAATATATGTGCAGCGGGGGCACTCACTATGATTATAGTTGACCCGGAGTTCGTACCCCCAATTGCACGCATATTTTGGCCGCTGGGTCTATCTCGCAAACAGTACTGGAATCCAAGAACTGGCGAGACAAAATATCCGAGCCAAATACCGAAGCAACCTCAGCAGCAGTGCAGGAGAACTTTACATTACAAGTGCCGGAAAAGTCCAGTTCTCTCTCGGCAGCGAGGGGAAAAGTCCCTTTTTCAAAGACAGTTGTAAACGCTTTCGTGGAGAAAGGGACTTTGACCTGAATTCTGCGAGAAAGACCCGTATCATTCTCGGGAGTTCGACGGAAATGCAATTCGTCGAACACAGCGTTCTTGACGAGCCACAGTTCCGTATCCTCGCTGCTGAGAGATGGAAGCTCTGATTTTGCAACTGCACTGCTATCAGGATTGCCGGCATTGGAGGACAAATATCTCGCAAGTTCTGGATTCTCTGCGAGAGAGACCCAGGAGTTTTGATCGGCTCCGAAACCCCTCCACTGTACCAGTACGCGTTCGACAACTTTGGCTACTTCCCAAAGCTCACACTCTCTTTTTACTTTCGCATTTGGGAAGGACGACTCTTTTTCGATTTCCTTAGCCAACTCTGGGTCCTGTTTATATCCTTCAAAGACGTAATAGGCCGATCTTTTGCAGGCCCTTCCACTTCGAGTTTTACAGCCTTCGGCCGCCATCTTGAATCAGCTTGACTGACTTACCGACTTTCCAAATAAGGAATCTACTTAGCGCCTTATATGGAAGAACCGCGCAGCAAAAATGTCGACACGCTTTGTACAATAATATCTTGATATGCCACATAAGTATAGGTAGCCTGATACCCCTAGTAGCGTATATCCACATAACTATAGGTAACCTGATACCCCTAGTAAAGTAGTAGCGTATATCCACATAAGTATAGGTAACCTGATACCCCATCACTGTAGGTAACCTGATACCCCTCTAGCGCCACATCACTATAGGTAACCTGATACCTTAGTGGCGTATATCCACATAAGTATAGGTAACCTGATACTCTTAGTAGCCTAGCGCCACAAAGTAAATGTAACCTGATACCCCTAGTAGCGTATATCCCAAAAGTAGAGGTAACCTGATACCCCTAGTAGCGTATATCCACATAAGTATAGGTAACCTGATACCCTACATTCTTCACATTCCTGACCTCCGCCTCAACATTCCTGACGTGACCTTTGACCTCCCCCACAAATTAATATTCCCCCACAAATAAACGGCTAATTCACAGGGTCTATGCAGTAAACTAGACCTTGAGGCTATGTTAGTTGTCGGTGTATGTGCCCTGCCCATAAGGACAGGAAATGCTCAGTGGGTTTGACGTTTCCAAGCAAGACATATTCCTATTCATGTTTTCTATTGTTTTAATTTTCTTCCTTGAAACTGACAAGTTATACAGCCCAAGAAAGTTCACCGCCGGTAGCCACCTTCTATTGAAACCCCTGCCTGCTGCCGGGTTGTTCGACTTCACTCAGTCTTACCAAGCACGATTGCCATCATGTTTTCCATTTCACTGGTTTTTGCAGTGGTAAGGTGATAAAGGGTGGGCGGAAAATATATGTGTTAATCAGTGGATTAGTAACCTTTCCTCTCAAAACTACTTGATTTATATTGATTTGATAAGCATTTTGTTTGTCCCTTTGAAAACTGCCAATGAGCAAGTGAGTGGAATATAAATTTGCTCTTCCGTGAATTGTTAGAATCAGATGGATGGATCATCTGAATATAACATGCATGGTTTTGAATGTTTGCCTGTATCGAGCTGTTGGTAAGTATATTCACGCCCTGGTGGAGACCTACAATTATGCCCCGTAGGTAAGGAGGTAAGGTGTTTGACCCCCCTCCCCTCCATAACAAAAAACCCCAGATGTTGAATCAACTTTTTGCACGTCCGGTTATTAAGTTATAGCCTTAATATTGATAGATAAAGCTTAACTTACATAGTAGCCTGCGTAGCGGCTCTAAAAGGGAAGGGAGTCGGGGCGAACAAGCCCCTTGCGGCCCGCGCTATTTCGGGTTTTCGCTCGCCCCGACTCCCTTCCCTTTTAGAGCCGCTACGCAGGCTACTTACATAGTTAAAACATTACCTTCATCCTCAACGACATCGTTACCACTGTATGCATTGCTACGCGACCTGAAAATTCACTGTTGCAATGGGCGATTGGCGATTTTTAGCCGTCAATCAAAACCAAAACGTTGGATTCGGCTACATCAATGGGTCGACATTGATTGCAAAATCAACTAAAATTATTGTAAGCTATCGTGTGACTTTCTGCCCTAGAATTATTAGCTTTCTGGCGCAAAAAATTGACATTGCAATTCCTTTGCTGAGAATCGCCAATCGCAAAAGTGAATTTTGAGGTCGCGTAGCAATGCATACAGTGGTAATATTTAGATTTAGCCACTGGCTAAAAGCGAAGCTCACGGTTACATATTTTTGTCTTACATGAGACAAAAGGCAGCAATTAAGAGCCAGTCACCATCATGCCACATAGCCAAACACTACCTTCCTTTTGTCACTTGGACAACTCCACCCAAGTTCGGTTGTCTGAGGTTCATCCCTTCCGAAGATAATAATAATAATAATGCTTGTTTATTACTTCCTTTTATCGTTTGATGACGTCATCGATGACCTCATACCACGTGACTATGCCATCGCACCCCCTTGCCACTTATACAACTTCACCCAAGTTTGGTTGTCTGATTTCATTCCTTCACAAGATATACACCTTTTCCCATTTGATGACGTCATCGATGACGTCACACCACGTGACCAGACCGTTGCATCCCCCTTGCCACTTACATACATACATCAATACATCTTTATTTAGGCACGCTGGCCACAACAACTGTCTATTTACAAAAGTTAAAAACAAAACAGACGCTGATTTCCATGTGGGGCGTGTAACTAAATATGAGTATATGGTTTGCAAATTTTAACCTAGCATAGCCCAGCAGCGACATCCCTATTTATCAGACGCTTAAAAGCAGATAGGGATTTAGCCATTTTGGCCTCTTTTGAAAGGGAATTCCATAACATGGCGCCATTATAGGAGAAGCTGGATTTCAGAAAATTTGTGCTTGGCTTTGGAAGTGCTAGGTCTGTATCAATATTTCGCAATGAATATTTTTTATCGCAATCACTTACTCTTACGAGTCTTGATTTCAGGTGAGTTGGTGCATGACCCTGCAATGCTTTATATATTATGACCAATTTTGCTTTTTTTCGTCTTGATTCTAAGGATTGCCAAACCAACCCCTCAAGTATGTCTTTCGAGCGAATCGTATAATTAGTCCCAGTGATAAGACGTGCAGCCCGAGATTGAAAACTTTGCAGTTTGTCCCTAAGGCCCTTCCCGCAAATGTCCCAAAGGGGCGAGTGTCACGGTCTATTAGTAACGCCATATGCCACGCGCTCTAGTCACGCCTTACTTCATGAAATCGCGGGCTCTTATGCCCATTGAATATTTTGTTTCACGTGAATGTTATGCAATGGACTATAGAAATTAGGCAATCGACGTAAAGAGATCTTTAACGCCTTTCAGCGTGCAACTTCAAGGACTAGGTACTCGTCATCCTCGGAGACCCAGGGAATTTTTCCTCTGTTCCCCGCTCGCGAGAAAAAATAACCCCTGGGGAACAGTAAGGAACGAACTTGGTCAAAAGCCGGTACAGCCGATGCGACGCCAGTTAATACCCTTGGGGATTAAGTAATTAACCTTTCCTGTCAAAACTTGTCATCCACTCATCAGATTGTGTAACGCGATACGGCAAATGCGAAATCTTTAAACGCGCGTACTCTCGATATTTTGCTGTTTTGTTTCTCAAAACATTCATAAACGATAAACGGTTATCTTTGACGGTAAATGAGTGTGACCCCAAAGAAGCCTATTGGGCATTACTACCGTATTTGCGGTGAAACTGTTGTAGATAGCAAGAGAAGACACAAGTTGTTCGGCTCGCAGTCTCTCGGCGAAAAATTATAACTACTAACTGGACGAACTCGCTGAATGATGGATTTTCGGACTTTGTTCGCTCATTTTGCAAACCGAGAACAATTTGTTGTCACCAGATGAAACAAGAAGTCCCTTTTTTTAGCAGACTACACGATCGAACTTCCCTGAACTTCGTCCTTTTTCTTTTTAAGAATTTCGCACATTTGACTTTACATATGAGACTCTCGCCAAATCCCGTCGGGAGTTGTGCAAAGATAGATAGATTTAAACAGGGCAGGGAAGTGAACTGAACAGGGTAAACTCAATCAGGTAAACTCATTCAGGTAAACTAATCTTGTCGCTTGTAAAACCCCTTCAAAACTAGTAGCTGCTCTGCTTTCAACGTCGTGATACCGAATCTATCTTTGATCACTGTAGATAATTCTGTTCCCTGCTAGCAGAGGGCTCTTTTCTCTGCATTTCGCTGGCTGAGGTTCGCGAAATGCAGAAAAAGAGCCTCTGCTAGCAGGGAAATAATTCTGGGAACGTGATGTCTACGGCAAGCCGCGCCGGCAAGTCATGTTATTGCCCTTATGCAAATTTTTAGTTTTACGTTAAGTCCAATGTTCAGGACTCGCGCCTGTGATTGGTCGACCTCCCGAGGTCGACCAATCACAGGCCGGCACAGGTTTCGAATTTTGACCAAGTTCGTTCCTTACTGTTCCCCAGGGGCTTTTTTTCTCGTGAGTGGAAACGTTAGAGGAAAAATCCCCTGGGTCTCCGAGGATGGGTACTCGTAGTGTTTGGAACAAAGACTGTTTATTTTGAGTCGGGAAACAAAGACTGTTTATTTTGAGTCGGGAAAAGTGAACTGAATTACGCTAGATTATGTAAAATTTATCAAAGACGGGTGCATAAAAGAACTTTCAAAGTTAGATTAAGTTAGTCGGTGTGAGTAAGCTAAGAAATGATCAAAGTGGTCAAGCTGAAGTTCTACAAAATCCAGAAATGCTGCTGAGGGTTATGGTGAAACGGGCATACGAGAACTGGTGGTGGAATTGAAGGGAAACGGCGGAAAGTTTACTTGCGAAAAGTGTAAGTAGCCGTGAAATTAATTAGTGCCACAGAACAGTTATTGCTCAAGCCAAAGAACCTAGCATGGATAAAGAAAGTTCGAGGAACTGTGTTGAAGAACTATGTGAACCACTGAACTCTGTGTCGGCAAAGTGAAAGACATTTGAGAGAGTGAGAAGTGAGAGTGTGATATTTATATTCCTACTTGACATTTGGGGGCCTGACAGGGAAATATTATTTACGTTATTTATCGTAGGAATCGTAGCAATTTTGTAGTCGGCTCACGATGCTAGTTTAAGTAAGTGGGTGCAGTTCTGAGTGCTTTGGGCTGTGAATGACGACAACAGACTTTCTTGTACACATACTCCCGTACTATGTCTACTTCATTTCAGAATTTTGTCGCGCTTGGGAAAGAAATTGGCTTGGAGGGGTCGGAGTTACTTAACTTCGCGAAGGAGAGATAAGCTGTTGCTCGGGATGAGAGGGCAGAGGCACGAGAAATCGAAAAGGCGAAGCTGGAAGCTGAACGAAGAACCCAAGAAATGCGAAAGAGATTGAATTGGCTCGATTAGTTCAGGAAACAGAGTTGGAGCGTATGAGGTTAGATGCTGCTGCCGGGGATAAAGGTAAGAGTGAACAATGTCATAATACTAGTGCCAAGAAACCTAAATTGCCAGCCTTTGATGAGAAACGTGATAGTATAGATGCTTACTTAGCTAGGTTTGAGCGTTATGCAGAATCAATGGGTTGGGCAAGGGAGGAATGGAGCATTAGTTTGAGTGCATTGTTAACCGGTAAAGCATTAGAGGTGTATTGTAGACTTCCTTCCTATGAGGTAGACTTGTACGACTCCCTTAAATTAGCTTTACTTAAAGCCTTTGAGTGCACCGAAGAAGGCTACAGGGTGAAATTTCGCACTTCAAGAATTTTGGTAGGTGAGACATATCCACAATTTGGAGCTAGAATTGATAGGGCTTTAACAAGGTGGGTGGAGCTTAGTGGGACAAAGTTGACGTATAACAGCTTCAAGGATCTTGTGCTGAGAGAACAGGTAATGAATATTTCCTCTAAAGATTTATGTACATTTTTGAAGGAAAGAAAGCCACAAAGTTTTGAGTCTATTTTAGAGCTAGCTGAAGCATATAGGGAGGCACATCCTTATAGTTATAAGAGAAGTAATGTAAATCCGCCTGTAAATAAGCCTTGGGAGGAAATAAGACCAATAAGGGAGAACCTGTTCCAGAGTCTAAGGGTAAGACTGCTAATGAACCTGTGTCCGCAGATTCTAAAGGTAAATTCGGAATCAAAGGTGAGATTGAACGTAGAAAATGCTATAAATGTAAGACTATTGGTCACATAGCTAGGGATTGCATTAAAGACAGACATAGCGCTGGTTGTGGAGAAACAACATTAGAGATAGAATGTGCAGGCAATGGAAAACACAGCAGTGAGTGTGAGTGTATCACAGGTGAAGAGGTAGAGCTCAGGTGTGATCACACATTCCCCGTCTTGTCTGCATATGCCGCTACCATCATGCCAGTTGTAAAGGGGCGTGTCTTTGGAGAGGAAGTTACAGTGCTTAGAGACACCGGTTGCAGTGGAGTAGTAATTAGGAAATCCTTGGTACCAGTTCAGGCATGGTCCGGCCAAGAAATACATTGTGTTCTTTGGATGGCACTGTAAGAAAGGTTCCTATAGCTGTAGTTGAGGTAGATACACCATTTTATGTGGGAGAGGTAAATGCTATGGCAATGGAGAAACCCTTGTATGATTTGGTCATTGGAAATATTAGTAATGCACGAGAACCGAGCGAACCGGATGAATGTTGGAAACCAAGAGTTCATGAGGCTAGTGGTGTAGAAACGCGAGCTCAGAAAGAAAGTAAGAAGAAACCGCTACGTCCCTTAATTACACCAGAAACCACAGGCAACCCAACCTTAGAAGCTACTCCAGCTGAAATTGCAGACGCCCAGGTGAATGATCCGTCTTTAGCAATATTGATGAATAGAGCTGAAAATGGTAGTGTACAGGATACGGTAAATGGTGAAGTTAGATTCTATAAGAAGAATAAATTACTTTATAGGGAGTTTGTTAACAAAACCACTAGGAAGACAGTAAATCAGTTAGTTGTTCCTGAAAAGTACAGAGAAGCAGTCATGAAGGTAGGACATGAATCTATCCTGGCGGGGCATTTAGGTTCAAAGAAAACTGCTGATTGTATAATGTTAAGTTTCTATTGGCCAGGTATTTTGTCAGATGTAAGGAGATATGTACAATCATGTGACATTTGTCAGAGAACAGTTCCTAAAGGTAAGGTCACAAAGGTTCCGTTAGTTCAGATGCCATTAATAGACACCCCATTCAAGAGAATAGCGATAGATATAGTAGACCATTGCATCCTATTACGGAGAAAGGTAATCGGTATATACTAACTATTGTAGATTACGCAACTAGATACCCTGAAGCGGTAGCATTGCCTAGTATAGAAACAGAAAGGGTAGCAGAAGCAATGGTAGATGTGTTTTCGCGCGTTGGAGTACCGAGATAAATACTTACAGATAGAGGTCCACAGTTCATTGCTGACTTAATGAAAGAGTTGACTAGGTTATTGTCTATGAAGAAGCTGTTAACCACGCCTTATCATCCTCAATGTAATGGACTGGTAGAAAGATTTAATGGCACTCTTAAGAGAATGTTGATGAAGATGTGTGCAGAGAGACCAAAAGACTGGGACCGCTACCTTTCAGCAGTACTCTTCGCTTATAGAGAGGCTCCCCAGGAAAGTACGGGTTTTTCTCCGTTCGAACTCCTGTATGGTAGGACCGTTCGTGGACCAGTCGCAATCTTGAAAGAACTCTGGACGAATGAAGATGATGACAGTGAGGTACGAACCACTTACCAGTATATTCTAGACCTCAGAAACCGTCTTGAAGAGACTTGTGAAATCGTGAAAGATGAGTTGACCAAGAGCTCAAAGAAGTACAAGAAACATTTCGATAAGAAAGCTAGGAATAGGCAGTTTGAGATAGGAGATAAAGTTCTCATTATGCTTCCCACTGACCGTAACAAGTTATTGATGCAATGGCAAGGACCGTACGAAGTCTTAGACAAGGTAGGTATTAATGACTATCGTCTACAGTTGCCTAGGCAACAGAAAGTATTTCATGCAATCTACTCAGGAAGTATTTAGAGAGACAAATGGATGTAGATCAGGCTTCAGCAGGCATTGTAAAAATGGAAGAGGAAGATGTTGGTTGCGAGGAAGACAAGGCAATTTACCTACCACACCTCCAGGCAAGTGAGTCGGTTAAAGACGTAGAAATAGAGCCTAGTTTGAGTGAGGATAAGGTGGAACAGGTTAAGGCTGTACTAGATAACTTTAGTGATGTCATGACAGATTTACCTGGTAAGACAACTTTGGTTGAGCATGACATCAAGCTTAATGAGAGAACTCCCATAAGGCAACGTATGTATGCTGTGCCGTTTTGCAATGAGACAGGTTATTGAAGACGAGGTAAGAAAGATGGTTGATTTAGATGTAATAGAACCTTCTCAGTCACCGCATTCATCACCATGTTCAATTTCGACACCCAGGCATTTATTAGAAGTTACATGGCTGATTACTTTATTGTTCATATGAACTGGTTGAGTTGGGTCATACTTATTGTTGATGTTATACCTCGATCCTATTACCATGAATTTATTTTTGGATGGATGAAATTGAAGCTTGTTTTTTATGTAGCCAGTTGTAGACACTTTGAAGGTCGTCATTTATTTTGTCCGTAAGACCGAGTGCATCATCCGAAGACGTAAAATCTGAGTGTCATCGCATACATACAGGCATACAGGTATTAAGACAGTCTGGAAGGTCATTTATGTACAGGAGGAACAGCAGTGGTCCCAAGATTGAACCTGCGGAACACCACATACAATGTTTTTTGGTGTGGACAATACATTGTTTACAAAACACTGCTGTGTCCTCTTAGTAAGATAAGATGAAAACCAATCTAGACTGGGCCCTAAGATGCCATACGACTTCATCTTATTCAAAAGTATAGAATGATTTATTGAATCGAAAGCTTTCCGAATATCGAGGAACACAATACCTGAAAGTCTTCCATTATCCATATTATTGTATATCTCATCACACATTTGAATAAGGGCCGTCGTAGTGGAGTGCTAGGTCTGTATCAATATTTCGCAATGAATATTTGTTATCGCAATCACTTACTCTTACGAGTCTTGATTTCAGGTGAGTTGGTGCATGACCCTGCAATGCTTTATATATTATGACCAATTTTGCTTTTTTTTCGTCTTGATTCTAAGGATTGCCAACCCAACCCCTCAAGTATGTCTTTCGAGCTTTGTAAACGCAGATGTCGAAGTTGCTAACTGCTGTGCACAGCTTTTTCGTTGCAATCTTTGCAAGAACAATGAACGAGGGACCATTTTTTATCAGCGCAATCACAACGCACTGAACGAAAATCCGCCATTTGGTTTTGCTTGACCAATGAGCCCGTTATACAGTCAGCGGTTGAGGTTACAGGATAATAACACTGCCGATTTGGCGCCAAAAGATTTACCAATCAGAAGAAAAGGCGCGAGAACAATCCAATCATGTGAAGCAAATCGACTGACAGTTGCATATAAACAAACGGATCTGTTCCTGGTTCGCCCTCTTTCCGTTCACAGTAAAGCTAGATTGAGTTGGATCTCTCATTTCTCTGGTTTACAAACTTTTTTCGCAGAAACGGATTTGTTCGCTCTCTGTTCGCTATGGGAAGAAAGAAAGCTAGAGGGAAGCTCTTCAAATCATGCTTGAAGGTAAAAAAAGAGTTGTATCAGTTCATCTCCACTTCTAATGGTCAAACTACATAAACAAAGACAGAGGTCATCCATCAATAAAGATAACTACCGTGAGTGACCTGGCCAAGCTCAGGGCTTCGCATAATACATATGAAGATGGTACTTAGGTCTATCAGTGATGACTTGGCTCTATACTTCAGGCCATCCACTGGATTAATGAAGATAAGTGCACTAGTCTCTGTAAACCCGTGAGGGTATCTTCGGAAAAAATTCTCCTCGCGTCGCAATTTATGCTATGATAATCAGATATATATCTTTTTTTTTCGGGGGGGGGGGCAGATTGTTTATTTTCTTATTCATCTATATGTACTACTATATATGTATAAAAATTAATAATAATAAAAAGATATATATCATTTTAAAGCATTTTAAAGTTGTTTAGTTTATCGAAGTTTAAATTTTTCTTGTATTTTTCAGACCCCGAACTAAAAACTACCTTGTTTACTTGAGAAGCTCCAGACCACTAGCGGTTTGTTGCACAATTTCCCACTTTGTCGGATTTTAATCTCAGAGAAATGACTGCAAAACCGTGTCAGTGATTTTCGATATTTTGCATATTTGCGAAAATATGAGGTCGCGAAGTTAAAAATCGCATTTTTTACAGTTTGTGGCCGCAAAATTTATAAAATCTTTTTCAAGTAAAAAATTAAAAAAAATTCCCTCACACGGTTTATTAGTTGTGATCATTTTCTAACGAAATAGAAAATTTGAGGGCGATATCTTAAATCGTGCGGGGTCAGGATCTTCGCGAAGGTGAACATTTGACCTAAAATTAAAGTGCTAGAAAAAGCGTGTAAAGTTAAATAAATTACAGAAAATGAGTGACGGAAAATACACAAGAATGTCAATTGAAGCCTAGGAAAACAGTTGGCTCGTCATTAGTGGTTTTAGAAACATACTTTAGGACCGTATCAAATGAATTTCGGGAAAAAAGTCATATTATGGATTTTTACATTTTTACCTTTCACGAGACTTAAGACTCTTTATGACAGTGTAACCATTGCTTAAAGACTGTAAAAGAAAGTGTAGAGCTATTGAATGCGATGGCTGTGTTTTCACTTTTCTCACTTAGTAAGAAGAGCTCCGGAAGTTGCGTGAAAACACACCTGTTGAGTCACTTAACATTCCTGAAAATTAGCAAAGTAATCAAAACAGCTCCCAACTTAAGTTACCTTGATCGTAGACTTTTAAGTAGTGACTTCGCAATTAGCGGCAACCATGAGAAAGCGTTTTTTTCAAGGAGCTGTCAAGAATATTTACTTTGTTGCAAGCCATGCATGAGTACCTTTATCAGATTACTGTTTAGCGGCAAAGCTTGTAGATTTTGTACTCAAACCACTAAAACGTTTACTTTTTATCATCCTGGTATGAATTCTGGCGATTCCCGCCGAACACCCGAGCAACTTGGCCCTCGGTAAGTGTCTTGTGAAGTGATTTAGCTGAGTGTGTGTTGAAAATGCCTCCGCATTATAACATTCTTCATCTTCAGAAATCGTTCGACTGTTCCCCCGCTGGAAGATTCACCTCCGCATCCAATGCCTGGGCCTTATTTGTTCCACGGAATGAATAATCCAGCTTGGTACGGCCCTCAGGTATCACCCTTCTTCCCTGCCTTTAGTGAAGCGACCCAGTCGACAACAACAGCATGGCCGCCGCAGTGCCTGAAACAGCAAAACCGGTGGCGAAAAAACGTGCCCCGAATTGGGGTGATGCCGAAATCCGCTATTTAATCGCGGCCTGGAAGGAGCACTATCCCATAAGTAAACGAGATAACGCGCGGGAGTGGGATAGTGTAGCAAAGAGGTCCAACAGCATGCTAAGAGCGCAGGGGCTAACTGGTTTCCGCTCCGGAGAACAGTGCAAGGCACGAATGAATAACCTAGAATACGAATTCAAGAAGACTAAAGATCATAACAACAAAAGTGGGAATGACCCTGTATTCGATACATTTGCTTATTATGATGATTTGGATGGAGTTACGGGCTGCAGAGCTAAAATCATGCCCAAAAATGTACAAGAATGTGGGCTAAATAGTGAAACACATTTTCCCAGCACTGCGAGGATTCTCGACGACCTGCTGCTGTGGGTGTTGTTTCAACTAGTAGTTCCACTCCCGAATTCGATTCCCTTGAGGATGACCCTGAGCGTTCAGAGGAGGAATTAAGAGCAGCCGAAAAGGCATTCGGTTTCAAAAAATCTGGTTTAGATGCGGCAAACAACAAGAGAAAGACCCCCAAGACCACCAGCAAAGCCGGTGCAAAGAAAACCAGAACCGAAGAGGTAAATAATGAATTTATGACTTTTCTTGGAGAGAGTCAGAGACTGGACCACGAGTTCTTCGAGAAGTTGGCCGACAAGGAAGCGGACCGCGAGTTGAAAAGCCAAAAATGATGCTGGACATGATGCGGGATGTCGCCAAGATATTTAAAGGCGAATAAGACTAGTATACGGTAATGACGGATGTTTTATATTGTTTCGGTTCTGAAATGACTGATTTCGTATCAATTTCAACATGATTCCATGTTTTTTATTATTATTATTTATAATACAATATATTTTTAAATCACGAAAATGACTATATTATGATCAAGAGAGCAAGCATCAGAGAGCAAGCATCGTTTGCAAAAAAAATCTTATTTTATTATAGCGGAGCTCCTTTGCGGCCGAAGGCCGCAGAGCGGAGCACCATACCTAACAAAAAGCGTCCAAATGATCGCAAATATAGCGCATGTGTGATATCCACAGGGTACCCAAAGCATCACAGGTTGCAAAGGGATGCGAGTGAATTTTCGACGTCGAGAGGCATTTTCCCGCCATTTCCCGTGATTTCTGTGAAGCCCTACGTCACAACTTGGTGTGACGTCACAACATGGCGCGAGGGGGGGGGGGGGGGGGGGGGGGGGGGATGGCGCGCGCTCAATGCGGTATGGCAGTGAGAGGGGAGGGTGGGTGGTCAGGGGGGATGCTGCTCACGTGACAGACTACAGGAAACCCAAACACCTTGACGAATCTTTTGATAGAAAAAATATCCTGTACGCGGCTGCAGAACTGCTCTACGCAAATGATAATTTGTTTACAAAAAGCCAGGGACTACAAGACAAAGTCTGAGCCGTGTCTGAAGAAATCAGAAGAGTGTCTTCCTTTCATCTAGAAGTCCAACCAAGATTTTAGCGCCGAGTAGAATTGTAATGGCTGTGCGAGTCATTGCGAAGTCATTCTTCATCTTCTCTCCATTTCTTTAACAAAGCCGAGGCGTTTTAATAACTGGCAGTGACTTTTTGAAGAGTAAAATTAACTGGGAGAAGCTCATTTTCACTACGGCAGAGAAGCGTGTGAGGGGACGGTTTTATTTGGAGAAATAATTAGCAACGGCGGACGAGCAATTCGTGGTTCAAAATTCCTGGATAAAGCAGTGTTTATTGGGAGATGGCAGGACATTCACAGTTCCGAGGTTGTTTCTATACACGGAGAAAATACTACCGGAATGAAGGTAAGAACTAAAGTTAGTTTACTAACATCAAGCATTTGACCTTTGAATCCTGTTTTAGCTTACCCTGCGAGCCGGTCTAAGAGAGGAGGAAATCACTGCTCGCAGGGTATTTTTAGCTTCAAAATAAAATATGCATTTGAGTTAATATGCGACCCCGAAAATCTCCAGAATTCCTTTAACTTTCTAATATGCTAACTATTGCTTGAGCCGTGTGTGTTGAGAAAAACATTAGGTTTCTGCACGTGTACAATTCTCGAAATCAAAACAAGAACCACGAGGTAGCTAAAGAAAAGTGAGTCAAATAAACGCCTGTCACATTACATAAAGAATAACATATTATCATTATTCTGATTCACAGATAAATAAACGCTGAAAAACGTACTGATAATATTGTATCGAGCGGCACACAAGAAAACCTCTGCTCGCTGCTGATCCCTGCTGTTGCTGTACAGGACATTGACTTATGGTACTGAGTTGTTTAAGCCTAGTTTCCATATAGTCTTATATGTCGTATCTGTCTCATCAGTCGACCGTGAAACAATGAAAATTGGAATTATTCTTTTGTTTCACGGTTAACTGATGAGACATCAGATACGACAGATAAACAGCAGAAGTTATTGAATTGGCACTGTCTACTAGAGCGGTTTTCACATGACTGTAGTGAAACCAATCGCAAAGTAATTACACCAATTCTGAATAAAACCTATAGGAGCAATTACAAAGTAATTGCGAATTACTCACGACAGTCATGTGAAATCCGCTCTATTTAGAGTGAATACATAAAACCTTATGATAATATGCTAGTAACCTTCTTAGTAAAAAGGTACCAGTAAGAACAATTCTTTGGTTGCAAGTGACGTCACGTCCGCCTCATTAAATATGCAAGTCACGAACTGGGGGTCAGCTGGCCTCAATTTTTGTTGTTTATGTGAGCAGTCACAGCAGAGTTTGCAAAGAAAATGCCTCACACATGCGTTGTTTTGGGTTGTTCGAATCGATCAAACCGCGAAAAAGATAAAGGATACTTTAGAGTTCCACGAGAGGAAAGCAAAAAGGGAGACAGAAACACGGATTTCACGAAAGACGACGAGACAAGTGGCTTCTAAACCTCTCGCTGAAATCAAGAGGTGCCGAGTCGGAGTACGCTCGTGTTTGTGGAGATCATTTTGTGAAAGGTTAGTAAACTCCAAAGTCTACTTTATCTATTGTCTATTTGAGCTTATCTCTAAAATTAAGCTTGATTTGGGCGCCGGCTTTTTGTGCTTATAAACAGGAACACGAGCGCGCGCGTGATGCAATCGTAACTTTCCTCGTAACATTGTGAAAAGAAGTTGCTTTGCTTTCGAAATGGCTGAGTTGATTTCACGAGAAAGAGATATTCATATTGTATTATTTCTGCTCTTCATTTGTAGATAGACTTAAGTTGTTTCTTGCGCATATCTCGGTTAATTCATATTAGACTTTCCACTGGCCAAGTCCGGACTTTTCTCGCTCGCTTCCCGCCCTTTTTACCGACCTAAATTCAGGTCGGAGGTGTGTTGGAGGTGTGTCTGATAACATCCAATCCGAGTGAGAGCAAGTTCCACTTGTAGATCTATTCTTATGAATTTTCGTAAGCATTTTCTTAAAATAAATTGACCAAAAGTAGCATTATAACACGACGAAATCATGCAACAGAAGTCTTGATTCTTAGGCAAATGTTCAGTTGTTGACAAACTTCACGGCGCGCGCTGCTGACGAAGATCACGCAACTTTCAATTCAAGTGCGCGCGCTGTTTTTGCATCCGTTTTTCTTGGTAAAAATATACAAATTAAAATCGAAAGTGTGCGAGCGAAACAAGTCGTATCTCCCGCTCTAAGGAAAAACATAGAGGACGACTTGGGGCAAGTCTAGGTGCATATAAGCTTTTTTATGATGATGATAGTTTGGCAGTGGTTGTAACCAAGCAGCTGCTGGACATCAGAAACAAACCGTCCGTTGCTAAGTGGTTCTTGCGATTAAAAACCACGCCAAGAAACACATCAAATCTATTTTAATTTATTCTTTAATCGAATTCAATATTGTGTTGATCACAACCATGTAAAAACAAATACAGTAGGGCTGTTGAATGGGAGACTTACTAAGTTTTTGTTTACAGGAAAACCAAGTGATCTTTACGACGACCAAGATGTTGACTGGGCCCCTACATTGAAACTGGGTCACAAGAAAATAAAAAAGAAACAAAAACAGCAACAGAACGAAATGAACGAGTGAAATCACGAGATGAAAGAAAGAGATTGTCAGAGTGTGCCGATGCCTTGCTTGAGCTCCACAAAAAAGCCAGATGTGAAGAGATTGAAGAAGACAGTGAAAAGGAAAACTGTGAAGTGGAGGAGAGATTTTCTGATGTAGGGTGCCAAACAGAACTGTCCAGCAAAGACATCACTTGCATACAGGATGAACTGTGTAGACTCAATGGAGAACTTTATGAACTCAGATCTAGAGCACTTGATGCTTCACTGAGTAAGGAGTCATTTCAGAGCAGCGATGAAAAGACTAAATTTTATACTGGGCTCCCCAACTTCCTGGTTCTCATGCAGATATTTGAGTTATGTGAGCCATACATAACAGCAACAGCTTGCTCCTCCCTGACCAAATTCGAACAACTTCTCCTTGCATTGATGCGGCTTCGACTGAACTTACCCCTTCAGGACTTGGCATACAGATTTAAAGTTTCGTTGTCGACAGCATCCAGGATATGGCACAAAATTATTGGTGTTTTATATGACAGCCTCGAATTTCTGATTGAATGGCCAGACAGAGAGATGCTAAGAGCTACAATGCCAATGGAGTTTCGTCATGCTTTTGGATCAAGAGTGGCAGTGGTGATTGATTGCTTTGAAGTGTTTATCGAGCGCCCATCAAACTTATTAGCAAGAGCACAAACCTGGTCAAATTACAAACATCATAATACAGTCAAGTTTTTAATAGGTATAACTCCACAAGGTTTGGTTTCATTCATTTCGCGTGCTTGGGGAGGGAGGGTGAGTGACAAGAAATTACAGAGGAGAGTGGAATGTTGGACAAGCTTTTGCCTGGGGACATTGTTCTAGCAGATAGAGGTTTCAACATAGGAGACAGTGTCGGATTGTATCATGCCACTCTAAAGATACCAGCATTCACCCGTGGCAAGAGCCAGTTATCGCCATTAGAAGTAGAAGAAACACGAAAAATAGCAAGTGTTAGTCGAATACATGCGGAGCGGGTAATTGGACTTGTTAGAAGGAAGTATCTCATCCTACAGAGTAGAGCAATGCCAATTGAGACAATGCTAGTAAAACAGGGAGAAACATTAGCATTAATAGATAAGATAGCTGTTATTTGTTGTGCACTGACAAACTTGTCAGAGTCTGTAGTCCCTTTAGAATAGTATTTACCTGACTTACCACTGGATCAAAAGACAAGTTTAACCAACACTTTTTTATTGTTGTATCTGATCTTTAAAAAAGGTTATTGAACTATGTACATGGAATTCGCCAGCCAATGGATGAGTCCAGCTAAGCTGCACCATCACTTTACTTTAGGATTGAAATGCCCTAGTTATAGCTGGAATCATCCTTAAAAAGTTAGCTTTAAAAGTTTCAACTAAAAATTATATTTACATGTGTGATTCCAGAAAACATCTATGCCCAATCCCCCCTGGAAGGGATTGGAAAAAGTACCCCGCCCGTCATCACTGCTAGGAGCCTATATTGGATGGATACAGATGTTTTCTAGAATCACACAAGGATAATTCTATTCGTTTTGTAAATCTGTATATCTAACTCTTTCTCAGCAAAAAAGAAAACAAATACAGGTTGCATTCTTTGTAGTTTTAAAGGAAGATTGTTTACATATATACCGTACTTGTAGCTATTAAAATCATGTTATAAACAATTCTTTCCTGGTATAAAATGGGTCATAGCAGTTCTTATAAAAGCTTGTTAAATTCTGATTGATTTTTTATGCAAGGGTACATTTTATTTGTTTAGACTTGCACACTTGTTTGACTATTGTGATTTAGCTAAGCTGAGTGATGTAGCCTGTTTAGAAAATCTTTTACCAAAAACTTCTGGGAGGATACAGTTCCTAAAAAATATTCAGCCTTGGGAATAACAGTCTCCCAAAATTTTGTGTCAGGAAGGATTCGCTCAACAAAAATGTCATTGTGATTCCACACTATGAAGTCACAGTAATCGGCCTCCAATATATGAAGCTGCCCTTGGACCTGGTAATAATACTGGTGCTTCCTGTCGAGGACTACTCTGTCGTTCTCTTTGACCAAACAGAACCCTTTGGTGCCAGCACAATCTGCAAGGTTTTCCTTTTCCTGATGGCAGTATGGGCACTAAAATGACATTATTTTTATCAAACAAAGGTATAAACTGAGAACTTCCCTTTGGTCACATGAGAGAGTTAGTAAAGGATCTGCCTTGGGGCAGGAGGGTGTTGTGCTTTAATGTTGACTGGTACAAAGTATACAAATGGTAAAGTAACAATGTAGATGCAATTACCTTGATTTCACATATTCCAGTGCCATGGCAACTGCATGCAACTACTCCATCTGGTGAGGCCCCCATAAATGGCCACTTTGCATTCAAACACAAACCGCTATCTCCAACAGTGAAATTCTCATGTTCATTGGTCATCATAGCCTCATAATCCTTTCGTGCCTTTGCTTCATGCTTGCAGCCATAACTAAGAAAGGAATACCTTTAGTTGTTACTATCTTAAAGCATCTGTCAGAGAAAAATTCAGATTAGCTGAATTTTTTTTCCAGAAATTCTGTTCTGTATACAGACCATGTTGACTTCAGATTACACTTACAAATCAAAAAAAAAAATTGTTTTCTGACTGATTATTGAAATAAAATCTGTACCTTGTAGCTGCTGTAGTGAAGCGATGAGATTCTGGGTAGCAGATTGCCTTAATGAGGCTTTTGGCTGGCTTCCCTGCACTGGTATGAAGAACTTGTCGTAACTTGGATGCTGTTACTCTTCCAGCTCTCTGTCTGTACCAAATTCTAGAACTTGTTTGCTGTCTTGTCTCTCGTTCTACTGCTTTGATCTGTGAAGTTGTTAATTCTGGGAGTCTGAAGTCTTGACACAGTTTATCCAGCTCATCAGATGACAGCGCCAGGGAATCAGTTGACCGATAGTCAAGCAGGGGCTTGGGAAGTACATCAGTAGCTGACTTCGGGACAAACTTTTTGTAAAAATCCTCTCTAATCATAAGTGCAGCACTTCTAGGACAGTTTTTATTGAGGGTTTCGAAAAATGTCTTGCGTGCATCTGATCCTGGCTTAACACGATGCTGAATCACTGTTGAAGCGGTATATTTGGGCGTCGAGCCAGAAATAGCATCATCCAGTCTCTTTTTTTTGGCTTTGGCAGATGAAAAATCTATTTCTGCAACTGGAGCTACTGGTATGGGCTGTAACAAACAAAGAAATGAAAGAACAAATTACATGCCTGAAGAGTTAGACTGCTTTCAATCAACAATGCAGGCACAGTATGTCCATCTGTATGTATGTAATCCTAAATGCAACTTTGGATTTCTTACTTTGTTGACATAGGAGGGCATTAGCCACTTGCTTTTTTCCATAGTACAGGTGACAGCCTCTCTCATCCTCACACCAGTCTCCAATGCATACAGGACAGCACCAACATGTGAACACGATTCAGCTAGCCTTGTGAAAGAAAAAACAACAACACAAATCAACAAAAATATTGAAGTCTTTGGTATGTGCTTTAGCTAAATTTGATTCTTGGTGCTCAAAATCGCCGAACTCATCTTCAGATCGTCCGAGATCTGTATCTTGTTCACGAAAGAAATGGAGGGTTGGATCACGGAAAATGAAATAAAACTCCTTAAAAATATCGCCTTACCCTGCCATGCAATTACAATGGGCTGTGATGACTTCTCCGTCATCCTTGACCAGGATCCAGGTCTTTAGTGGCGTTTCCGTGGATTTTTGAGAGTGATTTACCTGTAAAGCAAGAGCGAAAAACCATTCGGTTGTCGTTTTGTTTACACTCAAGCGGCAGTTCGCGTTCCTTGGATTCACTTGGAAAAATCACGAAAATTCTGCACTTACCCGAGCATTTATAATAGAAGATTTGTTCCCGAGGCTCTTAACTCCTAATTCTTTGATCCAGCCAGACACAAAAAAGTTGTAAGCCTCCATACTCTTGTATGCCTTCATCTGCTTGGAAGTGTAGAACGATGTCTGCAGGACTAGATAATTTGAGATGTCGGGGAACTCTACCGACGGGTAGCTCTCGATTTCAGTTCTGAAATCACTCTTCTTTAATGTGTAGGGGTCAATTCCATTGCAGAGAGCTACTTTCTGCAATATCGTTGCCGTGTAGTACGATCTAGCGTCAAAAAATACTCAGAGAGCGTTGGATCAGATATTTGCACGACGGCGGCCATTTTGGTTTGACTGACCACCAGTTCGCGGACCGGAAGTAAAATTCTCAGAAAAAGTCACGTGACTGCAACCCAAGAATAGGAAAAAACAAAATACAAATGTTTTTTAGTTTCAACCTTCATTAGCCTTGATGCATAATGCATGTCGAGACAGTAGGAATCAGGCAAGGGCGTAGGCCAAGCCCGATTACATCATAGTGTGTGTGATATGTATGTGCCCTCTGATTGTTTTTCTTGGTGATAACCGGCATGTGTATGTTTGCATTTCACTTTGCAAAACAGTTAGGGACTGGTCATACAAATATGGGGAGGGCCTCTAATTTTTATGCAGGTGAAAACGGGAGGGTAAAAAAATTTGGTGCATAATGACAAAGGGGGGTCATTATTTTTTACGCAAACGTTGTTAGGGTAATAGAGGGCCGTAGTGATCAGGGAGGCCTGTTCCCCCACAGTTTTTTCCCAAGTCAGTTCCCCCAAACATGTGGGAATTTCACATGCTGCGCTCTAAATTTCCGGCACACATCGCGCATCGTACTTTCCCTAAAAGCTAACTTAAGTTGTTTATATGTTGTCTCCCCCACCCCCCAGTTTTTTAGTGTTTGGAGGCTAATGCTGCGGCCCTGTAATAGGATCTCTAGATTTACCAAAAACACTGTAAGTGAACACTCAACTTGCCAGATAATTACTATCTGGGATTTTAGCAACATAATGTAGAGATCTATGTAAAACATATAAATACACACATAAGAGAAATTTTAAAATTCTGACTCCACCAATATTTCAACTGTACAAGATACTCTAATAGTATTGCTCTGCCCTATCTATACAAAAAATATTGGTGGAGTCAGAACTTTAAAATTTCTCTTGTGTGTATTTATTATTACTTAACTGAGAAATAGTCTGATGAAGTTTATATGATATTTGTGAGTATTTTATGTAAAACATACATACAGATGAAGTAACTTTCAGATTCTTTTCCCTAAACGAAAGACATATCGAATCTTGCACTGCTATTATAACATGAAAATGGATTTTAGAAACTAATAAAAATGTCTTTTTAGCAATATCTAGATCCAGTGAATGATGGGGGAGGGTCACCATTGAATTTATATCACCACATTTGGGTGGGCCAACAGTTTTCCTGCATCTTGTCAGGGGATTTTCAAAAAATATGTAGACCAAAATAGAAATGCACCAGCCCTCCCCCCTCTAATTTATGACCAGTCCCCTTAGTTGTAATTGCACAGTGCAAACACAGTTTGATTTAGACATAGCTTTTCATACCCTGGTCCCAGGGTGAAGTTTTCCATGTTTTCGAACCAAATTTGAAGTCGTATTTGGGTTCTTTCTGGTAGTTTGTTTAGACTTGCTCCAGGTCGACCTCATAGGATGCTCTGTTTCTTGCTGAAACTTCACCCTGGGGACACTGACTAGGATTCTCAGTTCTATCAATCAAAGGCGGAGCTTCAGGGCCTCCAATCATTGGATGATGAATTTAATGCCTTCTTATTGGCAGCAGGATTAGTTCCGGAATGAGATCATGCCAATCATCTCCCCTTGAATAATACAATGTCATTCCGGAACTAAACCTGCTGCCAATGAGAAGGCGCCAAAGACGTCATCCAATGATATGAGGCTCCCAAAGCCCCGCCTTTGGGACTGAAGTTTTTGATTGATAGAACTGAGAGTGAGTGTCCCCAGGTGAAGTTTCAGCAAGAACAGAACAAGACTAGAATCACTGAGGCAAAACGAACTACCATAGAAATCACCCAAATACGACTTCAACTTGGTTCGAAAACACGGAAACTTCACCCTGGAACCAGGGTAAGCTTTTCATGACTAATTATGCAAATTAAAAATGCTAAAAATGGTATAACTTTCATTGAGATGATGTGATACAAAGTCATGTAGCACCCCTATTAGTGATACCCATGGGAATTGATTTTGTTTTGATTAATTGCTCTAGATTTCCTCATATGAATCTCCCTCTTCACAATCTTATTGTTATGTGTACCTAATGCGTGGTACATAGACATAGATAGTACTGTCTGTGTGGTTCCAGAAAATATCCACCCTCCATACCCCCCCCCCCCCCCCCCCCCCCCCCAATGGAAGGGATTGGAAATTACGGAGTGGTTAGGGGGTCAACTATCCTGACTTTTTCCATACAGATACTGTATTTTTTTGGGGGGGGGGGGGGGGGAGGGGGGTTACTTTTGAACACCATTTCATGGGAGGGGGAGGGATATTTTCTTGAAGGTCCGCACAATGCCAGATTACCAAAATACTCATCTCCCATGGTGGTTTTTTCACACATGGAAGGTATGTTTTTTTTATTTTAAGGGGGTGGGGGAGAGGACTGGGGAATTTCAGCACTGTTTTCAATAAAGTGTTGGCCCTCACTTGCATTTTTTAGGGAAAACATCTTGCCCCCCATCTGCAGGGGTCTAGGGGAGCATTCATTATTTATGCCAGGGGGTGGGCTGGCAAGATTTTTCATTCAGCGCAAAAAACACTTGACCCCCCTCCAAGTATCAATAAAAACCTCAAAACCCCTTAGGCAATTTTTATAATAATGATAGCCCCCACCCCCCTCTCCCTTTAGGTCAGGACAAAATGTTGGGACATCTAGATACCAAGTAGACCATTCCTGTATTTTTAGGACATTGCAATTTCCTGCGTGCATGAACAGTTTGTTGTTATTTTACAGGCATGCATCCTCTTGTATCCATGTTAAATTAAAGTCCCTGCCATAAAACGTAGATGACCCTCACAGTTGTTTTCACATTTTCTGGTGACCCCCTACTCGAACGTGCCAAACCCCCTGGCATAAATAATGAAGCTCCCTAGGAAAGGTGCAAACCTCCCCTCACCTTGGTATATGTTTTGTTCCAAGGCTTCTGAGAAAACTATGCATCATGAAATCAAATATATATTTAAAATAGTAGTTTAAGTTATGAACTTGGAGTCATTAAATGGACAATTAATTAAATGGAAAGTAACATGTAAAAGAATGGTGTGCCCTTCCCTGAAAAGCTTTCAAATAGGTATGGCCCTCCCCTTGTGCCATCCCTACCCCCACTCCCCACCACTCAAGAAAAAAAAAACGTTCCTTCCCTTACAATTGGAATTTCCAATAAATTTTACACGGAAGTATCAGTAAAAATGCCAAAATTGGCAACCAACTACAATATTCTGAGTTTCTCTGCTTATTCATGTTGGGTATTTTCTGGGGTGACACATTTAATAGCGGAGCTCCTGCGCGGGCCGAAGGCCCGCGCAAGCGGAGCACCATACCTAAGGAATAACGTCTCGCATAACTATGGAGTTGATTTTCAAACGTCACGGGCTTTCTTGCTCATTTTGCTTACGTTATTGACGGCGTCAAGTCAAATGATTAGGGCGTTGAAATGGTATCGCCCAAAACATTAATGTGTCCAAGTTTGGTTGCCATAGGTTGTTCCCTTCTTGAGATATGATTTTTTTTGTTTCTTCCTGGTATTAAAGGTATAGCGTACGTCCGTCCGTCCGTCCGCCGTACGCGGAAACTCATGGGAACCCTGTGGTATACTAAGAAAATTAAAAAATCTCGGGAAGGGATGGACCTTAGACAACCAAACTTGGATGAAGTTATCTAAGTGGCAAGGGGGGTGCAACTGCATGGTCACGTGGTATGACGTCATTGATGACGTCATCATAGGAGAAAAGTGATATATCTCAAGAAGAGATGAACCTCAGACAACCAAACTTGGGTGAAGTTATCTAAGTGGCAAGGGGGGTGCAACTGCATGGTCACGTGGTATGACGTCATTGATGACGTCATCATAGGAGAAAAGTGATATATCTCAAGAAGGGATGAACCTCAGACAACCAAACTTGGGTGAAGTTATATAAGTGGCAAGGGGGGTGCAACTGCATGGTCACGTGGTATGACGTCATTGATGACGTCATCATAGGAGAAAAATTATATATCTCAAGAAGGGATGAACCTCAGACAACCAAACTTGGGTGAAGTTATCTAAGTGGCAAGGAGGGTGCAACTGCATGGCCACGTGGTATGACGTCATTGATGACGTCATCATAGGAGAAAAATGATATATCTCAAGAAGGGATGAACCTCAGACAACCACCTTGGGTGAAGTTATCTAAGTGGCAAGGAGGGTGCAACTGCATGGTCACGTGGTATGACGTTATTGATGACGTCATCATAGGAGAAAAATGATATATCTCAAGAAGGGATGAACCTCAGACAACCAAACTTGGGTGAAGTTATCTAAGTGGCAAGGTCGGTGTAACTGCATGGTTACGTGGTATGACGTAATTGATGACGTCATCAAACGTGAAAAGGTTTACATTGTTGAAGGGATGAACCTTAGATAACCACACTTGGGTGAACAAGTGCTTAGTCACGTGGTATAACGGTGTAAGGCTATCTATTCATGAACAATGGCATCCTTTTTTTCTTGTTAAAAAAATTTGTAACCGGGAGCTCCGCTTTTAGCCAGTGGCTAAATCTATATATTAAAATACACTGAACATGTAATTATATGGTAGATGTATGGTATGTATATGTTGAAATATTAAAACAACTCATGACAAAGATAAAAGCTTTTCTCTTGATTACACTTTTGTGCCATGTTAGAATTATTTCATTGCGAGGGGTTGTACCTATTTTTTTTTTACCTTTCTTTGACAGGTCGTGCTTATTTTCATCTGTATATACTGCACATATTTAGATACATTTTTTTTCTGAAAAGATTATTATAGTGACAAACCATGTACACAACCGGGAGCTCCGCTTTTAGCCAGTGGCTAAATCTATATATTATAAACACGAATGAAATACCAGGTGATCTCCCGCGTGAAAACATCTTCACACGTGAAAATATCATGTTATTTTCACATGTGAAAATATCACACTTGCCTTTGCTGGATGCTCTATTTTTAAGCTTAACTCAAATAAAATTGAATTTGGTATTTCATTGTTTATATAATAAACAGAACATTACATGACCGCTTGGAGATACGAATTTTATCTTCTCGTGTTAAAGATCTATCTCACTCGTTCGCTGCGTTCACTCGTGAGATAAATTTTCAACACTCGAAGATAAAATTCGTATCTCCACGCGGCCATGTAATATCCTTTATATATGTTACAGTTCTGGAATGACTGATTTTTATATCAATTTAAGGGTGCGTTTACCTATCTTTTTGAACCGTTGCTAGGGAAAATTGAAAGTCCTGTAAAAAGGTCGCCTTTCAAGAAAAATATTTCAAATTTTCAGGACTTACTTCGGATCGAACGAGATGTCAATTTTGATGACGTCATCACGCGACGTCATGATGACGTCATTGCTACAGAAAAAATGCTTCTCGTTCCCAATACTTGCAAAAAGTCGCATTTTTGTGATGTTTACATTTGAACTAGCTCCATACCGACAGACTCACGTATGCGTTTTGCGATCAGATAAAAAATAGGAAATAGCGACAAAAAAGGTGTCACTCGAACTCTGTTTTTGGCAATAATATTTTCATTTTTGGTTAGTTTAAGAAATCCATACGTGAAGTTTTGGAAAATCTCCATATTTCGAATATGATATCGAAAAGTTTGCAGAATTCCTTAATTTGTGGAGGAAGAAGGGTTTTCTAGTTCGAAAAATTGTCACTAGAAGGCTCCGTTACCAATGCGGATAACGCAATAAAATATCTTTTATTTTTCACAAATAACCCAATTATTGAAACATATTTTCGCTAAATTGCCTCAAGGTTTAGGTAATGGATCCGGAAAAAAAATAAACGGCACTTAAAAAGAAAGTTTTGAATGAAAAAAAAAATCAGTCGGTGTCACTAGTCGGTCTTGAACTCGTGACCTATCGCTCTGAAGGCGAGAATCATACCACTACGCCACACCGTCAACCTCTTTGGTGGGGATTTTCAAAAATATTATATATTCCTTCTCTAAACAAACTGCAAGTAGACAGCCCGGAATCGACTCGGAAATGACATAGAAATATATGTTGTAATTAGATATTTTTAGCTTTTCTGATTCCTGTAGCTCTAAAGACCTGCCTTCGATATTGTCCGTCTCATTTTTGCCAAAAATAGTTGACTTAAGACACTATTTTAGAGTCAAAGTCGGGCAAAAAGCTCATCGTACTTTACAGTAATTGTCCTTTTTCATCATTTCCAGCAAAACCGATAAACTTCATGAGGAAACTTTGCACTATAGATAACAACAAAGCATAGAAGGTTTTAGATTGTATTATTTTCTAGCAATATCACATGGCATTATATTTTTATTGAACATTTTGTGTCAGCTTATCGTGCGAAAACACATCAACACGTCAGCGGCGCGAGGGAGACAGACTTGCCCAACTTCGGCTAAGTATTTTCTGTATTTTTTGAGAAATCAGGACGCAGACCTTTATAAAGATACAAGGGGGAAGAATGGATTACAGATTGTGATATTTATTTCGAGAATTCCTCTCCAAAAAAGGCGGAAAACGTCCCGTGAAGTGCGATCTTTCGTGTACCAAATGCTCGCAACCCTGAAGACTTATAAACAACAGGCTACCCGCGAACATGCTCCCAGCATAGCAACCGCGCAACCATAGCAACGAAATAGGTAAATGCACCCTTAAAAATGATCTATGTTTTCTATTATTTATAATTATACCAATATATTATCAATCAAGAAAATGAATATTATTATGATCAATTTAACGGAGAGCAAGCATCGTTCGCTAAAATATCTTAATTACGTGCATTTGAATTATTTCAATTCCAGTTATTACAGGTGTATAAATGGCCAAACGTATCAACACATGATTTAATATATAGATTTAGGCACTGCCTAAAAGCGGAACTCGCAAATAACAACAATTAAGCACTACTTCACTGACAATCAGGCCACATATTTATTGAACTACAAATCCCTCATTATTAAGATGTTATTTTACACTTTTTATACACCTACTTCATAAATGAATAAAAAAGGTTGCACATGTACTGTTAAATAGCTAATTTAATTCACATCAGTATTTTACATGCTTTTCACAGATACAGTGTAGTAACCTAATATCCATGGAAAACTGTGCCCGGGGTGGGGGACTATTTTTGTGGCGGTGGTGCTTGTCAGGAACTTTCAATTTGACCCCTAAAAGGTACCAACAAGTAATAGCCTGAACTTCAGACGTATTTTCCCTTGCAATTTTCTTTTGTATTTTCTTACGAGGGAAAATACATCTGAAATTCAGGCTCCCAAACCAATGTTGATTTATTTGCTATAACGGTCCCCTAACGGGTCTGAAAAAAATTATTGTTTTCACTTGGGATTATGCAGGGCATACAGTAAAACATCATTACTGGTGAATTATGTTGAAAAATCTTTGTTGATTGTGCATAGAAAAATATGGCAAATTGTGCCAGAAATTAATAATATGGGGCGTGAAAAATTCAGTGGCCGATCTGTGGGACTTGTTTCGACAAAACAATATTCTGCGTCAGGCACAAGGAAGACCCTCAACAAACGCCTTCGGGAGCAGGGTATAAATCGCTTTCCGAGACCGAGCGATCGAGACCACGTGCAGTGGATTCACCTCAGCTCAATTCGCCTCCTCTCCCTTCTGAAAGGACCAGATTTCCACCAAAAGGGGATTGCTCAAACAGTCGTCGCGGAAACCTCAGGGCAGATCGCATCTGAAGCGGCGAAAGCGCCCACTGAATTAAGGTCTGAAGTCATCGCATAACAACAACTCTACTCTACCGACGGACCCGATTGCCCTGAACCAGACCAGAACTCCCCCGTGTTTCGCCGAGATCCCGACTTACGTCAAGAAAAGGAGTCCGGTGAGTTCTTTGACCTTTCAAAATATCAAATGCACCGAAAGGCCACAGACGAGAGCTGACATTGTCCAAAGTGTGTTTGTTTACAATAAATAGGAAATTGGCATCTTCCAGCAAATGCTGCACCTTTAGAGAATTTTTCACGCCCCATATTATTAATTTCTGGGACAATTTGCCATATTTTTCTATGCACAATCAACAAAGATTTTTCAACATAATTCACCAGTGCCAATTTCCTTGGGAGGGGGGACTCCCATATTTTGGGGCGGGGTGCTCATCTGGAACTTTCGATTTTACCCCAAAGGGTACCAAAAAGGGTGTGGCTTAGTTGATTTTGACCCCTAAAAGGAACCAACAAGCTGCAATGGGGGACAGAAATAAGTAAACACTTGGCTATCCAGGCTGTTCCCCGCTCCCCTGTTCAATGTTGTTTGGTGCGCGCAGCGTTAATTCAAATAGGCATGCTCTATCATTGGAAGGGGCAACGGGGTGTTTACGATACTTTTGTCCGCCGCTGTCTGAGTGAAGTAACGCATGCGCACTAGCCTACTTTAGGCACTTGGAAAAATAATACGTGACTGTCTGAAATCACACGCAAATGAGGGCTTATTTGTTGCCCCAAAAAATGGTATTTAGGAGAAAATTTATTCCTAAACCAGTGCTTTCATATTATTCAGAACATACAGAACAGTTTTTCAAGCGCTTCTGCTCAATTTTTAAAATATTTCGCTTGATGTTTTCTGTCGATGTCATCGTTTTGCACGGGGTGTCTGAGCTGATAGTTTTTTTTTACAAGGGAAAATATGTCTGAAATTAAGGCTACTAACACGTATGATATTGATAAAACCATTGTTGATTTATTTGCTAGAATGGACCCCTAACAGGTACCTTTCCGGAAAATATTGCAAGTTTTCAAATTGTACCCCCTAAAAGGTACCAGAGGCCTGATTTAAACCCTAAAAGGTACGACGAGCACCCCCACCCGAAAAATAGGGGAGTCCCCTCTGGGAACTGTGCCTCAACCCTAAAGAAATTGCAACATAAGTTTTATTGTGCGATTCCAGAAATTATCCATACCCCTCCCACGGAACTGGTTTGATATGTGAGCCCCCACCTCTCTGGAATTTCCTGTGAAAAATACAGTGATGATATGAGAAACCATATGCTTTGGTAATTTAACCAATCAGGAATGAGCAAACCTATAGTCCAGGGAATCTATTGCATCTTTAACACAACTGGATATTACCACAGGGCACAATAGAACAATAATGTGATTCCAGAAAAATACCTTTACCTCCCCAATGGAACAGATTTGGAAATTCTTCCAGAGCGGGAATATATGCTTGTTGTAGAATGCACAAACTTGCTAACTCTAAAGTAACTGGTAACGTACAGTAGGGAACACCAGGAAATCACTTTCACTCTTAAGGACCTGATCAGAATACCAGTGAGTCCCAGGGGTTACTAGTACCTCAGGCACTGGAAAGCCTTGCTATTGTCTTGCATTTGTTTCATTTAAACCAGCCCTAATGTACCACAGAATATCAGCACCATGAACTATAAGAAAAAGAATCAAAATCAAACTAGGATATCTAGTACATGACAGCCTGAGTTGTTAGATTAGTAAGGCTTAGTAGAGGTCTGGATTGTGAAACACCATGACTGAGGTCTTGAGGTAATATTTAAATGCCCCTTATTCGGACTTGATCAGGGTCCAGTTGCTCGAAAGTGGTTTAGCACTAATCCAGGATTAATTACCATGGTGACTCGATGGTTTTGTTCAGAACTAAACCTGGTTTAAATTTAATCCACCTTTGAACAACCCACACCAGGATTTCAAAGTCTGCATAACTGATCATTCATTGTTAATAAATTCATTATTCCTTAGATACTTTAGCCAACATAAAGGAAAACAAAAGTGAAAACATAGCAAATACAGTTTATTGTTGGTGTATAAAAACCTGAAACTTGCTTTTTCATGTGACAAAGTGAAATTTGATTAAAAATAATGACATTTGATAAAATAATGACAATTTAAGCGGTAACTCGACTTGGGACATGTATTGGTGGTGGATGCAAATCTATAACCCTAGCCTATTACAGGTAAAACTAAATCAGAAAATATTTTCAAATGTGCATGAGCATGCCTCCCCCTTACATTGTACTTCGGAATCTTGTTAGGATATCTAAGGCTGTGAGTACATGATACTGGTACAAACTCAGAGTGATCTGTGATCCACTCTAAGTTTGTAGCGGTATTGGCTCTCATCAATTTATTTACATGCATATACATGAAGCCAGTCTGGAAAAAAAAGTCCAGAGGCTTGCACACGTTCATTTTGGTTGCTGACCAGACACGAACAACTTTCGAGTCCATACCGGTCTCACATAAACACAATCACAAAAGGTGATGATTACATGAGACCAATATCAACTCAGGAGTGATCTCAGTAAATACTGGTCTCATGTAATCACTATTACAATCCTATTTAACTTAGCACAGGATGCAAGATGCAAGGCTCATTGGTGAGAAATGTTGAGACCTGACAGCCATGTCGCAACTCCTGGGACTTTTCAGCAGAGAACATTGTTGTTCGGCAAAAACACAGCAACTTTCAATCCACTAAACTCAGCTTTGAATATTCATTTTATTCTTTTTTGTGTGTGTATGAGTTGATGTGTGTGAATCAGAGCAAGCTGAAGCACACAGGCAAAACATAACTTAAGTTTTTGGGGTTTTATTCAGAAAGTCAAAACTCAAAAATAATCCTTTGCTACTGCCATAAAATATAGCATTAATTTGCTCTCTTAATTGCATTTAATTAGAATAACTGATCTCACATCTGCAGCCATGCAGCAAAGAGGAACATTTTTTTTTTCTTCAGTGAGAAATTGGTCAGTCACACAAAACCAAAAAGCTCGAAAATAAGCTTAACTTAAAAGCTTACCTGAATATTGCTGCCAAAGCAATGCACCTTCTTTGTCGAGAAAACGAGTCGCAGTACATTGTTCTTTCTCGTATTTAGAGCTTGAGTGACTTGTAACTCACGAGCGTCGATGATACAACCGTGGCTAAAATTCCACGAGAAATGCTTCTTTTTCACAATTTAATTCTTTCCGTGCTTTAGCTAAAACAAAAGCTGGAGATTCTTTCCCTTGTGTTGTTACTCAAAAGCTTTTCATAGCAAGAATAAACCTCTCGACTGGTTGACTTCTTTCCGTTTTGTCAGATCCGGGCAAGACAACTTTATCTATCACTAATCCAAGTCCAGTTTGCGAACAGCCATAGACAGATAACCCAAAGGTTATCTTTTCTGAGAGTTCGTCTACAATTGCGTGCCTAGTATATACGCTGGGCTACAAGAAACTACCATTGAAGCAGCAGAAGAAAAACTCGAAAAACAGCCAGGCGTCCGTTCGCCTTTCGTTGGCCTGAATTTTCATACCGTGAGGCACTGGGTCTAGGGGCAGGGCAGAAAAGAGCCGGCGCTACTTAAAGGGCAGCGGAGATCCCCATTAACCAAAAATTTTCGACTAGGTGGGTTACTCTTTATTTTACATTTTTAATTGATTTTTTTTTACATTTTTTAATTGATTTTTTCCCCCACGCATTAGCCTATGGGGCTCCACAGGAGTTCCGCTATTAAATGAAATATGTTCATATTTCAAGTGGAAAACTGTAACAAGAATATAAGAAAGAATACGAAGGGCATAAGAAAACAATGTTTTTCTATCGTTAGCGTATATTAGCCACTAGTAAAACGACTGTCTGATCCTCTCCCTTAGCCTACAATTGTAGATCCTTCCACATTAACATCGTGTCCGTGGATAGGGGGGTTGTGGCCATCATTGCAAGGGGGGTCAATATCGATGTCAACAACTTTCTTTGGACACTCGACACGTGCAGAAAGAACTTATGAATGGTTATGAATTTCATCTGCAGAAAAGTCAGCACAGCTTTACAAAGACATTAAAAAATTTAATGAAATCGTAAAGCGTAAGTTTTTAATTGTAAAAACGCTGAAAGAAAATATTAAACATGTATCTCTAAGTTGAGGAAAGGAACCTGTTTTTTTCTTTTTGCAAGCCTCTAAATCACACCTGCCATCAATGATACATTGTAAAAACATTATCTTTACGATTATCAACAATACAATAATTATTGCTTTCTAGGGACAGAGCTCAAGCTGGACTCTGGTTTGCTGAAACCCTTGGACTACTTCCCAAGTCTCTAGAAGCAGAAGATGATAATGGGTGCCAGATAAGAATTTCATTTCAACTGCAGAATCAGAAAGTAAGAAAGTATAACTTTATTTATAGTGCTGCAACTTTGTGTCTCTGAAATATAAAGCTGTTTTGAAATGAAACATTTATGTCTTTGTATTTTTTTTCCTTTTCAGAAAACAGTACTTTCAGCCAGTTAGATGAAGAAGCAGTAACAAAAGACATAATTTCACAAAAATGACTAAACTCAAATACCAAAACAGTTGAACAAACTTAACAATCAGGTTAATTTACTGTATTTTTTTCTTGAATGGGTACTTTTAGCAAACAGTGAAACTAACTTTGACATGGAAAATGGGGCAGATGAAAGGATAAGTCAACCAGACAAAAGTAAGTGTACATTTATGTTGGACCAGTGGGGTACTCAGTTTGGAACATTGCTTAAAGGCCCATCATCAACCAAGAGCCTTTGCAGGATATCAGACAATCATAGCAGCCGAAAAACAATATGGTTCAATTTGAAAACAAAAGGCTACCGGTTGATGATGGGCCTTTAATGCAATGATACTGAGTGCTCTTTCTGTTAAAAACACATGCATAACTCGCGCACTTTACAAGGCGTTGTTTTTGCTTAGCATTCCATTATTTCTTGTATTGTTTAATGGAAATTCAGGGGATAAAGGGTCAGAGTTAAATCCCTTCCATGGGAGTGGTTTGGATAATTTCTATTTCTTGCAATCAGGTATTTTGAAAAAAAAAATGATCAAAATATTAATTTTTGAGAAGTGGGCATTAAGGGAATCACTTAACTTCTGCTTATAAGCTTCACTTTTTGTTTGTTTGTTTCAGATGCCTATACCAGTCTCAGTGAAGAAGACAAGGACAAGGTACGAGCAGTGCGGTTTGTCCTCGATCGCTTCTCTGTTTCTCTACGGGGGTACCATGAGATGACCCAGTTTGACAAAAAGCTGCTAAGAACCTATGTGATTGAGCTTATATGCAAACTCTAAACAAGGAATGGAATGTGACGAAAACACCAGGGAAATCTGAAGGCGCAGAGCTACCCATCAAACTCCTGTTACAGCATGAAATTCGAAATTATGTGAGTCATGTATCTAAACCTTAATATTTTTCCATAAAAATGATCAAACCGAGGAGCACCAGTGACTAATTCTATAATTGATACTGGTCTTATAATAATAAGAAAAATAGTGATTATATGCAATTTTCTATTTTTCTATAATTGCAGCTTTTAGCGAACCCTGAGCATGCAGGAAAACTAAAAGTAAAGATATCCGGTGATGGCGCACGGATGTCCCACAGCACCTCCCTGTTTATCCTGACCTTTTCACTTATTGATGATGGCAACTCTTGCTTATCCAGTGCAGGTAAACTCATGCCAAGCAATCCCACAAGGCATATAACTGCAATATTTTTTTAATACCTCTGTTATGGGACGAGAAAGTTTTTTTCCAATAAGAAAGAAGGGTTTTACTCACCTTTTTGCTGTGTAGGATTTTTTGCTGTGCAGGATTTTTTTTTCAAAATCACACACCCCTCTCCTCAAAAGTTAAATGGTCGGCCCCTAATCTTTATGGGAAGGACCATAATGTAATACAATATGCTGATAAGTATAACACATAATATAATTATAACCCTTGTGAACTTCAACTAAGCATATGCCAATTTCAGTATCACCTTGGATGCTGTTGTTCTAGTAAAATACTGAAACAAGCAATTTCTTTTTTCAGGAAACCATGCCGTTGCAGTGGTCAAGACTAATGAAGAGTACTCAAATTTAAAGGAAGCCCTAGCAAATGTCATCACTGATGTGAACAGCCTAGTTAAAGAAGGGTCAATAATGGTGGATAACAAGCTGGTAGAAATTGAATGCTATCTAAGGGGTGATTACAAGGTAAAAATGCTAATGCAGCAAATCTAAAGCTCATGCACATGAGACAACTTAACAAAATTAATTTCATCTTAAAATGCTTTGATTTTCATTAAAGTGCCACTAAAGGCAGAAAACAACTTTATTTTATCAAAAAGTTCCATTATCCAAGCGAGCATTTGCGAAATAAAAATGTGTTTTGCGCGCGCCGTGAATATTTTATTGATTTTTGAACATTTCCGATCGGCTGTTTTCTTTCGTTCAATTTTCGCGGGGGGCGAACAATTTCTGACTGTGACGTCAGAAGAAGACGTGTTTTTATCACAGAAGAGAAATTATGTGGACGAAAGATGAATGCTGCGTCTTGAAAGACGAAAAAATACACGAGAAATGGTTCGCAAGTCCATGAAACTAGCATTGTGTGTTCAGCAGACTCCAAAAAAGATATTAGCGTCGATATTTTACGGTGTATAGCGATAATTCCAACAGAAACAATCCAAAGAAGACGTGAGCGCGAATAATATCGGCAGCAAGCGTTCCCCGGTCTGTTTATTGCTCGAAGAAACACTCATCATTTCTGTAATTCGCCGAATTGTAGAATTGAGAGTCTACAGCCTAAAGAACGAATCACCAGGAAGGAATAAGGAAGATATACCGCCGTGTGTGATGATATTGTTGGAATAGCGATCGATCGAGAGAGGAACTAATCGGCATGAAAGACGTGACACATTACGCTCACTTGAGGAGAGTCAAACACAATATCATGCAAAAAAACTCGAAATACAAATGGTTTGTGAATCCGTTAATGTGCCTTGACATGACACCAAGGAAGATATCAGCATCGATATTTTACTGTTGTATAATGATAATTCGAACAGAATCGGCCCAGAGATATCCTGCGAGCAGAGTTTCTGTAGTCAAGAGAAGCGAACAGAGGGACAGCGCGACTCGAACAACAATTGTACAAGGCAAACGCATTCTTTTCCATTCTTCCTGTAACTACGAATTTGAACTCCGCAAATATGGAAGAGGCAATAAATCAGTTCAGAGAGGGACGACTGTATCTGGGAATGAATAGTTTATATAAGGGAAGCGAACGAACGGTTTTAAACGAACGAAACCGGATGTCGAAATGTAGCGCGGAACCTGTAGCGCTGAGGGATTAAACGAAACGATTTTTCCAAGAACAACACCAATAACTTTATGTTAAAAGAGTTACTACCGAGCCCAGATAGCCAAAAGACTAAAGTTCTTTCTCTATTGGAGCCATACAACGAAGTTATGGTGAACAACAACAACCAAAGGTTGAGATTTATGTTAAACGCCGTGGAAAAATGGTGTTTTGCTGACGTTTCGAGCGTTAGCCCTTCGTCGGAGCATGTTGTTTTTCCAGGTTTGCTCCGACGAAGGGCTAATGCTCGAAACGTCAGCAAAACACCATTTTTCCACGGCGTTTAACATAAATCTCAACCTTTGGTTGTTGTTGTTCATGTTCACGTCTCCGCCGACGCAGACCACCTAGTTTCCCGTAAAACTAGTCATACCACTAACGACGTTATGGATGTGACCCTTTCTATTGTCAATGTATGAAAATAATTAAGTTACAGGAAATCCATTTGGAGAACGAGCAATTTCATGTTTTGGTGAACAATATCTTTTACCTATGCTAAAATTAAAGGTATTCAAATTCTGTTACCTTTTTAAGCTAGACGCCAAAAACAAATTCCCATTGGTGCCTGTAAAAATAATTTTCAAAGTTGAAGCGTCGTGCAAAATCGTGCAAACACGGGAAAACGTGTGACTGTGTTGTCCACCAGATATTGAAAACATCAGTCCCCTAGAAGTTCACAATTGAATGCCAATTAAGCATGAGCAAAGCCATGGGAATTAAAATATTGTTGTACATGTATATGTGTAACTCAATAGCTATCTGTGTTAGGTTAGATAAGGTTTCATCAAGTTTGCAAGGAGACATTTTTTTGTGAAATCAAATGGCCCAAACATCCATAGAGGATATTTTTAATGTTGGAGGTGTAATGGTGGAGGTGAAGGGGAAAATTGCTTGTTTTTCCAGGTTGTAAAGTTGCAATTTCCCAAACATTATACTGTATCACTCTTTCAGAAATTCCAGAGGGGATGTCCATGGAGAAATTCTCTCTGTGGTGAGTTTTTTATTTTTTCTGGAATAAGCTAACAGTATTAATGCCATCTAATTCCAAAAAATATTCAGACCATTCAAATAATATATTATTTTTAGACTGTTTAATTGAAAGGGAAATTCGAGAAAATATATGTACCCCAGGGATGGGCAGCATTTGGAAATATTCTGGGGGAGGGTTTTTTCAAGCTTGCAATTC
The DNA here is from genome assembly GCA_033964015.1 of Scolanthus callimorphus. Classification (NCBI taxonomy): domain Eukaryota; kingdom Metazoa; phylum Cnidaria; class Anthozoa; order Actiniaria; family Edwardsiidae; genus Scolanthus; species Scolanthus callimorphus. Next base: position 477,667 of record JAWWUD010000043.1, read on the forward strand.
TTCTGGGGGGGGGGGAGTTTGAAGGTAGCTGATTCTTGAAACATGCACAATGAATCATGGGACTAGAGCGCTTTCACTATTTTAACGAGGCGCTTGTGTAAAATAAATTGCTTGACAGAAAGAAAAGTATTTTACTGAATCAATGTATAATAAAAAATTATTGAATTCGGTTTTTGTGGATCACCAAATTTTATCAGGAAGGGCGTGGGGAGAAGGGGGGGGGGACTCCTTTCCCTTCTTGCCACAACAATAGCAAAATTACAAATCCTTTGGACAAATCCATTTTCCATCCACAATAAATGGAATACAGTATGCATGATAAGGGTGTCAAGGTAAACTGAAGGAAAGCTTAGGCAGCACTTTTTGAATTCTACAATGCATCAAAAATAAATCTGTAAACATGATGAAATTTAGTATGCCCTTTTCAAAAATAGAAATCTCGTAATGTTAAATTGATCATAAATACCACTGTACAGAAACTGTGCTTATGTATCCATCTACACCCAGGGTGTGAAAGTTATGGTGGCTCAAAGATTAAAGAAAAGAAAAGTAGGGGGAATTTTGGCATGTTTTGCTAGCCCGGACTAGCATTATGGGGGTATGAGGGTGGGTGGATATTTCGTGGAACCACACCATTGTAATTACAATGATATTCAGGGGTCTAGTAGCCTGCGTCCCCTCCCTTTAGAGCAGCTATGCAGGCTAGGGGTCTAGCTGCATGCTTTACAATGAAAAAAAAAAATCAAATATTGAAATCTCAAGCTTCTTGTTGCTTTTGGGGGGATGGTGGATTTTAAGGCAATCGTTCAGTTGGTATTACAATTGTTTTGCTTCAAATTGTGCCTCCAACTCTATTTATGCACTGTATATGCCAATTCAGGGGTAGCAAGGAGAGTACAAAATAAAATTGTTCTTAGATATTGGATAATTAAATAATTATTTTTCTGAATGGCCCACTTCCCCACAACGGAAAACATCTGTTCTGAACAGCCCCCCTTTCTGGTTCTGTCCCCCTCCAATGATGAAAAATTAATCCCTCAGCGCTACAGGTTCCGCGCTACATTTAGAATACGGTTCGTTTAAAACCGTTCGTTCGCTTCCTTTATATAAACTATTCATTCCCAAATACAGTCGTCAGTAGTATAACCCGTCGCTTGGGGTCGCAATTAATATTCAAAATGGCGGACATGCCCAAATAGACGCTAATGAATAATTCAATAAGGAAGAGGGGGGGGCTTTAGTGATATATTCAAAACGGCGACCAGGGTCACGTAAGGGCATGTGACAAATGACGTTTTAGAGACAAGTATTTGGTATGACTAAATTTTATTACAAGAGGTACATTTTTTTTACAATATGAATATTTCGTTTGATTATTTTATTACAGTAAAGGATAACTTTACAATCTGGATAACGGCATTATTTTGCTTACAACATGTCTGCATACTGTTCTTTGAGTTTATCGTTCCATTCGAGTTCCTGGTTAGTTCCTTCCTGTATAAAAGGTATGTACTGAGGAAATGGTTCATAGAAATCAGCTGGAAGTTCATCAGCCCATTGGAAGTATTTGCACTTTTCCTTGTTCCTGCAGCTGAAGTAAGGTCTGTATGGGTTCTTTAAAGACTTTGATATTCGTAGTGTGGGTACATCAGAGTGTTGGCATGTTACTTTGATAACTCTTCCTCCTTCGTATACTTTGTAGGCAGAGATAACCTTGTTCTGTAAACATTTTGATAGTCAGTAACATCTTGTTCTGTACAGAAAAAGGGACATGTTCTCCAGTTCAAGCATCTCAGATACGTTTTTCCTGTTGGAGGTTTGAGAACTTCGAGATCTTGCATACATAATCCGCACTTGGAGTAGCTCATGATGACTGAAGTGTACTGACAAGTGTAGGGCCTTAGCCTATATAAGTATATACTATAAAACTAGATTATCTTGAAAACAAAACCGGTTTTAAGACAATCAGGTCTAACCAGTATCAACATGTAAGCGTGACGGTTTTTTCTAACTGTCACATGTTTGATAATCAGCTGGTCAAGTCTTGTACGTGAAGTTCAAATTTTCAAAAGTCTTTATTCAAAGCAACGAAAAGAGAAAATCGAAAATCAAGTGGAAATGGTTTCGTTCATAGCAAGAAGGCAGAGAATATGTTTGGATCAAAGAAGCATATTGTTATTGAACTCATTTTGGGGTAATCTTTGCACAAAACATCTGGCACGCGTCCCGATAGAAATAGTAGAAGAAAGTAAAGGTATGGAAATAACCGTTGGTGTACTTAATGTTCCTGCATTCTACTTGGTACTCAAAGACAAATTCTGGCGTCAATTGAAAGATGTGGCTAATACAAGAGGAGGGTCGGAAGAATGGATTGCAGTCAAAGTGTACAAGAAATTTTACGTTGATTGGGAAAATGAAGTCAGTTTGCCGCGTTATCACAAGAATACATGAGAGACAAAATAACACTAGAGAGTAATAAGGATAGACTCTCAATAAAAGTATTAAAGCATTGACTTATATTATTGTTGTGGTTTTAAGAAAAACCGTTTTTTCTGGCAAAAGTTTACCAGTCTCTTTTTGTTTGATTAGTTAAATACTAATCGTCTTTTAACGTTCCTCTGTCGTTGTTCACCTTCCAATCGTTTTTCGGGTGTTTCATCCCTTCTTCTTGCATATCTCTCTAAAATGAGACGTATTTCTAGACCTCGTTCTCTAGCAAACGCTTGAAGACGATCTACTATGCGACGCACCATTTCTTGATCCATGGTTTGAGTGAAATGACTGTTTGTGATCTCATGGGCTGTATCTAATTGATTTCGTCTTAAATGATAATTAGCATCGTAAAAAAGTAATTAAAAGTAATCTGATGAAATTGTACTAGCAAACTTTTCATTACGGAGGGATTAACACTGTTTGTTGTAAAACATAGAAAAACATTTCGCTTTGCATTCATTTCTTGATATTATTTTTCTGACTGAAATAAAACCGTAAACCAAGTACTAGTACGTTGAACGTCTATTGAAACAAAAATAAAAAGCCAGGTAGTTTTAACAGTACATGTAAACCAGATTCTAAATCATCGTTAGCGGTTATAATCTGGTAATCGTTCTGTTAATCTTAATAAAACCACTTAATTAACGCTAGTCTTTTTATTGATAAGAAGCACGAAGGACTGAGATTCATATCATGTGGTGGTTTTTAAAAAAACCGTTGTTTTTTTTTGTATAAGTTTTGAAATAACTCAAAACTTGAGTTGTCTTTTTACGCCCCGACGAAGGTTTTCATCCATAGGAATCTTCTCTGGCGTCTTGTACGTATGTTGTATTCTGTTGTGTTCTCGTATCTGGCGCTCCACCCTTGCCACTACACGCGCAAAGAGATTTGCAGGCTCACGCTCCATGATGATAAAAGTGAGATATCAATACACGACAGTAAAGCGCAGTAATACATCTTTTGTGCTGTCGAGTAACGTATATTACACACAGTTTAGTTCACAAGTTTATCCGTCGTTGGCTTTGCTAGCATACCATAGGCTGATTTAAGATATTGTTTATTTATAATTTTAAATAAGCCACGCCAAAAAGGTCCAGTTAGATACATCGTTGATGATTCTTTCATATCATTGGCTACACAATTTCAATGTCCAGGTATGCCTTGAAAGCAAAGTAGTCAAACAGGTTTAAAACAATGAACAACTAACCGTTAATTTTGTTTGCCACTGAAATAAAATACAAAAACAATACAGTTTATTTTTTCGAGTCATACTATTGGTTGTTCGAGACGTCATATCTTGCTATAAAAGCTGATGTTTTAGGAGTTCGTTATCGCCTGCTTCAGTCAATCTACTGGGTGCGTTTTTACTGTTTATTCCTTTAACAAAATGTCACGTCGAATCCAATTTCACCCTCTGACATCAACGCTAAATTATATTGAAGATGATAGTCAGGAGGGGAATGTTGTAGAAACGTTCCCCCCTCTGGTCGATCAAGAGGATATCGAGAGCCGTACAACCAGGTTCCAACAAATTATCCGAATGGGACGATTCTATTCGCGTCGTCGACACCAAGAGAGGAGGACTTCAAGATTGCCCATGCGGCAAGATATTATTAGTGCTTTTCAACAGGTATGTTACATTTTTTAATATCAATTGATTTTTTTATCACATACTTCCTTTTGAGATGCAATGTTACTAATTGATTTTCTCTGTTGCTTTTAAGGTATTCTTAGATAACTCATGGCAGTGTTTACTAACCATGACTCGAACCGCGAGGCCCTCGTACGAGCTGTGCGAGATGTTTGTCGATGAAGCGCTCCTTGCCGTCGACAAGGAGAAAGTAATTCAAGAATGGAGAGAAAAACTAATGATGATGTTTCCCGTTGTCGAACAACATCACCTGCTCCCATTCACCGACAACTGGATAAAGTACCAGTTCAAAGACGAGGAGTGCTTACAGATCATGCGGGAAAGACTTCTCAACAAAGCCTATCGGCATTGCGAGGATTGGCTCACCGATTTGGTGGCTACATATTGCATCTCGCCAACAGGTAATTTCGTTATTTTTTTTTTTTTTTTTTACTTGTCTTTCCTACTTCATCTAATCACAATTACAGTAACATGAATAGAACACACGCATTTTTCCATTTTATATCCCACATTTTTTTGCCCCACAATTTTGTTTTGTTGTCTTCCAAGTTATTTCCCGCCATTTTGACAAACATGTGTTGGACACATGAAGACCGCATTAATTATGTGTATCATTTTAAATGTATTCTGCGTTGCATCACTGTTACATGAATAGAACCCACAAGCGTTCTTTCCGCCTTTTGTCCCTCAGTTTTGACTCTCGGTTTTGTTTTGTTGTCTCCCTGATATATTTCCCGTCATTTTTGAAAAACACGTGTTGGACACAGGAAGACCGCTATACATTTTCTGAATTATGTTCTGGGTTGTATCCCACTGGTTTTGACACACGCTTTGTTTTTATTGTAGACGATATACTCATGACGTGTGAGGAAAGGAACTCCCAAAACAACCGTAAGTTATTCGTTGTCTTCCCTTTATATTTTTTTTGAGTGGTGAAAAGTACTTATCGTTGCCTTTTCTTTACTTGCAGTATTCGTAGTACCTGAAACACCACAAGAGATGGAACCACGAATGGAAAAAGGAGGTAGCTTATACCTTGTTAATTTCTTCAAATCTTACATTTGACAAAGTGATTATATTAAGACATTAATTGAGTGGTCTATCCTGGTTATTTACAGTTGATATAGTTCCTGGAATCAATGAGTATATTGTTCCCGATACGCCTGAGAAAGGAGAAACCAACGATTCCACAGGTAATTTTCTTTTTAGACAATTTGCAACTTTTCTTGTGTGTTTTAACCTTAATCGCTTATTATTTATTGCTAGATGGAGTCCTAAGGAATGATCTTACGGACGACGAGATAATGGGGGCTGGGGACGGATGTCCTGATTTATACTCAGACGACGACTCTGGTTGCGAATCTGATGATGAGCTTGTAGCTTGCTTGGATGAGTGGGAAAATTCCAACTTCCAGCATTTGTTGGAAAACGAAGTGAGTAAGTGTATTTTAATGCAATATATTTAGCGTGTAATTAAACTGCTTCCTTATATTTTGGAATTAATGATGTGAGAATACACAAATCAGAGATGAAGTGTCTACATACAGACAAGAAATTAGCAGTATTTTCTTTTTTTTAAACAACCAAATCTTGTAGTTTAGTAATATTGTGATACTTACCTCTTTTTTATCTCTTTATTTTTTTAACTCTTTACAGGAGGATAACGAAGCTTGTATGATGGCTGCAAATCAAGCAGGAGGCGGTAATGAAATATGGACAAACCCTGGTTATTCTCTAAGACAATTAGTACAACGAAGAGTAAAAAAGTATAACACAACAGGTACAGATTACATGTTAAAGTTAAATCCTTTACCGGAAAATGCACCACTGTCCGATCAACTAAGTGAAATATTTAATTCTGTAGTTAACACTATCACTAGAGAAATGCAGCCTTTAGACCTAGTACGTTTTGTTTTAAAAAGTACCTCTCTTTCATTTCCAATTAGTCTTCCATTCATGCCTGCACGTGATTTATCGGCTAATATTATCCTCGAAGAAGTGCAAAAAGTGTTGCAATCAAACGAGGAAGTAAATTTAGAAGACGGAATGTATGTACATATATTTCATATCAGCATACCACAAGGTGGTCAGTCCAGACGTAAACGGAAGCATTATCAATACAATTTGTCCAAGTTTTTAGACGCAAAACGATGTGTAATTCGTATTAAGAACAAGGACTCCCTTTGTCTTGCTCGGGCTATAATTACAGATATTGCGCGTCAGGAAAAAGATCCTGAATATAGTAATATTCGCCACGGACGTCCTAGACAGAAGGTTCTCGCCCAAGAACTACATCAAAAAGCTAATGTTCCTGAAGATGTGTGTGGTCTTAAAGAGCTAAAGTTGTTTCAGGCTGTGATTCCTAATTACCAGTTAGTTGTCTTATCAGCAGAACATTTCAATGGTATCATTTATGAGGGCGAGAAGTGTGACAAGCAGATCTATCTTTACAATCACGATAACCATTATGATATAATTACTTCAGTTAGCGCATTTCTTGGAAGGGTTTACTGGTGTCTGGAATGTAAAAAGAAAAAATGCAAGAAAAAATGTAACTGTTGTTTCCGAGAAGACTGTGAAGGGGTACCCAAGAAAGATCCCTGGCGCGAATGTGGTAATTGTAACCGTGTATTTGCTGGAGACAAGTGTTATGAAAATCACTTCCGTCAAAACAATAGAGGAGTGTCTACCTGTCAAGCGGTTTACAAATGTACATTCTGTAAGAAAACAATTTCACATGCGACTCGTCATCCCGAAGATCATTTCTGTGGTGAGGTAAAGTGTAAAAACTGTGAAGAGTATGTTGATCCTTTGAATCACAGGTGTTACATTCTTCGTGTAAAAGAAAAGAAAAAGAAGAAGAGAAAAAATAAAAGACGACGCTCAGATGTAGACGCAAATGATGATTTCTCGTCAGATGATAGCGATGAGGATGAACAAGATGATCCACCAAGATATATATTTTTTGACATCGAAGCAAGACAAGAAGAGGGTCGTCATATTGCTAATCTTCTTATTGCGCAAGACCAAGACGGAAATGAAGAAGTGTTCAAAGGAGAAACGTGTGTTGACGATTTTGGTCGGTGGCTACTTTCATTCTGTACTAACTCTATTGTTATCTCTCATAATCTTAGAGGATATGATGGGTACTTTTTGTGTGAGTATTTCTATAGGCAATACATGTTACCTAAATTAATTCTTAATGGAGGTAAAATAATGTCTATGGAACTGCCAGATGTAGACATTAAGTTTCGGGACTCTCTTAACTTCTTCCCCATGCCATTGAAGGCCTTGCCTAAAACCTTTGGTCTCACAGAGCTAAGAAAGGGCTACTTTTGTCACTTTTTCAACACGAAAGAAAACCAGAATTACATAGGGCCTCTTCCATCAACTGAATATTATGATCCAGACGGAATGAAAGAAGATGAACGACGTGACTTCCTCAAGTGGTATGATGAGCTGAAACGGGCGAATTATGTATTTGATTTTCAGAAGGAGATAGTGGGTTATTGCCGATCGGATTGTGATATTTTAAGGCGTTGTTGTTTAAGGTTTAAGGATCTGATGCAAGAAACCTGTGATTTAGATCCATTTCGTTATTGCATAACCATTGCCTCCAGTTGTAACCGTGTGTTTCGGAAACACTTCCTTACTGAAGGGACTATAGGTCTGATCCCACCTCAAGGATATCAAGCTTCCCGGAAGTACTCTCTTATGGCTATGAAATGGTTAGCGTGGGTACATCGACAAACGGGACATCGCATACTACATGCACTAAATGGAGGCGAGCGTCGTATTGATGGTAGTCACGTGGATGGGTATGTACCAGGAGAGGGAGGGGAGCCTGGGATTATCCTGGAATTCCTTGGCTGCCTTTGGCACGGGTGTGACTCCTGCTATCTTCCAGACACGAGAAATCCTGTAAATGAGCTTACAATGGACGAACTCAATAAGGCAACAATCCGAAGAATAACAAGATTTAAGAGATTAGGATACAAAGTGAATGCGAAATGGGAGTGCGAATTCAAGGCTGAAATTGAGTCAAACAAGGAGATGAAAGACTTCATAGAAAGCCTTCATTTTGAAACCCCCTTAGACCCACGCGAAGCATTCTTTGGTGGTCGAACTAATGCGGTCACTCTCTACAAAGAGGTAGAAGATGGAGAGAAGCTAATGTATAATGACTACACGAGCCTTTATCCATGGACTAATAAGTATTGTGAACATGTTTTAGGGCACCCTGACATCTTAACGAGTGAATCTCTTTTGAATCGATCCCCTCTTGAGTTTTATGGTCTTATTAAATGTGAAATTTTACCTCCCACTTCACTTTTTCATCCTGTTCTCCCTTATCGCGCGAATGGTAAGTTAATGTTCCCGCTGTGCAGAACTTGTGCTGAAAGTTTACAGCAAACCCCATGCCAACACACTGATGACGAGCGGATGATTAAAGGAGTGTGGTGTTCTATTGAGATAGAAAAGGCAATAGAACTTGGTTATAGGGTGAAGAGAATGATAGAAGTTTGGCATTTCCCACAGCGCTCTTCTAACTTGTTTTCCAGTTACATAGATACCTTCTTAAAGATCAAACAAGAGGCAAGTGGTTGGCCTTCTTGGTGCGAGACCCATGAGCAAAAGATGCAATACATCCGGGACTATGAACGAAATGAGAAAATCAAGCTAGACGTGAACAAGATCCAAAAGAACCCAGGACTGCGTTCGCTAGCAAAACTAATGTTAAATTCCTTTTGGGGAAAATTCGGACAGAGACCCAATATGCCCCAAGTGGAACTAGTAACCGATGCTGAACGCTACTTCAAGTTGATCAGTTGTAAATCTACTCAAGTGAAAGATATTCAGTTTGTGAATGATGAATGTGTTGAAGTGTACTATACTCATGGTGAAGGTTTTGTCACACCATCGAACAACACCAACGTTGTCATTGCTGCATTCACCACTGCTCATGCGCGCCTCAAACTGTACAAGTTGCTTGAACCTCTTCAAGATCGCGTAGTTTATTTTGACACTGATTCTGTGGTGTATAGCAGCCGTCCTGGAGATTGGAATCCACCACTGGGTGACTATTTAGGGGAACTCACTAATGAACTTGAAGAAGGGGATTATATAACTACCTTTGTTTCTGCTGGGCCTAAGAATTATGGATATAGAACACACCATGGTAAAACAGTCTGTAAAGTTCGAGGATTCACCTTAAACTATAGAGGAATACAGAAACTTAACTTTTGTTCCATATGCTCAGAAGTATGCAACCCTCTTGGTGAGCCCATTTACCTTGAAAATCCCCATTTCATTAAGCGTGACAAAAAAACAAAGACAATTCACAGCGTCTCTCAGAGAAAGAGATATCAGTTGGTTTATGACAAGAGGGTCATCAGAGGCTTTCAAACAGTACCTTATGGATATCGGTGAAATGTCATAGGCCACTCGTCATGCGATTGATATACTTCTATCTCGTGCGCAGCTGCTCTTATTACTGTTTTCTGCCCTACACATTTCCAGTATGTACATCTATACAATGGTTGGCTTTGTTCAAAGAGCTCGAACCAATGAACTATGGCCGGCTGTTAAGTATCTATGGTTTCATGCATCAAAGTAACTTAACCCTAGCAGAACAGGTTGAACTCCATAATAAGTTGCTCATTTCATATCCAATTTATTATCCGCACTGGTTGTGGATGATTTGGCAAGTATTTAAAGGAGTGCTGTCGGGCGTCCTTCATCATTTCATGTAACACCATGGGAAGCTTACTAAGTCGTCTGTGCGTAAACTCATTGCCAACTCTCTCGTTAAATGATATTTGCAAGAGAATGCGGTGCTTAGTTGTCTGTTGTGGCAGTGAAGTGCACATTGATTCTAAAGATGGTCAAGACCAAAAAGATGAAACCTCATATGACGCAGAAGAAAAAGGATAGAGTTCTACAAAAACTTTATTACGACATTAGCAGTCCTTCATCGTTAGGCGGAGTGAACAAATTGTATCGATATGCTCGAAAATATGGACTTACTTTATCTGATGTAAGGCTTTGGTTACAAAAGCAACCTGGATATACACTTCATAAACCGGCGCGAAAGAACTTTCGTCGTAACAGAGTAATTGTGTACGGACTGGATCATCAGTGGCAAGCTGATTTGATAGATGTACAGGCATTAAGTCGATGGAATCGAGGATACAAATATCTGTTAACTTGCATTGATGTCCTTCTAAATATTCCTGGGTTGTCCCTATTCAAAACAAAAGAGGAGGTTCTTTGGTCGATGCCTTTACGAAAATCTTCAAACGGGGTCGAATACCTGATCGATTACAGACAGATAAGGGCTCTGAATTTAAAAACAAGAAGTTTCAATCATTTCTAAATAAAGTCGGTGTTCATCATTTTGTTACTTACAATGAAACTAAGGCGCAAATAGTAGAACGGTTTAATCGGACACTTAAACAGTTAATGTGGAGAATGTTTACTGCTAGCAGTTCCTTATCTTACCTAGATAGTTTAGACGATTTAGTGAATAACAATTACAATCAGAGTGTTCATCGCACTATTAAAATGAAACCTGCTGATGTGAACATTTTTAATGCAAAGAAGGTATGGGAAACCATGTACAATCAACGTGATCCTCCAGTAAGCTATAAATTTCGAGTCGGAGACTCCGTTAAAATCAGTAAGTATAAGAGAGTCTTTGACAAATCATATCTACCTTCTTGGACTGAAGAAACGTTCACAATAGCTCAAAGGATTCCACGTAATCCTCCTGTATATCGGTTAAAAGAAGCAGATGGTTCTTTGATCACGGGAACATTCTACGAAAAACAGTTACAAAAAGTTATTGAAGAAAAGGACCATATTTTTAGAATAGAAAAAATATTAAAGTATCGGGGTAGAGGAATCAACAGAGAAGTGCTGGTGCATTGGAGAGGATATCCAAAGAAGAACCGAAGTTGGATTCCTTATAAACAAGTGATCTCTCTACAACAATGACGAATGAAGACAATGACTTTTACATCGTCCTACCAAGTAATGCAAACGGTAATATATTTCCTAACAATACCGGATCGCATTACAAAATTGCTTTACCAAGGCAAATACAAATAAGAAGCGACGAGAATTGGGAGGTAGGACTTCACCAGGCAATTTATCCATTTTCGTGGTATGAAATTCCTCACGAGTGTGATCATCCACATATCATGATACGCGAATTTGGCAAATTGACAGTTACGAAGATGACGTTACCGGTCGGGCGTTATCGAACTGTTTTGGATGTTGTAGAGGGAATACTCAATTGTATTTCAACTAAAGGCAATAGTAACTTGATAACAATCAGTGTAGATAATAACTGGAATATGAAACTTAATTCGCCAAAAAGCTGGATATTTTTCTCCCTTCCTGTTGCGCGTGCCTTGGGCTGGATAGACAGTGACAATAGAAACACTCTTTCTAATGTTGTAATAAAGATGGATTCATTCTTAAAACGTCGTTATGGTGTTGAGTGGTTCCTTCTTCCTCCTAAAATTACTATCACGTGCGCAATTAAAGATCTCATACCATCAAACATAGCTCTTTGTGCGTGTAAATACAGAATTGTACAAATACATTCTCCTTTGGTGGAAGGATGGCAGATTGGCCGAGATCGCTTACATTTACTACACGAAATGGTTGCAAAGGGAAAGTTCCGTGAAACAATAACTCACGTGCCTAAAAATATATCCTATTTTCCTTTGAGGACAAAGACTTTTCAGACGATCGATATCTATTTAACAAGTTGCTGCAATCGACTGCTATCATTTCAAGGTGGTACAGTAAACGTGGTGTTACATTTTAGACGAAAATGAGTAACGATTTTACAATTGTATTGACAAGCAATGCAAGTAGCAAGGAATACCCCCAAAATACAGCAAACCAGTTTAAAGTCCATCTTCAGAATCATCTGAAACTAAATGAACATTGGGAAGTGGCAATGACGCGTATTATTTATCCATATAGCTGGCAAAATGTGAAAGCAAATGAACTCTGTTTCACACTATCGTACACTGATGTTAATACCTGGAGTTTACCTATATTCATACCAAGTGGTAATTATCAAACTGTTGAAGATTTGGTCAACGGTATGATGTTGGGTTTACACAGTGCTTTTCCTGACCTCTATCAGAGGAGTAATCAATCAATCCAAGAGGTTAATGGTGATAAATGTTTCAACATACAAAGAGCGGCAGAAAATTTCTTTCATTTTTTTGTTCCTGGAGGATTTGCCATAAAACTTCCAAAGAATCTGGCACAAGCTCTGGGATATTTAAATCATCGAAATGAAATACCAAAAATATATGAGTTGGTCAACCCGGGAGCTGTTAAATTAGAAACAGCTAATCATAGGGTTCTGAATCCCTCTCGGGGTCAGAGATTTTTTCTCTTTCTCCGCTTACTAGGGCTAACGCTCAGAAGCACACATGGGGACCATTTCATTAGCACGTTAGCTTTCACACAAGGTTAATTCCTTATCTCCACTCTGTTGAACTTAGTGCTACGCGGCCACAGGCTTGCCTGAACATCTACATATATTCACTTCATTACCGCGAACATAACATCTAATTTACCCCGACCTGCTCCCAGTCTGACCTGGATAGCTCAGCTGGTTAGAGCATCGGACGATGTACAATTCTGAAGGTCGTGGGTTCGAATCCCTCTCGGGGTCAGAGATTTTTTCTCTTTCTCCGCTTACTAGGGCTAACGCTCAGAAGCACACATGGGGACCATTTCATTAGCACGTTAGCTTTCACACAAGGTTAATTCCTTATCTCCACTCTGTTGAACTTAGTGCTACGCGGCCACTTAACACTGGTCTTCAAACCGGTCAACAAATTGCTCAGGATGTAATGAACGGAAAGTCTTTAAAGACCTCTGCGAAATCAAGATTGAAAGGCGCTGGTAAAGAGCTGTTCACTAAAACATTGCACGAGTTTACTCAACAACAAGGAAAGGGACGGAGAGCTTTTAAGCGCAAACGGAAGGCTATCCCTGTTAGTTCTAAACAGACCAAGAAACGACGAACATCTCAGCGCTTCAACACTATCTTCGATTAAGCATGGCCTCTGCTCACCCAATGTCTGCACCAGGGGAGAATTCAAGTTTACAACTCTTCAGTGTACCTGTAACGGATGTGTCCATTCTGAAAAGTAAATGGGTAGACTATGAGCCAATTCAAAGCGGTACCAATCCGACTGAATTCCTGATCAGACCACTTGCTTATTACATTGATCCTACGAAGTCAGAACTTCTCTTTGTTGTGAAAATAACAAAACGTGATGGCTCCGATATTGGAAATGAGAAATACACTTTGATAAATAATGCACTTCATTCGATAATCAAACAATTCACCATTAAGATAAACGATACCCTTGTGACAGAGCAGTCCGATACACAAGCCTATAATGCGTACATCAAGACTTTGCTTAATTACACTGATCAGGCAAAGAAGTCATACTTAACTAAGTCACTTTATTATAAAGATACATCAGGACATATGGATGAAGTGGATAACACAGCGGATACAAATATGGGATTGAAAAAGCGAGCTACATTTACTAGTGGTAGCAAAGAAGTAGGATTGGTTGGTGTACCACTTTGCGATATATTCAATACGGACAAGCTCCTTTTAGACCGCCTTGAAATTAAAATGAAAGTAGACCTCAACAGTGACGAATTTGTTTTGATGTCCGGAGAAGACAATAATGACTGCAAGCTTCACATTGTTTCCAGTACACTTCGAATACGTCAAGTACAAGTGGCCGACAGTACAAAACTGGAACACGTCAAAATAATGACAGGGCCAAAGGCTGTACCTGCTGTCTATACTATTACAAGAACACCAACATATGCACGCATTATTCCCAAAGATGTACTTAATCACACAGAGACGGATCTATTTAATGGTCTAGTTCCTCAAAGTTTTATTTTTGGCATGGTAAGGAATGATGCATATAATGGATCATTCAAAAGAAATCCTTTCAACTTTCAGCTATTCGATCTAGATTCCGTGCGTGTTACAGTAAATGGAGAAGAAACGCCTTACTCGCTAATAGATCTGTCAGGAGGAAAAAAAATTGACGGCTTTAACACATTGTTTTCCGGAAGTGGAGATATGAATTGTGGCCATGGTTTAGACATAGATAGACTGGGAGAACGGATATGGTCTTTTCCGACTCGATTTGACACCTGACGGAAGTGGTCACCCCAGTCATCTAATACCTTATCGAAATGGAAACGTTAACCTTTATTTGAAATTTGGAAAACAAACACCCACCGTGCTTAATTTAATAGTCTACTCAGAAATTCAGAGCCAGTTGGAGATTGACCGTAATAGACGCGTGGTCTATGATTTAACTCAAGGATCTTAAAATAAGAAAAAAGATGCATACTACCCAAGAGCTTTGGCAAGCTGCTCTGCGTGATCCCGTCTTAGCACCGATATTTGTAGGGGTGTACCCTATTGATAAACTACCTGTGATTCGGACATTTCCTTCCTGCGTCATATCAAACACAGATCCTCATAATCTTCCGGGCGTGCACTGGACGGCAATGTTTTTTGCATCAACCAGTGAGAGTGAATTTTTTGATAGTTATGGTTTTCCGCCTGACACATATGGGATGGAAAAGTACGTAATGAGAGACGTCACATACTACAATGACAAACCCATGCAAGGATTGACTACCGATACATGCGGAGACTATTGCATTTTCTATTTGATACATAGAGCAAGAAATATAGATATGCTTAGTATACAATCTAAATTTCAGACGTACGATACGCACTGGAACGATACTCAAGTAGCAAAATTTGTACATCAATATATTAATTCTTTAAAAACAAAAAGATGTAATACAATAGTGTCGGACAATCAATGTTGTAATTCGTGTAGGTAGACAAACAAGAATAAATAAATAAATTTCAATGAACTCTGTGTAGTAGTGTCTTTACTTCAATGTTGATTAAAGGGTCTTGCACACTCCTTTTTGGACTCACAAGTATTTTCGCTTCGTCGAGGGAACATGTTTAAATTTAAGTGTCCAAGTAATATTATGATTGGAGGCCCCAGTCAATGTGGAAAAAGCACTTACACTAGGGAGCTGATCGAACATGCGAATGAAGTGTTTGATCGTCCTGTTCGAAAGATAGTGTATTGCTACGGTCAGTGGCAAAACTGGTTTAATGACTTCTCGTCGCAAGTCACATTTATTGAAGGAGCTCCCGATGACATCCCAAGTATGTTTCCACCTTCACAACGTCCAGGAATTTTAGTTTTGGATGACTTGATGAGAAGTTGTAGTAATGATTCTCATATAGCTGATCTATTTACCAAAATTTCGCATCACTGTGATGTTACATGCATTTATTTAACTCAAAATCTATTTCCACCTGGAAAGTTTTCAAGAAGTATATCCCTAAATTCTCATTACATCGTTGCTTTTAATAATCCTAGAGATACTTTAGGTTTTAGAACTTTAGCTCAGCAAGCATTTCCTGGTGATGTGCCATTTGTTTTAGAATGTTTTCGAGATGCTACCTCAAAACCCTTCGGTTACCTATTGTTAGATCTCCATCCTCGTTCGTTATCTTTACAACGTTTACAAACCAATATTTTACCTAAACCAAACTCTTTTCCTGTAATTTATCTCAACGGTAAAATGCACAAAACAGAAGTGCCAATACCGGTAGATCTCATTTGACATTATGGGGGCATGCAAAACACATCAACGTGGAAAACGCTCAACAAAAAATCAAAGTGGAGGAAACATGACCTTGCGTTCTGGTCTGCACACAACTCCAAAACGAAAACGTGTTGTATCAAATCACAGCAGGGTGAAACAGCATTTACCATTTCTCTGCGCTTGTTTTAAAAGTAAAGGGCAACAAAGAAAACAAATGATTAGCCATGCAAGCAAAGGACAAGTCGAAGCTATAAGTGAAGTAGTCTTAAACCTTTTAAAAGGTAATATCATCGTGCCCACCGCATCATTTAAACGTCTGAAACCGCATAAGACGAAGCTCCTTTACTTGACTAGAAAAACACCAAGTCTTAAAAAGAAGAAAGAAGTATTAAATCAGAAAGGTGGTTTTCTTCCGGCCTTGGCATCTTTGATCGCACCCCTGGCTGTTAACCTATTCGGAAAAATATTAAAATGAAGCAAGCTAAAAAAATGTTCCTAGTACCTGAGCACTTAATGAAAAGTATCGAGACTGAGCATCAAGTAACGGCACCTCCACAACTTTCTACCTTGACGCGATTGGATAGTGACCTAAAACAAGTCATGGAGTCTGATTTGCCTGAAGATAAAAAAGTACTGATGTTGGATCAAATACTACAAAGATATCACGGAGTTATGGGTCAACTTAAATCGGATGCTAATGTTAAACCTACTGTCATAGTTTCAAAAACAGAGCCTGCAACCCTAAAGATGAATCAACCCCACCTCCAACATATTCTGCGATTATGCCAAAACCTACGGCATCCAAGTCACAAAAAGAATCTGAGACTCCTGTTAGCAGTAAGGAATTTAGACTCCCAAAGGAGCTTAACTTTTCAGATTTGGAAATTCCACCAAGTTTTAATACTTATCAAGAAACTAATAGAAAGTTTAAACCATCAAATCAAAGAAAAATTAAAAGAGCCAAGGACAAGTCTGTTCTGAGCTTTCCTCATAAATATGACAAACTGTCAAAGGTTCGAAAAACGCCTTTGGTTGCTAGGTTACGTAGTAATAGAGAATGGGAACCTTATTAGACAAGTAAAACTTGTTTACAATAGAGACTAAAACAGGTTTTGTTCCAATAATATAAAAGATCTAAAGTATTGTTACCCGTTGGCATTTGTTGAGAATCATGACTCAGTCACAGCTCGACTTACGATGTGAAAACGCCTATTGGAATTGTTTGGCATTTATGGTTTATAACGACATTGCAAAACACAATCAAGCTTGTCTAGATGACAACAAGCAACTCGAAAAATACGTCCAAGACACTTTGAGTACTATCGAGAGAGAGGAAACATATTGGCTTTGGCAAGATCTCTTGGATTGCCTTGGATTATTAGCACCATATGAACAGGAGTGGATCGATAATACAAACAATGAAAAAGAGAACATTATTAAAATCATTATGCAGCCTGATAGGTTTCGAAAAAACTGTTGGTACTGGTTAGACCTGATTGTTAATGGGGTAGACGAAGAGGACGCTTAAAACCGCTATGAACCATTTCCTCAGTACATACCTTTTATACAGGAAGGAACTAACCAGGAACTCGAATGGAACGATAAACTCAAAGAACAGTATGCAGACATGTTGTAAGCAAAATAATGCCGTTATCCAGATTGTAAAGTTATCCTTTACTGTAATAAAATAATCAAACGAAATATTCATATTGTAAAAAAATGTACCTCTTGTAATAAAATTTATTCATACCAAATACTTGTCTCTACAACGTCATTTGTCACATGCCCTTACGTGACCCTGGTCGCCATTTTGAATATATCACTAAAGCCCCCCCTCTTCCTTATTGAATTATTCATTAGCGTCTATTTGGGCATGTCCACCATTTTGAATATTAATTGCGACCCCAAGCGACGGGTTATACTACTGCCGTCCCTCTCTGGAATGGATAAATGGCCTCTTCCGTATTTGCAGAGTTCAAATTCTTAGTTACAGGAAGAATGGAAAAGAATGCGTTTGCCTTGTACAATTGTTGTTTGAGTCGCGCTCTGTTCGCTTCTCTTGACTACAGTAGCTCTGCTTGCAGGATATCTCTGGGCCGTTTCTGTTCGAATTATCGTTATACAACAGTAAAATATCGATGCTCATGTCAAGGCACATTAACGGATTCGCAAACCAGTTGTATTTCGAGTTTTTTGCATGATATTGTGTTTGACTCTCCTCAAGTGAGCGTAGTAATGTGTCAAGTCTTTCATGCCGATTAGTTCCTCTCTCGATCGATCGCTATTCCAACAATATCATCACACACGGCGGTATATATTCCTTATTCCTTCCTGGTGATTCGTTCTTCAGGCTGTAGACTCTCAATTCGGCGAATTACAGAAAGGACGAGTGTTTGTTTGACCGCCCATTGCCGGATTAGCTTGCTAGTGGCAATTATATTATTTAAAGGTGAAAGGTTAAATAAACAGACCGGGGAACGCTTGCTGCCGATATTATTCGCGCTCACGTCTTCTTTGGATTGTTTCTGTTCGAGTTATCGCTATAACCGTAAAATATCGACGCTAATATCTTTCTTGGAGTCTGCTGGACACACAATGCTGGTTTCAAGGACTTGCGAACCATTTCTCGTGTATTTTTTTCGTCTTTCAAGACGCAGCATTCATCTTTCGTCCACATAATTTCTATTCTGTGATAAAGTCACATGTCTTCTTCTGACGTCACAGTCGATAATTGTTCGGCCCCCGCGAAAATTGAACGAAAGAAAACCGCCGATCGGAAATGTTCAAGAATCAATAAAATATTCACGGCGCTCGCAAAACACATTTTTATTTCGCAAATGCTCGCTTGGATAATGGAGCTTTTGATGAAATAAAGTTGTTTTCTGCCTTTAGAGGCACTTTAAGAAAAACGAATATTGCAACTTAAACAACCATCCCAAAGCAATTCATTGAGCAGGTGTACACATAACTGTGATTTATGGTTTTCAGTTCCTACTTATGGCAAATGGAATGAAGTCTGCCACTTCAAACAACAGTTGCATCTATTGCACTGTCCATAAGGATGACCGGTATGTACTGTACTTAAAAATATTCACTCCAAGACTTTTGAAGGACTCTTTGCACTTCAGATGCTTGGCTTAATGCCTAGGTATGAATACCGCTTCACAATGTAATTCATTTCAAGTATCATTTGTTGTAGTTGTGATCTATCTCATGACAGTGGCCATTATAATGGGCCACCTATGGCTAGAGCCCGAACAAACTGGTCCAGTCAGCCTGGTTGCCACAGCAAGCCCTTGTTCGACATTCAACTAGACCATGTCATCCCTGATGAACTCCATCTGACGCTTCGTATAACAGACCGGTTGGAGAAAGGTGTTATATTAGATGCCATGCAATGGGATGATGTGAGTTTCTTTTAATATATGTTGGGAAGAATGACACGTTCACATACCAGTACACTTGTTTTCCTAATTGTCTTCCACTTATCATGTTTTTGTACGAAAATTGCTGTAATTTTATATCCCTCAGGATGACAATAAGAGAAGGCCACAATCACAGCGGAAACCAGAACACCTAAACAAGTTCCTTTCATGTGTCAAAGGGCATGGGGTGTCACTTCGTGTCACCAAAAATAATAACAGATGGGAATGGACTTCCTTTCTTGGGGATGAGAATTCTTAAAAGACTTCCTGAAGACTTCCATCACTTCCTTCCCAGCTACAAAGTTGAAACGACAAAAAAACTGTGGAAAGTAAGAAAAATAAGATTTACCAAGTTTCTTTTACAATAATGCAGGTGGTGGAGAAACAAAGGATAGTATCTTTCCATTCTTGATTCTTTATTTCTCATAGGACTTCCAAAATATCCTAGATGATCTCTACTGTGAAGAAGTAGATGAGTCCAAAGTTGCTGAATTTGAACAGAAAGTAAGTTTAAGAGTAAGCACTATCCGTCAATAAAACTTACTGTTGCCCTTCTGGTTGTTGCCAGGGAAGCATGTCTTCATGTTAACGTGATATGCTCTCGACCGATAAGATACTAGTGACCTTTGACACTTGGTATATAATAATCATGGTTGTGGTATGAATTATTGTTTCGGCAGGTTTTGGCATGGGGAAAATACATGGTTGGTATGTCAGGATGTGGGCCTGGGTATGATCACACAGTGATTATTACTCCATACATGCACCTTCTGATTTATCACATCCCAGCTCTCCTTAGGCAGCTTGGCAGTTTGAGGCTCTTAAGTGGACAAGGTACTGTATAGCTCTGGAAAGTACTGGTTAGCATGTTAATGCCCACTTATGGTAGGACCAGATGTGAACCCAGTAGAAATATCTGCAGCAACCAATCAAACAAAAAAAAGCTGTTTTTGGCTTGGCAGTCCAAATCAAGTGAGGAAATTCATATACAAAAAGTGTTTGCTTGTTACACTAGGAACACCTTACTGTAATGTATAGTTATTAAAATAACTACATCACATTTTTAGAATTAGTTTAGTGTTGAGAAGAAAAACGACGATGTACGTCGTTATTTTCATAGAAAAATCAACCGCTGGGATGCATGTGCGAATCTCCTACTAGTAGAGAAACGGAGGTTCTACAAGAGTTCAAACGGGAGAAAGGGAGCTATAACAAGAGGAACAAAGAATTCTGTGAAGAAGGAGGAAAGCTTGAAGTTGCGAAAAAGGTTCCACGGATATCAAAGGCCTCCCTTGAAAGTGAAACTGAGACACAACCCCCTCCACAGTCAAGCTACCAACAAGAAAACCTAAAGAAGAAAAAGGTCCCAGAGCTAAAAAAACTATTGGAAGAGAAGACTGGCCGTGCTGTGGGATAACGCAGAATGAGAAAGGCAGAGATCATTGCTGAGCTAATGAGAAGCACAAGGAGTGACTGAATACCATCCATGCAAGTGTCGCCTAGATTAGGCACAAACAAAACGGCTCCTTTAAGAGCCATCAAATAATAAAAAAGCCAATGGCAAAAAATGCTTCTAAAAATCTGGTGTTCTTTGTTTGAGAAGTCAAAAGCTATAAACCTATATTGTGTGATTTCATGAAAAAAATCCTTATGACCCCCCTTCTCTTGAAGTCCCTAGACAAAAAACAGTGATCGTATGGAAAATAATTTGATTTTTGTTCATAAAATATATCACACAGTATAGGTCTTGAGAAAATTTGATTTTCCCTGTTATTAAACTTTACGGCAATGCAAAAAGGCATGATTAAAATAAAAAGGAATCTTTACTAAGCTACAAAGAACAAAGCACACTAGTAGGTCAATTTGTATAGCCAAAAACAATTTGTGGTCGACTGGTCTCGTCATTTGCCATTTTCTGGCTTTCAAATTCGACACTTTTCACTACTAGTTGTAGGTTAAACTTACAGAACGCAGCATTGAGAATGAGAATAGACCATTAGTGTGATTTTACTAAACGAGAATAATACATGGTAACACTGAGATATGGAATGTATCTTCAAGTGTTTGATTCGATGTCTGGTGAGTGAGCACAGAGAACTCTAGGGGTGCACGCTTCATGTCTTTTGACTGTAATTTATTAAAATAAGCTTACACTCACAGGTAAAATTAAGTTGTATTATTTATTTTGTTTAATTTCAGTACCCGGTTTATCTTCAGATTTTTCGACGAGCGCAGATTACCATCTCTTCTCGAGCTACTATTTAAGTCGTAGACGAATTTTCTGTCAATACACACGTGAGTGTATCCTTTTATAGATTGGACGAGTATTCGACGAGTCAGCGATATCTTGAAAGCTTCATATTCAATGGTTCCTCCATTTTTGATCGATATGCGCTATGCATGCTGGTTACTCGTACATGACCTCATGTTCAGTAATAACACAGGGATCCTCCAGCGAAACATTCTTTCGCACCTTCAGCTTCACTAATACTATAATGGCAGATTCTACAACCAACGGCAGTGAGGTTAGTGTCAAATGATTTTATGTATGCTAGATTTGCAGGAAGTTATTTTTACACTTGTTCCGTTTTTTTTTTAATATCAGAATACCCAACGACGGATTGAAATAAACGATCCCCAGGTCCACGCCTGGATAGAGGAACTGTCTAACTTTCTAGATGGGATAATAGAAAGGATCGAACGAGAGGTAAGGTTTCGTGGCTAATGAAAAGGTTTTTTTGGGGAAAATCTCGCCTTTTAAATTCTACATGTAGTAAGACATTATTTTTCCCTATCGTGCGATCTAGGAGGGCCCAATAGAGGATTACCGGAGGCGATACGACAGAATACTGCGACTCGCGGTCGAGTTTGGCGCGGACCAGTTCGCCGGGTTCGCCGCGATGAGACGCCGCGGTAAGTACTTTTACCTCTGGAAATATCCAGATATCTCAGCATTTAAGCATTAAGCTTCAGTTTCCCTTAAACGGCTGTTGTCGAGCACCTTTTATGTTGTGTATTACAACAAGTTTCAGTAGAGGAGAGCTTCTTGTTAAACGCTGAAGCTCAGTTCAAAAGGTGACATTATTTTTTTCAACGTTTTCGGTCGAGATTATTGACAAAGTTTTTTTAAGCCTCGTTATATCAGCATTTTTATTTTATTTTTCTTGGTTGTTCTGATATGTCGCATTTTTGGAATGTCTCACGAGTTACAGAGCGCTACCCTGGGTGCCAGTGGTTTTTTTTTAAACTAGTAGAAATTGGGCGCAAGGAAATCATCAACCCGATAATTTGTTCTCAACAGGACAACCCGCCCAAGAGATTCCCACCTAACGCCCGAGTAAACGGCCATGGAGGTTTCAAGTAAAACGAACACAGAGAATATGAAGTAGTAGTATTTTTAAAGTTCGAATATACTATGTTATGTTCTTTTTTTTGGGGGGGGGGAGGCTACAAAATCACGTTGATTGGTTATTACAAATCCGGTTAGCTATGCTATTACAAATCCTGTTGAAATTTTATTACAAATCCGGTTGATAATTTATTACAAATCTGGTTGATTTTTATTACATATCCTGTTGTTATTACAAATCCGGTTATTATTACAAATCCTGTTGGTTATTACATATCCGGGTGATACAGCCCGCTTTCAAATACGACTGCAAGGCGCTCTCTAGCTTCTAGGATGTGGGTTTCAGGAGGGGTAGGATTCTCAAAGGTATCTATCAGCTCCTCGGGGATGTGCTCTCGGGGTTCCCAGGTATTTTCAGTGGTTGAGTAAGATTTCCAGGCGACGTTGTAAAGGACCTGTCTGCCAGTCTTTTTCTTCGCCATAATCCGATCAACTTCATATGTGCCCATGACAGAAGGTTTTGTCTTGATGCTGGGTGGCACGTCATAGAACTTCCTGTAAAATCCAGCAGCACGTCGCTCGCGTTTTGCCATGGTTCTTTACAACTAAGAAGTGAATGAGCAACTGGACAATTCTTTAGCTTAAATACTCAACTCAAACTTGACCAAACAAAAACTAATTAGCAGAAAACAATGCGGTAGAAGCCATATTGTTTTCGAACGCGAGTCGAACAAGATCTTTGCAAAAACTTAACAAAAGCGGGTGGCGTTCCTTTTATGGATTAACTGTAGAACCTCCTTTTGTGAATTTTACGCTCGGACTTTCCTTTTGTGAATTAACTCTATAGAACCTCTTTTTGTGAATGAGCTCTAGAACCTGCTTTTGTCAATTTTACGCTCGGACTTTCCTTTTGAGAATTAACTCTAGAACCTCCGTTTGTAAATTTTACGCTCGGACTTTCCTTTTGTGAATTAACACTAGAACCTCCCTTTGTGAATTAACTCTAGCTAGAACCTCCTTTTGGGAACTTTACGCTAGAACCTCACTTTTGCGGATTTATCTTGAACCACGAAGTTGTTTAAGGCTGTCTTCGACCACTAGTGAACAGTTAACACGCATACCGGGGCACAGGCATATCGACAATAATTCGCTGCATAAAATTTGCTGCAAAATTATCGTAGCGCGCGCATCCTAAGTTGAAAGATTGCAAATGCTGAAACAAGACCGCAAAGCTAATGTTAAAACAATATATTTTCATTCGTCAAAACGATAGAATTATCCTGTGACCACAATATAATTACGGAGAATTATTTCAGTCTTTTAAAATGTTATCACATCTTGGGTCTTTTGAAATGACTAAAGTACCTTTGAGATTTCTAGGGTTGTGGTCAGACTTGCGCTAGAGATGCCGTGCTTAGCTATGTTGCCATAGACACAGCGCGCTAGAGTCGTGCTTGAAGTCTGACCGGCTTAACAGAAAGCCAGAATTCGTGCTTGATATTTGATATGATTTGCTAATTTGTCAAAGAGGCCGCAGCGCGTTTGAAGCCCGAAAAAAGTACGCTTGAGCCGTGCTAAGCAAATAAAATATGACAGTTGTCATTCAAAGTGAGCTGAAACTTTCACTGCAACATGAGCCTCGGCTCCTTTCGAGTTCGATCTCTCACACACTCGCTAGCTCGTGCGCCCGATCAGTCCTTTGAAAGTGTCTTCAGCTAGTTGTGTTCAATATTATTGAGCTTGATGTTTCCCTACAGACAACAGCCTTTTGCCTCGGCCATGGACCCTAACCTGTTTTTCAGGGGAGTGCAAATTGATAGGTCTCAGCTAGATAATTATTCGCAAGCAACTGCACAACATGGAGGAGCACCGCCGCTGCTAAACAGCATGCCGATACCGAATATGGGAAACGTAGGCGGTTTTCACTTTAACCCTGCTGCCTGGAACTCTGAAGAACGCCAGTGTGAGTCCCCTCAAGGCCAATCCACAAGCGTCGGCGGCGAGAGCGGTAGCAGTCAGGCTAGCGACGCTCAGAGCTCCAGAAACACGTGGAGCCCGGAGCTTACTGCAGTCCTTGTTGGCGCATGGAAAGAGCACCAGCTTCGGCTGGAATCAGCGGATAGAAATGCAGCCTGGCTTGATGTTTCAAAGGAAGTCAACAAATTCGGCGCAAAGTCGTTAAAACAATG
Organism: Scolanthus callimorphus; assembly: GCA_033964015.1. Classification (NCBI taxonomy): domain Eukaryota; kingdom Metazoa; phylum Cnidaria; class Anthozoa; order Actiniaria; family Edwardsiidae; genus Scolanthus; species Scolanthus callimorphus. Next base: position 502,492 of record JAWWUD010000043.1, read on the forward strand.
CAAGGATTGGAACCTGAAAAAGGCCTACAAAGACGCAAAGCTACAAAAAAGCGGGAATTCTCCCCAAAAATGCCAGCACTACATGACTTCGATGAAGTCATGAACCAAAGGCCAGTTATCCAAATGCCTGGGGTAATACAGAGTGGTCCGCCGCCGGCCAGAAATCAGCGGGTCCGTGGGGAAGACGACGGGGAAGACGACGAGGAAGACGGGGTGGCCGACTTAGAAGAGCTGATCGCCCGTGATATAGAGGGCAGTTCAAAAACGTGCTCACAGGCGGATATAGCAGCTACAGGCAGCAAGAAAGGGAAGCGGGCTGCCCGAAAATCGCCCAACAAATCGCCCAAGAAAAGACGAAGAAGGTCTCATGCAGATACAGCTACAAACGCAGCGGACACGGACTTTAGAAATAGGTTCCTAGAATTGCAAAAGGAACAGATGAAAATGTTCTCGGCCGCAGAGGAGAGACAAGAGCAACTCATGCTAAAGCTTGACGAGCAGAACAGAAAGGCTGAGGCGGATATGCGACGTTCCGATCAGGAAATGATGTTAAAAATTACTGAGCTGATGATAAAAAATACAAGCAAGTAGAGAATAAGCTTTTGGTTGTTTCTGTTTCCAGCAAATTGGACCATTTGAACATTTTGAAGGGACAAACTTACATTTGTGAACGACTAGCACAAGAACACATAAACAGCCATTAAATAAAAAGAAAAATGAAAAGTATTATAGCCGGAAAACGATAAAAGTGAAAAGAAACTGCACATCAATAGCAAGCAGAATGATTTGATGGCGAAAGACAACATGCAATTTATCGACTGAAATAATTTTACATTACATGGAGTTTTCTTACAGTATTTTTCGATCATTTAGTACTTTCCAACGACGACTAAAGTTTCCGACCAAAGAGTTTAAAGAATGCTCATCCAGAGAACCTTTGAGGATTTCAAATGATAATTCACAACTTCTCAATCTGTAAATAACCGACGAGCCAGGCGAAGTGGTTGTTGTTTGTTTTGTATCCGTGATTCATGTTCACTCTCGAGAACTGTAAAGTTTTCAAAATATTCGCTTGTATCCGCTGTTAGTTGCCCCTTATATTTCTGTTACATGTGAGTCAGAAGATTGTTTATGTGATGGAATATAGATTTCTTGAAAATCCATGTAAATCTGTTTGTCTACAACAATTAATCTCCACACGAAAACACGACTAGTCTGCCGAGCGAAGTTCTCTGAAACTTCCAGATGGTTCTACAGTTCGGTACATCCCCAGCAGAGAAAGAAGAAAGATTTAGCTTCTTCAACCACGACGAATGTTTTCTCTGTTTGAGGTTTGCTTCGCTTGAATGAACTCCGACTTTGTAAAATGGCGGGAATGCGCATTGCCCACGTGCAATACGGTAAAATTCTGCCCGCTGATTAGCCAATCAGAGCGCGCGTACTGTCGTTGCCATAAGAAATAGATAAATTACTCATTTGTATTTTACTAAAAAAAAATTAGTATTCATTGTAGATTTGTGTGACTATAAATTCAAGCCTTTACCCACAACCATTTGTTAAATAAAACTTATTTTATCCAACAGAAGTCCCATGTACTGGACAGAGGATCATGACATCCTGCTTATGCGGGAAGTGCTTTCAATTGACCCTTTTACAGGAACGAAAAGAAGGACAACACAAAGGAGTGCAGGATGGAAAAAATCCTTTCAAATCTGCTTGAGTTCCAGGAGCCAGTGTTCACTTCTAATGCTTTTCGTGCTGTGAAAGAACGTTATGAACATCTTGCAAATGCTCTACGGGCAAAGCTGAAGCGAGAGGAAAGAGCCTCTGGCATAGCTACAGACATGACAGAAGTGGAGAAAGCATTAGAGGAGGCCATACAGCTTGAGGACACAGTAGATAAAGAAAGTGAGGCGTCAGCAGAGAAAAGAAAGTCATGGCACAAGGCGCTCCATGGCACAAGCTAGGAGATACGAAAAAGAGGAAGTTAGACAGTGAACATCGGGCAGAATGACGCGACATACATCCGGGATTTTCAAGGTCACCGGCGCTGGATTTGAACGCTAATTAGCTAGAAATGCAAAGAAAACGGAAAAAAACGGCAATCCTGGAATCTAATACTGCAAATTTTGAGAAAGCTTCTGCCTTTAGGAATTTTCTATACTAATAATAATAATAATATAAATTTTGATATAGCGCCATTTCTACTAAAAATCCAATAGCGCCTTACAATAATTGTTCTACTAAATAAAATTAAATCAACTAAAAATATAAAAAATAAAAATCAATAAATAAATAATAAGATAAAATGCTTACAGTGTGATAAAAACTATAAAACAATGAAAACTTTAAAATTTATATGTTAAAAACGCACCTAAATAGTAATGTTTTGATGGCTGACTTAAAAACACTCAGTGATTTAATGTCACGTGTACCAAATGGAGGGAGCTGTATAAGAGAATGCCCTTTGGCCATAAGTCTTAAGTTTGCATTTTGGTCTAGTAAGGAGTGACTTGGACGAGGAACGTAGTGTTCTAGTTGGGATATAGGGTTTTAAAAGATCAAACAAGTAAAATCGTCCCTTATCATTCAATGCCTTAAAAGTCAAAAGTAAAACTTTATAGTAGATCCGCTCAGATATCGGTAGCCAGTGTAGCTCTTGCAAAATAGGGGTGATAGTGTAGTTCTTGCGAGACCCAGTCAGGAGACGCGCAGCACTATTCTGAACATGTTGTAGTTTCTGTATCTGGGTTTTAGGTGTACCAGATAAAAAAAGGGATTTTGCCATTGAAAGACCAATAAAGAATTTCGATGCAGTATGTTTAGTTCAAGTTAAACTTTGAAACAACTTTTAGGAGCTTGAAATCTATGTATTTCCTAGTTTTTTTAGTTAGAAGAAAATATTCAAAGTTAGTTTCCTCCTCAACAAAGAGCCTACATAAAATGCTACAGAAGGGAAAAGTTAGGACTATATCTTAAGATGTCAGTGCTTTTTGTTTTAAGATGATAACTTGCGTATTTCTACAATTTTGAGGGATGTTTCTCCTAGTTGCCTAAGTTACTTCGCCATATTGGATTTGAACTTTCCCGCCGATGAATATTTAATTCACACAACTTGATCGTATTGACGTTAAAAACGATTGCAAAAATAAAATTATCACCAAAATATCACAAGAACAAACGTTGGGAATGGCAGTTTTGGTGTTTTACAGTTTCTTAGTCTAGATCTCTTAAGCGAGAAATAAGTTTTTGTGATTCAGTCATAAGAAGTGCTCTAAATTAATTCGACTGTCCTGCTTTTAACTCACTCAAATCCGCATACTAATTAGAAGAAATCAATCCGCATCTCCCGCGGAAATTAAAACAAAGGAGAGTGAAACAAAAGCAAGGGCAAAAGATTTTATTTCTTTTGTGCTTGGTCTCTTCAAATGTAAATAGTTATCTGAGTAACTACCAATCACAGACAACCCAGCTAAAAGCTCGCTCGGGTATTTCAAATGTTTTGGTTGCATATCATTATCGGGCTATAAGCCTGATGTCGCACAGAACAATAGAATTCTGCGCGATGAGGGAATTGTAAGAAGAAGAGAAGATCTAATGGCAGCGAAACATCAGTTTATTTACGGGAAAGGAATGAGAGCATTGATGAAATAAAGAAGACAGAAATGGAATGCAGAAAAGAGTAAATAGATATCAAAAAGCAAGCTAAAAGGCAAAATGCTCTCATGCGCCTGATGCTGACCACACAGCAGCAACAAGCCAAAGCAACTCAAGATTTTCAAACAATGATGCCTTTTTTCGTCAAGATTTGCCCAGCACCAAAATAAATTGAGTGAACACACATGACCGCTGTGCAATTTTGCTTGTGCTGCACAAACCTTTAGTTTTAATGCTGAATCAGTCTCAGTTTTTAAACGGTTTAGAGCAGATTTCTGTCGAGACTGGTTATGTAATTGCTATTGCTTTTTGTTCTCTTGGCTTCTCATTTTTCTCCGCCAATCAAATTCTTTAGTAAATACAATTGTGTAATTACTTGTTCGGCTTGAACTTGGCCGAGAAAAAAGCCATATAGGAGCAAATCATGATTTATCTCGATTCTTATTGGCTAGCAATTGCTCAATTGCAATTGCTTGCACGATGGTCATGTGAAATCCGCTCTAACATTCCAGATTCAATGCAACATAGTGATTTCCATAGCCCCCTCAAACACTTTTGCACTACACTTCACTGCACTCAATTTTCTGTGTTCTCTTTGCTTTGGCAGGTTGACCTTGGTTTCACAGGGTTTAAACCAATCTATTAAGAATTTATAAAAAAGGATAATAACTCATAAATACTTATATATTTTTATACACAAGAAGAGATACATATTATAAAAAATACAAGATAAAAATAATGAACAGTTTCTGTCGGAAAGGCATGCATCGAACTGTGAACACCCAACAAAGTTCCTACAAGTTTTTTTTCTTCTGCTTTTCCCCCAGAAAAGTATTGAAGAGAGAAAGAAATAGGACAAGAAGAACCTTCAGTCATGATACAGGAGTAAAAATGCATGGAGCTAAGCCTTTCAGAAACTTGTAAGAAGCTTTCTTGGGTATCCAGTTTGACACGCAGGACTCTTATGCCTGAATGTATTGATATACAGTTGAAGATATTAATAAGAAATGATTGTAGCAACATGCATTTCAGTTAGTTACGGGGTAGAATTAACCTCTTATTTTGATATATTATAGTTTGAAAAGAAAAATTGTATATTGCCAGATATGTTATTTCAGATTTTAAGAAAACATCAATTCATTATACCAGGGAACTTATAGATACTTGTAGATACAAATTTATTAGAAACATTTGATTTGAACGTCATTAAAAAGCTTCTTATTGAAGACAGTTAAATATGGATGCCCAGTAAGATTTTTAATATTTTCCACTTTAAATTAAGATTCTCCTTTCCATTGATAAGCTGGCCTTTAGATTCCAGAATGGATAGTGCCTTTCAGTAGGCTTTGGGATGGCCATGGGTGACAGGGTCTTATACGTTTGCTCACAGAGCCAGAGTTTCAAGCAATATATTCTTGTAGTCTTTGAGGATCTAACCCAAAATAGGTTAATGTCTGATTGCCATACAGGAAAATCATTGCATTTCTTCTTATTGCTGCAACTATGTAATACTTCCCAACTGAACTAAGTTGAAGTTTCAGGTTTTTCTTGAAGTCAAGAAACTTGAAGAACTCAATGACATCCCGGAAAAGCCACTCAACAGACTCTCGCACACTACTCATAGATGTGTTGAAGGCCTGTTGTGGGGGAGTAAGAACCCCATGCTTGAAAGGTCCCTGCAGGTGGATTCGTAGTGGGTAAGCAGGGCGGGGAGAATGCCTGCATTTGAAGCATGTCCAACCTGAATCCCTAAGCATTCCTGCATCATGCGTTCTCCCTTCTGAGAAGATAAAAAACTTTAATTATTGATTTGTCATGACTGTAATTAGAAATGTAAGGAAGGCAACAAATTCTGTCTTTGCTTTGCATTGGGGGCATTTGCCCCCTGGCCCACCTTTCCCCTTCACCATGTGTGTATTACAGGGGTTTATATTGTACAACTATAGGAAAACATGAGCAGACAAGTGCTCTACATGACATCATATTGGTATTTAATGTGCTTTCAGTCGTTAATTCTAACAAGGAATTTTCCTTTATACAAGAAGCTTTAGTTCTAGAACTTTTAAGAAGGGTTTTATAACTGCCCAAGAAATGGACAGCATAATGGCATCTAATAGCATTCTTGTTTTTTTTCATCATACACTCACTCACAGGGCCATGGAGATTAGCTATTATCCCGCATGGTACCACGACTGACTGGAACTTCTATGCATGAACTCTCTTGTGGCCATTGTAGACCACTCTTTCGTTTTCACTTGGGCGGCATATAGGCCTGACAGTTCCATCGATAAAACTGAAGCAATTATCCAAGGCAGACCCATTTGCGGTAACTGCTTCTCCATACTCCTGAAGCTTACCAGGGGGCAGCAGAAGATCGTTCCATTGCATGATACGATGGCCGTGTAAATTAAACAGGTAGTCTATCACAGTGTTGTTATCATCGATAACACGGGAACTGGCTTCGCAAATCTGGGGATCATATCACTGTACCGAATGGGATAAGCGAACCGCTTCAGAACAACGAACAACCCCTCGATGCCATCACAAACGCTTTGCTGTTGGCAGTGGAAACTATATGGGATACCCAAGGCATTGGCCAGAAGAGGAAGGTCGTTTTTTTCGAAACGAAATTCGGCCTTGCATTCAGCGGGATCGATCAAGTCCAGGTCAAATTGTTCATAATCTTCGTATGGAAACAGAGGGTTCTTGAAATATTCTGCTCCCAAAGAAGAACAAACTCCTCATCGTCAATGTCACGTGCATCGTACGACAGTAATAAGGCATCTCTAGTAGCTTTACAAGAAGCCATTTCATGTTAGATGATTTATCTTCACTCGTTGTTGTGTTTATCGCTCACGCGTTGCTTCAAGTTCATGTGCAGTCGAGCACAACGGCGACCTCGCACCAGACCCTGCGCGGATTCGTCGTCGTCATTCTGCCCTCCCGTCGCGTCTCTAATATATAGATTTAGCCACTGGCTAAAAGCGGAGCTCCCGGTTACATATTTTTCTGTGTTAATGAGACATGTGTTAATGCCATTGTACATAGATAGCCTGCCACCGTCATACCACGTGACTAAGCACTTGCACTCCCCGCCACTTAGATAATTTCACCCAAGTTTGGTTGTCTGAGGCTCATCCCATCCAAAGATATAAACTTTTTCTCGTTTTATGACGTCATCGATGACGTCATACCACGTGGCCAGGCAGCTGCACCCCCCTTGCCACTAAGACAACGTCACCCAAGTTTGGTTGTCTGGGGTTCATCCCTTCCCGAGATATATTGTTTTACTCATATGATGACGTCATTGATGACGTAGTACCACGTGACCATGCAGTTGCACCCCCTTGCCACTAAGACAACTTCACCCAAGTTTGGTTGTCTGAGGCTCATCCCTTCCCGAGATATATTGTTTTACTCATATGATGACGTCATTGATGACGTCATACCACGTGACCATGCAGCTGCACCCCCCTTGGCCACTAAGACAACGTCACCCAAGTTTGGTTGTCTGGGGTTCATCCCTTCCCGAGATATATTGTTTTACTCATATGATGACGTCATTGATGACGTAGTACCACGTGACCATGCAGTTGCACCCCCTTGCTACTAAGACAACTTCACCCAAGTTTGGTTGTCTGAGGCTCATCCCTTCCCGAGATATATTGTTTTACTCATATGATGACGTCATTGATGACGTCATACCACGTGACCATGCAGTTGCACCCCCCTTGCCACTAAGACAACTTCACCCAAGTTTGGTTGTCTGAGGTTCATCCCTTCTCGAGATATATTGTTTTTCTCCTATGATGACGTCATTGATGACGTCATACCACGTGACCACGCAGTTGCACCCCCCTTGTCACTAAGACAACTTCACCCAAGTTTGGTTGTCTGAGGTTCATCCCTTCCCGAGATATATTGTTTTTCTCTTATGATGACGTCATTGATGACGTCATACCACGTGACCATGCAGTTGCACCCCCCTTGTCACTAAGACAACTTCACCCAAGTTTGGTTGTCTGAGCTTCATCCCTTCCCGATATATATTGTTTTTCTCTTATGATGATGTCATTGATGACGTCATACCACGTGACCAGGCAGTTGCACCCCCCTTGTAACTAAGACAACTTCACCCAAGTTTGGTTGTCTGAGCTTCATCCCTTCCTGAGATATAATTAATAAACGGAGAAGGGTCTTGGTTTACCTGTGGTGGGGATACACCTGATTCAACAAATGTAAGTTTACTTTGTCTTTTACTCTACGGCGGTATATTAGTAGCCAGTCATTTTAGCACAGCAGAATTGAGAGTTGAACGGCCTTGATGCGATTCGGAGAATATGGCATGTAGCATGAAATGGATGCCGTTTCGTTACAGAACTGTTGGTAAAAGCTGTAGTTAACATTTTTTTAGGGCCGAAAGTTGCAATTATCACATGCATGGAATCAATGCGAGGAAGAAACCTCATAAGTACCTGTTCATATCCTAAATGGCATGGACCAGAACAAAAACCAAGCTGCCTCATTTCATCGAAAAAACAAAGGTATTATCAAAAGTGCTGACATGTCAGAAATAAAAGCATATTTTACGGAAAAAGTGCAGGGTCAGCAGGAAGGAACAATTGACTGGAGATACTCATCCACACTCAAACATCTGCTGCTGCTATGTCTGCCATCCCTTATATACGGAGTCTCCGTGTGGTGGGTATTGATTTTACTGAAAGTAGTCACGCTATACATGTGCATTTAAGAAACCTGAAAACTTATTTGCTTAATGGTTGCTTTCCTGTAGCGTCAAATTATTTTTTCCGACCAGCATGCCCGTCAACACTTCTGAGTGGTAACTGAGAAATAAAAAAGCAAGATACAATAATATTCATAAGTGTCTTACAGCAGTCATATATATTCTGATTTATTGTATTACTCGACGATAATCTGTGGCAGTTGAAAACACATATCACCCGTGTGCTAGTCAACGCACGTTGCAGTGCCTACGCATGCATCGACGTTTCCGAATATGGGCATGATACCAACTTAACGATTAACCTGATCGTCGACATTTTAGCCAAAGAAGAAGCAAAGGCATGGAGTGGTCTAAATAAAGTCTGCAAAATTAATGTGTGGTTCACAATAAACTGTAAGTGTCTAATCGAGCGTTGGTATTTGAACCTAGCATTGTTGGTTGAAGATGCGCCCCTCATAAGAAACGAAATTCGCTACCGGGAGTACCAAAATTGATATCAAAATGTCTGGTATAATATTTATTCTTTCCTTAGAGAAAGAAGCTTCCAGATGTACTATGCCTACAGACGGACAATGCATCAAGGGAAAACAAGAACATCGCAGTGTTGGCTTTCCTTTCACTACTAGTGAAGCTTGATATATTTAAAAAGGTACCACACATTTCACAATGATAACTTGTCAAGGCAACCGTGATAAGATTATACACGCACGAGTCTTACTATCTGTCTTTTAAATAAAGCAGGGCCATGGACCTCTAAAACTTGTAACCTGGCCGATTGTGAAGATATTTCTAACTTTTTCAGGGGACTGGAGCGAGTAAGTAATTCTCTCACTTCTATTGAAGAATAGAATAAGCCCTAATTTTCCAGAAGCAGTTTTGACGACATAGTGCTAATACGTAAACACACGACACGTGTTTTGGACTCGGACATTTGAATCTAGCATTATGGAAGGTATACTTTCGTGACACGACAAGGTTAAATTTCACATATGCAAGGTCAACGCTGTTATCTTTTGTTTCTTTTAGATTCGCGTTGGATTTCAAATTGTTGGCCACACTCATGAAGATATAGATAAGAGCGCGTTATCATATTTTTATTTTATTTTATTATTTTTTAATTAAACATTAAAGTCCGCGAATAATGAAAGACAAAGTGCAAAGAGAATCGGAAGAAACAAATCGGTTAAAACGAGACCAAGAATACATAATTTTCTCTCCGTTGTCAGTGAATGGTAGTTACCCGTAATCCATTTTTTTTTTCAAAGGCATAGGTATTTTTATACTCCTACAGAAGTGGTTAGTCCCCTAGGAACTAACAATAACAACTCTTGTTTTGTGTGGTAACTATTATAATAATAACTTAACTGGTTACGGGAAATAATGGTACTGTTGAAGTAAAATAGACAAAGTTCAGCACTACCAAGGAATGGCACCCAAAAGGAAACGAACCACCCCTTCATATGCTGGGGCGATGACCAACGGGAAAACCACCGATCCTGCCACTGGACCTGAAGTTCCTTAACCTTGACCAGCTGGAAAAGGATATGCATAAGGACAGCATGGTTTCGGCCGCAGACAAGAAGTGGTGAGTCGACTATATTGCTCACCTCAAAAAAGGTCGACAGTGGGACAGGAGATTAAATGGATGCTCGATGCCATCACAGAATTTCAGCCGGTCAATGCGGCTGAAGCAGCGGCGTTCGATGAAAGCGAGACACGGCTCACTGAGCAAGATCTACATATACATGCTGAAATCGAGAAACGATTTGCAAAGGAGCGTCGCCAATCAGCGGTAAGTAAATATCTGAATTATACATTAAAGTCCGCGAATAATGAAAGACAAAGTGCAAAGAGAATCGGATGAAGCAAATCGGTTAAAACGAGACCAAGATATGGCCAGCTGAATACATAATTTTCTCGACACTTATAAATAAATACTAAAAGAGAGATGGATGGACCTCCGTTGTCAGTGAATGGCAGTTACCCGTAATCCATTTTTTTTTTCAAAGGCATAGGTATTTTTATACTCCTACAGAAGTGGTTAGTCCCCTAGGAATTAACAATAACAACTCTTGTTTTGTGTGGTAACTATTATAATAATAACTTAACTGTTTATGGGAAATAATGTGTACTGGTTATTGTCTTGTTTTAATAACGTCAATAAGGAACCGCTCCAATTAAAATTACCAAAAAATCTTGGTACTGTTGAACTAAAATAGAGAAAGTTCAGCACTACCAAGGAATGGCACCCAAAAGGAAACGAGCCACCCCTTCATATGCTGGGGCGATGCCCAACGGGAAAACCACCGAGCCTGCCACTGGACCTAAAGTCCCTTAACCTTGACCAGCTGGAAAAGGATCTGCATAAGTACAGCATGGTTTCGGCCGCAGACAAGAAGTGGTGAGTCGACTATATTGCTCACCTCAAAAAAGGTCGACAGGGGACAGGAGATTAAATGGATGCTCGATGCCATCACAGAATTTCAGCCGGTCAATGCGGCTGAAGCAGCGGCGTTCGATGAAAGCGAGACACGGCTCACTGAGCAAGGTCTACATATACATGCTGAAATCGAGAAACGATTTGCAAAGGAGCGTCGCCAATCAGCGGTAAGTCGCCGTAGCAGAGGGTTGTGTGTGTGTGTGCGGGGGGGGGGGGGGGGGGGGGGGGCTGATTTTTTGTCTGTGTACTTATGGGGAAGCAAACAAATATCCCACTCCCCCACTCCACTCCACTCCTCCCCTACCAATTACCCCTAAAATAGCCTATTTTGTACCTTTTTGTGAGAAACTGAATCGAACATTTGCATGATCAGGTAAAGATGAAATGAAAGCCTTGCCAGCAAACAAAGCGGGCTGCCGGAAAGCCTGACCCTGCAGCCACGTCAAGGAAAAAACGAAAGACCAATAAACAATCAATAGTACAATAGTATAAATATTATAGTGATCTAGTTTATATAGCTATATCTTCTTAGTGAGAAATTATGCAGTGGCTAGTCAGGCAGCGACACACTAAACATAACTACAATTGCCACAGTGAAACATGGCTTGATTTCGTGATCGAAATACAATTCGTGTAGTGCCTACGCTAGTTTCCTAGGACTAATGAAGAGCTTTAGAACAAAGGACTTTTAAAATAAAGACAGTTAAGTTTATGTTTTGGTTTACAGATATTAACCCTACGTTTTACGTCCCTCGCGCGCCGCTGCTTGCTTGACATTGGGTCACTTATCCTGTTGCCCGTGGTTGTTGAGTTGGACGGAATGTGACGAGTGTGCGAGTGACGCGGGGTAACCTGATAACTCGTACCTTTGCTGATCGCAAACGTCACGGCTTAGTAAAAACGGGTAGGGGAACCAAGTTTGTAATACACACACCTCCCAACCCGTCGGCATCACACCTCAACATGCAAGGGATATATTTTATTGGCGTTAAGGTAGAACGATATTTGAAGCCCATGGAAGTTTGAGATAAATCCTTGAGGTAAGAAAACCAGCTTTTATGATTTACATAATGCTCGAGGATCCAGCATGATTGGCAATGATATACAGTTGTGCTGTAAATATTTTCAAATGCGGAATTCAGACCGTCATTCGGAACGCATTTGGAGCGGACGGATGGGATGAACTCGCCTTAGTTTGACTGAAAGCGCAGTAGGTTTCAGTAGCTTGACCTCATTAAAAGTGTCACATTGCACGACCTTGCGCTGGCCATACAAACAAACAAAAAGTAGTTCTGATTAAAATGCATTGCGTAAATGGCAGGGACCATGAAGAACGATTCTAAAGCACTTATTCTTGCACAAATGCACTGGCATTTCATTTTGATATTCTTTGGTGCAAAAGAAAGTAACTGCATGTAACGGTAAAAACCCGTGTGTATTCAGTGTAAGAACCTACACTTTGTGTTCTTATGTTATGGTGATTTCAATTACGGAATAGATAAACACTGAGCGCTAACTAACACATTATACCACAAACTTCCGACAACAACGGGGGTCATGCCTTGATATAATAAAACATCATGGATGCCTTGTTTTCACATCTTAGGCTACAGAACTACATTTTCAGTACCTGGCCTCTTTTAGTTTCACATCGCACAACATCGTGCTGCTAATACAATTACTTATGCACACAACTTGCAAGAACTTTGAGTGTTTAGCCTGAATTTCAGCCGTCCCTAAATCGGACTCGATCGTGCCTCGAGAGAGATAGACCTCTTGCATAGTGATATCGATCGAGAGCGACGACGGGACGGCTGCGAAATTCTGGCTCCTATGCATTACGTCTCCACGGATCTAGAATCAAACTACATGCCGTGCAGGCAAACTAAAGAAATACCAAAGTAAAAGTACTTGCATTTATATTGAGCAGCCAATAATTTATGAATAATTATATTTTTTGTTTGTTTTTGGGTATGATTCTATTTTGCAGTTCAGCATAAAGTAAGGATGCGATTTAGTTGGAATCGCGTTTCTTTGATTCGGGTCCACATTTTTTGCCAATGTTTTAGCTTCATATAATATATTACAGGTACAATCGGTGGACCCCTGATTTGGACCCACAATATTGACCCCTGTATTAAAATGTTAATAGAGGCGATTCCTCGTTATGAACCAAAAATGTAACTACTATTCCAGGAAGGCAACTGTATGAAAAACAATGGCGTGAAAAGGCAAAAAGGCCAGCGAATCTTTGCTTGCTTGTTTTTTGGAGATCATCAATAATATCACAAATTTGTGTTCTTGGTTAGGTATCAATCACCAGTAATTTATAATATAATTTCAAACGCCTTTGAATGTTTTGTTCAAATTACATTTTGTTCGAAGCAAGTGGTCTTACAATTCACGCTTACGGCTAGCTTGCGACGCAGACAACTCATGTTAGGTTTACATCACGCGAGATGCCTCGTACTTCAAGTCAAGCAGAGCAATAACGAATAGAAAGCCATTCCCGTGTTGTTTTCTACTTTTGTGCGAAAGATAAAAATGACAAGCAAACAAAACAAGCATTCATTATCGTAAAAATCGTGTATGGAAACTTTCCCCATACCTTAATTTCTTATTGCTTTTATTCTTTGTACCAATGATGGTGTTACTATATAACTACGTAAGATCCACACCACAAGGTCAACTATTAAATGAAGGAGATGCCGGTCGTTGTTGAATAGCTTTGAATACCGCGGGTGCTTCAAATTTCATCTCGAGAGACTTCATTTCTAAAGACTTGTTATATTCTGTATTCTGTAAGGATCCTATAGTTTTAAATAGCTTTGTGCGCAGCTAATACAATTAATCACAAATCGCGGCAAATAGTTAGCTAGCAGCGAGGGTGCTTCATGCCGTGTACGCGCGCAAAAGAAAGAGTATACCGGAGTAAAAGCACTACGTATTTACTTTGAATAACCGATAATTTATAAATAATTATGTTGTATGGTAATAGTGCAGTTAAGCACAAAGATTAAACAAGCCAAATTGAGATCCATTGTAGTCTTCCCAACATGTTTTAGCTTCATATAAAATGTGCTTAAAAAGTACCGTCAGATTCGGAGAGGAGAGGGAATAAAACAAGACTGCACGGCATTTAAGTATTATTATAAAGACGCAGCGATCTTCAACCAGCCATTCATTAAATGGTTGACTAGCCCTAGCTATATCAGCCCTTTCGTAAGGGATATATAACTAAGATCCACACCACAAGGTCAAATGAGCCCTAGTGGTAGGAGCACACCGCTTAAAGCCCTTGTGTTAGGTATCTCATGTTTGCATCTCCCTTTCACCTCCCTTTCACTAGGGGGAATGAGCGAAGCGTTCCTTTTACAAGGGCCAGGTCGGAATTAAATTTTATGGTCGGAATTAAATTGACCCTTATTACCTGTACTTTAAAGAAATAAAAATTGCATAATGTAAAAATGGCACCATTCGATATTCCGTGACTACATATCTTAGTAACCAATAAAGCCCCAGATACATGAAGGACCCCTGCAGGAATCTGTTCTGAAAAGAGACATCGGTGTGCTATCAATGGTTTGTTATTTGGCATGAACTCTCTAACCAAGTGTTCAAAACGCCAGCTGTTTTATGGTGACAATAATACAAAATGAATAGCAATCAAGGGTTGTGCAGAAGGTGGGCTTTTTCTAATCACAATTTTGTACTGGTCTATGGCTGTCTCATAAACAGTTACACCATTAGGGAACTCGTCTGGATCCACACATCGCCCTTCCCTTGGGATAATTATTTGAAAAAAAGCTCTAGTAAGTCTGCTATAGAGAAACATACACCTATTTCAGAAAAGATTGCACCATCATAACTGTCCGCTGTAGCCGGCGGCGCGTCATGGGAGGAATAGGTATTCCAAAAAAGAATCATGGACACTGTTTTTTAGGATAAATACCATACCTATCACCTGTTTATGCCAAAATGATTCTACAATACATTTAATTGCTCATAACAAATTTTACACTGGGTTAACACGAGAACTTCGTTCGTCTTAGTTTCCCCCATGACGCACCGCAAGGTACAACATGCAGTTGTGACATTGCAGGCCTTTTGAAATACGTGTATAAGTGAGTTGAAGTGAGTCTTAGCTCCCGTCGATACGAACATGGCCATATTCACATCAAGGCACAAATCTTGACCATGTTTTTGAAAAAAAATAATCCTGTTGTTCAGCATACACATGAAACAAACATGATGTCTGACCCAATAATTCACTTAGTGACCTAACAACGTACATATGGCAAATACACCATTTTTTTTTCTTTATAAGAACCATTCGATTCAGAACAATCAGCCTGAAAATAAGGGGAAACATATTCATACATCAGTGTAAAAATATCTTGTTTTCTGCCATTTTCCCCAGGCTGAAATTGATTTTCAATGTTCTTATAAAAAAGTTCATCATTCTCTTCCTCACCATCATTGTCATCATTTCCATATGTGTGCCTTACTGCCCGATTCCGTACCCACTTTTCCTGGCCTCTTGGTCTTCTGCTCTTGCTACCTTCATGTTAATTCTGGCTTCCTTTGCCTCGTTTGTCTTCTTGTAGTCAAGTCGTGCTTTCCTCTCCTTGACTGCCTTTTCTAGAGCTCTTGCAACTGCAAGCACCACTGGAAGATTCAGGCGCTCGTAAAGATCAGAGATCCAGATCTTTTTAGACCCATCACAACTGAATAGTTTTTGTTTACATCCAGTAAAAACTTCAGAAATTGAAGTGGAGATTAAAATCCTTCAAAGGCACTTGGACCTTTTAGCATTCCTGTTTGGTTATTAAAAATTCTAATAGATTACCTGTCTGCACCACTAGAAATCATATTTAACCTTTCCTTAGTAGTGGTTGTGTACCAGATCACTAATGTGATCCCAGTACACAAAAAAGACTCGGTTACATGTGTAGACAACTACAGACCCATATCTTTACTTTTCATCTTTAATATAACTCTAGAAAAACTAATGTACGATAGGTTGAAATCATTTATTGACAAACAAAACATTATTTATGATAAGCAGTTTGGTTTTCGTGAAAATTATTCTACTAAACATGCAGCTTTGCTAATCACAGATCGAAACAGAAAGCAATAGAAGAGAGCCAATATTCCTGTGGGATCTTTTTAGAATTCTCTAAAGCATTCGACACCGTCAACCACGATATTTAAGTAATGAAACTGAACCATTTTGATATCCGTGGAATTGCTAATGAGTGGTTCAAGTCTTACCTCAATCATAGAAAACAACACGTATCAATAGGAGCATCTATATCTGACGACACCTCAGTTACTTATGGTGTCCCACAGTTCAAGTATTGGGCCCCCTTCTATTTCTTCCACATTATTATTATTATTATTACATTATTATTATTGTTGTTATTCTATACACAGGTTCTCACAAGAGCTGCCTTCGCCTTTTCGTACGGCTTGAATTAAATATTTATGCTGTCAAATTAATTATGCTGTTTTTTTAAGATAATTGTTTGTTGTCGCTTCAGGAAGATCCTGAAGTATTTTTAGAACTTACACCAGTATAGCTTCAGCTGTACTGAAATTGCCCTGTAACAAATATACCAGAACAAACTTTGAGATTCGCTTATTACGCCAAATTGTTTTTAACCGCTCTGAATACGTTTTCTATGTATTGCAATGGTGTTTCTTTCACATCCTAATATTTTCCTTTGTGATAATGATAACTGAATAATAATGAACCTCAGAACGCAATATTTTGAAGACTTTCGGACTTCCAAGATACGGGGGCAGCTTTAGTGAGAACTATTTCTAGTTATCCTTTGAGTTGTGCTACAACGAGCTCTTTGCGCAAAGTTTTGGGGCTAGTTGACTTTATGTGTGAGTGTCTTTAGCTGCGTTCGAACGGTCAAGGCTTGCAATACCACAACTTTGGCTCTTTTAACAGACTTTGTTGGCTTTTTTAATGCAAACCTTACTTCAATTGATCCAACAATCCATTTTCCCAGTCTCCCTCTTCCTCTCTATATACGCGGGAGTTTTTTTTTTCCCCGATACTGTTTGCGGCGTGCAGCCATCAAACTGACATTTTTCTAGCTATACACCGGAAATACAAACCATAAACCCCAATCTGTCTCTATCTCTATATATACGGAGAGTCCTAAGGTGCCTCGTCAGCGGGGGCAATTAACGATTTTGCAAACTGCTGTCCTTATTTCAATTTTCACATTTTTGCAGATGACACAAACCTGTTGTGTTCCAACATTAGCCTGGTTCAACTTGAAACGCCTATATGAAAATTTAGAATATATTTCCCGCTGGCTCTGTGCCAATAAACTGTCCTTAAACATCAGTAAGACAAACTATGTCATTTTCCATCCTCGCCAGAAACCCGCGAACTATATAACCAGGCTATGTATATCTAATGAACAGATAAAGCAAGTTAAATGCATCAAATATAGTTTGGTGTTCATTGATTTCAACCCTCACCTGGAAAAACCATGTTCAGCCTATGGCTATGCCACGGTTGTTTTAAAAAAATTATACAAAACTAGGCAAGTGGTCTGCAGAAAAAACACAGAATCTTATACTATGCTTCACCTTAGCCTTAAGGAACTGAAATTTGCAATATATGGGCATTCGTACGTAAGATTTTATACCTATCGCTATCAGATTTGTGGATACCTACTGAGATATCTGATGCATTTCTCTATTTTAAATCCTCGTATCTCCTACTGTACTAATTCATTTTGTCGTTGTCTATATAGTCCTTATTAATTTTACTTGTTTATTTATTTAATTTATAATTATTATTATTTGGTCTCTCCCTCAATTGTAACTCTTATGAATATGACTTTATCCACTTGACCCCTGTTAGTAAACTCAACTCGATTAGCTCTGCTATTTTTTAGGTAACTGTGATCCTCTATATATTTTAAATTAATTTTTTCTATTGTAATTGTCATATATTGTTGTTGTTAAGGAAGCAGTCTCATTCAAAACGTAAAGAAACGAGCGACCACTTGGCCAAGAAGAAGACGGAAACATCTCACTCGTCAAATGAAGATCTTTCAACCTTGAATTCGGGTAGTATCGAAAACACCGACAACACTGAAATAATCGATTCAGAATCTGAAGAGAACTTGCCGTGCAGTCAGATGAAAAAGGAAAAGAAGAAAGTGATAAATAGAGATTATTACATGGTAAGAACTTGATATCATTTTTATTCACGTGTTTTCGTGTCGTTTTTATTCACGTGTTTTCGTATGGGGCCTTGAGCTACCGAGCTGGAGAGATTTAGTTCAGACTAAATAACTAAATCTCTCCAACTCGGTAGCTCAAGGCCCCACTTGGAACTTTATTATTTACTGCTAATATGCTACTGAAATGCAACTTAGATCGTTTAAGTCAAAATAGAAGTGTGGTGACAATTTTCTAAAGCTGCGCAAATGGCCATGGCGGAGTGTGGCGTTCCTCATCCACTCTTGGTTTGAAGAGGTCAACCCATCCACACCATTCCAATGCTTGGCCAATATCGGATTTATCTCAAGTTCCACTGCAGAAACGATGCAGATGTCTGCGGTTAGCTCTTTATGGGATAGAACCCAAGAGGCTGTTGTCGAGGTTTACAAAAATGAGAAATTAGTGGGATGGATTCCCCAGGGTTTAGTGCAAAATTTTGCACTTACACCATCATGGAACAGCACGCGGGGACCATCCTGGATCTTGAAATCGTCGACAAGAGGGAGACAGGTAGTTCCTCTACTACCATGGAGCTTCAAATACTGTCAGTGTTGAAACTGATTAGAGACATGAAAGGTAAGCATGTAGCATGTCAACAATTTTCTCTACTCTAGGTTGTTCTGCTCTGTAGACGTGATCAAGGTGAAAGTGATCAAGAAGAAAGCCTTGTATTTTGATTGAGTTTGTAATAAGCCCCTCTACGAGTTCAAGATTTAAATAGGCTACCCAAGGGCTTATCAGAGCTTTTACGGTATCCTCCCCCCCCCCCCCCAAAAAAAAAAAAAAAAACGGAAGAGCACTGGAAATTCCGGAGGGGTGGGGGTCAATTTACTTTTTTTTTTTTTACCTTTTCCATACAAATACTGTATTTTTCTTTGGGGTGGGGGGTCACTTTTCAATACCCTTCCGTGGGGGGGGGGGGATATTTCTGTAACCACACAATTGTACAATAATAACAATAATAAAAAAGATTTATATATAGCGCCTTTCTCCACAGATCCAAAGCGCTTTACAAAATTTACTTATTTATCATATATAAGATAATGAAAAGATATTAAAAAGATATTAAGAATAATTTAAAAACATTATGTATGTTATTTACTAATTAAAAAGATTTGTTTTCAAAGAAGACTTAAACTTGTTAAGCTCGTCACAGGATCCAAGGTCAAGAGGTAGCTCGTTCCAAAGAGCAGGTGCATTGACTGAGAAGGCTCTTGAGCCATAGGTTTTTAGTTTAGGTATTGGCTTTACAAGGAGGGCCTTATTTGCAGAGCGTAGGGTTCTTGAGGGTTTATAAATAGATAAAAGATCACTTATGTAGAACGGGGCAATACTATTAAGGGTTTAAAAAAGAGAAGTATGAGTTTGAAATCAATTATCTCTCTGATGGGAAGCCAGTGAAGTTCACGAAGAACTGGCGAAATCTGGTCATACTTCTTTGTTCCTGTAAGAAGACGAGCAGCTGAGTTTTGAACATATTGGAGCTTACAGATTTGTTCTTTCTTAAAGGGGCTCTCGCACGGAAAGCCCAGTTTGCCGAGTCATGCTACTGTCAAGAAATCCAAAACACCACGCGAACTACGGATTTCTAGAGGGTTTACGCATCAGAATATATAATTTTTTTAGTCAAATCAATGGAGTTGTGTCTCAGGGATTGTAAAAGATGGAAACAGCGATAACAAATTCCAGAGAGCTATTTTAGCGGAGCTCCAGCGTGGGCCGAAGGCCCGCGCAAGCGGAGCACCATACCTAAGGGAAAAACGTATACCATCGAGTTGATTTTCGAACGTCACGGGCATTTTGGATCATTTTGATGACGTCATTGATGGCGTGAGGGAACGTGACTTTGGTGTAGAGTTCCTCTGATGGTCTTTGAAAGTTTGTCCAAGTTTGGCTTCTAGAGAAGCTTCCCTTCGGGAGATATGATTTTTTCTTTATTTTTCTGGTATTAGCGGAGCTCTAGCGCGGGCCGAAGGCCCGCGCAAGCGGAGCACCATACCTAAGGGAAAAACGTATACCATCGACTTGATTTTTGAACGTCACGGGCATTATGGATCATTTTGATGACGTCATTGATGGCGTGAGGGCACGTGACTTTGGTGTAGAGTTCCTCTTATGGTCTTTGAAAGTTTGTCCAAGTTTGCCTTCTATAGGAAGCTTCCCTTCGGGAGATATGATTTTTTCCTTATTTTTCTGGCCACCAGATGAGCAAAATGAGGTGGTCACGTGATATGACGTCATCGATGACGTCATGTATGCTTGAAAAATCAATATCTCGTGAAGGGAAGACTCTAAAGCAACCATGTAAACCATGTACACATGGGAATCCCTTTCATTCACACAGAAAAAAATTATAACGAGGAGCTCCGCTTTTAGCCAGTGGCTAAATCTATATATTAAACCTATAGCGTCCGCCGTCCGCCGTCCGCCGTCCGTGTACACATGGGAACCCTGTGGTATGCAAAGAAAAAAGTATATCTCCTCAAGGGAACATGCTAAGACAGCCATACTTGGGATATTTTGTCTATGCCACAAGGGGTGTGCTGTAGCACGGTTACGTGATGTGACGTCATCGATGACGTCATCAATTATTGAAAAATAATTATCTCGTGAAGAGAAGACTCTAAAACAACCAAACTTGGGTAGTGTGGTCTAGGGGCGCTTTCCATTTGGCAAAAAATCCCGGAATTTTCGGTTAGAAGTCAAATGGAAAGCGCCAAACCCGGGGAAAAGTTTCGGAAATTTGGGACAACCTTTAGAGCTTACCCCAAACGTGGGAATTTTCGGAGAACTCGGAATTTCCGGGAATTTGTCCCTTTCCATTTGATTTCTGACCGAAATTCCCGGAAATTCCGGGTCAAATGGAAAGCGGTGCAGAACGTTCTCGGACTTTCGTCCAATCGTGGCTGTTCTCGTGAATTGCCGGATTGAGACCTTTCCATTTGACTCAGAGAACTACTGGGAATTCAAACCGGGATTTTTTGCTAAATGGAAAGCGCCCCTGGTCACCAGATGAGCGAAATGAAGTGGTCACGTCATGTGACGTCATCGATGACGTCATCTATGCTTGAAAAATTAATATCTCGTGAAGAGAAGACTCTAAAACAACCAAACTTGGGTAGTATAGTCTAGGTCACCAGATGAGCGAAATGAAGTGGTCACGTGATGTGACGTCATCGATGACGTCATCTGTGCTTGAAAAATTGATATATCGTGAAGGGAAGGCTCTAAAACAACCAAACTTTGGTAGTGTAGTCTAGATCATCAGATGAACGAAATGAAGTGGTCACGTGATGTGACGTCATCGATGACGTCATCTATGCTTGAAAAATAAAAATCTCGTGAAGGGAAGGCTCTAAAACAACCAAACTTGGGTAGTGTAGTATAGGTCACCAGATGAGCGAAATGAGTTGGTCACGTGATATGACGTCAGCGATGACGTCATCTATGCCTGAAAAATTAATATCTCGTGAAGGGAAGGCTCTAAAACAACCAAACTTTTGTAGTGTAGTCTAGATCGCCAGGTGAGCGAATAAAGTGGTCACGTGATATGACGTCATCGATGACGTCATCTATGCTTGAAAAATTAATATCTCGTGAAGGGAAAACTCTAAAACAACGAAACTTGGGTAGTGTAGTCTAGGTCACCAGATGAGCTAAATGAAGTGGTCAGGTGATATGACGTCATCGACGACGCAATCTATGTTTCAAAAAATATTCTCTTTTATTATTGCACTTTTGAATCATTCCATTTGGAGGAATTAATACCTTAATTTTTCGGAAGAAGGTCATCTCACTCGACAGGATGCTTATTTTCGTCCCGTATTTGTATTGTGTCAATGCAGCAACATACCGAAGAAAACACTGTTGTATACATATCAAGAGACACTTTTTTCTTAAAAAGCCTACAGTATAAACCATGTAAACATGGGAATCCCTTTCATTCGCACAGAAAATTTTATAAACGGGAGCTCCGCTTTTAGCCATTGGCTAAATCTATATATTAAACCTATAGTGTCCGCCGTCCGTCCGTCCGCCGTCCGCCGTCCGCCGTCCGTGTACACATGGGAACCCTGTGGTATGCAAAGAAAAATTATATCTCCTCAAGGGAACATGCTAAGACAGCCATACTTGGGATATTTTGTCTATGGCACAAGGGGGGTGCTGTAGCACGGTCACGTGATGTGACGTCATCGATGACGTCATCTATGCTTGAAAAATGAATATCTCGTGAAGAGAAGACTCTAAAACAACCAAACTTGGGTAGTGTGGTCTTGGTCACCAGATGAGCGAAATGAAGTGGTCACGTGATGTGACGTCATCGATGACGTCATCTATGCTTGAAAAATGAATATCTCGTCAAGAGAAGACTCTAGAACAACCAAACTTGGGTAGTGTGGTCTAGGTCACCAGATGAGCAAAATGAAGTGGTCACGTGATGTGACGTCATCGATGACGTCATCTATGCTTGAAAAAATAATATCTCGTGAAGGGAAGACTCTAAGACAAAAAAACTTGGGTAGTGTAGTCTAGGCCACCAGATGAGCGAAATGAGATGGTCACGTGATATGACGTCATCGATGACGTCATCTATGCTTGAAAAATGAATATCTCGTGAAGAGAAGACTCTAAAACAACCAAACTTGGGCAGTGTGGTCTTGGTCACCAGATGAGCGAAATGAAGTGGTCACGTGATGTGACGTCACCGATGACGTCATCTATGCTTGAAAAATGAATATCTCGTCAAGAGAAGACTCTAGAACAACCAAACTTGGGTAGTGTGGTCTAGGTCACCAGATGAGCAAAATGAAGTGGTCACGTGATGTGACGTCATCGATGACGTCATCTATGCTTGAAAAAATAATATCTCGTGAAGGGAAAACTCTAAAAGAACCAAACTTGGGTAGTGTAGTCTAGGCCACCATATGATCGAAATGAAGTGGTCACGTGATATGACGTCATCGATGACGTCATCTATGCTTGAAAAATTAATATCTCGTGAAGACTCTAAAGCAACCATATAAACCATGTACACATGGGAATCCCTTTCATTCACATAGAAAATTTTATAACCAGGAGCTCCGCTTTTAGCCAGTGGCTAAATCTATATATTAAACTATTAAAAACAAGCTCCGGCAACTGACGCATGGAACTGACGAGTGAGTTCTCACTTGCAAAATTGTAGCCACAGTTGCTTGAAACGTTGGATTGGGGTCGATTATATCAAATTATTACGGCAAATTAAACACGACAACTCGGAAAAGAATGCATGATAGTAGAGGCTTTATTGCATAATGTGTTGTTACTCACAAACACATCTAAAACAAAATTCGAAACCTGATCATTCAGTTATTGCTTCGCACTCTTCGCAGAACAAAACACAAACAGCTACTGGTATCACAAGCCTTGTCGATTTATACAGCAAAAATTCAGAATATCATTTATACTAACTTTCCTGAGTATCTCCGAGTTGTTCTGAGGCCATGTCTCTCAATACGTAGAGGAAAATAGGCTTGTCACAACGTTGCCGTATGAATTCCTGATCGTTCGTTATTTGCTTCGCACTCGCTGTTCACAAAACACAACGGCTAGTTCAACGGCTACTGGTATCACAAAACCTTGCCGATTTTAACACAATAATTTAGCTCTTTAAGCAACATCAATGTATGCTGTAGCTTGATTGCTAATAGACCTGTCCGTTGAGAAATGAATGCAGGCTGCAGGCAAGAGTAAATGTTCCTTGGTGTTTGCCGGTTTATCGTCCAAAACCCAAACGTGAAATCACAACAGTGAGGTCAGCTCTCGGTGCCCTGAGATCGATCAAGAAGGTTCCTGCTTATCTCATTGAACTCCAGGTCTGAAGAACCATCTCATGCAAGTATATCACGAGATGATCCAGCCGCCAAACCCTCCTGTTTTTATGCTTATTCACTTTGGAAGACGGCAAAGATGGCGGCTCGTCGCTTTCCTTTTGAGCCGATTCCATTGGAAGCTCGTAACAAGACTCTTGAATACGAACACGAAAAGGGAAAATAAACGCGATGGAAATGGATTTCTCACTAGCCTTAGTCGTTTCCCCCTTCGATTCACATTCGGTCCACGGTGGACTCTTATTCTGAAGTGAGACCATGGGCAGTAGGAATATTCAGCATGCGAGAGCCCCTTTAAGTCCTGACAAAAGACAGTTGCAGTTATCGAGTTTTGAGGATATATATGCATGAATAAGAATCTCGCAGTGGGCAAAAGGAATGAATTTTCTAATCTTAGCGATGTTCCGCAGATGATAAAAGGAAGATTTACATATATCATTCACTTGTTTATCTATTAAAAGAGCATCATCAAACTTCACTCCAATGTTCAATTTAGACACTAGTTACCCCTTTAACAGCTACTTCTTTCCCTTTCTTCATGCTCGCCTTGTACTTTTTTACAAGTAGTCAGTGAGATTTTTCACAGACACGCTGTAAACAATTCCATAAATCTCAAGTGACTTTTATCATTTCCACAGAAAATATGCATTACCAGCAATATATAATAACAAAATGTGATATGTTGTAGAAATATGTGTTATGCGATTTTAATCTGTTCATTTTAATTTCAGGCAGCTAAAATCAAAGGAAATGAATCCATTGACCAATTGGTCGAGCCTATTCGAAACCATTTTTGGCACTGCACTCAGATTGCTAATCGCAATGGAGAAGCACTTAAGGTAAAACTATATTTTGGGGATTTCTTTAGTCGGCTCAATCAAAATAACATTGTCCAATAAATTAGTTTTTTTTAATAGCATCACCATGAGAAATTTGTACTATTTTTCTGAAGATTACAATACACTGCAGTACGATAATAAAAATAAAAAACACAGTGGAAAGATGTATCCAAGATTCATTTACAATTTTTTAGGGTGCCTGGATCGGAGTCATTCGTCACGTGCATGTATGGGTAGATGGCATTTGTGCACATGGCCCATTTACTGAGCTTAACGAGGAAAAAGCTTACTTGGCACAAGGCTCAAAACCGTTCAAAGCTGTACAGGATATAATCCTAGACCTGTTGGCTCAACCACGTATCTGTTCTGATATAGAGATATAGAGATGACATTGTGGATTTCTCGGTACAAGGTCTTCCAGCTTTGCATGAGCTCACGGAATATCTCAATTCTTTGCACCCTACTATCAAATTTGAGCTCGTGTACTCGGAGAGTCAGCTAAACGTGCTAGACCTGACGTTGCATTTTGTCGACGGTTTTATCAGAACAGATACGTATTCTTAGCCCACGGATAGTCATCTCTACCTCCCACCCTCCAGTGCACACCCAGCACATTGTAAGAAGGCAATTCCTTATAGTGTGGCACTGAGATTAAAGCGTAATTGCTCCACGCAAGAGTTCCTAGAGGAACGTAATGCCGAATACCAAAAATATCTCGTAGATCAGGGCTATAAAAAAAGCACCGTTCGGGATGGTTTTTCAAAAGTCGAACACCTCAATAGAGCCGATCTCTTAGTACCCAAAAATAACAATAACAAACGGAAGGTAACTCCCTTGGTTGTGGATTACAACCCCAATTTGCCAGATGTCGGGAATATTTTACGTAGTAATCTCAGTATTTTACATCAGAATTCCTACATAAAAGAAATATTTCCTGAAGGCGAAGTTAGACATTTCATTTTTGGTCATTTCCGCTCTGTCGTAATTCGTATAATATTCGTCGCGAGCATGTGATCCATTTAGTTTTTGTTCATGAAAAATAGAGAGAATGGACAAAACAGTAGTGTCGTAGAAAACATGTACTGTAATATGAAACACTAAAACAAGTTGTACAATACTAGTAGCTCCCAATCATTTTTCAATGCATTTCAAACGGCGTGTCATCCCTTCTTTTCTGGATGTGTAATTGGTGTGAAAATTTTATGGAAGCTAGAAAACATTTTTTTGACTTCCTTTTATAAAGGTGATGCAGCAATGTGGGGCGCATGAGGATATTCCAAACTTGTGGGTGTATTTAGAGAGTACAGTGGCGCCATATGTGATAGGCCTGTTTGAGAATGTTTCTGCTCCATTCCAAATGTCCGGCAAAGCACTAATTGATGTTTGGGAGAGGTTAGAGATCAAGTTACCCAACTTAAGTAGAAGACAGGTTTGTTTATGTGATTTATGACACTTCCACTTGTAAAGAGAAAGGTATAAAGGTATCGTGGGCATCGTTAATGCAGGCCCGTAGCCAGGGGGGCCTCGCGACAAAAAGGTCCACGTTTATACACAGTAAATACAGCACTTATATTATACTTGACTTTTTCTAGCGAATTTTAGCTGGAAACGTTTCCTCCCCGCCGCCCAAAAATCTGAAAGAGGTACTTGCGCTTTCTCGTTTGAGGGTCAGCGGAGTTACTTCAGACGAGGGAACTAATTTTCAAGAGCCACCTTCCGGTTGTTTCAAATGTGGCAAACAAATGAGACCTTTGTAATAACTTTTTTGAGACAGCAAATTCTTTCACTAGTTTTGTCACGGGCAAAACCTACAAGATAAAGCAGAATTTTACTTGCGCATCAAAGAATGTTGTTTATCTTGCCTCCTGCAAAAAATGCAGGCTTCAATACGCTGGCTCAACCACAACGGAATTCAAAGTTACATTCCGTAAACACAAATCGGCTATGAAAACAAACAAAAAAACCTGTGAAGTTGCCATTCATTTCAATAGTGTGCATCATTCTATCTCGGACTTTTCTTTCATGTGCATTGAGAAAGTAGTTAATGAGCAAGCCAACGTGGAAAAATACATACTGGAGTGCGCAGTTATTCACTTTAAAGCCGCACGGACTCAACAAAAGGCAAGACTTTCGCTCCAAGAATCGTATACATTACAAGACATAAGAACCCTCGTAATTTTTCACGACCTTTTAATAACAAATTGCTATTTAAATACATCCCATTGCATTTTTAACTCACAAAGCAGAACCATGCCTTGATGTAAGTATAACATATATTTTTAACTTTTAAAACCATTAATTTTAGCTGAAGAAGCCCGAAGGGCCGTAACGTTCGATTAAATTTGATTTAAGAAAAGTTATTTGTTGACTGTCTTTGCTCATTTCAATTATAAATCTAAAATATAATACGTGATATTGGAGGGGTCAAGGTCAAACTGTTAGCCCAGCAGCCTGGAAAAACGGCTGCATCACGGAACTTCTAATCCACGCCATTTTCTTGCATACTTGGGGAACTGTGTTATAGGATACATTTTATTCGAAAACTATAAAGTGGACGGAATATCTAATTCAAGCGTTTTAGTAAGCAAGAACGAGTTCGCAAAGGCGCCATTTTAAATCTTCTCCACAGAAACCAAAAAATAAACAATTTCTCGCAGCCCAAAGCAACAAATACATCCAAACCTACGCGATTCTCTCACAAATAAAACAGTAATGTTCAGGCAAAAGTCGTTTTTCCAAAACGTTTAGAGTGAACAATATATCCCATTCAAAGGATTTGGCGCGTTGCACGACGCCCCGGCGTGCCATTTATAAATAGACAAACACTCAGTTCACAAACAACAGTCCTTTGACAGCCTATTTATTTCGAAATCTATACTAAAAACAGAGAAGTTCGAGCCGAAAAAACGAAGCTCCCAAACCCGACTGGAAGAAGGAAATGTATGAAATTTTCGAAATCTATACTAACAACGGAGATGTTCGAGCCGAAAAAACGAAGTTCACAAACCCGAACGGAAGGAAATCTCTCCAGTGTGCATGTTTTGTTGGAAAAGGTTTTACTTGAGCTAAGGTCTAATTCAAGCGATTTTCCCAAGTTTCACTGATAAGCTTAGATTGTTTAAGCTAAGTTTTTAAATCACACACACTTGAATTCGAATTGACCGTGTTTGTACAAGTCTTTATTAAGAAAGTCCAACATGATGAGCAGTGCAAAGCAACTTTCCATGAAAAACAGCGAGAATCTTAAAAGTTTTCGTTTACCTTTCTGGCGCTTCCTAAACCTTCCTATTCACCAAACGAGGGACTTCTCTTGATATAATCAATTATAAGCAATTATTTACAATTATTTGAAGTTCGAGTGGTACAGCTCTTCTTCTTCCTTTTTCTTTCTTGACCGAAAATACGACCATCTCGACCGACACACGCGCGATCTTTTCGCGCCAAAACCACAGTGAAACCAATGCCTCAACACCTTTGTTAGGAAATATTTAGAGGGTTATTGTGTGGCATTTGCCTCATTTCCATTCAAAAGGAACATTGTTTTCAAAGATCTAATTTAAAACGCCTTTCCCATCGTATGCTATGGTGCGAATATTTGACACTGGTATGCCACCTATCTATAAGCTGATAACAAATACTTCAATACTTTAAAGTAAACAGGCGTAGTTACAAATTGTTTGAGCACATCTCTCTAAACGTAGCGGCATAACTATTCATTCCACAACGGCATACAATCCGATAATTTTCGTCATTCAAGGAAAATTTAATTCGTGAACGTTTCACGGGTACTTACTAGTTATACATATTTCGCAAAGTACAGTCTGTGAATCAACTTTTGATCCACGTAGCTTAACATATCTGTTGGCCATAGGCATTTGTACTCTATTCAAATCTATATATATTTATTTATTTATAAAATAATTTAGATAGTATGCGCGTTCTGATTGGCTTAGAGCCATGTTTGCATTTTCCTGTGCACAACATGGTTTTGACGTCACACACTTGAGTGATTGATGTTTTAGGCAAAATCATTTATTGAGAAGTGAGTATTACTTGGGTAGACATTTCATCAAGCACAAATTCAAATAAAGCATGAGACTCGTAATATAACATTGTTTTCGCTTCTCTACCTGAGCTGAGTTCGGCACACAGTTCGACAGTCACAAAGTCAGTTTGAAAATCGTAACTAATTCTGCCTCTGGATCCTCGTGTATTAAAAGTTTGACAAGCCCAGAAGGTGCAAACAGGTGGAGTCCTTTCTTCTTTGCCATGTTTGCCGTAAATAAAGCGTTCAAATTCTTCCGTGATTAAGTCTTCTGCTTGCCTACTGTCATAATTATTTTGTATTTTAAATGGAAGATAGGCTCCATTTTAAGCCACGAATGTCATTTTAAAACCACTTCGCTTGCCCAATCTCAGAAAACTTGCAGTCCGATCAGAAAGATTGACAAATCATACGATAGAAGGAGCGCTCTGATAAGCAGATGCAGCCTTTTCATCTGTATAAAGAATTTAGAGTCTCATCCGCTTTAAAAACTTACTATCTATATTCCACGTGCATTTTATTTTTGTAGATAATTATTTTTTTTAAACAAATAAATTCTCGAGCAGGTCTGATCTGGTCTGTTCCACTGATCTGCTCTCGGAGATCTGTTCTCGAATTCTCCATACCACATCTCGGTTTGCATAAGCCTGTGCAGTCACGGGGACTGTGTTTTATTTGTTAAATATTTCTTGTACAGCAATGGAAAAAAATGTTTTAAAAACTACCCGCACTGGAAGCTTCAATTCCATGATGCTTATGTATGTGCCAAAGAGAAAAAAAAAAGATAATTGAAGTACATTTATTGAGTGAAGCATACCGGTACTGTTCATCTAATTATTTATACAAGATAGCTAAAATAGTTTGACAAAATAAATAATCGAATCATCCAGGTCATGTTATCGGTAATGTCCCCATACTACTACAAGCAGAACACGAGCTTCGACACTCGTGGTTCAACCATACATTCACAAAAGTACTTAGGTACTGGCAAGTACCTAAGTGTAATGGGAATATGATGGGGAGAATGTGATCTTTAATGACCCGAACCTCAGCCCTGCACAAGACCAGAGGGACCAACTCTGTTTAAGTACTATGCAACAACAGGAGAAGTACTTGCAAGAATGCTGGTTCCAATGTATAATAAAAATAATAATTCTCGGTTATTCAACCACATTTGCAGTTAGAACTGAATAACAGTGGGTGTGCGCAAAACAAGTAAATTACAGATACTTCATGGTCACAAAATCAGCCAGGCGATCAGTTGCAACAATATGCCTAATGGAAGAATTTGCCTTCGGGGGTAGGCCGCACCCATAGAGGGCGGCTGGAGGAAGGACTACCCTTGCCTCCTCATCTTCTCTACCTTCGTGATGAGCATGATGAGGTGATCAAGGTCAACACTCTCAGGATATGTTTAACCACGATCAATTCAAGGATCATCTTGCAGTAATACAAAGCAAAGAAATCTGTGCAAAGCTACCCTTTTTATGTTTTTACATGTATTTACAGTAGGGTCCCAGACAATGCTGTGTGCTTTAAAATTATATATTGTTCATAGGTGGCGAAACCTATAGTCCGGTCAATTTAGCGTTAAACCTGGAAAAAATTGTAACATGGGATTTTTATACAGCAAATTCTCAGGAACATATGTGAGAAATACGTGTCCAAATTTTGTGAAAATCCGTTCGGGGTTAAATTCGGGGTTTTCCGAGTCTCCACGAAGGAAAGCCCGTTGTTTTCGGTGGCACTTAGACTGAAAGCAAACAATTCGAAGGGAGGGCTATAGACTGTATAACCGTAACTCGGTGTGATATTGAACGAGATATCGAGCAATTTCTTTTTACTGCATAATGTGATTGCATAGATGTGAATTTTGTGTTTGTTAATTACCAATTCTGCAAAATAATCCTGAGTTTTGACAAATCCCATATGATCCTTGTATTTCCTGCGTGGTGATACATTAAAGTTCGAATATTATACGCTTAAAGAAATAAAAGAAATAAACTGATCATAGCCGTAACTCATCGCTTAGAAATTATTTGTTTCAACCGAAAAACCTTATTAAATCTTCCCCGGTTTCATCTGTACAGTCTATAAATATTCTCCTAGTTTCTGTGTTTTCAGTGCCACCGAAAACAAAAGGCGCCCTTGACGTCGCCGGTAAAACCAAATATATAACCAACTTCCCCCGGTCGGATTTCTACGAAATTTGGAAATATTATTCCAGATATGTTTTTGACAATTAGTACCATGTTGCAATTTTTTCCAGGTTCGGGGTTTTTTCGGGCTAATTTGACCGGACTACTAGTCTTAAACCAAATTAATCTGTTGTGCGGGAGGAGAACAGAGAGAGAGGAAAACGAATTTGCCTTGAGCGTTCGGCTGTGAAATCTATGCAGTCTTTTGATCGCAACTTTGGTAAAGGAAAATCAGAAGGGGAACATGCGGCTGCAAGGACGCTTGTTCAACTCAGCTTGGATCCAGTCATTTTGGGTGAAAACAAGAAGAGCGAGCAGACTTATCAGACTTAGGCGGTGATTACATGAGACCGGTACAAACTCAGAGCGATTTCAGTTCGTATCGGCTCTCATACGTTTCTTTATATGCGTTTACATGAGGCCGGTCTGGAAAAAGTCCTGACCGGCACGAGTTCATTCCGGTTGCTGACCCGACACGAACGACTTTCGCATCCTTACCGGTCTCGCGTAAACACGATCAAAAAGGTGGTGATTACATGAGACCGGTATGAACTCAGATCGCTCTGAGTTCGTACCGGTCTCATGTAATCACCGCCTTAGTCACCGAGATTATCACCTGAGTTATTCGAGCTCGAACCTGACAATAACCTACGACGGTGGCACACAAGTTAGTACAATAGCACATATGCATATTCTTCTTATAACATAACAGTGCTATTTCATTTAGTAAAAATGAAAAACTGAGTTATATTAGAATTAGCTAGCGCTGTGATTTACAAAGCAAATCAAACGAGAACAAAAAATGTTCTAGGCTGTTTATGTCTCTGCGTGTTCTAGACATTTGCAATTCCGATGAGCCCTTTGGATCGGAGGCACCGGATCATGGCCTGGACGAAATCGTAACTGAAGTCCCGCCTTCTAGTCCAGAGGAGGCAGAGGACGAGGAGAGTTCGCGGGATATGCTCCTCATGCAGTGAGAGCTTTCCCCGATCGCGCTGAGTTCTCCCGAAAAGCGAACCACTTCGGCTGATAGCGTAAGTCATACAACAATTTAATTCGTTGTGATGTCAAATTCAGTCTTTACTAATATAGTGTTATGTTTTGAAATGTAGGATCCGATTAAATACTCAACGCCTCGGAAAAGAAAACGATCGCAGCCAAACGAGGTATAAAACAAAATTCCCTTGAATTTTTCCCGCCATCTTCCGGCGTCAATAAGTGAATGCAATATTTTATTTTATAAGCGCGAAGAGCACCAGGCGCCACATCAAGTAAGAAGGAAGGCTACAGCAATTGATCGCAAATTGCGAAAACTGACTTCTTTAGTGCTAGTTTTGGTAAACGTGACTTTTAGGATACTTTATATTTGGAAGCTCGTCGAATTCCCTATCACATAATAATCGAACTCCCTACTGCGTCAAACACATAGGGAATTCCAGAAAGCCATCCATGGGTAAAGCTGAATTTCCCATGGTAGCATAATGGAAAGTTGCTATAATCTATGTGGATTCCGAACACGTCCAGTGCGTGTGCCTCGGGAAATTCTGCTTTTCATGGATGATTTTCTGCAGACATTCCCTGTGAAATACGTCCATGTCCGTCATACAGTGCATTGTTGCTTTTGTTCGCAATTTTTTCAGGACGAAGTCGAGCTTGTTGCGGTGGCCTACACCAACTCGCCGAAAGAATTTTACTTGGGGAAAGTACTTCGCAGACTTCCCCAAGGAAAGGCTGTCGCTGTTTTCCTCAATCGTGATCATGAGGGGAAGTACCAATGGCTAGATGGCGAGAAAGAATTTTTCGAACATCAAATCTTCATGGAAAATGTTCCCTTTCCTGCCAACGCCAATGCCTCTCCCAGAATAGACCAAAAACAGTTGCAGGAAAACTGCCGCATCTTATGCGCATAGAGAGAAATTCTAAGGTGAGAATGGGATTTTTCAGTGTTTTAGAAACACTTGAAATACTGTAGAAGACACTTTACCCTTTTATTAGCATACTATCCTTGGTTGATACCTTTTTTTTACTATTTCTAATGTGGCCTGCATGCTCTCTATAATCTTTCGTTTCCAAACCCTATTTTTTCTAGTACTTTAGAATTGTTGATGCTCGGTATTTAGCATCGTATTTATGGACATTTTATTTTAATTTACCGTAACATGTTTTTGAAACCCAATTAAAACTTTGTTTTGACATGAAAACAGTCCTGCATAGCTAAATCTGCTAAATGCCAGAAATACGGCAGTTAACTTCGTATGTTTTTGATATGTTTTATCTGCTAGTACCTCTTTCAACATATCCAGTTTCCCATCTCTTAGAGGTAAATTTGCTATGGAGTCTAAATAACTGGGAAATGAATTCTAAATAAAGAAACACATGAAACTAAAAAATAGTTATCTATTACATGAACCGAATTGTTTTTTTGCTGCTACCGTTCAGTAATTTTACCCGACGAAAAAAATTAACCGGTGCCAGCCGATGGAATGTTCACTTGCATTTCAAACACTTATAGGTCCAGTTTATACGCCAGGAGCTGTTTCTAATGCAAATGAGGGAAATCATTGTCTGAGTCATAAGGGGCGTACGACCTGGGCCCCACACTTAGTGAAGTGATCAATTAAGTGGCAACATCAGCTTTATCTTATTGATCTTGGTTCAGGTGAGAGCGAAGTGGGATGACACCAGCTGTCCATCAATGCCATTCGGACAAGTAAATTGGACGGATGTCAAGTGCCTACAACTTGACATGCCCGATGATCACCTGGCCATTATGACCAGTATCATGCCTGAAGGCTGGGCGCCAGGATGGTTGAACGACAGGGTACATATAAAAGGCTAACGACAGCTAAATAGAATGGTGTTGGTGCTATTGCTGTTGCAATTGTGTGATGTGCACAGGCTACAAGCGCTGTGGATAGGAAATGGAGGTGGGGTGGTAGTGGCCGTAGTGCGACAATTCGACAATTCAGGAATAACATTCCTCATGATTAGATTTTTACAGTATCGGAGACTTGGTCTACTAACTTTATATTTTCGTTTCATCGTTAGCTTATGAGCGTTTTTGGAGTTTCACGTTCGAACTAGCTGCAAACTACCCAGAACTAGCTGAAGAGATATGTCGCGATTAAAATCTGAAGTAGCACACAACTGGACCATATACTGTAATGTACTCAGTGATCGTTTTACTGAATTTAGCCTTTCCCAATATTTTCCTACGCGGCTTGTCACTGGCTGAGTTGCCATTTGCCATTTGCCATAAAGTATGCGTACGCATACTTTAATTCTTTTACAGCAACATCATGTAATCGAAAACGCGACCATGCGGACGTTTTTTGTTTTGTTTTCTTTTTGCTTTCCTTAGATAATTGATGCTTACCTATCTTTGATGGAAAGACAGGCGAACAAAGAGGTAAAATGTATTGTAAAAAAAGTGATTTAGAACTTAGACATGATACTTCTATGATAGCTTTCGCTAATACTAGAAGGGCGGTCGAGGGGCGTTTATAGCCTCCGAAGGTGGGCTGGCGCCTTCAATGCCCGTATTGCAGGCAAGGCGGGCTCTTTGCTAGACAGAGTGTTTGAGGAGACAACAGTGCTAAGTAGAGAGTTCCAGATTCTAATTGTTATTGGGAAGAAGGAGTAGCTGAAAGACTGCAGATTTGACTGACGATGCTGGCATGCCAAGGAGTGTCTACGTGTATATCTATGGCTGTTAGTGCGAGCTATAATATCACAAGGGCCTAGTACAAACGTCGATCCTAATTCTAGTCGCACCAAATGTCAATTCCGTATTGTTTAGCTAGTTAAGGCTATTGTTTCGGGCTTATTTGCATAAGGAGCTCGAACTAGACTCTAACTTAGGGTTCTTTCTTGGTGTCGTATAAAGACAATAGAAGACTAAAGACCGTAAAACGAAACAATAAGATGGAATACAACAAAATACAATACATCTTGCAACACCAAGAAAGACCCAGAAGACAGACAAATATTTTCAATAGAGTCTAACTTAACTTGGGTTCGCATTTAAAACTTTCATAAACTAAGGTATTGTTCGTACGCCCGCCTAATAATAAGCCGTGGTCGATAAAATGCACTGAAACGTTTTAAAATTGTTTCGTCACAGACCAAGCATAGCATAGCCACAGGCACTTGTAGCCTGTACGACAGTATAAAGCTGAAACGGAAATGGAGAATGCAGGTATGTAAACAACATTTGGTCTGGACTGCGCATGCATTGCTATTTTTTACGATATAGCAACATTCTGTTTTCCATTTCTAGCTCAAATTGGCCAAATACAAGAAGCTTCTTATTCCAGGATTTTTTGGCGCACAACATCATTACAGATTATGCGTAAGTAGAAACATCACCATTCTCGTACCCAGAGCTCGGCCCAGCTCGTCTCCTCGCAGGGGAGGCTCAGGGGACATCCACTTGAGGGCCGTAGCTGATTGGCTGATTTTGAGCCTTGGAGCATGCGCTGAAAGGTCCGCTTACAAGTAAAACTGAAGCTGGATCCAATAAAGGACCTATCAACCAGTAGATATGTAAGAAAGAATAAAACTTGAATGGTTGATTAACAGCTTATAATTTTCATTAACACGATATTTCGGTCAGCCAGTACCTACCTTCTTCGGGTAATGGTGAAGGTATTTCTCTTAGCGGCTCTGTATTAAATCTCGCGCATGCGTCAGTGGTTGTCTCTACTGCGAGATTACGAGCCGGGGAGCTCTGGGTTCGAGAAACCACCGCGTACGCATATCTATGCGCTGAAACAAGCCAGTCAGTAAACTCATATTGCTTTCAAAATTGCAAGATAATATGAACAATGGATTTTTTGCTTGAAACACATTGAAATGCTAACTTTTAGGTGTTTTATTGGATCGCTATTTTTTCATAGGTGATAGACTTGGAAGGATTTACCATTGGTCTGATTGACCCTTTGTCACATAAAACGAAAGCTGACACAAAGGTTTTCCAGGATGTAAGGTACGTCAGTAGCCGTATTCACGCTAGAGACGGACTTCAGCGACCCCCAGGGCGGCAAAGGGGCGTGTGACAGAAAAGCAGCCACAATCAAAGCGCACGTCCGTCGCTTTATAAACGAGGGGAATGATGTGCAGTCTGCTGAAGAACTTCACGATGCCATTCTCTCCAATGGGGGCGTTCCAGGGGTGCGCGTGGCTCTCGCCGACGCCGGTCACCTATCAGCTATAAAGCCTGCCAAACTTGAAGGTATCAGCAGTTTGAACAACTTCAAACTCACCCCTACTGGTCTTACGTCATGGAAATCATACAATGTCGGACAAGGAAATACTATCATGTGGTCACAATTGAAAGGTAACTACTACAAACAGGTATAACTGGTTTGAAAAGCTACTGTGTTTGACAGGATGATACGGAAGAGAAGCCACATTACATCCTCCTTTGTAGGCAATCACGGACGTACCTAGGCAGAAATTTCAGTGATAACATTACATGTACGGAAAATCTTCCTAAAATCCCCTTCCCCTTTAAATCCACCCCTGGTACTTGCAGCAGAACAAAAACAAACAACGGGGGGGGGGAGGGGGCAACCACGTCGGTGTATCGTAAAGGTGGGGGGAGGGGGGAGAGATAAGATACTTGAGCTGGCATCCCCTTTTCCGACATCTCCAAACCCACTGTGCTTCCGGTTGTTTGCTTCCGATTTCTGACATCACCACAGGAAACCTGATTTCAGAATTGAGATGTCCGCCAAGCGAGATTTCATGCAAAATACAAACAAACAGATAGGCGGCCTGCAGATGAACAATTAACATTAGTTTTCCTTTTTTATCTCCAGACGGTTCCCTGCCAGCATTCTCGCCAGACTGCCGTTTGAGTGAAGGGCAGTTTGTAGACATAAAAGTGCCAAAGAAGCGAGACCATGTTCATGTGGCAGGACCAGCTGAAGGGGACGATGACGATGACGATGACGAGGAAGAAGAGCAGACGCTCTTTAGCTGCCCTGTCCAGGGATGCGTGAAGACCTACCAGCGCTTTTCATCTATGGACAACCACCTTCAATTTGGCACGTGCAAATTGAAACTTGAGCGGTTAAGTACGCTAGACCGTGCCAAACTGGAGTACCATGACAAACTCCAGAGCGGCGCAAGTGCACAGGCTACAATGGAAGTAGCTGAAACGGCCCCAGGACAGCCGCGACTGGAGTTGAGTCAGGGTTGGGCCCCGAAGATAACTCGCAAAGCCGCCCGTTTCTCCGAGAAGCAGAAAGAGTATTTAAATGAAATGTTTGACAGGGGCCAAGAGACCGGCCACAAGCTTGACCCACTGTCGGTGTCCAAGGAAATGCGCTATGCAAAGAGTTTGGATGGCAGCCGGAGATTCAAATTCGAGGAATTTCTAACCGAGAAACAAATTCAATCTTACTTCTCGAGAAGGGCTGCCAAGATAAGAAAGGGGGGAGCTTCAGGGGAGGATGTTGCTATGGAGGACGACGAAGCCGCAGAGGAGGAAGACTCGTTAGCAGCCATGCGCAGTGCAGTGATAGATGAATGCGCTCAGACGCACCCCATCACCGTCGACTCCATCAACCTTTGCCAACTCTACGCCAAGAAGCAGCTAAGGTCATTAGCAATTGCTATGCTGAGAAAGGTGTGTGACGCGCTTGATTTGGACACCTCTGATATTGCTATTGCGAGGAGAAAAGATCCGTTTATCAGCAAGTTGAAGGACGTTCTAGACAATTGTAGTTGCAGAGTCACAGCCTAGTTAACAATTAGACCTCGAGCCCGAGACCCTTGAGGGCAAGAGGTCTAATTGTTTTAGTATCACCCAACTAGTTACAAAAAAGTACAAAAAAAATTTCTGAAAAATAATCAGAAACCTCGATAAAACGAGAAGCGGCCGCCATTGTTGTTGTTGTTTTTTTGTTCAAAATCAGCGCTTTCGCTATTGATAATAGTCCCCTATTAGCGTAGCCAGTAAGAACGCATCATTGGTCCAGTAGTCCACTAAAGGGTGATACTAATTTGCGATAGCCTAGATAGCTAGTGTTTGGAAAAAGCCAGCCTCCCCGGAGGCTTTCTTTGTTTCTGATGTAGAGCTGTTGGACGCGCGCGCACGTTTGTACAGCTGGTTCCTGCACACTCATTTTTGTATGGGGTTCCTGTGGACTCTGAATGTAGATTACGAAAGCTTTCAAAAAGTTCCAACCCAAAACAACCCTCAAAACACGCGCGCGCATGACACAGGAAACCCGTTTACCACAGGAAGCCCATCGCGTGCGGAATCGCCCGCGCGCGTCTAAATCAACAAGCGAATCAACTTTATTTGGGAAACAAACAACATAACTTCAATTCAGGAAACGCTGTGGCGGATTTATTTGATAAGTATTTTGGTGTTATAGGAAGTGAATCGGCGTTTTGACGTCGAGCAAGAAGGACTCCCTCTGACTCAAAGGGTCTTTTGGTCTGTCGTACAAAAGGGAACTCGTTTTCGCTTTCTCAAATTTGTTTATTTCTATAAACTTATGCAGGCAAGTGTCTTACGCTTTTTTAGAACTGGCAGATTTGCCAGGCCCGAATCCGCGGATGTGCTGATGATGCATGCCACCAAATTGGGCTTCCTGTGGTACTGGTCACGTGTCGTCAGTCTTGACAGCTCTTCGTCCTTGTAAAGTTCTTTATATTTCGCTACTGAGCAGAATATTCCTTCCCATGGGCCTAGATTTCGCTCTAGATTTCTTGTCAAATGATAAATACAAGGCAATTTGTCTTTGAAACACTATGTGAACATAAAGCGATGGAGAAATTGCAGATACATGGGGAAATGTCTGCATGTTGTGCCGGGTTTGGTGTTGTTTACGTTGAAAGGATGTTGCTGGATGGGATAACTTCGAGCTGGAAACTCATTCTACGAAGGCCCAACGGAGAACACTTAATTGTAAGTTATGCACAGCTACAATAAATGTTTAAATATTCATTTGGTAGTGTTTCTGGTGCAGGCAATGGCTTCTTGTGTATTTTTAAACTCGACGGGTACGTGATCGAATGTGTTTGTAAGTGTCACAAATTAGCTTCAAGCGGCGCTCGCAATAGCTTTAGCAAAACTTTAATTCTGCCTGGCCCTCGATTTTCACTTGAGAAATGTAATCAATAAGGACCATTCTCGCCTACAAAATTTAGAAACTTGCTGAATTCGCCGTCGAAATGGAAATATTAGCCTTCCAATTTCACCTTCAAAACAAAGTACGAAAACTTGAAATAATTCAAAAATCGGTAAAATATTTATTTTTTCATCTACGAGTTTAAAAATTCACTCCTAGTACCAAGAAATGTCTCTTCTTTAGTTAGAAACCTCTTATGTTTGGATTCGTTTGCTGAAACTTACGATTTTAGCCAATTTTGAGGTAGGCTAAAAATGGTCTCGAACGGGGCAATCAGCCGGATAATCTGATAACACGCTCGCTTATGTAAAATATTTATCGGATCGACCTAAAATTTTCACAGCGATTATAGATCCAGTAGAGGAACAAATGAGCAAAATTTGGCGAATTTCGAAAATGTTTCTATTTCGCGACTTGGTCGATATTTGTGGACGAGCGCTCTTAAGAAGCAAACAAACAAACAAGTAAACTTCCCCCGTGCTGCGGATTGAGAATCGTAAACTCTCCCTTTTATCTAGAATCTCGTGGTTAAAACTAGCTGTAAGACTTTTTGCCTTTAATAGCTTCGCAGTTGGCGCAAACTATCAGCTCAGACACCCCGTGCAAAACGATGACATTGACAGAAAACATCAAGCGAAATATTTTAAGAATCGAGCAGAAACGTTTGAAAAACTGTTCTGTATGTTCTGAATAATATGAAAGCACTGGTTTAGGAATAAATTTTCTCCTAAACACCATTTTTGGGGGAAACTTTAGGGGCAACAAATAAGCCCTCATTTGCGTGTGATTTCAGACAGTCACGTATTATTTTTCAAAGTGCCTAAAGTAGGCTAGTGCGCATGCGTTACTTCACTCAGACAGCGGCGGACAAAAGTATCGTAAACACCCCGTTCCCCCTTCCAATGTTGGAGCATGCCAATTTGAATTAACGCTGCGCGCACCAAACAACATTGAACATAGGAGCGGGGAACAGCCTGGATAGCCAAGTGTTTACTTATTTTTGTCCCCCATTGTAGGTAAATTCTTTCCCAAGAACTTGAACCTTCACGACGAAGACGATAATCTCATCTTATGCCTAGAGAATTATGTGGTGAAAGTCACCAAAAGCGCCAAGCATACTGCGTCGCTCACCAACATAGAGCAGTGAACTACCACCTTCACCATTTATATGAGCGTAATGATAGACAAATTCCCATCCCGATCGCAGGAACTGCTTCAATACGTGAGTTTGATTAGATACGCAGCCCGCCTGCATAAGGGGTTAGGCTCGGCTATATACGATTTCAGTTTTCGTCAGAAAGCTAGTCTGAATACTGATAACCAGCTCTGGTTAACTACCTTTACAGTTGCTCCCGCGGTGTTCAGGGAGGAGTGCCTAATTTTCAAAAAAGGACCCCAGCTCAGTGTCTCTCCAGGGGCCCCTAATGGAGGCACATCTAATTTCTACAACCGCCACGGAACATGTAGTAGAGATCCCTGCCCATTTCGACATGCCTGTTGCAGGTGTCAAGTGTCACATTCAGGGCGGGACTGCGCTAGACAGCAATATGAAGGGGACAGGAATAGTCACAGGGGTGGAAAATGGGACCGAGAAAGTAGAAAAAAGGGCTCTAAATCCAGTTCCTCCCATTAGTCAAAATAACCTAACTAGGTTGAGTGTCTCAGCCTAGTTAGAATTTACGACCCCAGGGTTTGTGGTTGCTTCCCTCGGGTTAGGGGCCTGACTAGGGTGTGTGCGATTGCTCCGTGGAATTCCATGCTCCCACATCATAAACCCTCTTTCCCATTACTCTTTGGCTTATTAAGCCTCAATTATATTTTTATTCTGTTTGTTGCAGGGAAATGCAAGACGATCTATTCAGGCCATTTGCGTGGATTTGTGGTCTGCGCAATTCTCTGTTTAACTGCTACAGGGACTTGTCTGGTGACATACGTACAATGTTTGCCTTTCGCATGGCAAACCCAACTGTAAATTTAGTGTCCAGAAGGCATCAAAAGAATTGCAGAGTGACTTCAGTTTTTTAATTAAGAAACTACAAAATCAGAAACAAGAGTGCCAGAGGACAGTTGTGTACTGCATAAACATTGCTACTTGTGGAGAGTTGTTCTCTCTGTTTGATTAGGAGTTGGATGGATGTGATGAGATGTTTGCTATGTTTCATTAAAAAACGCCAGAGGCCATCCAAAAGAAAGTCTTACATTCCTTAAGTGATGTGAATGGACTTTGCCCAACATTCGGCATGTCAGTCATTATGGGATATCAAGAGATATGGAGGACTATGCCCAGAAAATAGGCAGAGCAGGGAGAGATGGGAAACAGTTTGAGGTGCTTCTAATTTACCAGTTCTACCACCTTGCTGTTTGTGAGCCAGAAATGAAGGCCTATGTGCAGAACACAAGTAGGTGCCGGGGAAAGAACCTCGTAGAGGCTTTTTAGAAAAAGTGTAAAGAAAGATGTAGGAGCAGAATGTTGTGACATTTGTGGTCCACCAGCAGTTAGCACTGGTTAAATTGATAAAGTAACACAAAAGTATTGTTAGTGATGAAGACAAATAATTTCTAAGGGAGATCTTGATGGACAACTTTTTGGACAAATCTGGAGCAACTGGAGGATCGGTATTTGGTATTTGCGTGCTTCAAGAAGCTGTTGAAAGTTTAGTAGAGAACTTCCACTACATTTTTGACACTCAGTACTTATTAGATAATTTTCGATTATCGAGTAGTGAGATTGCTTCTGAAATTTTCACAGTGGTTAATCAAGTCTTTGGTGACTTAAGAGGAGGCGGGATTGAGCAACAAGATGCAGTTTGACATGTATGACTCAGAGCTTCAACACTCACATGTGGACTCTGTCCATGTGGAGTATGATATTGGTGATTTTCAATCTGAAGGAAACATGTCACTAATGGGTTTTAAAGAGTACAATATCATAGTGTTTTAACTTTTTATCATTCATATTTCTTATTATTATTTAGTATTTATATATATGTAAATAGTGTCTAATTCAAATTATTTTTTAATATATTGTAAAAAATTGCTTAATTCAGCCCTTAGGCTGCAATGTAGTTTTTTTAATAAACCAACTAATCTATCTATCAT
Organism: Scolanthus callimorphus; assembly: GCA_033964015.1. Classification (NCBI taxonomy): domain Eukaryota; kingdom Metazoa; phylum Cnidaria; class Anthozoa; order Actiniaria; family Edwardsiidae; genus Scolanthus; species Scolanthus callimorphus. The sequence continues at coordinate 544,788 of JAWWUD010000043.1, forward strand.
CTATCTTTCAACAAGTGCAACCTGAACTTTAAGAATTGCCTTGAGGCAATGGATCATTGCACTTCTGAATGTGATGGCAGTGACACAACTGACTTTAATGGCAGTGGCACATCTGAATCCGATAGTAGTGGCGATTGAATTTACCTCTCTCTCCAATCAGACAGCACATCTGATGAGGATGAAGGAATCGACTATGAAAATGGTCGATTCAACAAGTTTTGGAGTCTAATACTCCAGAGGTTGGAATGTTTTCAGCCGCGGAAAGAAACCCCATGGCAATCTTGTCATATGCAAATCGCCACTGCCTAACATCCGAGGCTACAAAAGATATTCTGGAATTGATGACTGTTGTTGATCAAGATAATAAATAATGTTAATTTAACGAAGATTCAAGAGGTCTGTGGAAAATGCATCTTTGTTATCCGTGACATTTGAGAGAAGTGTCTTGAAAGTTGTTTAAGACCTATTTTTTAGGCAAAAAATCTTGTTACTCGAAATTAAATTCAAAGCAACAACTTTTTTAATTTAGTCTCATTTCATAGGTATTCATGGTATGTTCGTGTATTATCGCGCCGGTAAAAATTTTCCAGAGAAAGCTGAGAAAATAAATTTTAGTTTTTACAGATAGACGTATTTTTCGCACCTAAAATGGTGATGTCAATCACAGCCTATATAGATTCTATAGAATTTTTCCATTTTTGAACGCTTATTTCTGTGGCGGCGCGAACCCAGTCCTCTGCCTTTTGTGATATTTCGAAATGTGGACCACAAATCTACAAACTAAGATAGAAATCATTGAGTAACAGTATTTTTGGCCAAACGTTGCTCGAAGTTGTAAAATAACCTGTCTTAATTAAAAGGTAACAACAATATGTGTACGTGTAAGAGAAGGTTGACTATATACCCTTCATTTAAATTCAAGTTTCAAGTTTAATATTTCGCCACATACAATTTCTATAATAACAATACAAATATACACTAAAGAAACATGAAAAAATTTATATGGCGAGGAGAACCATAAAAACCGCAAGGCTTATACGGGATGGTTCTCTTCATAATTACATACAATAAAGAACGGGTTTAAATCAGAAAGGTAGTCATGACGGATTTGTTAACAACTCAAAAATGATTTTAAGGTTTATGTTAAAAAATGGTAAATCAATCACGTTTACAAACGAACACACAAACACAGACTGGGAAACTAATAATTCTCAAGGAGAAATGTGTACAGCGTTATTTTTGAATTGGAACATGACTTTGCCAATAAATGGACTCATATAAGACAATAGCACCTTTCTGTTTATTTTTTTTGGCCTTGATATTAACCCAGCAACCAAGAATATCTCAGCCAGAGTTAATGCTGCTGTTTTGCTCTGCTCAGCCGATTTACAAGGCAAGGCATATATCCTCAACATGACCTAACATAATGGCAAAAATGGTTTTGTGGCATGCCTAGAACCAGGCTTGTAGTCAGGTAGGGGAAAGGTCAAGGTCGTTGTTATCCTCATAGACCTAAAGATAATGCTCTCCCTAAGAGGACGAGAAGCTTCTTCGAATATGCTTTAGAGGCCTTAAGGTCGACTGCAAAAATGTTAATAACGAGATTGTCTCGTCGTCTTCGGCGGCTGATTTGCAGGAGATTGATCTTCAGCCACTACCTATTTCTATCACCCAAGGGGCCCTTCTGTGAAAGCTTGTATCCAGTAATCTCTGTAAGTAATCTCTGATGGAGACCATCGAAAAACAAGTTGAGCCTAATAAGAGGAAAACAAGACAAAGTAGCGAAGAGAGACAGAACTATAAATATATAAATGTTGTAATGTATATATTATGTAAGTCACCCGCCTCGATTAGCCGTAGTGCTACTTGCGGGTGACTTTCAATATAAATTATTTTATTTATTTTATTATTGAATAAAAATGGTAAATGGTAGTAGCATGGAATCCGAGAAGGAAAACTTAAGCCTGGGTGTTTGAAGACAAAAAATTTCAGGTCTTAGAAAATTTAACGATTACACTGTTAATTTTAGAGAGTTATTTTTACTCTTTATGAAGAGTAAAATTTACTCCTTTTATGGAGAGTAAAATTTACTCATTTTATGGAGAGTAAAATTAACTCCTTTTAAAGGAGTCTATTTTGGAAGTAAAAATAACTCTTACTAGCTTCTTACTCCACACAGAGAGTGTTTGTTTTTACTCCAGAAAATTCTCATGTAAAGAGTTATAATTGCTATTTTAAGGACTAAAACATACAGGAGTAGAAATTTCTCTCTGTATTATGAGAGTTGAAAATACTCCTTTCTAGAAGTCAAGGTTGTCTTAATCAAAACAACTCCACAGTAATAATAACTCTTAGGGAGTAAAATCTTTTCTAATTTCAATCTTTTCTGATAAGACAAAAAATTTACAATACAAAGGGTAGGTCTTTCGTGTTCTTGACAAAGATTACACTGGTAAGTCATCAATTAGCTCCAACTGAATTGTGCGGATTTTGGGGGGATTTTTTATATTTTACCGCAACAGCATTTTATTCCCCTCGGAGAAAGCGAAGGGATAAGTAAATGTAGATTTGAATAAGTCCGATGTGAAAAAAATCGACTATCTTTAAAAAAATCCAACTTTTCAGGATATCAAGTTTCAATACAATGAGAAATCGGTCAGCGGTTAATAAATTCATGCCACGTTGGTCCACTTTTTCTAGATTAGCACACCCCTCCCCCCAGATGGGAGCTGCGTTCATAGGTAGGAGCTATTCAACCAAAGCACTGGTACCAGTCATGGTCTAGATCTTTAGTAATAACCACATTCGATCGCTGAACCCAATGCTTTCCTTGATTTCAATATAAAGATTTTGACTCTGCATGTTCTTTCCTTAAGGAAGACGCGCCAAGCCCACCCTTACCACGGTTCACAATGCCAACAGCTTCACCAAGCTCAACAGCAGCCCAACTGACACGGCCATCCTCATCTGCTGTCTCATCAGGATCTCAACCTTACCTTTCCCTACATTCACCAGAATGAAACTCATCTGCCGCCTGTGCTGCCTCGCCAGGATCTCAACGTTACCTTTCCCCACATTCACCAGAATCAAACTCATCTGCCGCCTATGTTGCCTCGCCAGGATCTCAACGTTACCTTTCCTTACCCAGATTCAAACCTGTCTGACTCCTCAGCCACATGCAGTCGATCTCAACTGGCATTCAAGCGAGCATCCACTATGCAGAAAGAAAACTGCCTTACAGATTTTTTAAGCTTCCAAGCTCAGTAAGTTAATTGAAGAATATCAATGTCTAAATTCCAGTGGTACCATGTCATCGCTTCAACGGTTTGTAATGTTTTGTGGTGTATATTGACATTTTCAGTGCTTGAAATTAACTTTTTATGGACCTCCAAAAGCCCTTCGTTACCTAGAAGCATCTAAAGTTCTAAATTCTAGCTGCCTGGACCAAAAATTGCATTTGCATCGGGGATCAGCTGCTCGCAGTTCCAAGCCCTACTCTAAGAGCTTTACATGGAAAAGCGTTACTATTATGTCTCATGCTTCACTGTTTCTCGTTTTCATATTACTTTTTTCAGTATTCTCCGTCAGGGCTGAATAGCGTAAAACAAACCAGCAGCCAAAGGAATGAACTGACAAGGGAGGTTTGCAATGCCATACGGAACCACACTATGTACCCCACAAAAAATGAATTGTTTCAAGGTTGGGAAGTATCCCTTTTTTAAAACACAATGGGTAGTGGCACGGTTAGTATATTCACATCAATTTTCTAAAAAAAGAAATACATTTGTATGAAGCATTTCAAGTGTGAATTCTCTTATAAATAGGTAAACTGTGCTCATGTCCAGAGGAGGATCCAGTATTCTTCCCTACATGCATTGCATTTCAGTGTTTATTACTGGAATATTTCACCTCAATTCAAATAATTATCCTTGTTGCCGTTGAGTTCAGATGTCGTCTCATTCTGAGAATGCCTAAGAAAGGTTTCTGCAACAAGAAGGAAACTGTCCAAGCATGTCATGTTTTTTTTAAACGAATCAATGAATAACCACACCAGCTTCTGAACAAATTAGCCACATAAAATAGGTAAATTGGTTTGTACAAGCACATAGAAAGTGTCACATGATCATTGCTGTGGTATCTTAATGGTGATATAAAACTGTCATGAAGTTTGATCAATAAAAAGTGCTCTTTTTTAAATCTCTTTAGGGTTCCTGGCAAAGTGCCTTTAAGAACAGATTTAAAAATACAAGGACAACAAAAAGGGTGGCTGCAAGATAGTGGTCAGGGTGGCAGCGGAGGGGCGACAATTAAAGAAAAAGAAAGGCACCCCAGTCCATCAATGGAGTAGGCATACCCGGTTTTTCATAACGCGCTCCCCGCCTATCTATCAGTGGAGTTAGAACAGCTGCAGAAATACACCATGCGGATTATTTTCCCATTTACTCCAGATTGTGATGCACTCAATCATGCAAATCTGGAGAAGCTTTCTATGCATAGGCAAATTGTAACATCCAAGCTATTTCATTCTATCAGTAGTAACACAGATCAAAAACTGTATAAGCTTTTACCAGCACGCAATAACTGTGAACATAACTTAAGACGAAAGAGGAAATTCCATGTCATAGTGGCAAAGACAAAGTGACTCATGAACACTTCCATATATAGTAATTGTAATTAAAATCATTAGTTATACATGTACATAGTTTCAAATATTTTATCTAGATTTTATAGCTTTTATATATTTTAGTACTTTTGTAAAGATTAATTTAATTCAGCCTTTGGCTGCAATAGTAATTCTAACTATCTATCTATCTATCTTCAACCTGATGAACAATAAACAATAAATGAGCACATTAAGCATGCTTAAAAAGAAATGGCAAATACAACAAGAAACTTCCATATACAGCAACTACGGGCATCACTTATAAACACAGAAGGATATCCATTGTTGACGGAGTTACATGGAGTTAGTAGAAAGCATCATGCATACGTGTATGTATTCAGCACTACAGCTGGTGACCGAGTAAGTGTTGCCTTAGGTGTGTGCTCAAGTCTTCAGGGTAAAATTGAGATGACCTCGCCCTGCACTGTTTACATAATCATACAATTACATAAGGTTTCACACATCTCAAAAAGTAATGGATATACAAGTTTATGCAACCTGTGGAATTTTATGGAAAAATGTTATAATAATAAAAAAATGTGACGACTCAATGGATTGTATTGTTCTAAATAATATAACAGAGCTTTACTGGAAAATACACCAATTATAAAGTTCCTGTGCTACCACATGAGGGACTTACATGTACGTGTCATATTATCCAGGGGTGTTTACCATTATGCCAAAAACTCCGGCATGATCCCACAGGGGCCCCAGTTGGGTTGACTGTACATAATGGTACAGGTTCACCACGAGGGCTATCCCAACCAGGTGGGACAGACCTTACCAATTTTCGGAATTTTGTTGTCTGGCAAGAATAAAAGTCTGACGAAATCATTTTAAACGATTTTCGAGAGATAGATAGATAGTTTAGATAGATAGATAGTTTAATAAAAAATAACTTCGCAGCCAAGGGCCAAACTGCGTTATTTACAAAAGGGATATAATAAAGATGAAAACCATTTACAAACAATTATATACAAATATCTGGACAACATATAAAAAATAGATTTTCTTGAGGACGACGATGATATTATTTGATTTGCAGCAATTAGTTGCTTTATAAAACAGAAGTCGAACAGAATTTGCGAATACTTTGACGTTGTCATGTCGCGTTAAGAGCGACTGCAGAAATACTCTGCAGGGAAATGGCCTGGTTTATCACTGCTGACAACCAAAGAGGACAACCTCCAATTCCTGTGGACAAACAGGTAGGTATGATGAAAGGTCAACAAACAGCTTAAACATATTATTTAATTCCGATATATTGATTGATCCGATGATTCGAATAGAAGGAAAATATGCAAACAAACTTCACCTATGTACTAAAATGGCAGGACATTCATGTTCAAGTAGAACATCTTAATCGAGGGTATATAAACCACATTCGCAACTCATTAGGCGACACAAAAGTCAGACACCATGATGCCAAAAAGTAGCGAAGGAAAATGAACAGGTGCAAAACATTCGCCAAAAAATACTGGAATCTAGTTTTTTTTTTCATTTTTCGGAAATGGTTTTTGGAAAGTTTTCGGAAATACAAACCATCCTAGTCTGGTTCGTCCCTCCAGGGATGGAAGGACAAGGGTCGTTCCACGGTATTTTGAGCATGAACATCATTTTTTAAAATGCATAAATATTAGGCTCTTTTCCAGAGAAACTTACAGGACAATGTCTGAAGTTTATTTTATTACTTTTTATTTTGCTCTAACTGGTCACGGCACTGATGAATAAATTAGCATCGTTTATCCAAATTAGGTAAAATGCTGTTGCGGAGTCTACATTTCAATTCTGCTTGTTGAAGAAAATAATAAAACATAAACAGTTTGAAACTTAGATAGACACAATCTACTAATGGTGCTCTCTCTTAAAACACATAGCAGTCTAGGCTGTTTAGCTTGAGCTTGTGAGAATTTGCTGTCCAATGAAGAATTGTAGACTCCGCAACGATTTTGGTACTTTGGTACTTTTAGTTTCAATAAAAGTTACAAAAATAAACATTTTTTGCTGAAAGTTTGCAAACTTCTAATTTATCACTCTTGTAAAATATATATGGAAGAAATTATTTAAAATAAGTTTCCTTCAAGTAATAACAAGTAATTAATTTTCGTTGCGGAGTCTACATTTTTGTTGCGGAATCTACGACTACTTCTAGACTGCTAACTAGAAAACTGTTGAATTTATTAGTAGTAGTTGTATTATTGTGGTAATACGTAAGTAACAACCAAAAATTAGTGTTGGAAAGGTTGCAAGACTATTGAATTAGTATATTTGCATTGCAGGATACCAAAGTTGTTTATTTGTAGACTCCACAACATTAGACGCCGCAACAATTCCCAAATTTTAATTCTGATCACCAAGTAGCTGGAAATTTACTGGAAAGGGATGATATTGATTTATTTGGAATTTTCTATTTCATTGAAGTACACTAATAGTATTTTTTGGTATTTTTGCCTTAGTTTTTCCTCTTGTGCCCTATTGTAGACTCTGCAACGTAGACTCCGCAACAACACCAGCCTTTATAAAATAAATCGTTTCTCCAAAAAAGGAAAACAAAGCAAGAAACTCACTGTGTTTAAAATAAACACAGATCAATGCTTCTTCTTTTAACAAAAACCACTATTCAAAATAGCTGAAAAATACACAGAGATTTCTAGCTTAAGTTACTTGTTGGAAATCAAAGGTTCTTCTGAGTAGACTCCGCAACACCCATAAACAATAAAATATCTTGGAACCCCTTCAACTAGCAAGATGGTCAATTCCACTGTATAAAGCAATTACACTCTTATACCCTAGACATGTAAGTCACTTTGACTGAAGTTCTAGATTTGAAGTTATGATGCCTCAAATCTCTCTTAATGTAGACTCCGCAACATACCGTTTACTGTGGAATGACCCACAACCTTTTAAGAAATCCCACATTTTTCTGGGGGCCCCAAAAGTTGACTGTACCATTTACGTCCATCCTGGGGGCCCCAGGATTTTTGCCATAATGGTAAACAACCCAGATCTTCATTAGAAAGGAGAGACCAACAACATGCTAGTAAGGATATCAATGACATTATTGCTTCACTTTTTTTGGCCTAGGGTGTGCAAGTCGTTAGTAGTCCATATCATCAAAAGAAAATTACTATTTAAATTTGTGCCCTAAGCATCTCAGTGGAAATTGGCTATAAGAAAAAAACTGCATGTCTGTACCCCTTCTTTTGTTAAAAGGCACACAGTGAGTAATTAATTTGTTTCTCTCTTTGCACCTGTCGAAGACCATTAAGAAAGTGAGTGAAAACAATATGCAGAAGAAAATCCTGTATTTTTTAGGGGTTCTGTGAACTAAAACGGTACGCTGAAGAATGTATTTGATGAATATAGAAAAAAAATCAATTCAATTGTCAATAAATTTTATTACAGGACCAAGGACTATTTTATAAGGTGGATTTTTTTCTGACCGGTTATTTATAGGGTTCTCAACATCCTGAAGTTTATTCAGGACAGTGACAGTGCAAGTTGGATTGGAACAAGTATGACAGTGACAATTGACTAGTCACGCAACCAGATGAAACAACAATATCCAATTTCTCTAAGATTTCCAATACAGGACAGCAAGGCTTGCCAGCTGAAACGATCCAGCTGCTACACATAATATTTGCAAAACATTAAGAGAAAGTGGTTAATACAGGTGCCTTTTCATTCAAATTTGGATGCAAGCAACATAATTTCGGTAATGTTTACATGTACATGTATGCTGCTTTATACCGGGCTCATGCCTACCGCATTGACAAAGGGAGTTCTCTATTTACCACACCGGAATGGATTGTTTTGCTGCAAAGACCACTGGATCCCTTGAAATAACTCCACCAAAATGTAAGTTTCAATTCTATTAACTGGGAAATAGAGGCTGTTTTCTAGTTTGATTTCACTCCCGGCAACTTGACACACAACAAGGGTCAGTCGGCGGGTCAAATAACATGCTATCAGTGCAAAATGTACCGAATTCTTCCTTCAATTTTAGGGAAAAAGCCAAAAAAATGTTTATATATTATTGTAAGACTACTTCTCCTTGTTCTAATTCTAGAATTTGGACTGTTTTGAAGAATGGCCCTGTACCTTAAAGGGGCTCTCACACGCTTACTATTCCTCCACCGTGGACATAAAATAAGTAAAATTGTAACCGTGAAAACACATGTACATTTGCCCGTAGTAATCAAAATAATCCTCCAGATTAATAGCAAAACCTTTCAATTGTTAGGCATATACAATTCTAGGTTGTTTTGACCTGTTATCAAGAGGATGGAATTGGATTGCGATTTGAGTTATTTTCTTGTGAGAGAAGTGGTCAGCAGCGTGCGAGAGCCCCTTTAATTCGGCATTTAGTTTAGCTAGTAAAATACTGTGTTGTCAAGTGCCTTCAAAAGAATGCTGTTAATCGAAGACATAAAATTGATCTTATCCAGAACTAAACATGGCAGTTTGAGGGCCCCTTGAATTTCGCTTAAATACTGTAACTGGCCTCAGATGGGCGAAATCGTAAATCTAAAAAAAAAAATCTAAAAAATCACACCAGACTGAGAAATAAAACCCTATAACGGCCTTAATCTTGCTAAAAACTTAAAAATAAGGCTAAATCAATTGTTAGCACTGACCGCATTTTCCAGAATTTGCTCGATTTTTGTGTGCATTTGCTCTTAAAAAAACACTGACGGCTTCCTCTATTATCGCGCCGGCTTCCTGTGGTTGTCTGATTTATCCTTTTCTGTTTTCAATAAAACCAGGGACATGTGAAGATAAAACCAACATTTCATGCAAAATTAGTGAGTGCAGTCTGTTTTGATCATTCCGATAAAGGATTTTATGTTTCAAAGGCTTGGATGCTAATATTGGATAGCCTGATTCCCAAGGTTTTTTTTTTAATAAAAGGGCAGCAAAATTGCGTCGAAAAAAAAAATAGCACGTCCAGCATAATGTTTTTTTTTTTAAGCATAATTTTGAGCATAATGCTATGTTTTTGGGAGCAATGCTCAAAAGCATAACACTCAAATCTTCGAGCATAATTATCTGACCCTAGTGAGTGCTGGTCATTGAACGAGAAATCACTCGTGAAAGCGCCGTGCTGTTTTCAAAGCAAAAAGACCGACCATTGTTGTAAAACCAGCCAAACTAGTCAAGCGCGTCCACGATCCTGGACGAGGGTGTGACATTTGTGTGCAGAGGCCACTTTTAAACACAGAACAAGCGCCATGGTATGATAATATTAGATCTATTGTACTAGCTTCATAATCGGTCACGTGATCTGAACTCGTGTTCACGGCCCGGGTGTCATGGCCGCCATGTTCCGAATAAACTGCTGTGGGTGAAACTTGTCTCTCTGTCTTCTCTAATCACTGGCGTGGTGTCTTACGGTGGGATTCAAACAAAGCTGAACCATTGGCCTTCCAAAGGAAAAGGTGATCTACGGATCTACGGAGCCACTCGATGACATTGGGAAGAGTTTATTGCCAAAGGAGCACATTCACGCATGGCAAAACATGTGCCGGGTTCGAGCAGCTTTTCGGCGAGGTAGGGCAAATGGACCTGTGCCGTGTTCCACAAACAAAAACACTCAACAAAGACTGCCACTAAGACTTGACCTACGTTTGATTTACTTTACAAGCTGCAACCCCTACAAGGAAACATTATTTTCGAGTGTGTTATCATTCTCAACCCCACGACAACGGCACGAAAATCAGACATGCCGACACACGATGTCCGCACTCGTGTAGCTGAATGTCAACACATCTTAACGACCGTCTTTGATGTTTATTTTGAACTTTCCCGACTACAAACAGTGTCAGACTCTTCTGCAAACCTATTTACATCTGTTTTACTTTGCAAGCTCCGCCTCAGTTCCCACAAGAGAACGTAAAGCTTATCATTTTCGAGCGAAAATCAGCCATTGTATGCTCACGTGACTTCAGCCATACGGCCACTTGTCAACACAGCTCGGCTGTTTGAACGATGCAACAGGGTATACAAATCATGTAACATTTATTTCCAAGCCACATGTGCCATCCACCCAGTCTACCAGTAAATACTCTACTTCTACTAAGTCAAAACCAAGATGTCAGATCCACACAAGTACAGCATATGCAGCTTGCATTGCAGCAGAGAAAGTCCACCGGCTTCTACCTACTCTAACCCACGCCCATGCTATTACAAGATTGTTGAGCAGAACGGACAATAACTTTGAACACTGTGTTTATTTCTCAAGTGTTATTGCTTTAGCATTTCCCTATACCATTATGTAGTCACTTTTCTTACCATTCATAAGAGGCTTGCTGAATTTTTATTTTTCCCTTTGCTGTCAATATCCTCGCACTTCATGGGTCCAGAAACTCGAGTAATGGTGAACGAGGAGTGGAAAGAACCACCCATCATCTGGAATGTGGTACTAGCCGACAAGGGACAGAAGAAATCGCCAGCCCTAAATAGGTTTCTAAAACCTATACAAGCCATGGAAGACAAAGGGAGGGAAAAACGGCGAGAAGAAAGAAGCGGCGAAGAGGAGGACAACGATGAAGACATACAAATCTACACTGAACACTTTTCAATGGAAGAACTGCATTACACGCTGAAGCGCAACTGAGGCAGAGTCGTTGGTCTCTATGACGAGATCTCCTTACTGTACGAGCAGCTCGACAAATACAAGAACGGCTCTTCAGACCGGAAAACCTTGCTGTTGCTTATCAACAGGAGTCCGTGGCGGCGAAATTTTCGAAGTTCGCAGAGTGTTGTCCCTAAAACGTGGTTCAACATGGCGGGGTTTGTTCAGCCCGATGTGATCGTGAACTTGTTGAATGGCAACGACTACGATGGGTTTTGCGACAGACAATTCTTTGTTTGCCCACCAGAGAAAGACGTGGACTACGATGAAATAAGAGGAATGACACAAGGAATCACTGATCTGCAACAGGTGTTCGAAGCCCTGGACAATGAATTTAGACGGCCCCCAATTGTACACGCTGGAGGCCGAAGCACATGCTGAGTTTGTGGCATTCCACGACGAGCGAAAACGCAAACAACACAGGAGAGACTGGGATCGGAAAAGTGTCCTGTCGAAAGCTAAAGGCCAAGTCGTCCGTTTAGCAGCTGTAAGCTATGCTCTTCACCAAGCCATCACCAGAGCTAGTAGCCCAGAAGATTTCGCGGAGTGGAGCTACTGTATCCCTAAGGAGTACATGGTTATGGCTGCCTTCGTGATGAACTTTCTCATCGATCAGAAGTTTGCTCTCGGTAAACCGCCAACCGTGACGCCTACGGCAACGATGGATGAGCCATCCACAGGCGTCAATGAGCATTGTGTGAAACGGTTGCTAGAACTTTCGGTGCCGGTCACTATCACCCAAAATCATATCCAGAAGCGAGTGGATAAGAAATACAGAAAGGAGGAAGCAGAGGCCCTCATGCAAGACGTAGCTCGTCTAGAGTTGGGAGAAGTAGTACTAGAGCAGTACCAGGCTGGCAGGATCACCAGGAACAAAAACCTGTTAAGAAAGCGAAAGGTCAACGAGTTAACTGATGCCAACAAGGACATGCTAAAGAAACTTAAAGTTGACATGGAAAAATATTCTACATAGTCACTAAATTTTCATATTACAATCATTTCATTGGTGTAGTATAGTTTCCGGTAAATGTGTAGAAATTTTTGAAAAAATTCCACGGTTGTTGTTTTTCTTGCTATTTCAGAAAAAAATACATCAGAACAATTGTTATTGCAAACGGGTTGACATATAGCTTGTTTAGGATCAATCATTTCATTGGTGTAGTATAGTTTCCGGTAAATGTGTAGAAATTTTTGAAAAAATTTTCACGGTTGTTGTTTTTCTTGGTATTTCAGAAAAAAGACATCAGAACAATTGTTATTGCAAACAGATTGAGTAGGATATTGTTGAGTTTGTTTAGGATATTGTTGAGTTAGTAAATAAATAAATACATGAAGTGACTTGATACAATAATGAGAATTTTTGCATCTCGATTACACCATTCAATACCTAAAGAATTTGAGACCGAAACAAATTAGTTGTAGGGCACGCTTTGAGAACGAGGAAAACACAAATTGAGGCTCCCTCCTCACCAGTAAATAGTGGGAGGGCATGATTTGAAAATGACAAAATACCCATACCTAAAGCATTTGAGACCAAGATCTAGAAGAAGCGCATGCCTTGAGAAAACAAAATAAACAGTGGGAGGGCTGCTTTGAGAATGACAAACCTAGATAGTGGTAGGGCTGCTTTGAGAACGTGGTAAACACAAATTGAGGCTCCCTCCTCACCAGTAAATAGTGGGAGGGCATGATTTGAAAATGACGAAATACCCATACCTAAAGCATTTGAGACCGAGATCTAGAAGTGGTAAGGCACGCTATGAGAACGAGGAAAACATAAATTGAGGCTCCCTCCTCACCAGTAAATAGTGAGAGGGCATGATTGATTTGAAAATGACGAAATATCCATACCTAAAGCATTTGAGACCGAGATCTAGGCGTGGTAAGGCATGCTTTGAGAACGAGGAAAACATAAATTGAGGCTCCCTTCTCACCAGTAAATAGTGAGAGGGCATGATTTGAAATGACAAAATACCCATACTTAAGAATAGTTGGGAGCGCATGCCTTGAGAAAACAGGTCAGACTTTTAATAGTTGTCTAAAGTGTATATTTATACAGAATAGACAGAATATACACAATAGACAAGTAAAAAATAATATGTGGGACAACAGGAAAACACAAAATTGAGACAATAGAGAGAATATACACAATAGACAAGTGACTGTCAATAGAAGTCTAAAGTGTATATATATACAGAATAGACAGAATATACACAATAGACACTTGATAGTCAAGTAACAAATAAAATGTGGGACAACAGGAAAACACAAATTGAGACAACAGAGAGAATATACACAATAGACAGTGACTGTCAATAGATGTCTAAAGTGTATATTTTTTACAGAATAGACAGAATATACACAATAGACATAGACAGGTGACTGTAAAAACAGGAAAACACAAATTGAGACAATAGAGAGAATATACACAATAGACAAGTGACTGTCAATAGATGTCTAAAGTGTATATTTTTTACAGAATAGACAGAATATACACAATAGACATAGACATGAAGTGACTGTAAAAAGTTGTCTGATATATATCTTGTATATTCTGCAATCCCGCGTGTTAATATACACCAGTGTCTATGTATACAGAATATACAACCAAAATAGACAGGTATATATACTTGCATATTCTGCAATCCCGTGTTAATATACACCAGTGTCTATGTATACAGAATATACAACTAAAATAGACAGGTATAAATATTGTATATTCTGCAATCCCGTGTTAATATACACCAGTGTCTATGTATACAGAATATAAAACTAAAATAGACAGGTATAAATATTGTATATTCTGCAATCCTGTGTTAATATACATCAGTGTCTATGTATACAGAATATACAACTAAAATAGACAGATATATATCTTGTATATTATGCAATCCCACACCTTAGTGATAATCGGTCACGTGATCTGAACTCGTGTTCACGGCCCGGGTGTCATGGCCGCCATGTTCCGAATAAACTGCTGTGGGTGAAACTCGTCTCTCTGTCTTCTTTAATCACTGGCGAAGATATAAGTGGCCTCTGCTAGCTAGCACTAGCACGGAATCGGGGAAAGCTGAACACAAAAGTGTCCTCTGGGAATGGTTCGTATACGGAGGAAGACACAGGGAAACACATGGCCAGTGTATTACTATTTAGCCACTAAATCCCGAAAAGACAAGCAATAACATAGAATAAAAGCTTACCCAACATTCCTATAGCTACAAAGGCATACCTCGAGTGGCAATTCGCCTTGGAAAATGTTCTCCATTGATCAACAGCCAGTTTTGGCGCGCTTCCTTCTTCCAATCGAGATATGACATTTTCTGCAGGAATTCAAGCAGTATGTCGCTTGAACAGCTTTCGAAACAGTTTACGTTTGTTTAATCACTGAATGCATTTAAGTTGCAACATACCTTTGGTGTATTAAACCCATAAAATAGCGATATATTGCGCTCTGAGAGTTCTCCTTCTCGACCCTACGCCGCCACACATGTTTTCCTCGCTCGAGCGACCCTCTTCACTTGATCACGTGATACTACGAGCAAGCCACAGGCTTCCCGTCCAGAGTGCAAGTCGTTCTATGTTTTTTTTGCTGTTGTTTTCCTTTGGCGAAGGCGAAAAAAGAACACGGTCCGTGGTTTTCGGCTCAGGGAGTGTGAAGCGAATCAAAAAATGTATTTTAAAAAATGGAACAACCGGACTTTGGGAAAGTGTGGACCTTCCTCAAGTGAGCGATTATTCTGTGCCGCTACGGAATTTTTGTGTCGGGGCTCGCGAAGGGTTTTGCTTGTGTTGGAAACGAAAATTATTTCTTGGGTACTCGCAGTCACTAGCCTTTAGAAAAAGTCCCGGCTAAAAAGTGTCGATTTCTAATAGTTTCCTACGGCCAGACCCCACGTTTTTTCGACGAAAATTCAACACAACTGCACGAAGGGAAACGTTGTAAGTTAAGGTTTTGGCCCCAAAATCATCACGGAACCTTCAGCCTCGTGCATGTGCAAGACACGTAGTTACAGGGGACGTCCACCTCTTGAACTTCAGAATTGTGAGAACTGAGGATTTCAGACAAAATCATGTCCTGCTTTTTTCGCGCGTATTCTCTTGATAACGAAAAAATGACAGGAAAATTTCACCAGAACTTGCCAGATACTCGAGGAACATCTTGTTCGAACGGTCAAGGCTTGCAATACCACAACTTTGGCTCTTTTAACAGACTTTGTTGGCTTTTTTAATGCAAACCTTACTTCAATTGATCCAACAATCCATTTTCCCAGTCTCCCTCTTCCTCTCTATATACGCGGGAGTTTTTTTTTCCCCGATACTGTTTGCGGCGTGCAGCCATCAAACTGACATTTTTCTAGCTATACACCGGAAATACAAACCATAAACCCCAATCTGTCTCTATCTCTATATATACGGAGAGTCCTAAGGTGCCTCGTCAGCGGGGGCAATTAACGATTTTGCAAACTGCTGTCCTTATTTCAATTTTCACATTTTTGCAGATGACACAAACCTGTTGTGTTCCAACATTAGCCTGGTTCAACTTGAAACGCCTATATGAAAATTTAGAATATATTTCCCGCTGGCTCTGTGCCAATAAACTGTCCTTAAACATCAGTAAGACAAACTATGTCATTTTCCATCCTCGCCAGAAACCCGCGAACTATATAACCAGGCTATGTATATCTAATGAACAGATAAAGCAAGTTAAATGCATCAAATATAGTTTGGTGTTCATTGATTTCAACCCTCACCTGGAAAAACCATGTTCAGCCTATGGCTATGCCACGGTTGTTTTAAAAAAATTATACAAAACTAGGCAAGTGGTCTGCAGAAAAAACACAGAATCTTATACTATGCTTCACCTTAGCCTTAAGGAACTGAAATTTGCAATATATGGGCATTCGTACGTAAGATTTTATACCTATCGCTATCAGATTTGTGGATACCTACTGAGATATCTGATGCATTTCTCTATTTTAAATCCTCGTATCTCCTACTGTACTAATTCATTTTGTCGTTGTCTATATAGTCCTTATTAATTTTACTTGTTTATTTATTTAATTTATAATTATTATTATTTGGTCTCTCCCTCAATTGTAACTCTTATGAATATGACTTTATCCACTTGACCCCTGTTAGTAAACTCAACTCGATTAGCTCTGCTATTTTTTAGGTAACTGTGATCCTCTATATATTTTAAATTAATTTTTTCTATTGTAATTGTCATATATTGTTGTTGTTAAGGAAGCAGTCTCATTCAAAACGTAAAGAAACGAGCGACCACTTGGCCAAGAAGAAGACGGAAACATCTCACTCGTCAAATGAAGATCTTTCAACCTTGAATTCGGGTAGTATCGAAAACACCGACAACACTGAAATAATCGATTCAGAATCTGAAGAGAACTTGCCGTGCAGTCAGATGAAAAAGGAAAAGAAGAAAGTGATAAATAGAGATTATTACATGGTAAGAACTTGATATCATTTTTATTCACGTGTTTTCGTGTCGTTTTTATTCACGTGTTTTCGTATGGGGCCTTGAGCTACCGAGCTGGAGAGATTTAGTTCAGACTAAATAACTAAATCTCTCCAACTCGGTAGCTCAAGGCCCCACTTGGAACTTTATTATTTACTGCTAATATGCTACTGAAATGCAACTTAGATCGTTTAAGTCAAAATAGAAGTGTGGTGACAATTTTCTAAAGCTGCGCAAATGGCCATGGCGGAGTGTGGCGTTCCTCATCCACTCTTGGTTTGAAGAGGTCAACCCATCCACACCATTCCAATGCTTGGCCAATATCGGATTTATCTCAAGTTCCACTGCAGAAACGATGCAGATGTCTGCGGTTAGCTCTTTATGGGATAGAACCCAAGAGGCTGTTGTCGAGGTTTACAAAAATGAGAAATTAGTGGGATGGATTCCCCAGGGTTTAGTGCAAAATTTTGCACTTACACCATCATGGAACAGCACGCGGGGACCATCCTGGATCTTGAAATCGTCGACAAGAGGGAGACAGGTAGTTCCTCTACTACCATGGAGCTTCAAATACTGTCAGTGTTGAAACTGATTAGAGACATGAAAGGTAAGCATGTAGCATGTCAACAATTTTCTCTACTCTAGGTTGTTCTGCTCTGTAGACGTGATCAAGGTGAAAGTGATCAAGAAGAAAGCCTTGTATTTTGATTGAGTTTGTAATAAGCCCCTCTACGAGTTCAAGATTTAAATAGGCTACCCAAGGGCTTATCAGAGCTTTTACGGTATCCTCCCCCCCCCCCCAAAAAAAAAAAAAAAAAAACGGAAGAGCACTGGAAATTCCGGAGGGGTGGGGGTCAATTTACTTTTTTTTTTTTACCTTTTCCATACAAATACTGTATTTTTCTTTGGGGTGGGGGGTCACTTTTCAATACCCTTCCGTGGGGGGGGGGGATATTTTCTGTAACCACACAATTGTACAATAATAACAATAATAAAAAAGATTTATATATAGCGCCTTTCTCCACAGATCCAAAGCGCTTTACAAAATTTACTTATTTATCATATATAAGATAATGAAAAGATATTAAAAAGATATTAAGAATAATTTAAAAACATTATGTATGTTATTTACTAATTAAAAAGATTTGTTTTCAAAGAAGACTTAAACTTGTTAAGCTCGTCACAGGATCCAAGGTCAAGAGGTAGCTCGTTCCAAAGAGCAGGTGCATTGACTGAGAAGGCTCTTGAGCCATAGGTTTTTAGTTTAGGTATTGGCTTTACAAGGAGGGCCTTATTTGCAGAGCGTAGGGTTCTTGAGGGTTTATAAATAGATAAAAGATCACTTATGTAGAACGGGGCAATACTATTAAGGGTTTTAAAAAAGAGAAGTATGAGTTTGAAATCAATTATCTCTCTGATGGGAAGCCAGTGAAGTTCACGAAGAACTGGCGAAATCTGGTCATACTTCTTTGTTCCTGTAAGAAGACGAGCAGCTGAGTTTTGAACATATTGGAGCTTACAGATTTGTTCTTTCTTAAAGGGGCTCTCGCACGGAAAGCCCAGTTTGCCGAGTCATGCTACTGTCAAGAAATCCAAAACACCACGCGAACTACGGATTTCTAGAGGGTTTACGCATCAGAATATATAATTTTTTTAGTCAAATCAATGGAGTTGTGTCTCAGGGATTGTAAAAGATGGAAACAGCGATAACAAATTCCAGAGAGCTATTTTAGCGGAGCTCCAGCGTGGGCCGAAGGCCCGCGCAAGCGGAGCACCATACCTAAGGGAAAAACGTATACCATCGAGTTGATTTTCGAACGTCACGGGCATTTTGGATCATTTTGATGACGTCATTGATGGCGTGAGGGAACGTGACTTTGGTGTAGAGTTCCTCTGATGGTCTTTGAAAGTTTGTCCAAGTTTGGCTTCTAGAGAAGCTTCCCTTCGGGAGATATGATTTTTTCTTTATTTTTCTGGTATTAGCGGAGCTCTAGCGCGGGCCGAAGGCCCGCGCAAGCGGAGCACCATACCTAAGGGAAAAACGTATACCATCGACTTGATTTTTGAACGTCACGGGCATTATGGATCATTTTGATGACGTCATTGATGGCGTGAGGGCACGTGACTTTGGTGTAGAGTTCCTCTTATGGTCTTTGAAAGTTTGTCCAAGTTTGCCTTCTATAGGAAGCTTCCCTTCGGGAGATATGATTTTTTCCTTATTTTTCTGGCCACCAGATGAGCAAAATGAGGTGGTCACGTGATATGACGTCATCGATGACGTCATGTATGCTTGAAAAATCAATATCTCGTGAAGGGAAGACTCTAAAGCAACCATGTAAACCATGTACACATGGGAATCCCTTTCATTCACACAGAAAAAAATTATAACGAGGAGCTCCGCTTTTAGCCAGTGGCTAAATCTATATATTAAACCTATAGCGTCCGCCGTCCGCCGTCCGCCGTCCGTGTACACATGGGAACCCTGTGGTATGCAAAGAAAAAAGTATATCTCCTCAAGGGAACATGCTAAGACAGCCATACTTGGGATATTTTGTCTATGCCACAAGGGGTGTGCTGTAGCACGGTTACGTGATGTGACGTCATCGATGACGTCATCAATTATTGAAAAATAATTATCTCGTGAAGAGAAGACTCTAAAACAACCAAACTTGGGTAGTGTGGTCTAGGGGCGCTTTCCATTTGGCAAAAAATCCCGGAATTTTCGGTTAGAAGTCAAATGGAAAGCGCCAAACCCGGGGAAAAGTTTCGGAAATTTGGGACAACCTTTAGAGCTTACCCCAAACGTGGGAATTTTCGGAGAACTCGGAATTTCCGGGAATTTGTCCCTTTCCATTTGATTTCTGACCGAAATTCCCGGAAATTCCGGGTCAAATGGAAAGCGGTGCAGAACGTTCTCGGACTTTCGTCCAATCGTGGCTGTTCTCGTGAATTGCCGGATTGAGACCTTTCCATTTGACTCAGAGAACTACTGGGAATTCAAACCGGGATTTTTTGCTAAATGGAAAGCGCCCCTGGTCACCAGATGAGCGAAATGAAGTGGTCACGTCATGTGACGTCATCGATGACGTCATCTATGCTTGAAAAATTAATATCTCGTGAAGAGAAGACTCTAAAACAACCAAACTTGGGTAGTATAGTCTAGGTCACCAGATGAGCGAAATGAAGTGGTCACGTGATGTGACGTCATCGATGACGTCATCTGTGCTTGAAAAATTGATATATCGTGAAGGGAAGGCTCTAAAACAACCAAACTTTGGTAGTGTAGTCTAGATCATCAGATGAACGAAATGAAGTGGTCACGTGATGTGACGTCATCGATGACGTCATCTATGCTTGAAAAATAAAAATCTCGTGAAGGGAAGGCTCTAAAACAACCAAACTTGGGTAGTGTAGTATAGGTCACCAGATGAGCGAAATGAGTTGGTCACGTGATATGACGTCAGCGATGACGTCATCTATGCCTGAAAAATTAATATCTCGTGAAGGGAAGGCTCTAAAACAACCAAACTTTTGTAGTGTAGTCTAGATCGCCAGGTGAGCGAATAAAGTGGTCACGTGATATGACGTCATCGATGACGTCATCTATGCTTGAAAAATTAATATCTCGTGAAGGGAAAACTCTAAAACAACGAAACTTGGGTAGTGTAGTCTAGGTCACCAGATGAGCTAAATGAAGTGGTCAGGTGATATGACGTCATCGACGACGCAATCTATGTTTCAAAAAATATTCTCTTTTATTATTGCACTTTTGAATCATTCCATTTGGAGGAATTAATACCTTAATTTTTCGGAAGAAGGTCATCTCACTCGACAGGATGCTTATTTTCGTCCCGTATTTGTATTGTGTCAATGCAGCAACATACCGAAGAAAACACTGTTGTATACATATCAAGAGACACTTTTTTCTTAAAAAGCCTACAGTATAAACCATGTAAACATGGGAATCCCTTTCATTCGCACAGAAAATTTTATAAACGGGAGCTCCGCTTTTAGCCATTGGCTAAATCTATATATTAAACCTATAGTGTCCGCCGTCCGTCCGTCCGCCGTCCGCCGTCCGCCGTCCGTGTACACATGGGAACCCTGTGGTATGCAAAGAAAAATTATATCTCCTCAAGGGAACATGCTAAGACAGCCATACTTGGGATATTTTGTCTATGGCACAAGGGGGGTGCTGTAGCACGGTCACGTGATGTGACGTCATCGATGACGTCATCTATGCTTGAAAAATGAATATCTCGTGAAGAGAAGACTCTAAAACAACCAAACTTGGGTAGTGTGGTCTTGGTCACCAGATGAGCGAAATGAAGTGGTCACGTGATGTGACGTCATCGATGACGTCATCTATGCTTGAAAAATGAATATCTCGTCAAGAGAAGACTCTAGAACAACCAAACTTGGGTAGTGTGGTCTAGGTCACCAGATGAGCAAAATGAAGTGGTCACGTGATGTGACGTCATCGATGACGTCATCTATGCTTGAAAAAATAATATCTCGTGAAGGGAAGACTCTAAGACAAAAAAACTTGGGTAGTGTAGTCTAGGCCACCAGATGAGCGAAATGAGATGGTCACGTGATATGACGTCATCGATGACGTCATCTATGCTTGAAAAATGAATATCTCGTGAAGAGAAGACTCTAAAACAACCAAACTTGGGCAGTGTGGTCTTGGTCACCAGATGAGCGAAATGAAGTGGTCACGTGATGTGACGTCACCGATGACGTCATCTATGCTTGAAAAATGAATATCTCGTCAAGAGAAGACTCTAGAACAACCAAACTTGGGTAGTGTGGTCTAGGTCACCAGATGAGCAAAATGAAGTGGTCACGTGATGTGACGTCATCGATGACGTCATCTATGCTTGAAAAAATAATATCTCGTGAAGGGAAAACTCTAAAAGAACCAAACTTGGGTAGTGTAGTCTAGGCCACCATATGATCGAAATGAAGTGGTCACGTGATATGACGTCATCGATGACGTCATCTATGCTTGAAAAATTAATATCTCGTGAAGACTCTAAAGCAACCATATAAACCATGTACACATGGGAATCCCTTTCATTCACATAGAAAATTTTATAACCAGGAGCTCCGCTTTTAGCCAGTGGCTAAATCTATATATTAAACTATTAAAAACAAGCTCCGGCAACTGACGCATGGAACTGACGAGTGAGTTCTCACTTGCAAAATTGTAGCCACAGTTGCTTGAAACGTTGGATTGGGGTCGATTATATCAAATTATTACGGCAAATTAAACACGACAACTCGGAAAAGAATGCATGATAGTAGAGGCTTTATTGCATAATGTGTTGTTACTCACAAACACATCTAAAACAAAATTCGAAACCTGATCATTCAGTTATTGCTTCGCACTCTTCGCAGAACAAAACACAAACAGCTACTGGTATCACAAGCCTTGTCGATTTATACAGCAAAAATTCAGAATATCATTTATACTAACTTTCCTGAGTATCTCCGAGTTGTTCTGAGGCCATGTCTCTCAATACGTAGAGGAAAATAGGCTTGTCACAACGTTGCCGTATGAATTCCTGATCGTTCGTTATTTGCTTCGCACTCGCTGTTCACAAAACACAACGGCTAGTTCAACGGCTACTGGTATCACAAAACCTTGCCGATTTTAACACAATAATTTAGCTCTTTAAGCAACATCAATGTATGCTGTAGCTTGATTGCTAATAGACCTGTCCGTTGAGAAATGAATGCAGGCTGCAGGCAAGAGTAAATGTTCCTTGGTGTTTGCCGGTTTATCGTCCAAAACCCAAACGTGAAATCACAACAGTGAGGTCAGCTCTCGGTGCCCTGAGATCGATCAAGAAGGTTCCTGCTTATCTCATTGAACTCCAGGTCTGAAGAACCATCTCATGCAAGTATATCACGAGATGATCCAGCCGCCAAACCCTCCTGTTTTTATGCTTATTCACTTTGGAAGACGGCAAAGATGGCGGCTCGTCGCTTTCCTTTTGAGCCGATTCCATTGGAAGCTCGTAACAAGACTCTTGAATACGAACACGAAAAGGGAAAATAAACGCGATGGAAATGGATTTCTCACTAGCCTTAGTCGTTTCCCCCTTCGATTCACATTCGGTCCACGGTGGACTCTTATTCTGAAGTGAGACCATGGGCAGTAGGAATATTCAGCATGCGAGAGCCCCTTTAAGTCCTGACAAAAGACAGTTGCAGTTATCGAGTTTTGAGGATATATATGCATGAATAAGAATCTCGCAGTGGGCAAAAGGAATGAATTTTCTAATCTTAGCGATGTTCCGCAGATGATAAAAGGAAGATTTACATATATCATTCACTTGTTTATCTATTAAAAGAGCATCATCAAACTTCACTCCAATGTTCAATTTAGACACTAGTTACCCCTTTAACAGCTACTTCTTTCCCTTTCTTCATGCTCGCCTTGTACTTTTTTACAAGTAGTCAGTGAGATTTTTCACAGACACGCTGTAAACAATTCCATAAATCTCAAGTGACTTTTATCATTTCCACAGAAAATATGCATTACCAGCAATATATAATAACAAAATGTGATATGTTGTAGAAATATGTGTTATGCGATTTTAATCTGTTCATTTTAATTTCAGGCAGCTAAAATCAAAGGAAATGAATCCATTGACCAATTGGTCGAGCCTATTCGAAACCATTTTTGGCACTGCACTCAGATTGCTAATCGCAATGGAGAAGCACTTAAGGTAAAACTATATTTTGGGGATTTCTTTAGTCGGCTCAATCAAAATAACATTGTCCAATAAATTAGTTTTTTTTAATAGCATCACCATGAGAAATTTGTACTATTTTTCTGAAGATTACAATACACTGCAGTACGATAATAAAAATAAAAAACACAGTGGAAAGATGTATCCAAGATTCATTTACAATTTTTTAGGGTGCCTGGATCGGAGTCATTCGTCACGTGCATGTATGGGTAGATGGCATTTGTGCACATGGCCCATTTACTGAGCTTAACGAGGAAAAAGCTTACTTGGCACAAGGCTCAAAACCGTTCAAAGCTGTACAGGATATAATCCTAGACCTGTTGGCTCAACCACGTATCTGTTCTGATATAGAGATATAGAGATGACATTGTGGATTTCTCGGTACAAGGTCTTCCAGCTTTGCATGAGCTCACGGAATATCTCAATTCTTTGCACCCTACTATCAAATTTGAGCTCGTGTACTCGGAGAGTCAGCTAAACGTGCTAGACCTGACGTTGCATTTTGTCGACGGTTTTATCAGAACAGATACGTATTCTTAGCCCACGGATAGTCATCTCTACCTCCCACCCTCCAGTGCACACCCAGCACATTGTAAGAAGGCAATTCCTTATAGTGTGGCACTGAGATTAAAGCGTAATTGCTCCACGCAAGAGTTCCTAGAGGAACGTAATGCCGAATACCAAAAATATCTCGTAGATCAGGGCTATAAAAAAAGCACCGTTCGGGATGGTTTTTCAAAAGTCGAACACCTCAATAGAGCCGATCTCTTAGTACCCAAAAATAACAATAACAAACGGAAGGTAACTCCCTTGGTTGTGGATTACAACCCCAATTTGCCAGATGTCGGGAATATTTTACGTAGTAATCTCAGTATTTTACATCAGAATTCCTACATAAAAGAAATATTTCCTGAAGGCGAAGTTAGACATTTCATTTTTGGTCATTTCCGCTCTGTCGTAATTCGTATAATATTCGTCGCGAGCATGTGATCCATTTAGTTTTTGTTCATGAAAAATAGAGAGAATGGACAAAACAGTAGTGTCGTAGAAAACATGTACTGTAATATGAAACACTAAAACAAGTTGTACAATACTAGTAGCTCCCAATCATTTTTCAATGCATTTCAAACGGCGTGTCATCCCTTCTTTTCTGGATGTGTAATTGGTGTGAAAATTTATGGAAGCTAGAAAACATTTTTTTGACTTCCTTTTATAAAGGTGATGCAGCAATGTGGGGCGCATGAGGATATTCCAAACTTGTGGGTGTATTTAGAGAGTACAGTGGCGCCATATGTGATAGGCCTGTTTGAGAATGTTTCTGCTCCATTCCAAATGTCCGGCAAAGCACTAATTGATGTTTGGGAGAGGTTAGAGATCAAGTTACCCAACTTAAGTAGAAGACAGGTTTGTTTATGTGATTTATGACACTTCCACTTGTAAAGAGAAAGGTATAAAGGTATCGTGGGCATCGTTAATGCAGGCCCGTAGCCAGGGGGGCCTCGCGACAAAAAGGTCCACGTTTATACACAGTAAATACAGCACTTATATTATACTTGACTTTTTCTAGCGAATTTTAGCTGGAAACGTTTCCTCCCCGCCGCCCAAAAATCTGAAAGAGGTACTTGCGCTTTCTCGTTTGAGGGTCAGCGGAGTTACTTCAGACGAGGGAACTAATTTTCAAGAGCCACCTTCCGGTTGTTTCAAATGTGGCAAACAAATGAGACCTTTGTAATAACTTTTTTGAGACAGCAAATTCTTTCACTAGTTTTGTCACGGGCAAAACCTACAAGATAAAGCAGAATTTTACTTGCGCATCAAAGAATGTTGTTTATCTTGCCTCCTGCAAAAAATGCAGGCTTCAATACGCTGGCTCAACCACAACGGAGTTCAAAGTTACATTCCGTAAACACAAATCGGCTATGAAAACAAACAAAAAAACCTGTGAAGTTGCCATTCATTTCAATAGTGTGCATCATTCTATCTCGGACTTTTCTTTCATGTGCATTGAGAAAGTAGTTAATGAGCAAGCCAACGTGGAAAAATACATACTGGAGTGCGCAGTTATTCACTTTAAAGCCGCACGGACTCAACAAAAGGCAAGACTTTCGCTCCAAGAATCGTATACATTACAAGACATAAGAACCCTCGTAATTTTTCACGACCTTTTAATAACAAATTGCTATTTAAATACATCCCATTGCATTTTTAACTCACAAAGCAGAACCATGCCTTGATGTAAGTATAACATATATTTTTAACTTTTAAAACCATTAATTTTAGCTGAAGAAGCCCGAAGGGCCGTAACGTTCGATTAAATTTGATTTAAGAAAAGTTATTTGTTGACTGTCTTTGCTCATTTCAATTATAAATCTAAAATATAATACGTGATATTGGAGGGGTCAAGGTCAAACTGTTAGCCCAGCAGCCTGGAAAAACGGCTGCATCACGGAACTTCTAATCCACGCCATTTTCTTGCATACTTGGGGAACTGTGTTATAGGATACATTTTATTCGAAAACTATAAAGTGGACGGAATATCTAATTCAAGCGTTTTAGTAAGCAAGAACGAGTTCGCAAAGGCGCCATTTTAAATCTTCTCCACAGAAACCAAAAAATAAACAATTTCTCGCAGCCCAAAGCAACAAATACATCCAAACCTACGCGATTCTCTCACAAATAAAACAGTAATGTTCAGGCAAAAGTCGTTTTTCCAAAACGTTTAGAGTGAACAATATATCCCATTCAAAGGATTTGGCGCGTTGCACGACGCCCCGGCGTGCCATTTATAAATAGACAAACACTCAGTTCACAAACAACAGTCCTTTGACAGCCTATTTATTTCGAAATCTATACTAAAAACAGAGAAGTTCGAGCCGAAAAAACGAAGCTCCCAAACCCGACTGGAAGAAGGAAATGTATGAAATTTTCGAAATCTATACTAACAACGGAGATGTTCGAGCCGAAAAAACGAAGTTCACAAACCCGAACGGAAGGAAATCTCTCCAGTGTGCATGTTTTGTTGGAAAAGGTTTTACTTGAGCTAAGGTCTAATTCAAGCGATTTTCCCAAGTTTCACTGATAAGCTTAGATTGTTTAAGCTAAGTTTTTAAATCACACACACTTGAATTCGAATTGACCGTGTTTGTACAAGTCTTTATTAAGAAAGTCCAACATGATGAGCAGTGCAAAGCAACTTTCCATGAAAAACAGCGAGAATCTTAAAAGTTTTCGTTTACCTTTCTGGCGCTTCCTAAACCTTCCTATTCACCAAACGAGGGACTTCTCTTGATATAATCAATTATAAGCAATTATTTACAATTATTTGAAGTTCGAGTGGTACAGCTCTTCTTCTTCCTTTTCTTTCTTGACCGAAAATACGACCATCTCGACCGACACACGCGCGATCTTTTCGCGCCAAAACCACAGTGAAACCAATGCCTCAACACCTTTGTTAGGAAATATTTAGAGGGTTATTGTGTGGCATTTGCCTCATTTCCATTCAAAAGGAACATTGTTTTCAAAGATCTAATTTAAAACGCCTTTCCCATCGTATGCTATGGTGCGAATATTTGACACTGGTATGCCACCTATCTATAAGCTGATAACAAATACTTCAATACTTTAAAGTAAACAGGCGTAGTTACAAATTGTTTGAGCACATCTCTCTAAACGTAGCGGCATAACTATTCATTCCACAACGGCATACAATCCGATAATTTTCGTCATTCAAGGAAAATTTAATTCGTGAACGTTTCACGGGTACTTACTAGTTATACATATTTCGCAAAGTACAGTCTGTGAATCAACTTTTGATCCACGTAGCTTAACATATCTGTTGGCCATAGGCATTTGTACTCTATTCAAATCTATATATATTTATTTATTTATAAAATAATTTAGATAGTATGCGCGTTCTGATTGGCTTAGAGCCATGTTTGCATTTTCCTGTGCACAACATGGTTTTGACGTCACACACTTGAGTGATTGATGTTTTAGGCAAAATCATTTATTGAGAAGTGAGTATTACTTGGGTAGACATTTCATCAAGCACAAATTCAAATAAAGCATGAGACTCGTAATATAACATTGTTTTCGCTTCTCTACCTGAGCTGAGTTCGGCACACAGTTCGACAGTCACAAAGTCAGTTTGAAAATCGTAACTAATTCTGCCTCTGGATCCTCGTGTATTAAAAGTTTGACAAGCCCAGAAGGTGCAAACAGGTGGAGTCCTTTCTTCTTTGCCATGTTTGCCGTAAATAAAGCGTTCAAATTCTTCCGTGATTAAGTCTTCTGCTTGCCTACTGTCATAATTATTTTGTATTTTAAATGGAAGATAGGCTCCATTTTAAGCCACGAATGTCATTTTAAAACCACTTCGCTTGCCCAATCTCAGAAAACTTGCAGTCCGATCAGAAAGATTGACAAATCATACGATAGAAGGAGCGCTCTGATAAGCAGATGCAGCCTTTTCATCTGTATAAAGAATTTAGAGTCTCATCCGCTTTAAAAACTTACTATCTATATTCCACGTGCATTTTATTTTTGTAGATAATTATTTTTTTTAAACAAATAAATTCTCGAGCAGGTCTGATCTGGTCTGTTCCACTGATCTGCTCTCGGAGATCTGTTCTCGAATTCTCCATACCACATCTCGGTTTGCATAAGCCTGTGCAGTCACGGGGACTGTGTTTTATTTGTTAAATATTTCTTGTACAGCAATGGAAAAAAATGTTTTAAAAACTACCCGCACTGGAAGCTTCAATTCCATGATGCTTATGTATGTGCCAAAGAGAAAAAAAAAAGATAATTGAAGTACATTTATTGAGTGAAGCATACCGGTACTGTTCATCTAATTATTTATACAAGATAGCTAAAATAGTTTGACAAAATAAATAATCGAATCATCCAGGTCATGTTATCGGTAATGTCCCCATACTACTACAAGCAGAACACGAGCTTCGACACTCGTGGTTCAACCATACATTCACAAAAGTACTTAGGTACTGGCAAGTACCTAAGTGTAATGGGAATATGATGGGGAGAATGTGATCTTTAATGACCCGAACCTCAGCCCTGCACAAGACCAGAGGGACCAACTCTGTTTAAGTACTATGCAACAACAGGAGAAGTACTTGCAAGAATGCTGGTTCCAATGTATAATAAAAATAATAATTCTCGGTTATTCAACCACATTTGCAGTTAGAACTGAATAACAGTGGGTGTGCGCAAAACAAGTAAATTACAGATACTTCATGGTCACAAAATCAGCCAGGCGATCAGTTGCAACAATATGCCTAATGGAAGAATTTGCCTTCGGGGGTAGGCCGCACCCATAGAGGGCGGCTGGAGGAAGGACTACCCTTGCCTCCTCATCTTCTCTACCTTCGTGATGAGCATGATGAGGTGATCAAGGTCAACACTCTCAGGATATGTTTAACCACGATCAATTCAAGGATCATCTTGCAGTAATACAAAGCAAAGAAATCTGTGCAAAGCTACCCTTTTTATGTTTTTACATGTATTTACAGTAGGGTCCCAGACAATGCTGTGTGCTTTAAAATTATATATTGTTCATAGGTGGCGAAACCTATAGTCCGGTCAATTTAGCGTTAAACCTGGAAAAAATTGTAACATGGGATTTTTATACAGCAAATTCTCAGGAACATATGTGAGAAATACGTGTCCAAATTTTGTGAAAATCCGTTCGGGGTTAAATTCGGGGTTTTCCGAGTCTCCACGAAGGAAAGCCCGTTGTTTTCGGTGGCACTTAGACTGAAAGCAAACAATTCGAAGGGAGGGCTATAGACTGTATAACCGTAACTCGGTGTGATATTGAACGAGATATCGAGCAATTTCTTTTTACTGCATAATGTGATTGCATAGATGTGAATTTTGTGTTTGTTAATTACCAATTCTGCAAAATAATCCTGAGTTTTGACAAATCCCATATGATCCTTGTATTTCCTGCGTGGTGATACATTAAAGTTCGAATATTATACGCTTAAAGAAATAAAAGAAATAAACTGATCATAGCCGTAACTCATCGCTTAGAAATTATTTGTTTCAACCGAAAAACCTTATTAAATCTTCCCCGGTTTCATCTGTACAGTCTATAAATATTCTCCTAGTTTCTGTGTTTTCAGTGCCACCGAAAACAAAAGGCGCCCTTGACGTCGCCGGTAAAACCAAATATATAACCAACTTCCCCCGGTCGGATTTCTACGAAATTTGGAAATATTATTCCAGATATGTTTTTGACAATTAGTACCATGTTGCAATTTTTTCCAGGTTCGGGGTTTTTTCGGGCTAATTTGACCGGACTACTAGTCTTAAACCAAATTAATCTGTTGTGCGGGAGGAGAACAGAGAGAGAGGAAAACGAATTTGCCTTGAGCGTTCGGCTGTGAAATCTATGCAGTCTTTTGATCGCAACTTTGGTAAAGGAAAATCAGAAGGGGAACATGCGGCTGCAAGGACGCTTGTTCAACTCAGCTTGGATCCAGTCATTTTGGGTGAAAACAAGAAGAGCGAGCAGACTTATCAGACTTAGGCGGTGATTACATGAGACCGGTACAAACTCAGAGCGATTTCAGTTCGTATCGGCTCTCATACGTTTCTTTATATGCGTTTACATGAGGCCGGTCTGGAAAAAGTCCTGACCGGCACGAGTTCATTCCGGTTGCTGACCCGACACGAACGACTTTCGCATCCTTACCGGTCTCGCGTAAACACGATCAAAAAGGTGGTGATTACATGAGACCGGTATGAACTCAGATCGCTCTGAGTTCGTACCGGTCTCATGTAATCACCGCCTTAGTCACCGAGATTATCACCTGAGTTATTCGAGCTCGAACCTGACAATAACCTACGACGGTGGCACACAAGTTAGTACAATAGCACATATGCATATTCTTCTTATAACATAACAGTGCTATTTCATTTAGTAAAAATGAAAAACTGAGTTATATTAGAATTAGCTAGCGCTGTGATTTACAAAGCAAATCAAACGAGAACAAAAAATGTTCTAGGCTGTTTATGTCTCTGCGTGTTCTAGACATTTGCAATTCCGATGAGCCCTTTGGATCGGAGGCACCGGATCATGGCCTGGACGAAATCGTAACTGAAGTCCCGCCTTCTAGTCCAGAGGAGGCAGAGGACGAGGAGAGTTCGCGGGATATGCTCCTCATGCAGTGAGAGCTTTCCCCGATCGCGCTGAGTTCTCCCGAAAAGCGAACCACTTCGGCTGATAGCGTAAGTCATACAACAATTTAATTCGTTGTGATGTCAAATTCAGTCTTTACTAATATAGTGTTATGTTTTGAAATGTAGGATCCGATTAAATACTCAACGCCTCGGAAAAGAAAACGATCGCAGCCAAACGAGGTATAAAACAAAATTCCCTTGAATTTTTCCCGCCATCTTCCGGCGTCAATAAGTGAATGCAATATTTTATTTTATAAGCGCGAAGAGCACCAGGCGCCACATCAAGTAAGAAGGAAGGCTACAGCAATTGATCGCAAATTGCGAAAACTGACTTCTTTAGTGCTAGTTTTGGTAAACGTGACTTTTAGGATACTTTATATTTGGAAGCTCGTCGAATTCCCTATCACATAATAATCGAACTCCCTACTGCGTCAAACACATAGGGAATTCCAGAAAGCCATCCATGGGTAAAGCTGAATTTCCCATGGTAGCATAATGGAAAGTTGCTATAATCTATGTGGATTCCGAACACGTCCAGTGCGTGTGCCTCGGGAAATTCTGCTTTTCATGGATGATTTTCTGCAGACATTCCCTGTGAAATACGTCCATGTCCGTCATACAGTGCATTGTTGCTTTTGTTCGCAATTTTTTCAGGACGAAGTCGAGCTTGTTGCGGTGGCCTACACCAACTCGCCGAAAGAATTTTACTTGGGGAAAGTACTTCGCAGACTTCCCCAAGGAAAGGCTGTCGCTGTTTTCCTCAATCGTGATCATGAGGGGAAGTACCAATGGCTAGATGGCGAGAAAGAATTTTTCGAACATCAAATCTTCATGGAAAATGTTCCCTTTCCTGCCAACGCCAATGCCTCTCCCAGAATAGACCAAAAACAGTTGCAGGAAAACTGCCGCATCTTATGCGCATAGAGAGAAATTCTAAGGTGAGAATGGGATTTTTCAGTGTTTTAGAAACACTTGAAATACTGTAGAAGACACTTTACCCTTTTATTAGCATACTATCCTTGGTTGATACCTTTTTTTTACTATTTCTAATGTGGCCTGCATGCTCTCTATAATCTTTCGTTTCCAAACCCTATTTTTTCTAGTACTTTAGAATTGTTGATGCTCGGTATTTAGCATCGTATTTATGGACATTTTATTTTAATTTACCGTAACATGTTTTGAAACCCAATTAAAACTTTGTTTTGACATGAAAACAGTCCTGCATAGCTAAATCTGCTAAATGCCAGAAATACGGCAGTTAACTTCGTATGTTTTTGATATGTTTTATCTGCTAGTACCTCTTTCAACATATCCAGTTTCCCATCTCTTAGAGGTAAATTTGCTATGGAGTCTAAATAACTGGGAAATGAATTCTAAATAAAGAAACACATGAAACTAAAAAATAGTTATCTATTACATGAACCGAATTGTTTTTTTGCTGCTACCGTTCAGTAATTTTACCCGACGAAAAAAATTAACCGGTGCCAGCCGATGGAATGTTCACTTGCATTTCAAACACTTATAGGTCCAGTTTATACGCCAGGAGCTGTTTCTAATGCAAATGAGGGAAATCATTGTCTGAGTCATAAGGGGCGTACGACCTGGGCCCCACACTTAGTGAAGTGATCAATTAAGTGGCAACATCAGCTTTATCTTATTGATCTTGGTTCAGGTGAGAGCGAAGTGGGATGACACCAGCTGTCCATCAATGCCATTCGGACAAGTAAATTGGACGGATGTCAAGTGCCTACAACTTGACATGCCCGATGATCACCTGGCCATTATGACCAGTATCATGCCTGAAGGCTGGGCGCCAGGATGGTTGAACGACAGGGTACATATAAAAGGCTAACGACAGCTAAATAGAATGGTGTTGGTGCTATTGCTGTTGCAATTGTGTGATGTGCACAGGCTACAAGCGCTGTGGATAGGAAATGGAGGTGGGGTGGTAGTGGCCGTAGTGCGACAATTCGACAATTCAGGAATAACATTCCTCATGATTAGATTTTTACAGTATCGGAGACTTGGTCTACTAACTTTATATTTTCGTTTCATCGTTAGCTTATGAGCGTTTTTGGAGTTTCACGTTCGAACTAGCTGCAAACTACCCAGAACTAGCTGAAGAGATATGTCGCGATTAAAATCTGAAGTAGCACACAACTGGACCATATACTGTAATGTACTCAGTGATCGTTTTACTGAATTTAGCCTTTCCCAATATTTTCCTACGCGGCTTGTCACTGGCTGAGTTGCCATTTGCCATTTGCCATAAAGTATGCGTACGCATACTTTAATTCTTTTACAGCAACATCATGTAATCGAAAACGCGACCATGCGGACGTTTTTTGTTTTGTTTTCTTTTTGCTTTCCTTAGATAATTGATGCTTACCTATCTTTGATGGAAAGACAGGCGAACAAAGAGGTAAAATGTATTGTAAAAAAAGTGATTTAGAACTTAGACATGATACTTCTATGATAGCTTTCGCTAATACTAGAAGGGCGGTCGAGGGGCGTTTATAGCCTCCGAAGGTGGGCTGGCGCCTTCAATGCCCGTATTGCAGGCAAGGCGGGCTCTTTGCTAGACAGAGTGTTTGAGGAGACAACAGTGCTAAGTAGAGAGTTCCAGATTCTAATTGTTATTGGGAAGAAGGAGTAGCTGAAAGACTGCAGATTTGACTGACGATGCTGGCATGCCAAGGAGTGTCTACATGTATATCTATGGCTGTTAGTGCGAGCTATAATATCACAAGGGCCTAGTACAAACGTCGATCCTAATTCTAGTCGCACCAAATGTCAATTCCGTATTGTTTAGCTAGTTAAGGCTATTGTTTCGGGCTTATTTGCATAAGGAGCTCGAACTAGACTCTAACTTAGGGTTCTTTCTTGGTGTCGTATAAAGACAATAGAAGACTAAAGACCGTAAAACGAAACAATAAGATGGAATACAACAAAATACAATACATCTTGCAACACCAAGAAAGACCCAGAAGACAGACAAATATTTTCAATAGAGTCTAACTTAACTTGGGTTCGCATTTAAAACTTTCATAAACTAAGGTATTGTTCGTACGCCCGCCTAATAATAAGCCGTGGTCGATAAAATGCACTGAAACGTTTTAAAATTGTTTCGTCACAGACCAAGCATAGCATAGCCACAGGCACTTGTAGCCTGTACGACAGTATAAAGCTGAAACGGAAATGGAGAATGCAGGTATGTAAACAACATTTGGTCTGGACTGCGCATGCATTGCTATTTTTTACGATATAGCAACATTCTGTTTTCCATTTCTAGCTCAAATTGGCCAAATACAAGAAGCTTCTTATTCCAGGATTTTTTGGCGCACAACATCATTACAGATTATGCGTAAGTAGAAACATCACCATTCTCGTACCCAGAGCTCGGCCCAGCTCGTCTCCTCGCAGGGGAGGCTCAGGGGACATCCACTTGAGGGCCGTAGCTGATTGGCTGATTTTGAGCCTTGGAGCATGCGCTGAAAGGTCCGCTTACAAGTAAAACTGAAGCTGGATCCAATAAAGGACCTATCAACCAGTAGATATGTAAGAAAGAATAAAACTTGAATGGTTGATTAACAGCTTATAATTTTCATTAACACGATATTTCGGTCAGCCAGTACCGACCTTCTTCGGGTAATGGTGAAGGTATTTCTCTTAGCGGCTCTGTATTAAATCTCGCGCATGCGTCAGTGGTTGTCTCTACTGCGAGATTACGAGCCGGGGAGCTCTGGGTTCGAGAAACCACCGCGTACGCATATCTATGCGCTGAAACAAGCCAGTCAGTAAACTCATATTGCTTTCAAAATTGCAAGATAATATGAACAATGGATTTTTTGCTTGAAACACATTGAAATGCTAACTTTTAGGTGTTTTATTGGATCGCTATTTTTTCATAGGTGATAGACTTGGAAGGATTTACCATTGGTCTGATTGACCCTTTGTCACATAAAACGAAAGCTGACACAAAGGTTTTCCAGGATGTAAGGTACGTCAGTAGCCGTATTCACGCTAGAGACGGACTTCAGCGACCCCCAGGGCGGCAAAGGGGCGTGTGACAGAAAAGCAGCCACAATCAAAGCGCACGTCCGTCGCTTTATAAACGAGGGGAATGATGTGCAGTCTGCTGAAGAACTTCACGATGCCATTCTCTCCAATGGGGGCGTTCCAGGGGTGCGCGTGGCTCTCGCCGACGCCGGTCACCTATCAGCTATAAAGCCTGCCAAACTTGAAGGTATCAGCAGTTTGAACAACTTCAAACTCACCCCTACTGGTCTTACGTCATGGAAATCATACAATGTCGGACAAGGAAATACTATCATGTGGTCACAATTGAAAGGTAACTACTACAAACAGGTATAACTGGTTTGAAAAGCTACTGTGTTTGACAGGATGATACGGAAGAGAAGCCACATTACATCCTCCTTTGTAGGCAATCACGGACGTACCTAGGCAGAAATTTCAGTGATAACATTACATGTACGGAAAATCTTCCTAAAATCCCCTTCCCCTTTAAATCCACCCCTGGTACTTGCAGCAGAACAAAAACAAACAACGGGGGGGGGGGAGGGGGCAACCACGTCGGTGTATCGTAAAGGTGGGGGGAGGGGGGAGAGATAAGATACTTGAGCTGGCATCCCCTTTTCCGACATCTCCAAACCCACTGTGCTTCCGGTTGTTTGCTTCCGATTTCTGACATCACCACAGGAAACCTGATTTCAGAATTGAGATGTCCGCCAAGCGAGATTTCATGCAAAATACAAACAAACAGATAGGCGGCCTGCAGATGAACAATTAACATTAGTTTTCCTTTTTTATCTCCAGACGGTTCCCTGCCAGCATTCTCGCCAGACTGCCGTTTGAGTGAAGGGCAGTTTGTAGACATAAAAGTGCCAAAGAAGCGAGACCATGTTCATGTGGCAGGACCAGCTGAAGGGGACGATGACGATGACGATGACGATGACGAGGAAGAAGAGCAGACGCTCTTTAGCTGCCCTGTCCAGGGATGCGTGAAGACCTACCAGCGCTTTTCATCTATGGACAACCACCTTCAATTTGGCACGTGCAAATTGAAACTTGAGCGGTTAAGTACGCTAGACCGTGCCAAACTGGAGTACCATGACAAACTCCAGAGCGGGGGGAGCTTCAGGGGAGGATGTTGCTATGGAGGACGACGAAGCCGCAGAGGAGGAAGACTCGTTAGCAGCCATGCGCAGTGCAGTGATAGATGAATGCGCTCAGACGCACCCCATCACCGTCGACTCCATCAACCTTTGCCAACTCTACGCCAAGAAGCAGCTAAGGTCATTAGCAATTGCTATGCTGAGAAAGGTGTGTGACGCGCTTGATTTGGACACCTCTGATATTGCTATTGCGAGGAGAAAAGATCCGTTTATCAGCAAGTTGAAGGACGTTCTAGACAATTGTAGTTGCAGAGTCACAGCCTAGTTAACAATTAGACCTCGAGCCCGAGACCCTTGAGGGCAAGAGGTCTAATTGTTTTAGTATCACCCAACTAGTTACAAAAAAGTACAAAAAAAATTTCTGAAAAATAATCAGAAACCTCGATAAAACGAGAAGCGGCCGCCATTGTTGTTGTTGTTTTTTTGTTCAAAATCAGCGCTTTCGCTATTGATAATAGTCCCCTATTAGCGTAGCCAGTAAGAACGCATCATTGGTCCAGTAGTCCACTAAAGGGTGATACTAATTTGCGATAGCCTAGATAGCTAGTGTTTGGAAAAAGCCAGCCTCCCCGGAGGCTTTCTTTGTTTCTGATGTAGAGCTGTTGGACGCGCGCGCACGTTTGTACAGCTGGTTCCTGCACACTCATTTTTGTATGGGGTTCCTGTGGACTCTGAATGTAGATTACGAAAGCTTTCAAAAAGTTCCAACCCAAAACAACCCTCAAAACACGCGCGCGCATGACACAGGAAACCCGTTTACCACAGGAAGCCCATCGCGTGCGGAATCGCCCGCGCGCGTCTAAATCAACAAGCGAATCAACTTTATTTGGGAAACAAACAACATAACTTCAATTCAGGAAACGCTGTGGCGGATTTATTTGATAAGTATTTTGGTGTTATAGGAAGTGAATCGGCGTTTTGACGTCGAGCAAGAAGGACTCCCTCTGACTCAAAGGGTCTTTTGGTCTGTCGTACAAAAGGGAACTCGTTTTCGCTTTCTCAAATTTGTTTATTTCTATAAACTTATGCAGGCAAGTGTCTTACGCTTTTTTAGAACTGGCAGATTTGCCAGGCCCGAATCCGCGGATGTGCTGATGATGCATGCCACCAAATTGGGCTTCCTGTGGTACTGGTCACGTGTCGTCAGTCTTGACAGCTCTTCGTCCTTGTAAAGTTCTTTATATTTCGCTACTGAGCAGAATATTCCTTCCCATGGGCCTAGATTTCGCTCTAGATTTCTTGTCAAATGATAAATACAAGGCAATTTGTCTTTGAAACACTATGTGAACATAAAGCGATGGAGAAATTGCAGATACATGGGGAAATGTCTGCATGTTGTGCCGGGTTTGGTGTTGTTTACGTTGAAAGGATGTTGCTGGATGGGATAACTTCGAGCTGGAAACTCATTCTACGAAGGCCCAACGGAGAACACTTAATTGTAAGTTATGCACAGCTACAATAAATGTTTAAATATTCATTTGGTAGTGTTTCTGGTGCAGGCAATGGCTTCTTGTGTATTTTTAAACTCGACGGGTACGTGATCGAATGTGTTTGTAAGTGTCACAAATTAGCTTCAAGCGGCGCTCGCAATAGCTTTAGCAAAACTTTAATTCTGCCTGGCCCTCGATTTTCACTTGAGAAATGTAATCAATAAGGACCATTCTCGCCTACAAAATTTAGAAACTTGCTGAATTCGCCGTCGAAATGGAAATATTAGCCTTCCAATTTCACCTTCAAAACAAAGTACGAAAACTTGAAATAATTCAAAAATCGGTAAAATATTTATTTTTTCATCTACGAGTTTAAAAATTCACTCCTAGTACCAAGAAATGTCTCTTCTTTAGTTAGAAACCTCTTATGTTTGGATTCGTTTGCTGAAACTTACGATTTTAGCCAATTTTGAGGTAGGCTAAAAATGGTCTCGAACGGGGCAATCAGCCGGATAATCTGATAACACGCTCGCTTATGTAAAATATTTATCGGATCGACCTAAAATTTTCACAGCGATTATAGATCCAGTAGAGGAACAAATGAGCAAAATTTGGCGAATTTCGAAAATGTTTCTATTTCGCGACTTGGTCGATATTTGTGGACGAGCGCTCTTAAGAAGCAAACAAACAAACAAGTAAACTTCCCCCGTGCTGCGGATTGAGAATCGTAAACTCTCCCTTTTATCTAGAATCTCGTGGTTAAAACTAGCTGTAAGACTTTTTGCCTTTAATAGCTTCGCAGTTGGCGCAAACTATCAGCTCAGACACCCCGTGCAAAACGATGACATTGACAGAAAACATCAAGCGAAATATTTTAAGAATCGAGCAGAAACGTTTGAAAAACTGTTCTGTATGTTCTGAATAATATGAAAGCACTGGTTTAGGAATAAATTTTCTCCTAAACACCATTTTTGGGGAAACTTTAGGGGCAACAAATAAGCCCTCATTTGCGTGTG
The DNA here is from genome assembly GCA_033964015.1 of Scolanthus callimorphus. NCBI lineage: Eukaryota > Metazoa > Cnidaria > Anthozoa > Actiniaria > Edwardsiidae > Scolanthus > Scolanthus callimorphus. Next base: position 583,166 of record JAWWUD010000043.1, read on the forward strand.
ATTTCAGACAGTCACGTATTATTTTTCAAAGTGCCTAAAGTAGGCTAGTGCGCATGCGTTACTTCACTCAGACAGCGGCGGACAAAAGTATCGTAAACACCCCGTTCCCCCTTCCAATGTTGGAGCATGCCAATTTGAATTAACGCTGCGCGCACCAAACAACATTGAACATAGGAGCGGGGAACAGCCTGGATAGCCAAGTGTTTACTTATTTTTGTCCCCCATTGTAGGTAAATTCTTTCCCAAGAACTTGAACCTTCACGACGAAGACGATAATCTCATCTTATGCCTAGAGAATTATGTGGTGAAAGTCACCAAAAGCGCCAAGCATACTGCGTCGCTCACCAACATAGAGCAGTGAACTACCACCTTCACCATTTATATGAGCGTAATGATAGACAAATTCCCATCCCGATCGCAGGAACTGCTTCAATACGTGAGTTTGATTAGATACGCAGCCCGCCTGCATAAGGGGTTAGGCTCGGCTATATACGATTTCAGTTTTCGTCAGAAAGCTAGTCTGAATACTGATAACCAGCTCTGGTTAACTACCTTTACAGTTGCTCCCGCGGTGTTCAGGGAGGAGTGCCTAATTTTCAAAAAAGGACCCCAGCTCAGTGTCTCTCCAGGGGCCCCTAATGGAGGCACATCTAATTTCTACAACCGCCACGGAACATGTAGTAGAGATCCCTGCCCATTTCGACATGCCTGTTGCAGGTGTCAAGTGTCACATTCAGGGCGGGACTGCGCTAGACAGCAATATGAAGGGGACAGGAATAGTCACAGGGGTGGAAAATGGGACCGAGAAAGTAGAAAAAAGGGCTCTAAATCCAGTTCCTCCCATTAGTCAAAATAACCTAACTAGGTTGAGTGTCTCAGCCTAGTTAGAATTTACGACCCCAGGGTTTGTGGTTGCTTCCCTCGGGTTAGGGGCCTGACTAGGGTGTGTGCGATTGCTCCGTGGAATTCCATGCTCCCACATCATAAACCCTCTTTCCCATTACTCTTTGGCTTATTAAGCCTCAATTATATTTTTATTCTGTTTGTTGCAGGGAAATGCAAGACGATCTATTCAGGCCATTTGCGTGGATTTGTGGTCTGCGCAATTCTCTGTTTAACTGCTACAGGGACTTGTCTGGTGACATACGTACAATGTTTGCCTTTCGCATGGCAAACCCAACTGTAAATTTAGTGTCCAGAAGGCATCAAAAGAATTGCAGAGTGACTTCAGTTTTTTAATTAAGAAACTACAAAATCAGAAACAAGAGTGCCAGAGGACAGTTGTGTACTGCATAAACATTGCTACTTGTGGAGAGTTGTTCTCTCTGTTTGATTAGGAGTTGGATGGATGTGATGAGATGTTTGCTATGTTTCATTAAAAAACGCCAGAGGCCATCCAAAAGAAAGTCTTACATTCCTTAAGTGATGTGAATGGACTTTGCCCAACATTCGGCATGTCAGTCATTATGGGATATCAAGAGATATGGAGGACTATGCCCAGAAAATAGGCAGAGCAGGGAGAGATGGGAAACAGTTTGAGGTGCTTCTAATTTACCAGTTCTACCACCTTGCTGTTTGTGAGCCAGAAATGAAGGCCTATGTGCAGAACACAAGTAGGTGCCGGGGAAAGAACCTCGTAGAGGCTTTTTAGAAAAAGTGTAAAGAAAGATGTAGGAGCAGAATGTTGTGACATTTGTGGTCCACCAGCAGTTAGCACTGGTTAAATTGATAAAGTAACACAAAAGTATTGTTAGTGATGAAGACAAATAATTTCTAAGGGAGATCTTGATGGACAACTTTTTGGACAAATCTGGAGCAACTGGAGGATCGGTATTTGGTATTTGCGTGCTTCAAGAAGCTGTTGAAAGTTTAGTAGAGAACTTCCACTACATTTTTGACACTCAGTACTTATTAGATAATTTTCGATTATCGAGTAGTGAGATTGCTTCTGAAATTTTCACAGTGGTTAATCAAGTCTTTGGTGACTTAAGAGGAGGCGGGATTGAGCAACAAGATGCAGTTTGACATGTATGACTCAGAGCTTCAACACTCACATGTGGACTCTGTCCATGTGGAGTATGATATTGGTGATTTTCAATCTGAAGGAAACATGTCACTAATGGGTTTTAAAGAGTACAATATCATAGTGTTTTAACTTTTTATCATTCATATTTCTTATTATTATTTAGTATTTATATATATGTAAATAGTGTCTAATTCAAATTATTTTTTAATATATTGTAAAAAATTGCTTAATTCAGCCCTTAGGCTGCAATGTAGTTTTTTTAATAAACCAACTAATCTATCTATCATCTATCTTTCAACAAGTGCAACCTGAACTTTAAGAATTGCCTTGAGGCAATGGATCATTGCACTTCTGAATGTGATGGCAGTGACACAACTGACTTTAATGGCAGTGGCACATCTGAATCCGATAGTAGTGGCGATTGAATTTACCTCTCTCTCCAATCAGACAGCACATCTGATGAGGATGAAGGAATCGACTATGAAAATGGTCGATTCAACAAGTTTTGGAGTCTAATACTCCAGAGGTTGGAATGTTTTCAGCCGCGGAAAGAAACCCCATGGCAATCTTGTCATATGCAAATCGCCACTGCCTAACATCCGAGGCTACAAAAGATATTCTGGAATTGATGACTGTTGTTGATCAAGATAATAAATAATGTTAATTTAACGAAGATTCAAGAGGTCTGTGGAAAATGCATCTTTGTTATCCGTGACATTTGAGAGAAGTGTCTTGAAAGTTGTTTAAGACCTATTTTTTAGGCAAAAAATCTTGTTACTCGAAATTAAATTCAAAGCAACAACTTTTTTAATTTAGTCTCATTTCATAGGTATTCATGGTATGTTCGTGTATTATCGCGCCGGTAAAAATTTTCCAGAGAAAGCTGAGAAAATAAATTTTAGTTTTTACAGATAGACGTATTTTTCGCACCTAAAATGGTGATGTCAATCACAGCCTATATAGATTCTATAGAATTTTTCCATTTTTGAACGCTTATTTCTGTGGCGGCGCGAACCCAGTCCTCTGCCTTTTGTGATATTTCGAAATGTGGACCACAAATCTACAAACTAAGATAGAAATCATTGAGTAACAGTATTTTTGGCCAAACGTTGCTCGAAGTTGTAAAATAACCTGTCTTAATTAAAAGGTAACAACAATATGTGTACGTGTAAGAGAAGGTTGACTATATACCCTTCATTTAAATTCAAGTTTCAAGTTTAATATTTCGCCACATACAATTTCTATAATAACAATACAAATATACACTAAAGAAACATGAAAAATTTATATGGCGAGGAGAACCATAAAAACCGCAAGGCTTATACGGGATGGTTCTCTTCATAATTACATACAATAAAGAACGGGTTTAAATCAGAAAGGTAGTCATGACGGATTTGTTAACAACTCAAAAATGATTTTAAGGTTTATGTTAAAAAATGGTAAATCAATCACGTTTACAAACGAACACACAAACACAGACTGGGAAACTAATAATTCTCAAGGAGAAATGTGTACAGCGTTATTTTTGAATTGGAACATGACTTTGCCAATAAATGGACTCATATAAGACAATAGCACCTTTCTGTTTATTTTTTTTGGCCTTGATATTAACCCAGCAACCAAGAATATCTCAGCCAGAGTTAATGCTGCTGTTTTGCTCTGCTCAGCCGATTTACAAGGCAAGGCATATATCCTCAACATGACCTAACATAATGGCAAAAATGGTTTTGTGGCATGCCTAGAACCAGGCTTGTAGTCAGGTAGGGGAAAGGTCAAGGTCGTTGTTATCCTCATAGACCTAAAGATAATGCTCTCCCTAAGAGGACGAGAAGCTTCTTCGAATATGCTTTAGAGGCCTTAAGGTCGACTGCAAAAATGTTAATAACGAGATTGTCTCGTCGTCTTCGGCGGCTGATTTGCAGGAGATTGATCTTCAGCCACTACCTATTTCTATCACCCAAGGGGCCCTTCTGTGAAAGCTTGTATCCAGTAATCTCTGTAAGTAATCTCTGATGGAGACCATCGAAAAACAAGTTGAGCCTAATAAGAGGAAAACAAGACAAAGTAGCGAAGAGAGACAGAACTATAAATATATAAATGTTGTAATGTATATATTATGTAAGTCACCCGCCTCGATTAGCCGTAGTGCTACTTGCGGGTGACTTTCAATATAAATTATTTTATTTATTTTATTATTGAATAAAAATGGTAAATGGTAGTAGCATGGAATCCGAGAAGGAAAACTTAAGCCTGGGTGTTTGAAGACAAAAAATTTCAGGTCTTAGAAAATTTAACGATTACACTGTTAATTTTAGAGAGTTATTTTTACTCTTTATGAAGAGTAAAATTTACTCCTTTTATGGAGAGTAAAATTTACTCATTTTATGGAGAGTAAAATTAACTCCTTTTAAAGGAGTCTATTTTGGAAGTAAAAATAACTCTTACTAGCTTCTTACTCCACACAGAGAGTGTTTGTTTTTACTCCAGAAAATTCTCATGTAAAGAGTTATAATTGCTATTTTAAGGACTAAAACATACAGGAGTAGAAATTTCTCTCTGTATTATGAGAGTTGAAAATACTCCTTTCTAGAAGTCAAGGTTGTCTTAATCAAAACAACTCCACAGTAATAATAACTCTTAGGGAGTAAAATCTTTTCTAATTTCAATCTTTTCTGATAAGACAAAAAATTTACAATACAAAGGGTAGGTCTTTCGTGTTCTTGACAAAGATTACACTGGTAAGTCATCAATTAGCTCCAACTGAATTGTGCGGATTTTGGGGGATTTTTTATATTTTACCGCAACAGCATTTTATTCCCCTCGGAGAAAGCGAAGGGATAAGTAAATGTAGATTTGAAGTCCGATGTGAAAAAAATCGACTATCTTTAAAAAAATCCAACTTTTCAGGATATCAAGTTTCAATACAATGAGAAATCGGTCAGCGGTTAATAAATTCATGCCACGTTGGTCCACTTTTTCTAGATTAGCACACCCCTCCCCCCAGATGGGAGCTGCGTTCATAGGTAGGAGCTATTCAACCAAAGCACTGGTACCAGTCATGGTCTAGATCTTTAGTAATAACCACATTCGATCGCTGAACCCAATGCTTTCCTTGATTTCAATATAAAGATTTTGACTCTGCATGTTCTTTCCTTAAGGAAGACGCGCCAAGCCCACCCTTACCACGGTTCACAATGCCAACAGCTTCACCAAGCTCAACAGCAGCCCAACTGACACGGCCATCCTCATCTGCTGTCTCATCAGGATCTCAACCTTACCTTTCCCTACATTCACCAGAATGAAACTCATCTGCCGCCTGTGCTGCCTCGCCAGGATCTCAACGTTACCTTTCCCCACATTCACCAGAATCAAACTCATCTGCCGCCTATGTTGCCTCGCCAGGATCTCAACGTTACCTTTCCTTACCCAGATTCAAACCTGTCTGACTCCTCAGCCACATGCAGTCGATCTCAACTGGCATTCAAGCGAGCATCCACTATGCAGAAAGAAAACTGCCTTACAGATTTTTTAAGCTTCCAAGCTCAGTAAGTTAATTGAAGAATATCAATGTCTAAATTCCAGTGGTACCATGTCATCGCTTCAACGGTTTGTAATGTTTTGTGGTGTATATTGACATTTTCAGTGCTTGAAATTAACTTTTTATGGACCTCCAAAAGCCCTTCGTTACCTAGAAGCATCTAAAGTTCTAAATTCTAGCTGCCTGGACCAAAAATTGCATTTGCATCGGGGATCAGCTGCTCGCAGTTCCAAGCCCTACTCTAAGAGCTTTACATGGAAAAGCGTTACTATTATGTCTCATGCTTCACTGTTTCTCGTTTTCATATTACTTTTTTCAGTATTCTCCGTCAGGGCTGAATAGCGTAAAACAAACCAGCAGCCAAAGGAATGAACTGACAAGGGAGGTTTGCAATGCCATACGGAACCACACTATGTACCCCACAAAAAATGAATTGTTTCAAGGTTGGGAAGTATCCCTTTTTTAAAACACAATGGGTAGTGGCACGGTTAGTATATTCACATCAATTTTCTAAAAAAAAGAAATACATTTGTATGAAGCATTTCAAGTGTGAATTCTCTTATAAATAGGTAAACTGTGCTCATGTCCAGAGGAGGATCCAGTATTCTTCCCTACATGCATTGCATTTCAGTGTTTATTACTGGAATATTTCACCTCAATTCAAATAATTATCCTTGTTGCCGTTGAGTTCAGATGTCGTCTCATTCTGAGAATGCCTAAGAAAGGTTTCTGCAACAAGAAGGAAACTGTCCAAGCATGTCATGTTTTTTTTAAACCGAATCAATGAATAACCACACCAGCTTCTGAACAAATTAGCCACATAAAATAGGTAAATTGGTTTGTACAAGCACATAGAAAGTGTCACATGATCATTGCTGTGGTATCTTAATGGTGATATAAAACTGTCATGAAGTTTGATCAATAAAAAGTGCTCTTTTTAAATCTCTTTAGGGTTCCTGGCAAAGTGCCTTTAAGAACAGATTTAAAAATACAAGGACAACAAAAAAGGGTGGCTGCAAGATAGTGGTCAGGGTGGCAGCGGAGGGGCGACAATTAAAGAAAAAGAAAGGCACCCCAGTCCATCAATGGAGTAGGCATACCCGGTTTTTCATAACGCGCTCCCCGCCTATCTATCAGTGGAGTTAGAACAGCTGCAGAAATACACCATGCGGATTATTTTCCCATTTACTCCAGATTGTGATGCACTCAATCATGCAAATCTGGAGAAGCTTTCTATGCATAGGCAAATTGTAACATCCAAGCTATTTCATTCTATCAGTAGTAACACAGATCAAAAACTGTATAAGCTTTTACCAGCACGCAATAACTGTGAACATAACTTAAGACGAAAGAGGAAATTCCATGTCATAGTGGCAAAGACAAAGTGACTCATGAACACTTCCATATATAGTAATTGTAATTAAAATCATTAGTTATACATGTACATAGTTTCAAATATTTTATCTAGATTTTATAGCTTTTATATATTTTAGTACTTTTGTAAAGATTAATTTAATTCAGCCTTTGGCTGCAATAGTAATTCTAACTATCTATCTATCTATCTTCAACCTGATGAACAATAAACAATAAATGAGCACATTAAGCATGCTTAAAAGAAATGGCAAATACAACAAGAAACTTCCATATACAGCAACTACGGGCATCACTTATAAACACAGAAGGATATCCATTGTTGACGGAGTTACATGGAGTTAGTAGAAAGCATCATGCATACGTGTATGTATTCAGCACTACAGCTGGTGACCGAGTAAGTGTTGCCTTAGGTGTGTGCTCAAGTCTTCAGGGTAAAATTGAGATGACCTCGCCCTGCACTGTTTACATAATCATACAATTACATAAGGTTTCACACATCTCAAAAAGTAATGGATATACAAGTTTATGCAACCTGTGGAATTTTATGGAAAAATGTTATAATAATAAAAAAATGTGACGACTCAATGGATTGTATTGTTCTAAATAATATAACAGAGCTTTACTGGAAAATACACCAATTATAAAGTTCCTGTGCTACCACATGAGGGACTTACATGTACGTGTCATATTATCCAGGGGTGTTTACCATTATGCCAAAAACTCCGGCATGATCCCACAGGGGCCCCAGTTGGGTTGACTGTACATAATGGTACAGGTTCACCACGAGGGCTATCCCAACCAGGTGGGACAGACCTTACCAATTTTCGGAATTTTGTTGTCTGGCAAGAATAAAAGTCTGACGAAATCATTTTAAACGATTTTCGAGAGATAGATAGATAGTTTAGATAGATAGATAGTTTAATAAAAAATAACTTCGCAGCCAAGGGCCAAACTGCGTTATTTACAAAAGGGATATAATAAAGATGAAAACCATTTACAAACAATTATATACAAATATCTGGACAACATATAAAAAAATAGATTTTCTTGAGGACGACGATGATATTATTTGATTTGCAGCAATTAGTTGCTTTATAAAACAGAAGTCGAACAGAATTTGCGAATACTTTGACGTTGTCATGTCGCGTTAAGAGCGACTGCAGAAATACTCTGCAGGGAAATGGCCTGGTTTATCACTGCTGACAACCAAAGAGGACAACCTCCAATTCCTGTGGACAAACAGGTAGGTATGATGAAAGGTCAACAAACAGCTTAAACATATTATTTAATTCCGATATATTGATTGATCCGATGATTCGAATAGAAGGAAAATATGCAAACAAACTTCACCTATGTACTAAAATGGCAGGACATTCATGTTCAAGTAGAACATCTTAATCGAGGGTATATAAACCACATTCGCAACTCATTAGGCGACACAAAAGTCAGACACCATGATGCCAAAAAGTAGCGAAGGAAAATGAACAGGTGCAAAACATTCGCCAAAAAGGACTGGAATCTAGTTTTTTTTTTCAGTTTTCGGAAATGGTTTTTGGAAAGTTTTCGGAAATACAAACCATCCTAGTCTGGTTCGTCCCTCCAGGGATGGAAGGACAAGGGTCGTTCCACGGTATTTTGAGCATGAACATCATTTTTTAAAATGCATAAATATTAGGCTCTTTTCCAGAGAAACTTACAGGACAATGTCTGAAGTTTATTTTATTACTTTTTATTTTGCTCTAACTGGTCACGGCACTGATGAATAAATTAGCATCGTTTATCCAAATTAGGTAAAATGCTGTTGCGGAGTCTACATTTCAATTCTGCTTGTTGAAGAAAATAATAAAACATAAACAGTTTGAAACTTAGATAGACACAATCTACTAATGGTGCTCTCTCTTAAAACACATAGCAGTCTAGGCTGTTTAGCTTGAGCTTGTGAGAATTTGCTGTCCAATGAAGAATTGTAGACTCCGCAACGATTTTGGTACTTTGGTACTTTTAGTTTCAATAAAAGTTACAAAAATAAACATTTTTTGCTGAAAGTTTGCAAACTTCTAATTTATCACTCTTGTAAAATATATATGGAAGAAATTATTTAAATAAGTTTCCTTCAAGTAATAACAAGTAATTAATTTTCGTTGCGGAGTCTACATTTTTGTTGCGGAATCTACGACTACTTCTAGACTGCTAACTAGAAAACTGTTGAATTTATTAGTAGTAGTTGTATTATTGTGGTAATACGTAAGTAACAACCAAAAATTAGTGTTGGAAAGGTTGCAAGACTATTGAATTAGTATATTTGCATTGCAGGATACCAAAGTTGTTTATTTGTAGACTCCACAACATTAGACGCCGCAACAATTCCCAAATTTTAATTCTGATCACCAAGTAGCTGGAAATTTACTGGAAAGGGATGATATTGATTTATTTGGAATTTTCTATTTCATTGAAGTACACTAATAGTATTTTTTGGTATTTTTGCCTTAGTTTTTCCTCTTGTGCCCTATTGTAGACTCTGCAACGTAGACTCCGCAACAACACCAGCCTTTATAAAATAAATCGTTTCTCCAAAAAAGGAAAACAAAGCAAGAAACTCACTGTGTTTAAAATAAACACAGATCAATGCTTCTTCTTTTAACAAAAACCACTATTCAAAATAGCTGAAAAATACACAGAGATTTCTAGCTTAAGTTACTTGTTGGAAATCAAAGGTTCTTCTGAGTAGACTCCGCAACACCCATAAACAATAAAATATCTTGGAACCCCTTCAACTAGCAAGATGGTCAATTCCACTGTATAAAGCAATTACACTCTTATACCCTAGACATGTAAGTCACTTTGACTGAAGTTCTAGATTTGAAGTTATGATGCCTCAAATCTCTCTTAATGTAGACTCCGCAACATACCGTTTACTGTGGAATGACCCACAACCTTTTAAGAAATCCCACATTTTTCTGGGGGCCCCAAAAGTTGACTGTACCATTTACGTCCATCCTGGGGGCCCCAGGATTTTTGCCATAATGGTAAACAACCCAGATCTTCATTAGAAAGGATAGACCAACAACATGCTAGTAAGGATATCAATGACATTATTGCTTCACTTTTTTTGGCCTAGGGTGTGCAAGTCGTTAGTAGTCCATATCATCAAAAGAAAATTACTATTTAAATTTGTGCCCTAAGCATCTCAGTGGAAATTGGCTATAAGAAAAAAACTGCATGTCTGTACCCCTTCTTTTGTTAAAAGGCACACAGTGAGTAATTAATTTGTTTCTCTCTTTGCACCTGTCGAAGACCATTAAGAAAGTGAGTGAAAACAATATGCAGAAGAAAATCCTGTATTTTTTAGGGGTTCTGTGAACTAAAACGGTACGCTGAAGAATGTATTTGATGAATATAGAAAAAAAATCAATTCAATTGTCAATAAATTTTATTACAGGACCAAGGACTATTTTATAAGGTGGATTTTTTTCTGACCGGTTATTTATAGGGTTCTCAACATCCTGAAGTTTATTCAGGACAGTGACAGTGCAAGTTGGATTGGAACAAGTATGACAGTGACAATTGACTAGTCACGCAACCAGATGAAACAACAATATCCAATTTCTCTAAGATTTCCAATACAGGACAGCAAGGCTTGCCAGCTGAAACGATCCAGCTGCTACACATAATATTTGCAAAACATTAAGAGAAAGTGGTTAATACAGGTGCCTTTTCATTCAAATTTGGATGCAAGCAACATAATTTCGGTAATGTTTACATGTACATGTATGCTGCTTTATACCGGGCTCATGCCTACCGCATTGACAAAGGGAGTTCTCTATTTACCACACCGGAATGGATTGTTTTGCTGCAAAGACCACTGGATCCCTTGAAATAACTCCACCAAAATGTAAGTTTCAATTCTATTAACTGGGAAATAGAGGCTGTTTTCTAGTTTGATTTCACTCCCGGCAACTTGACACACAACAAGGGTCAGTCGGCGGGTCAAATAACATGCTATCAGTGCAAAATGTACCGAATTCTTCCTTCAATTTTAGGGAAAAAGCCAAAAAAATGTTTATATATTATTGTAAGACTACTTCTCCTTGTTCTAATTCTAGAATTTGGACTGTTTTGAAGAATGGCCCTGTACCTTAAAGGGGCTCTCACACGCTTACTATTCCTCCACCGTGGACATAAAATAAGTAAAATTGTAACCGTGAAAACACATGTACATTTGCCCGTAGTAATCAAAATAATCCTCCAGATTAATAGCAAAACCTTTCAATTGTTAGGCATATACAATTCTAGGTTGTTTTGACCTGTTATCAAGAGGATGGAATTGGATTGCGATTTGAGTTATTTTCTTGTGAGAGAAGTGGTCAGCAGCGTGCGAGAGCCCCTTTAATTCGGCATTTAGTTTAGCTAGTAAAATACTGTGTTGTCAAGTGCCTTCAAAAGAATGCTGTTAATCGAAGACATAAAATTGATCTTATCCAGAACTAAACATGGCAGTTTGAGGGCCCCTTGAATTTCGCTTAAATACTGTAACTGGCCTCAGATGGGCGAAATCGTAAATCTAAAAAAAAAAATCTAAAAAATCACACCAGACTGAGAAATAAAACCCTATAACGGCCTTAATCTTGCTAAAAACTTAAAAATAAGGCTAAATCAATTGTTAGCACTGACCGCATTTTCCAGAATTTGCTCGATTTTTGTGTGCATTTGCTCTTAAAAAAACACTGACGGCTTCCTCTATTATCGCGCCGGCTTCCTGTGGTTGTCTGATTTATCCTTTTCTGTTTTCAATAAAACCAGGGACATGTGAAGATAAAACCAACATTTCATGCAAAATTAGTGAGTGCAGTCTGTTTTGATCATTCCGATAAAGGATTTTATGTTTCAAAGGCTTGGATGCTAATATTGGATAGCCTGATTCCCAAGGTTTTTTTTTTAATAAAAGGGCAGCAAAATTGCGTCGAAAAAAAAATAGCACGTCCAGCATAATGTTTTTTTTTTTAAGCATAATTTTGAGCATAATGCTATGTTTTTGGGAGCAATGCTCAAAAGCATAACACTCAAATCTTCGAGCATAATTATCTGACCCTAGTGAGTGCTGGTCATTGAACGAGAAATCACTCGTGAAAGCGCCGTGCTGTTTTCAAAGCAAAAAGACCGACCATTGTTGTAAAACCAGCCAAACTAGTCAAGCGCGTCCACGATCCTGGACGAGGGTGTGACATTTGTGTGCAGAGGCCACTTTTAAACACAGAACAAGCGCCATGGTATGATAATATTAGATCTATTGTACTAGCTTCATAATCGGTCACGTGATCTGAACTCGTGTTCACGGCCCGGGTGTCATGGCCGCCATGTTCCGAATAAACTGCTGTGGGTGAAACTTGTCTCTCTGTCTTCTCTAATCACTGGCGTGGTGTCTTACGGTGGGATTCAAACAAAGCTGAACCATTGGCCTTCCAAAGGAAAAGGTGATCTACGGATCTACGGAGCCACTCGATGACATTGGGAAGAGTTTATTGCCAAAGGAGCACATTCACGCATGGCAAAACATGTGCCGGGTTCGAGCAGCTTTTCGGCGAGGTAGGGCAAATGGACCTGTGCCGTGTTCCACAAACAAAAACACTCAACAAAGACTGCCACTAAGACTTGACCTACGTTTGATTTACTTTACAAGCTGCAACCCCTACAAGGAAACATTATTTTCGAGTGTGTTATCATTCTCAACCCCACGACAACGGCACGAAAATCAGACATGCCGACACACGATGTCCGCACTCGTGTAGCTGAATGTCAACACATCTTAACGACCGTCTTTGATGTTTATTTTGAACTTTCCCGACTACAAACAGTGTCAGACTCTTCTGCAAACCTATTTACATCTGTTTTACTTTGCAAGCTCCGCCTCAGTTCCCACAAGAGAACGTAAAGCTTATCATTTTCGAGCGAAAATCAGCCATTGTATGCTCACGTGACTTCAGCCATACGGCCACTTGTCAACACAGCTCGGCTGTTTGAACGATGCAACAGGGTATACAAATCATGTAACATTTATTTCCAAGCCACATGTGCCATCCACCCAGTCTACCAGTAAATACTCTACTTCTACTAAGTCAAAACCAAGATGTCAGATCCACACAAGTACAGCATATGCAGCTTGCATTGCAGCAGAGAAAGTCCACCGGCTTCTACCTACTCTAACCCACGCCCATGCTATTACAAGATTGTTGAGCAGAACGGACAATAACTTTGAACACTGTGTTTATTTCTCAAGTGTTATTGCTTTAGCATTTCCCTATACCATTATGTAGCATTATGTAGTCACTTTTCTTACCATTCATAAGAGGCTGCTGAATTTTTATTTTTCCCTTTGCTGTCAATATCCTCGCACTTCATGGGTCCAGAAACTCGAGTAATGGTGAACGAGGAGTGGAAAGAACCACCCATCATCTGGAATGTGGTACTAGCCGACAAGGGACAGAAGAAATCGCCAGCCCTAAATAGGTTTCTAAAACCTATACAAGCCATGGAAGACAAAGGGAGGGAAAAACGGCGAGAAGAAAGAAGCGGCGAAGAGGAGGACAACGATGAAGACATACAAATCTACACTGAACACTTTTCAATGGAAGAACTGCATTACACGCTGAAGCGCAACTGAGGCAGAGTCGTTGGTCTCTATGACGAGATCTCCTTACTGTACGAGCAGCTCGACAAATACAAGAACGGCTCTTCAGACCGGAAAACCTTGCTGTTGCTTATCAACAGGAGTCCGTGGCGGCGAAATTTTCGAAGTTCGCAGAGTGTTGTCCCTAAAACGTGGTTCAACATGGCGGGGTTTGTTCAGCCCGATGTGATCGTGAACTTGTTGAATGGCAACGACTACGATGGGTTTTGCGACAGACAATTCTTTGTTTGCCCACCAGAGAAAGACGTGGACTACGATGAAATAAGAGGAATGACACAAGGAATCACTGATCTGCAACAGGTGTTCGAAGCCCTGGACAATGAATTTAGACGGCCCCCAATTGTACACGCTGGAGGCCGAAGCACATGCTGAGTTTGTGGCATTCCACGACGAGCGAAAACGCAAACAACACAGGAGAGACTGGGATCGGAAAAGTGTCCTGTCGAAAGCTAAAGGCCAAGTCGTCCGTTTAGCAGCTGTAAGCTATGCTCTTCACCAAGCCATCACCAGAGCTAGTAGCCCAGAAGATTTCGCGGAGTGGAGCTACTGTATCCCTAAGGAGTACATGGTTATGGCTGCCTTCGTGATGAACTTTCTCATCGATCAGAAGTTTGCTCTCGGTAAACCGCCAACCGTGACGCCTACGGCAACGATGGATGAGCCATCCACAGGCGTCAATGAGCATTGTGTGAAACGGTTGCTAGAACTTTCGGTGCCGGTCACTATCACCCAAAATCATATCCAGAAGCGAGTGGATAAGAAATACAGAAAGGAGGAAGCAGAGGCCCTCATGCAAGACGTAGCTCGTCTAGAGTTGGGAGAAGTAGTACTAGAGCAGTACCAGGCTGGCAGGATCACCAGGAACAAAAACCTGTTAAGAAAGCGAAAGGTCAACGAGTTAACTGATGCCAACAAGGACATGCTAAAGAAACTTAAAGTTGACATGGAAAAATATTCTACATAGTCACTAAATTTTCATATTACAATCATTTCATTGGTGTAGTATAGTTTCCGGTAAATGTGTAGAAATTTTTGAAAAAATTCCACGGTTGTTGTTTTTCTTGCTATTTCAGAAAAAAATACATCAGAACAATTGTTATTGCAAACGGGTTGACATATAGCTTGTTTAGGATCAATCATTTCATTGGTGTAGTATAGTTTCCGGTAAATGTGTAGAAATTTTTGAAAAAATTTTCACGGTTGTTGTTTTTCTTGGTATTTCAGAAAAAAGACATCAGAACAATTGTTATTGCAAACAGATTGAGTAGGATATTGTTGAGTTTGTTTAGGATATTGTTGAGTTAGTAAATAAATAAATACATGAAGTGACTTGATACAATAATGAGAATTTTTGCATCTCGATTACACCATTCAATACCTAAAGAATTTGAGACCGAAACAAATTAGTTGTAGGGCACGCTTTGAGAACGAGGAAAACACAAATTGAGGCTCCCTCCTCACCAGTAAATAGTGGGAGGGCATGATTTGAAAATGACAAAATACCCATACCTAAAGCATTTGAGACCAAGATCTAGAAGAAGCGCATGCCTTGAGAAAACAAAATAAACAGTGGGAGGGCTGCTTTGAGAATGACAAACCTAGATAGTGGTAGGGCTGCTTTGAGAACGTGGTAAACACAAATTGAGGCTCCCTCCTCACCAGTAAATAGTGGGAGGGCATGATTTGAAAATGACGAAATACCCATACCTAAAGCATTTGAGACCGAGATCTAGAAGTGGTAAGGCACGCTATGAGAACGAGGAAAACATAAATTGAGGCTCCCTCCTCACCAGTAAATAGTGAGAGGGCATGATTGATTTGAAAATGACGAAATATCCATACCTAAAGCATTTGAGACCGAGATCTAGGCGTGGTAAGGCATGCTTTGAGAACGAGGAAAACATAAATTGAGGCTCCCTTCTCACCAGTAAATAGTGAGAGGGCATGATTTGAAAATGACAAAATACCCATACTTAAGAATAGTTGGGAGCGCATGCCTTGAGAAAACAGGTCAGACTTTTAATAGTTGTCTAAAGTGTATATTTATACAGAATAGACAGAATATACACAATAGACAAGTAAAAAATAATATGTGGGACAACAGGAAAACACAAAATTGAGACAATAGAGAGAATATACACAATAGACAAGTGACTGTCAATAGAAGTCTAAAGTGTATATATATACAGAATAGACAGAATATACACAATAGACACTTGATAGTCAAGTAACAAATAAAATGTGGGACAACAGGAAAACACAAATTGAGACAACAGAGAGAATATACACAATAGACAGTGACTGTCAATAGATGTCTAAAGTGTATATTTTTTACAGAATAGACAGAATATACACAATAGACATAGACAGGTGACTGTAAAAACAGGAAAACACAAATTGAGACAATAGAGAGAATATACACAATAGACAAGTGACTGTCAATAGATGTCTAAAGTGTATATTTTTTACAGAATAGACAGAATATACACAATAGACATAGACATGAAGTGACTGTAAAAAGTTGTCTGATATATATCTTGTATATTCTGCAATCCCGCGTGTTAATATACACCAGTGTCTATGTATACAGAATATACAACCAAAATAGACAGGTATATATACTTGCATATTCTGCAATCCCGTGTTAATATACACCAGTGTCTATGTATACAGAATATACAACTAAAATAGACAGGTATAAATATTGTATATTCTGCAATCCCGTGTTAATATACACCAGTGTCTATGTATACAGAATATAAAACTAAAATAGACAGGTATAAATATTGTATATTCTGCAATCCTGTGTTAATATACATCAGTGTCTATGTATACAGAATATACAACTAAAATAGACAGATATATATCTTGTATATTATGCAATCCCACACCTTAGTGATAATCGGTCACGTGATCTGAACTCGTGTTCACGGCCCGGGTGTCATGGCCGCCATGTTCCGAATAAACTGCTGTGGGTGAAACTCGTCTCTCTGTCTTCTTTAATCACTGGCGAAGATATAAGTGGCCTCTGCTAGCTAGCACTAGCACGGAATCGGGGAAAGCTGAACACAAAAGTGTCCTCTGGGAATGGTTCGTATACGGAGGAAGACACAGGGAAACACATGGCCAGTGTATTACTATTTAGCCACTAAATCCCGAAAAGACAAGCAATAACATAGAATAAAAGCTTACCCAACATTCCTATAGCTACA